>JAAFCE010006156.1:14866922-15004619 GCA_013389805.1 Trigoniulus corallinus
GCAAGAAAGGGGTTGGGCAGGTCAAGCACGTTTTAATTCTAACATCCAATTACAAAAATCCATCTCCACAAAATAATCAGTGCAGATAACATTTTCCTCATTACTTGGATTATTTTTCCCAAAAGACAGAGACAAGTCCTAAGGAGGTAAGTTAGGTGAGCACAAATCAGACTGCTTTCAAAATTGATCTTCTTAGTAGACACAAAACATTTTCTTTCCTGCCAAACACAGAATGTAAGACCACAACAATCACTTTTTAATTTTTTGTTCAGAGACCTAGAAAGCTTAGCTCAGACAAAATAACATGCTATGCTAAACACTTTCTTCTTAAACAATGCCAACTCCTGGCTATATTCCCGCCTATGGCAAGGTCGGATAACCATCTTGTCTCTCTGAAGGGGCACAAGGGTGATCTATTTGACAATGGTTTTCTGCAGTCGGTTGCCGACCAAAACTGCAATCCCTCTGCTTATTTATAGTAGGTCTACTGTTCGTTGGGGCATTCTACAGTGTCCCGGAAACACAGGGATAAGTTGATGAAAGGAAATTTGTTCAGAGACAGGCTAATGCCACCACCTCTGCAAATTTAACATCGGCCTATCTTCTTTATGGAGACAAAAATCGTTCAAATAGTTCCTGCATTTGAAAATCTTGCCGATCAACGTCTATATTTAACTCCGTGTACCAAGGGTTCTTTCAAGTGTAATGGTGACATCGTATACACCACAGAGCAGGCCCAAGGTTTAATCTCCTCTTCGAGGATTTATGACTTTTCCTTCGTGGCTTCCCTTCCCTTACGTTCAATAAAGATGTCATTCACCTCGGCCAGGATCGAACCTGCAACCATGGACTTAGACGTCGTCATAAAGCACGGAACAGATTAAAGGAACCCTTTCAACATGGAGAAAAATATACATGCAGTTCGTCAACCTTTTCTGTCTATGGAGTCCATTTCTCATAGACCGAATGAAAGTTATCAAACCTGGTCCCTGATTTCCGGCTTTCGCTAGGCATGCACAGGATCCGAGTTCGATTCCCCAGTTAGGTGGACTCCAAGAAGGACTGACGTCTGTTGCACCATAGCAACTCTGTCGATTGAAAGAAAAAAAAGGAACATATTAAAGATCCGTTACTAAGAAACCTTCACAGAAAAATTAAACATGTGAAAATTAACATTTTGTAAAAGTGCACCATAAGGAATTGAATATATGAGATGATAAGAGGTCTTAATAACAATGCCGCTGCAGTAACTGCCTAACAGAGAAACTCTAACTTGACATCATCTACAGCATATGGTGATAAGTGCTGCTGTCAACATTTATTTTTTAACAAACTGTCTCTTAAAGAAGCCCTTTTCACAATATCCATTTGTGCAAATGCTCACCTTGTTATAATTAACAAGACTCGAAGAACAACAATACCCAATTCAGTGCCGACTTCCTACCACAAAGGAAGAATTTCGTCCCTTTAGTGTCTGAAACTGCCTACACTGCCAAAACTCAAAATGTGTTAAATTTTGCATTGATTCAAGTATTAAAGTGTAAAAAAATCTGCCAACTTTTCAAAATCGGACACTCCCAGTATACACACGTTGGAAGTTATCCTACAACACTTTTTTTCCTATCTTTTTCACAGCTCTCTTGGGAAATTTGCCAGTCTGGAATCTTGACCACCCTCTACAACAGCCATCCATAGATAATCACAACTGGTTTCTCTGACAGTGTAGTAATCGTAATAAAACTGACATATGGACCAGGATGGACAACGCTGAATTCAATCCTCTCTATTGCTACTAAAACATGTACATACATATATAGACTCTAAAACGACTATAGTATATACGCTATGTCGGCATGCATGTTCACTGAAGTTAACGGTTTTTATTCCCTCTTACATTCACTAATAGGGAAATGCATCGACTCTTGAAAAGCTGCTCAACTGAGAGCGAGAGAGAGAAAGAAAGAAAGAACCAACCATTCAACCATTTTATATACGCTTATTTGACTCTGAGTTTCCCATTGCCAACGATGGCAATTTAACAATCCGGAAACATAACGATATGGCAGTATGAAAAGAAATTTTCGTGAGAACCGGAACATTATTGATGAAGATAATTATATGAAAACTTCGATACACCAATTCATAATAAATTGTGCATTATTTTCATCATGTACAGACAATATGGAGAGCAAGGAAAAAGCCCTTAAACGAACGAAAATTTGCGACAGACCTTTCTAAAACTTTTCTGCACTTATTACAGGGAAAATTTTTTAACAAACATACTGTTATTAAACCAAATTTGTCATCATAAGACCTATTACCTTTTTAATCATTGCATGAAACCGTAATTCAATTAATTAATAAGAACACTAAATAAATCAGTCAGCGAAATAGAACAGTTACGGGTGCTACTGTTTTAGAACAACGTGAAAAAAATACGGAAGACTACAATGGCCAGGTCTTGAATGTCGTGCTGCTTAAGATTTTCAATTCACGTTTTTAACAGAAAAACGCCTGCCTCAGCGTGCTCGACCACTGCGTCAGTGGTTCCAGGTTTGATACTGGATCGAGGTGAGTTGGCTTCTTCCAGGTGAGTTTTCATTGTTGTTTTCGAACCCTTCAACTACAACGATCATTTCAGCCCCGTCCACTGCGTAGTTCTAATGCACAGTCTGCTCAGACACTACGTTGTTACGACGATTTTGGGCATCAGCAGTACCCAGTGTTCCGAAGCGGTCACCCACGTTAATACTAGATGGCATTACGTTGCTTAACTTCAGTGACAGACGAGAATTGTTTGTTTGTTGGTGTTTTAGGGCCCTTCAACTACAAGGTCATTAGAGCCCCGTCCACTGTGTAGTTCTGATGCAGAAACTACACAGACACTACACTAATGCGACGATTTTTGGATACTAGCGGTACCCAGTTTTCCCAAGCGGCCACCCATGTCAGTACTAGCTGGGGTTGCGCTGCTTAACTTCAGTGATCAGACGAGAACTGCTGTGTCCGCTCCCACGAGAATTGATGCGTCCAACGCAATACAGCCGCTCTTATCAGGCGAAAGAGTGACCCCGAGTGCGCTTTCCATCGGATGGGAAGTAAAACCAACGGATCGCCGGTGTCCATCCAGAGGGACAAAATGGGTATCCAACCCTGCCATAGCCTGGAAACGGGTTAGCATTTGCGTTTTCCTTATGTTCACAGTATGATAGATAACACGTCACGATCGTCCTGTCACCAGGCAAGTGAAAGGTGAAAATCGCGATCATGGCGTAAATCGGAACAGCTGACGCCATTCCCTTCCTGTCATCTTAAAGAAGTTTATCACACAGCGGTTCTCATCATTTTGGCGACACTTTTACCAACGATTGGGGCTGGGCGACCTCTCCTAACTCCTTATACCGATCTATACACTTATCATACTTCACGTAGAAAGGGCACTTTCCTGTAACCCCTGCTTCGGCGGTGTAGAACTTACGTGCATGACTCGTGCGCCCGTTACTAAAGGCTCGATCCTGCCCGACGTGTTGCGTGTGGCAAAATACCCGGGTGTAAGGCAAGGCGCAAAATGAGGCCGCCGGGTGACGCAGCGTAACGCAGCCCTGCGAAATTCTGCTAGCAGGCAATCACCACACATTGAATCGCAGTTTTTCAACATACTGCTTTACAATTTGCGTCAACAAAAATGGCTTTCAACGTAACAGTGATTGCCTGCTAGCAGAATTTCGCAGGGCTGCGTCACACTGCGGCCTCATTTTGCGCCTTGCCCAAGAGTTGGCCTCCTCTTGACGTCGCGTCGGTGGAAGAAGAGTAGTGTATAGCCCCACGACAAAGGCAGCCAAGTTGCGTTGGACACACCAGTTCTTGTTGAGATCACGAAAGTTAAGCAACGCAAGCCTACGTTAGTACCAACATGGGTGGTTGGTAAAGAACGTTGGGTGCTGCAAATTTCCCCTCTCCTACATCCCGCGAGCAGCCTCCTAAGGGTTTGACCTGTTATGGCTGCTTGGCTTTCTCCCCAACCCGTTAGTGTAACATAGGCAGTAACATAGCCGGCTGCGTAAAAATACAGTTCAACAGTTTTGCCCGTGTGTTCCAAGTTTTACCGGGACAAATGGGTACCCAACCTTCCTATTATCAGGAAAAGGGGTTAGGAATGATGGTAATGACATAGAAAGTGATCTTTTCCGTGCAGAATCCATTTGTTTGTTTGTTTGTTGGAGTTTAAGGTCCCGTCAACTACGAGGTCATTAGAGACCCGTCCACTGTGTAGTTCTAATGCATAGACTGCACAGACACTACACTAATGCGACGATTATCGGGTATTAGCAGTACCCAGCTTTCCCGAGCGACCACCCATGTCAGTACTAACTGGGCTTGCGTTGCTTAACTTCAGTGATCAGGCGAGAACTGGTGTGTCCAACGCAACTCGCCGCTCCCTGCAGAATCCACACAGCGACAAGAGGCATTACTACTTCCTACTCGGGCAGGCGCATGTGGAAGTTCCCTTGCTCCTAAAAGTAACTATTTTCTGTTCCTCCTACCTTTACGTGATCTTGATCGCTTTTTAAACGTATGAAATGACTATCATTTCCGCGTAAAGGATGTCCCAGAATATGACGTCCAAGGTTCAGAACCTATGTCCTTTTGGCTTGAGGGTATCAAGTATCAGCAACGAAGCCACATCAAACTCATCAGGAAAATAATGATAACTTAACGAGGCGCTGTCAGAGAAAATTTTAAAAGAGTGAATTTTGCAACTGCCTTTCAGTGCAGCTCAGTAAACAAAGTCCGCTCATCACTTACGTTATGTAACAACAAGAAAACAGGTGCAAACATCCCGTTTTTGAGAGTGTGACATCCAAAGACAGCCAGCCTTCCTTCTTTCAAGAAATAAATCTTACTTAATAGGTATACACCACGTTGGCAAAATCCCCACTTTCAAAGAGTTCTCTGTGCAGGACTCTAAAATCGGCAAATAGCTCGAGGTAAACAGGGTAACCAGTTAGTAGCAATCGTGTCCTTCCTCAACATCAGCAACAAATACAGCATCTGAAATTTGGTAAAAATATTTCTGCTTAAATCCATTTTCAAATCCATTGTACCTAGGGCACAGGTTGTTTGTTGGTGTTTTAGGGCTCTTCAGGGAGCGGTAAATTACGTTGGACACACCAGTTCTCGTCTGATTACTGAATTAAGCAACGCAACCTCAGTTAGTACTGATATGGCTGACCGCTTGGGAAAACTGGATATCGCTAGTATCCAAAAATCGTCGCATTAGTGTAATGTCTGTGCAGTCTCTGCATAAGAACTACACTGAGGACGGGGCTCTCATGACCTTGTAGTTGAAGTGCCCTAAAACATCAACAAACAAACAACAACAGGACCCTTCAACTACAAAGTCATTAGAGCCCCCTAAGGCACAGGCCTGCACACATTCCAACAACGTTGCTTTCGAGTTCTTCCTATTTGCGTGAGTCCGTGACAATTCTAAGGTCCTGCGTGAAAGCCAGTAGGTCCTCCGATAGCCCCGATAACAGCTTTTTGCCGCCCCCGGGCAAGTGCCAACTGTAGGCATCTTGGGAAACAAGCTCAATCTTAGCGATTTCATGTCGACCTTATCGTCATCATTATTATCACTAACACTTTCCCCGCCTATGGTAGGGTCAGGTGTGCACTTTTTGTCCCTTTGGAACGTATGAGCGACCTGCAAAGTGCTTTTGCGCAGCCGGCTGCCAACCTAATGTCGCAACCCCTCTGCCTACTTATTGTAGGCCAATGTTGATTCGTTGGGGCACAGACCTCCATCGACGCCAATGGGGGGGGCGAGCTCCTACACCTGGAATTACACGTCTATTTTTTTCACCATATAGTAAGGATTTAGTTTACGACACCGTACACACCACATGGAGTTACGGCCGGGACAGGAAGCAACTTGGGGCCTCTCTGCTGGCAGAAACAAGCCATCTCTGTCCAGGATCGAACCACTGACGCCGGCACACAATCTATGCGTCACGTCGGTCGCCCTATATACTGCAGAATCAAATTTTGCCGACCTACACCTCAATTGTAATCCGTTCATAACTTCCATTCGGGACAGAAAGAGTACTTGAAGTTTCCATCTCAACCCACCCACCATTTTGGTTCCAATTGAACCGTCACCACCAACTCACGAATCACGCAAACAGCCACCGAGGGAGGGGGGGACGACCATTTTTTGCTTGTTTGTTGGTGTTTTAGGGCCCGTCAACTACAAGGTCATTAGAGCCCCATCCACAGCATAGTTCTTATGCAGAGATTGCACAGAGACTACACCAATGTGACGATTTTTTGGGTATTAGCAGTACCCAGTTTTCCCAAGCGGCCACCCATGCCAGTACTAACTGGGGTTGCGCTGCTTAACTTCAGTGAGCAGACGAGAGCTGGTGTGTCTAACGCAATTCGCCGCTCCCCGGGGGGACGACCAAGCTTGGATCAGACGCTTTATGCATGGACAAAGGTGGCGGGCGAGGAAAGCTCCCTACCTTAAAACAACCCAAATTCTACTGAGCCAAACACATGATCATGAATGTCATCAACATGAAACATTCCATCACTCTTGTGTCACTTGATTATGGTAACCTTTGCCATTAGTCAGGGAGAGAGTCTCTGATTACCAGAAATGTTAAAAGAGTGCGACTCCACCTTTTTCATGTCAACTGCATCCTGTTTATTATAGACTCCTAAAGTTTTCCAACAGGCAACTTCCACAATGTTAAATTGCTTTTATAGTGGTCAACAATTGAGCACAGAAAGAGAGAGAGAGAGAGACAGAGGTCAACTCAAGAGGGTCACAACTTAAACATCTCAACATATTTTCCAATAACCTATACTAGTAAATCCCCGATGTCAGACCTGACATCTTTAATCTTAAAATTGCTTCCACCACTGAAGAGCTTCCGGCAAATAACCTTGATATCGTACACAGTTAAATCAATACAGAAAACATCATTCACTTTGTCCTATAAACTATTTATATTACCAGAAGCATTTAAATGTTTAGAAAGGTTGCCATCTCTGAAATCTTACCCTCCCAGTATTTCTGCTCCGTATTTAATCTGCCTAACAGTAGTCCCCGAATTCTTTCTAAAAGGGTTGCGGTAGTAGGAAAACGGTCAACTAAGCCAAAACCCACCGTCCAACAGTTTGTCTACAAGTTCCGAATGCTCTCAGACCCCCTCACGTTCCACTTTCTGCTCCAAAATCCCTAAATCAATAAGTACACCAGACAAAGAGATGAACAAAGTTCTGCATAATTACTATGGATTGGCACACCAAACTCTGAAAACATGGTAATAATCCTAGTTACAAACTTTGGAGTGCAGTTCTCATCATCACAACCAATTTCCTCCAATAGAGACAATAGCCAGGTGGAATTTCCCACGTATCATTCATTTTTCTTTGATTATTCCTCTCTACATTTATCCCATCTACCAACAAATACCTCAAGAAATCTAGATTGTCATGGTTCCCACACCAAAACAGCCTTACAGTGAAAACGGGAATTCATTGCAGTGTGTGTGTGGATGTGCATACGACTGAGTTCAAATCAATATTGTGGTCGATTTCAATGGCTACTGTTAAACAAAATCAATCTCGAAAGTTTAAATTGCTCTCATCATCATTCTACCTTCTGTAATGGAGCTAAAGGAGCAGGCGCAGCTTATATTTCATTAAAAATTAAAACAATTTTACAACCTAAATAGCAAAATAAATTCCTCTTCACCTTGGCTCCCTACTTAAAACAGCAGCTCATTCAAAATTCTAGTATTGCCTATGAGATGATGCCTCGTTTTACGATACGCTACTCATCATCATATCCTTATCCCGCCTGTGGAAGGGTCTGGCCTTCCACTCCCGCCTATTTCAGCTACCCTCACTCTATTATAATGGCTCTTTCGCACTGCTCAACACTCTGGTCCATACAGCATAGCTGGCCTAACAACTACCCTGTAGAATTTCCCTTTTAACTTTATTGGGACCCTCAGGATCACACGAGAGTTTCATCACACGTTACTACGAGGATTTAATTTTTGTTCTCAGTAAAACTCGCCCATATCTAAAAAAACTAAAAATTTCCTAATCGCAGTGTGCAAACTCCACACATAACCCATCCAAAAGACAACTCCTAAAGCTGTGCAATGTGCGGCGATGTGCCGGCACTTTAAGCGCGTGCCTTCAGGCACTTCTTATCACTCTTATGATGTCTACTAGGTGTTTCTCTGTACCTCATCTGGATGTACTTTGTACGTAATTAAATAAATAAATAAAAATAATGTCCATTACATGCCCCGACATAAAAACTGTTGCCATTTGTGCCGTCACAGATGACAAATGCACATTAATAAAATGATGCTATAATATCTAGATTTACAAAAAAAAATAACATTTCGCCTTGTAACTGCACAACGTTTTTCTAAAAAGTTTATTTTTACTAGCAGACTCACCACCCTAATTCAGTGCAGCCTTCTGAGGATCTTCGGAGTTTCGCAACCCAACTGTACATATGCATTCGTTTTCCGAATATATAACCCAGCTTCATTCGCTAGACCCACTAAATGTATGTAGCAACAAACAACCTAACATCAAAAATGTTCTTCAACGCTATAAGAAAAATAAAGGATTACTGTTATAAATTTAATAAGAAAGTTACCTGCACAACGACTACTTGTAAATAACATATTCTACATGGAATATTTTGATTGGTGGTACTTCAAACTCTTGATTGACCCTTTACATTCAGTTCCTACAAGAAACTTTTGAAAATGTTAAATATGGCACAATTTAAATTGTTACGTCATTGCAAAGATAAAAAATTATTGCCTATTCCAACAGCAACTTCTTCATTGGCAAAAACAGCCATCGATGTTTGTTCACAAACTGCTCACCTGAAACGCACATCACTCGGCCTACTGGAGGTTACAATGGGCGATGTGCACTTCTTGTACATAGCAAACATATTATGTGGAACTAAACACACACTTCTAAGGACGTCAATGCCAAGATTAAACGTTTTCAATTCGGAAATGAGGACACTTCCTAATTAATATTTTACCAACGCAATTTTTTTCAGAATATAAGTAAAATCATCATCACTGGACACACCAGTTCTAGTCAGATAACTGAAGCTAAGCAACGCAAACCTAAGTTAGTACCGACATGGGTGGTTGGTAGTAAACTTTGGGTGCTGCTAATTTCCCCTCCCCTACACTTACCTCCTCCTCACCCGCGAGCAGCCTCCTCAGGGTTCGGCCTGTTATGGCTGCTTGGCTTACTCCCCAACCCGTTTGTGTAACATATTCTAACATAATCATACCCTTATCCCGCCTGTGGCAGGGTCGGGTCTGTGGGTCCACTGAACATGCTCTGATTAAGGGCACCCCAGCCAGGCGTCTGGAACCCGTAGCATATGAGAAAACATACCATAAAATCTCTTGATACATAGAGTAATTCAAACCGACACTAGCAATATTAAACCTAACACCAACAAAACCCATATAGTTTATCATAAAACATATTTTTACAAATCATATTTTATCACTCAAAACTCTACATCACACAAAACAAAGCAACACCGCAGGCAACTTATTGAACATTCCAAAACAAGTCATCTTAAAAGTTATCAAAGGTAAAAGAGAGTTGATTTCGACTCACTAGCAGCGAAACACTCACACGACAACTTCTAAGAGTGAAAAAAAAATTGTATATTAACATTTAAACAAACCACAAATTTTTACAAAAATTGTTCATAAAGCCCCGCGATAACAGTAATTTTAGAACTTGTCAATCGAATGCGTTTTTGACGACGCTTTTACCTTGTGACCTCAAGAGTTGTCTGCATTCACCATGGATTATTTTGATGACAACGTTTATTATAGTCTCCAAAACAATTTGGACAGCTCGACATTTAAATAACAATTTGTACAAAATGTCTAATAAGCGTAAACTGAACGAAGGCCACACTGAAAACGGATCACACAAGAAACCGGTTGCTAATGCCAGTTGGAACTTAGGTTTGAAGTCCTACTTGACCAACACCGAATCTGCAGAATATGCCGACGCTAAAGTTGTCATCATAAAAGATAAATACCCAAAGGTTTGCCAAATGTTTTATTTTTCTCTCTCTTATTTACTTTTATCTACCAATTCTATGCTAAAAAAAAACATTGTATATACGTATTACAGGCTAAACACCATTTTTTGGTGCTACCAAGAGAAAGTATACCAAATTTGAAGTCATTAACTAAGGACCATATTGAACTTCTGCAATATATGCGTAGCAAAGGTCAAATCCTTGCTGAAAGGTAAGAGGTACGGTATATTTTAAAGGATATAAAATTATAACCTGTTCCTGCTACTAAAATTCTTCTTTAATTACTTTGTAGTTGCAAAACGAAAATGGAATTCAAATATGGCTACCATTGTGTACCTAGCATGAGGTATGTATAAAACTTAAAAAAACAACCTAGTGACTCAACTTGTCATGAAAATAAACTATTCTTTTACCTCGGTAGTCATTTGCACCTACATGTCATCAGTCAAGACTTTGATTCCACTTATTTAAAAACGAAAAAGCATTGGAATTCATTTACCACCAACTACTTCGTATTATCTGACGGCATGTAGAATTCTTCTTTCTTATTATTGGACGCATGCGCATGCTTCTAGCTTGAATTCGAATTAATGGCGAACTTTTGTTCTTTTATTTTTCTGTCAAGATATCATTAGACAACTGCAGGAAGATGGTAAATGCACTGAAACATCTCCAGAAGTGAGCAAAAAATTATTAAATTCTCCACTTAGGTGAGACAATATCACATATACCTTAATTCTCTCTAAGTTTTCTTTTCTTCACCTCTGAATTCTTCATCTTCAAAAAATATCTAATGTAAACGATGTCGTTAAGGACTGTGACCAAACAATTTAAGAGAAACAATTCAATTTTAGATGTCATCGGTGCAGCATGGAGTTTCCAACAATGCCGAAACTTAAACAACACATTCTTGTACATATTCCTAAATAGATAAATTATTTATTACCAGGTAGATGGTAAGGCTATTCAAGTGTTACATATATATTTTTTCATTCAAAATTAAATAAATAGCAAAAGATAACAACACCTGACTGTTGTAATCATAAAAATAACAACAACAACAAGCACTATAATAATAATATGCACATAAAAATGCAACAAGTAACACTTACTCAACCACCTTAATAAAACAAAATACTGCTGTGTTGCAAACTTCTGCTACTGGTACTTTGTGAAGGAGGGAGAGAGGGGCATACCTAGCAAGCCCTCAATTTTTATCAGCGCAACGATGAATTGTTTACTGGCGTTTTAGGGCCCTTCAACTACAATGGTCATTAGAGCCCCGTCCACTGCATAGTTCTAATGAAGGTATTTTGGGGATTAGCAATACCGAGTGTTCCCAATCGGCCACCCATGCTAGTACTAGCTGGGGGTTGCGTTGCTTAACTTCAGTGATCAGACGAGAACTGGTGTGTCCAACGCAATACAGCCGCTCCGCAACGATGAAATTACACAATTACATTTTGTATACTTTTAGATAGCAAATTATAGCTGCCCATATTCACAGCAGTAATGGACTACAGTCAATACTTCCATGCCCATCTGCTAACGACAGGAAATGAAGTTTTGAAAATTATTTTACGATGCTAGAAAGCGAGCTTTCACACTTAGAAAGTTTCCAAGTTTTACAGTTTTTTTCAGTTAAGAAAGGGTTGTTTTACTTGCAGTGTGGCTTTTAATCTCTGAATGTGACCACATTGCGACCACACCACACAACGAACCAGACAAAGAAATGCTAATTTGTGGTTTATCTTTCTTCGCTCTCGTCTGAAAATAAAGAAAAGTCACTCACATCGACAGGGATCGAACCTGTATATTATGATTCTACAACCAAGTACGCCCTAAAGGGCCAAAATTACGTTTTGTAGGATTACTACCTGTCCTGTAAACCAGCTCAAGACACTGCATTGTACATAATAAGTGAAAATGAATTGTTTGAGAATGCTATATGAAATTCACCAATGAGATTTAGTATTTATTTTGAAGACTCACAATGAGCAGATTTAATTTTGACTTTCTTTCAGACGGTGAGAAGAAAAATGATCTCAAATTAGAGTTAAAGTCAGTACCTTATCATGTGCTTGTGTGTATGATGTCACCGCTGCATATGTCAAAAGAACCCTTTCTGAACAAGAAAAGAAATATGTAAGAAACAAAATTCTAAGTGTAGGAGCTCCCCTTGTGTGCTTGGAGGCTAAGAGGCTGCCACTAAAAATATATACCGCGAAATATGGAGCAGACTCCATTTCTAACTCTAAGGCACGAAAAAAAATCTTCGTATCAGAATATAATTAACAAAGAATATATATTTATATAATATCTAAAATAACATTTATATTAAAAATCTGTAAAAAAAAATTGTACACTTGTGTGATGGTGATGAGCACAATCACGTATATCAAAAATATAGATTGTAATTATCCTGATTAGCACACAGCTCTATTAACAGGAAATTATGCTCATTTAAAAAAAAAACAAATACTAGAGGACTAAAAATCCACCAGGGATATGAAAGTAAAACAATAACAAGCCTGTCAAATCGATTAACCAGTATTAAGATACTTTCTTTAGAGAACAATAGATGCATTTCAAACATTTGAACCTGATCCCACCTTCCATGGTCAAGAAAAACAAATCCCTTCCTAGCCCATCTAACAAATAAAAGTCAGTCGCATTATTGCATAGTAGAAATAAGTGAGCAATTGAGTCACATACCGGACCGTCCGATTCGAGGACAATTTCTAAAAATGAAGTGCCCGTCCACAATAACAAGTACCTACCCCTTCACTATTCTTGCAAGTCCCAACCAGATTCACCTAAAAAAAAATCATCTTCAACTGATTCAAAAACATTGTAAATAAAATTATGCCAAACACATAAATAATAATAATATTAAAAACCCGTATGCACAGGATTAGAGGAAGAAAATTGAGACACACACCCACTCACAAAAGTGCACAAAATTACTTTCTTCCTCTCTTTCAAAAATTATGATGAACTAACATTTGTCCCACCTCTACCGATGTCAGGATGATAATCCAAATCCTCTTCATTTCTGTAAAATCCATTGTCATAAGGTGAAGTTTGTAACAGAGCTGTAATTTCTTTGTTTCCTTCTTGAGGAGGTCGAAGGAATCTTGGTCCCAACAATTTGAACTTGTCTTTTCGTCGTTTGTCATTATAAACAGAATCTAAATATGTGCTCGGCCAACGACTAAAATTCTACCAAGAAAACATAAATGGTGAAAACAAAATCAATTCAATTTTTTTTTTGTAAAAAAAAAAAAAAAAATCTGCACAACACATCAAGGCTCGCAGCAACATAGAAAATATTTTTCAGTATAAATTTTTCAAATGTGGGCGTCAATACTAATAAATTTATTCAAAATGCTAAAAGATCAAATTTAAAAGTCTTTTAAAGATATCTAACCTCTCTATATCAAGAGCGCGACAGAAGGACAGACAGAAAAAAGTGAGACAGGCGGACAGAAAATAGTGAGACAGAGACAGACGGAAAAGAGTGAGACAGACGGATAAGGGTGAGACAGAGACAGACTGACAAAAAAGTGAGAGAGACTGACAAAAAAGTGAGAGAGACAGACAGAAAAGAGTGAAACAGAGGGAGACAGAGAGAGAGAAAATTTTAATCAAAATAGTCTAAATGCTGTTTGTCACCATAGTGAACCCACTTGCCTCTCATGTCACTTACCAATAAAAAACACACTCCCAAAAGCATCAGTTTACTAGTTGTATTCAGATCAGTAGGAAATGAGATTTCTGTTCCATTGAATTGCTCATTCTGTGCAGTCAAATAACTCCAAGAAATCTCTCCAACTTCGGCCTCGCCCTCCGGTAGCAGGATCTATCACCACAATAACAATAACATGATGAATTCAATTGACTGGATTATATTCTTATATAATATCCGTTTAAGCTCTAACAGGCCATTTCTGCCGCCAACTAGGCTCTTCCTTTCCACATTGATAGGTGTACTTGACGTTCCCCTTCCATTTATTAGAAATAAACTACACGTCCAGGCCAAGATAGAATATGAACACTAAAAACCCGAAGAAGCCAGATATCATGAATAGGGATCATTGACAAAGAACCGAGATGCCTAATTTTCAACACTGGGGAACCTTTCCTCCACCTACGCCAAGGAAGGGGGGAGCGAGCTCCTACACCTGGAAATTCTGCCGATCTACACGTTGCATGTAGAAAGTTCTTTTATGTGCAAGTGACATCGTACACACCGCACGGGGCCTCTCTCTGCACCCTACGTCTAAGCAACCGAGGTGGCCGACGAAGAGCCGATAATAATAATTTGTTCCTTTATACCTTAAATTCATAATCCCAGAACAATGGGCAGGTACAAATGCAGCTTTTCTGTACTAAAAACAGGCATTCTCCAGTACGATCTTCCAGAATGTAATACGTATCACTGTCGTAGGTCTTCTCAACATTGCCAATTACATGCCCTGACGGTGTCGCCACTTCTAATCGATATTTCTGTTACGATAACAACAAAAAATCGTCATGGGATTTTAAAGGATCCTTCTCAAATTCAAAACAGCAAGTAATAAAGAGCCAAATTTGAAGTTCGGCAACCACAGTAACCTCCAGCCACCAAAGAGGAAAAACAGGTAAGAACTTTCATGGCTGTAGCATTCTCACAGCTCCATATAGACTTTTAGAGAGATTTTTAGGTCCACTGTCGAAAAAGATGCAATAATAATAAAAGTAGCAATAATAATTTGTCATTACGGCACCTTTTTATTGCCCACAGCAAAATTGCGCATGGGCTTGAGAGGATAAAGCCTTCGAAAGTGAATCACGTCATGTCCATTTGCATCCAATAGTCTCACTTTGAAGGAACTCTTGTGTGGGCTCATTAAAGAGTCACTCATGGATTCATCCACTGTCAAAAACATTAACAGATTATAAAAATACGATACAACCGCATTTCAAATAGGCAAATATAAATATTGGAGACAGCACTAACATTCGGTACCAACAAATAATACTTCTTCGTGCCTATTTAAAACCACGAATTTGTACTGATTCAATTTATCAAGCATGCTTGTACCTAGAGGTAAGAAATGAAAATTGAAATCGCCAAATTAATTAATAATAAGATGGATGATGCACAGATGCAGTGTATGTGATCGCTATATACCCATGAAGCTTTCTGTCCAGCTCAACTTGCTCAAAGAAACTTCAAATAGCGCAAATTGATCAACGTTTTGAAGATCGATAATTGATAAATTTCTCAACAAGGAATCGCCAGTTGGACTAGTGCTACCTGAAAGAAATCACACTCGTCTGTTACAACTGCTCTTCTAAATTATTTGCTAGAAAAACACAAAAAAATAACTTCAAACTACCTTTAATGACAGAATGTGAAGGTTCCCGACTAAAGGTGTCTTCAACGTAATTACTCGGAGGAGATAAGTCAGCCGGTTGAATTTCTCCAGTAGCATAAGGGTCAGATCTTAATAACCGGTCACCATTTTCATCTTGGTCTTGCCAAGTGACCACTTTTCGGCCACTGGTATCGAAATGTTGACTACGGTTGATTACTGATTTCTGATGAACCTCATGAGAATCTGGAACATTCTGGAATGACACTGAATGGAGATTCTTTGGTCGACTCTGACTAGAATCAACGATGTTAGGAGGAGGCCTTTGAAAGACGTTGGTTGCTTGATGGTGAGACCACTGGTATTGCTGAGGATTATAACGGTTATTAAATTGAGGGCGAAATCTAGAAGCATCCCAACTTATTGACATCCGTGGATCAGGACTCGGAAAATCTCGATTGAAGCCCTCATGAAAGTGCTCATTCCAAGTCTGATTCGCCGTTGGAGGAGCATGCTTCGGAACGTCATGAAAACTCCCTGACGAAACAGCTTGTCCTCTAGGATTATCCATTTTAAACCTTCCGGTTTGGTCTTCTTCACTTCCACGGACCCTAACTAAATTCACTCGGTTAAGATCTCTTTTTACGTTATGATCAGCTCGTTGAATGTTGGATGGCTTTGAATCATTCAGTTGAAAATATGCAGGTCCACTAACATTGAACAGGGTCCTGTTACTATCAACACCTACAACTAAGTTCGGATTGAGAATGTTATTGTTTTGGTAACGGTTGAGCACCGCACCACGTGATACATCTGAATAAGAAACTGACTTCGGATATGGTTGTGACCCTGTCACCGGTTCAAACCTACCAGTACGAACATTGTATCTTCCAGTATTTGACGTGAGCGTAGCGGCTTCTGGTGCTTCGTATCGACTCTCATGTGGACGGTCTCTTAAACTATTGTCCTGTGGTCCTTTGAAAAAATTGTTGTTATTATTATTATGTTCTTTGGTATTGACTGACCTAGCAAAGTCTGTATGTTTCTCGTCATGCCGCTGTGACGTGCTAGCATTGCCTTTAAAATACGAAGTGGCACGACGCTCAACATCAACCTCTTGCCGGTCATGAGTCTCAACGTGTAATGGCAACGCAGCAAGGTTAGTTGCAGAATACGAAGAATAATTTGTACTTTGATTATAGGAAGGTCCAGCGCGGAAATAATGGCGTCCGAATTTAGCAGAATCACGATGACTATGTGGTACCATGAGTAAACGATCCGCACTGATGGACTGACGTAGCCCTCCACCACCAAGTCCACCGTGACGACGAGGTGGAATTTCTATTTCCAATCCACCTGCAAACGCGATATCCTGGCGAGGGTTCCCTCTATATCGTCTATTAGGTTCGTGCTGCTGATATCGTCGATTTACAACTTCTGGAGGATGAGCTCTGTGAGCATCGTCTCGGTAATAATAATAATTGAGTAATTTATTACTGTAATCGGCAGGTAGGCTTGCGCTAAGACGATCGGCTCCATACGCGGGATAATTCTGATTTGGTCTGCTGTGACTAAAAAGCCAATGTGTTTTTTGAAGTTCTCGACTCCGTTCACGTAGCATTTCTGCCATGTTGTAGTCTTCGGCCGCTTTATTTCTCACCAAGTAGTTGAAAAAGTAGTTTCCATCAATAAAGTGTTCTTCCTCATCTGATTCTTTCTTACCTTCTGAAGAAGGTGGTTTAGCCATTTTCATATTTCTATGAGAGCCCATTTCGCGTGAATGACTACTGGTGAAAGCGACGTTCTCATCATCGTCATACTGAATTACTGCATGTTCTGAGGAATGTTTCTGAGTTGTTGGCTGGTCTTGCCTACCACGCTGAAAAGTGGTGTAGGAGAAAGCTCTACGAGGTATAGGCCTGCTGTTCTCAAAAGGTGGAGCATGTTGCCGAGGTTCCCCAAGATAACCATCAGCAGTTGATTCGTGAAACTGTGGCTCCCCGGAACTGAACGTAACATGTCGTTTTCTGAAAGATGAGGCTGTTGGACGAGCAGCAATGGCATCTGAAAAATTTACATGGTGTGAATATTAAGCAGACGATAACTATCTAATTTAAATACAGACAAATAATGCATTGGTAATGATGTACAGTACTAACTCTGTCGTGGTAAATGGGGCATGTAAGTTTCGCTTCGGTGAACTTCTTGCGTTGATACTGCCTTGGGGACGTGTGGCGTCGACACTTCCTCGATCATTTCACCATATCGAAAGGGAGAACAGATGATGATGTTGCTTGTTGCTGTGGAATAAAATGATGGTGATGATGACGACGACGAACCGCCGCCAACTCAGGGTCAACAATGTTAGGGAAGCTTGATGTCAACGCATTCTTCTTCGGCCGTAATCAAGAGTAGTTCTTTCACTTCTTCGAGTTCCTTCTTTAAAATTCATTTACACACTCCTTCATATTTGAAATGACCGCACTTGAGTGCATGCTTCCCAGATCTATCATTATAAATAAAACAAACACTGCCAAAAAAAGCAAACAGTCGCGTCCACATAGCATACCACATGGGCCTCCGACGTTTAAAAGTGCACTCAACCGCGATTTTAAGGAAGACCAAATAACGGCGAATGATTTCCGCATAGTATAAATAGCAAAAGGGTCTAAATTTTATACATCATGTCATTCTCAAGTGGACATTATGATTTACATATACCGCGAATCTTAATTGCGCGAAAATCTTATTCAAAAGGTCAAACATTGGAAGACGCCCATTCGTTGAGTTCAGCGCCATCTATGAAAGTGTAGACGAATCACAAAAATGCTACGGCTAAAATTTTCCAACAGGCACTTGGAGGCGAACCGACTTATAATTCCCTTGCTAGGAGTGGCTCACCTGCACATTTTAAATACCGCTACTAAAAAAACGCGCACGATCTCGCAAATTACTCACGACCTACTATTACTACATGTCAAGGAAATGTATAAAGTGGTAGTAGTTCATGCATGCTTTTAACATTCTCGTTATGGGACATCCGGCAATATACAGTACAAACTTTGGATAGAAGCCAGCTTATTCGCTATTATAGTCTTTTTATATTTCGATATTATTGTCTTTTTATGTAACGAGATAGTTGATATATAACGTATCGTAGATAAAAATGGCATTTCACGACATACTGTACTTTAATAGAGTCCGCATTAATTCGATGCCACGATGAATAGTGGCGCCAACTTTAGAAGAGATTTCCAACTCATTCAGAGTCAGAACTGGATTTAAAAAGCTGATGCTACTACCACAACTATCACCACTTTAAGCTTCAGTACCATTATTTTACTCTCTGGTAATTGCATTATGTTATTTTCTACAGTCTTAATTGTATACTGTAATTTAAGTGTACTGTACTGTACTGTATGTCGTGATCCATGACGAGTTTTACACGCCGAGCCCTCCTCACATGCTTGTAAAAACTTTTGATTTATTCACTAACGGCAATTAAGTCTTCTTAATTATTATGCCCAGCTAATAATGATTACTTAGTGCGATATAACTAATTAACTTATCTGAATTATGTGAATTTACCGCCATTATTATTATTACGTCAAAATGAATTAAGAATTGAATTGCCAGCTAAACTAAACATTCTATTTCTTCAATGGCTACTCACAATCACGTGATAATGTTCTAGTCCGTGTTCGATCCGAATCACGTGACATTCTACGCGTTCTATACGAGTAGGGGGGGACGTTCAGATCATTATCAAAATTAGAAATAAAATACTTACATATCATTTAATTTCTTGAAGAGTGTTCATTCATGAAGCTAATAGAAGATAAAACTCACTCACTACTACTATCTTACAACATTTAACTAGCGTAAGTGTAGATGACTACTTTTTTTGATTCACATTTCATCCATCTCTACTATAAAAGTCCACTTGGAAAGGTTGATAAACATGGCAGTTAACTGAAGCAGAAATCCTGGAAATAAAAATACTAAAAAAGTTATTCGAAGTCATGCGTGCATGCAAAACATAAACAAGATGACATGGAATGTCATACATTAATGAATTTCTTGTCAATTAATTGTTGTTTATGCATAACGCACAAATTGAGTATTTGCAATTCCAAATGGATATTATCGGAAATGGTTACAAAAATCAAAATGACCTGTCATTAAAGTAGATGTGCCCATTTCAAATGTACAGTATGTAGAATTTAAATTTACGTGTAATGGCAATGAACTGTATACTAATCTTTACTACCACACTCAAGTGGCCCATATATTTCAGGGTCCGTCCGACATACTACTGGAATACCAAGTAAGAATGAAGGGCTCTTCAACTACAGTGGTCTTTCAAAACCCCCCATCCACTGCGAAGCTCTAGCGCAGAGTCTGCACAGACACTACGCTGTTGGGACGATTTTGGGTATTAGCAGTACCAAATGTTCCCAAGCGCTCACCCATGCCAGTACTAGCTGGGGTTGCGTTGCTTAACTTCAGTGATCAGACGAGAATTGGTGTATCCAATGCAATGCAGCCGCTTTCTATGACCATGAAAAAGACCACGGCGGACAAGTGTGATCGGCCTCCTAACCTACAAATCATATACAGACGAATTTCCGCAGTTTATTTCTCAAAAATTTGCATCAAAATGTGCTCAAGACGTTTTTTTAAATATCTCAAATATCTAAATTATTTATCCAACTTCTTTTTTAAATTATATGCTCTGAATTATGGAAACCCGACCCTGCCTCAGGCGGGAGGAGGGCGAGGTGATGATGATGATGATGCTCTGAATTATGGAAATCCGCATGTGGTCTGGAATATCCCTATTGCTTATTGTTATTGTGCAATAGGTCAGACACCATGCACTATTATAACCAACGAAGCATTAATTTACCTGTCAAAATTTCTATTTTGGTTGTATAATGCGGTGTTGGAACACGAGGGATAGGCCGGCATCCCCTCACAGACAACAAAGCCAATATTCCTGCGGGTTCCAGACACCTGGCTGGGGTGCCCCTTGTCAGAGCATGTAGAGAGTTGCGGGTCGCATCGGATGACACCACTCACACCATGACAAATGGGGGTGACACCAAAACAGAAGGAACAGAGTGGCTTTTTTCGGAGACGGGGTGACACCATGGCGTCATCGCACTGGGTGACGCCAAACCTAGCGACGTCTCTGATTATGATGATGCTCTGAATTATGGAAAAACCTGCCTCGCTGGCGCAATGGTTCCAAGTTCGATACTGGATCGAGGTTGGTTGTCATTTTTCGGGCGAGACAGAGAAGCCCTGAAAATGCCTTCCTTCGGATAAGAAGTAAAACCGAGGTCCCATTTGGTATAAGATGGGTACCAGACCCTAACATGGGTGGTTGGTAGTGAACGTTGAGTGCTGCTAATTTCCCTTTCCCTCTCCTACATCCTCTACATCCTACATCCTCCTACCTCCTCACCTGCGAGCAGCCTCCTGAGGGTTCGGCCTGTTATGGCTGCTTGGCTTACTCCCCAACCTCTTAGTGTAACATACTAACAAGGGGGGGGAAGCGTTAGAAACCGCTTTGTTTGCTTGCTCTGAATACAGTGCAAAGCGTGTATAAATGAGGAGGAATTCCATAATGAAATAAACTTGTGGCAGAAGAAGACCAACGATTACTTAAGTGCAATATTTAAAAAAAATAAGCACTTTATAACAATATACTGCAATAAAAACCTCCGGATCATGGCTGTAGTAATAAAGGAGTCGAACCACTAACCGCCTATTTACTAAACAGATACAGCAGTCTATTTTTATATGGGTTTCAAGGTCGGTTATGCGAGTATGCATGTAACAATTTAGTCTTTTTTTTTCTTTCCCCGCTTGATTTCGTTTAAAGTCCCCCTCCCACGCGCTTATAATTAGTTACTCTGACCACAAGATTGTGTTATTTATCCTAATTCGACAGCATACCCACACTATATCCCCACAGTAAATACAGTGGATAAAAACACCACAGCAAGAAAATGATGCTATGGAGGCTATCTTTGTATTTCCAATTGCAAAGGTTAATAATAAACTTGGAGCAGTGCAGCACACAATGTTGATAATAACAGCAAAAAAAAAAAAACAACCCATTCAATTTTTTTTTCGGGGACAGTAGGATGAAATAAGACCCCTTCCCCAAGGCCGTGCAAACCTCCGCACTCAGCAGGGACAATTCAAATCCACAACATGGCACTCCATACACGACTAGTTATGACCAGTCAGCACGGCTTACCATAATGCTAGACTCCTTGGCGACGTTTGTAACTGCATTGCACTACATTATCGTGTTGAATCGTTGTCAAAGTAACAAGCAGACAGGTAAGATTATTTTCTAATCTGAAAATGTTTTCAAATCAGTTATCATTCTGTACCAATCCCAAAACTTGATATATCAAAAGGGAAAAAAACCAAATCAACTCCATTTCACTATCGAATACAGAGCATGGCATTCCAATTCTTTCAACATTCGATCGTGACGTTCTACACAAGGGTTAAATCACCAGCATCTTGTAAACACATCACCAATTTTAAATGACAATAATAATAAATTATTAATCCTTAAATTATGTTGAATTCGTGCTCTATTTAATTAAGAAATATGACCGTTTTCGTTTTCTTTTTATTCTGCCAAATGCATGGCGCTGAATGTCATTTACGAATTATTTATGAATTTACTACGATGTCAACCGACAAATCTGACAGGGGTGTTGCCCGCAATTATGATTCTTATACACCCAACAACAACAACGACGAAAAACCATCCGTTTTTTTGGACACGTTTACAAAACTGAGGTGTATAATAATGTAGCGATTGAATTATCCTTAATAATAACAGTCTCTTTTTTTAAGACCCACGTATGTTTTTTTTTTTTTTGCTAGCATCCATTCATCTTTTATATTTTTCCAAACAAATATTTAGACTGGGGGACTTTGCAGAGAGCATCCTACGTCAAATTCGTCATGACAACAATGTCTAACAACTATTTTTCGGCTTTCAGCAGCCCCCATCACCCCCTCCTATATATTACGAAACAACAATTATACTTTCAACTCAAAATTAATCAATAATATAGAAAACTATTAATATATTTACATTACTTATTTAGTGACGAAGCCAAGCCGTCCACATGTTGCTATGGTTACTTTCTAATGATCGAGCCCGCCATTATCTCTGTAATAAATGTTATCTTTGCATTAAATGGATACAAGACTTTCAATCTCTTTCCCCAAATTTTCATCTTTTGTTAAGAGGTCCTCGCGATACCTCAATCGTCAGCATGCTTGAGCTCTTGACTGCAAGTTGGATCCATACGAAAGGGAATCCCCACACATGAGAAGTTTGCACGCATGTGTATAGAACGGGTGTCCTGTCGTCGTACACTCCCTCCCCACGGGGTATGGGGACGTCACACGTTTGCTTCCCATCCGTGATGACGTTTCTCTACTCTCCCTTATGTGTATAATACGTGGGAGAACTCACCTCTGTTCCGGGCCAGAGTGGGGTCACTGGAGACGAAACAGGGAATGGACAAAAATCACAGGCAGAGAGGAAGGCTGTGGATTGTGTGGGGATCAAGTGGAAGATGTCCGGCATATGATACCGGCACTGCAGGAGGGGGGGGGTTGGGTTGGAACCCCAACATTGGAAGAGGGCCTAGGAGTGGAGTGACTAGAATGGGCACAGAGGGCAAAGGTGTTGCTGGGGTGCTGGTGGAGATCTGACAAATCTCACTCGCAAGGTATCCGTCACAAAGGATTGCATATGTTAGTATGTTACACCCAGTGGCGTCACTAGAGGGGGGGAGGTACACCGGGTGACACCACTCGCACCATGAGAAAAGCGGGTGAAACCAAAGCAGAAGAAGCGGCTTTTTTCGGGAGGGGGGGGGGGTGACACCATGGTGTCACCGCACCGGGTGACGCCAACCCTAGCGACGCCACTGGTTACACCAACGGGTTGGGGAGTCGGCCAAGCAGCCAGCCATAACGGGCCAAACCTTGTGGAGGATGCTCGCGGGTGAGAGGACGCTAGGAATGAAGGATGTAGGAGAGGGGAAGTTAGTAGCACCCAATGTTCAACCAACCACCCATGTCGGTACTAACTGGGGCTGCGTTGCTTAACTTCAGTTGTCTGACGAGAATTTGTGTGTCCAACGCAACTCAGCCGCTCCTCAACTGATTAGTAGCCGTGGGGACGCCCATTCTGTCGGCGGACAGGAAGCAGAGCCGGCGCTGCTGTATTTTGCGAGGCCCTGTGCAAACTAATGAAGCGGGGCCCTTCTATGAATTGGTCCATTAATCCGAATGCGTGGGGCCCTGTGCCGCCGCACAGTTCGCGCACCCATCACGCCGGCCCTGATGGGAAGTAAACCCAATGTCGCCTCAGTATCCCTGTTTACACGGAATAAAATGCACGAGAGAATCGGCAAAATTCTCTGAAGTCGGTAAATTATCTTCAGTAGTAGAGGGAGACAGACTGACGTTAAATGACCACATCTCTCTCTCTTTCACTTGCCCGCAGATAAAAAAAAAGTCACCGTAATCAGAATCGAACCTGCGATCAAGAGTTCAAGATACGAAGCACGCTCATGAGCTACAGACAAGACTATTTAGGTCATACCCATTTAGAAAATTGTGACAGACCCGGGTTGCCCTGAAACATATCAACTTGCATCTCATTAATTAATGGTTTATTAGGTAGCGAAACAGAGTGAGAGCAGGACCGAGAGACAGAGAAAGTGTTTGTAATAAACTAAAGCTCCAAATATTATTATTACTTGCGTGTATGTCAATGACCTGCGCGTGTGCGAGCGAACCAACCGGCGAACATCTAAACTTGGTTTTGTCCCAATTACACCACACCCTGAAGGAATGTAGCCATCTTCTACAATAGACAGAATAACAATAATCAACTCCAGTAACTTTGTTTCATGTTAGCTATTAGTGTTACTCATGTCGGCTCCACCAGCCTATGAAGGGTATCCACCTCCAGGTGGCTATGGTCCACCTCAACCAGGACCTGGAGGTCCACCAGCAGCGTATCCTCCTCTTCCTCCTGGAAGCTATCCACCTCCCGCTGGAAGCTATCCTCCTCCTGCTGGAAGCTATCCACCTCCGGGAGGTTATCCTCCTCCGTCCGGTGTAGGAGTTCCTCCATCAACTCAACAGCCAGGAGGCCAACAACAAGGTTTTTTTGTTTACCCCCCCTTTTTTTTTCTTGTACAAACAAAATCATAAACTCACTTCTTACCTTCCTTAAATTTTAGGATGGATGCCTGTACCTCGTGGCATTCCGAATTGTCCACCAGGTTTAGAATATTTGACCATGATCGACCAGCTGCTCGTTAAACAGAGAGTGGAATTATTAGAAGGTGCGTTTCTTTGACCTGTGACCTGCCAAAAGACGAAAAAAAACCCGGGTTACACACACACAACTCGTTCACATGATTTCTTTTTTTTTTTTTTGCAGCTTTTACTGGGTTTGAAACAAACAATAAATACGAGATTCAAAATACTATGGGTCAAAAGGTGTATTATGCAGTCGAAGGTGAGTAGCACACATCATCATCATCCCCTTATCGCGGGGTAGGGTCACGGGCTCTAGGCCTCCATTCCCGCCTATTTACCACCAGGTACCCGGCCACCCCACACACTACCATATCGTTATTCCCATGATGGACCTCACGAGCTCCTCTCTTCTTCGCATTGCATGTCCATACCACCTCAATCTACTCTCCTTCATGTGAGTAACACACATAGCAACTCCTAACCCTTTTCCCGCCTATGGCAGGGTCGGGTACCCATCTTGTCCCTCTGAATGGACATAGGGCGATATATTGGTCGTATTTTTTTCTGCAGCCGGTTGCCGGCCAAAGTTGCACCACTACGCTTATTTATCGTCGGTCTAGTGTTCGTTGGGGAATGCTACCGACGCCAGGGGGGCGGGGGCGAGGTTCTACACCTGGAAATTTTGCCTCATCTACCCGTTGCGTAGTAGAGAGGGTTCTTTTACGTGCCAGTGCCATCGTACACCCACACGGGACCTCGGTTTTACTTCTCATCCGAAAGAAGGCACACTCGCGGCCTCTCTCTCTCGCCCGAAAGAAGCCGACCCACCTCGGTCCAGTCTCGAACCTAGAACTACTGACGCAGTTGCCGAGCGTGCTAACCACTACGCCACCGCGGCGGGTTGAGTAGCACATAAGTGAAATTTAAAATTTTGAACTCGTAAATTAAATCATCCGGCTGCGGACCAATACTGGCCAATATATCACTCTTGTGTCCATTCAGAGGGACAATCCCTACCATAGGCGGGGACATGGTTAGGTGTTACTTTGTTTTGAATTGGTAAAGTCAGTGACTGCCTATTTGACGCCTGAGTCCATTAGTACAGCAAGCAGAAGCGGATGGCTTTTTTTACCGGACGACAGAGTGAGAGGGGTCCCTTCGTTGGGGCATAGGCCAGGGTTGCGAGCTCCTACACCAGGAAATTTTGCCTCCTCTACCCATTGCATAGTAGAGAGGGTCCTTTGATGTGCGAATGAAATCGTACACCATACGGGACCTTGGTATTACTTCTCATCCGAAAGAAGGCGCACTCGGGGCTTCTCTCTCTCTCTCTCTCTCTACCGAAAGAAGCCAACCCACCTCGGTCCAGTATCGAACCTATAACTACTGACGCAGTTACCGCGCAGGCTATCCACTGCCCCACCGAGGCGGGTCATGGTGTTTTCTGTTGGTATAACAAATATATTATTATTATTCAGACACGGATTTCTGTACAAGAAATTGTTGTGGTCCATTACGTCCTTTTGATATGAAGATATTTGACAACAGTCAGAATGAAGTGATTCATTTGTACCGACCACTGGCTTGTACGAGTTGTTGCTGTCCATGTTGCTTACAGGTACTACACAACTTGCTACCTCATACAATTTTAGTGTTAGGGGCTAATATTCAAAATTCGGCGCTCGATTTCAATGTCAGGACGTTTGTCCATCTACTATACCTCAACACCTTAAATCGGGGGCTGCTTATTGCGTTGGACACACCAGTTCTCGTCTGATCACTGAGGTTAAACAACGCAACCCCAGCTAGCACTGACATGGGTGGCCGCTTGGGAAAACTGGGTACCGCTAATACCCACAAATCGTCGCATTAGCGTAGTGTCTGCATTAGAACTATGCAGCGGACGGGGCTCTAATGACCTTATAGTTGATGGTCCCTAAAACACCAACAAACAAATTGAAGGGCCCTAAACCACCAACAAAGCAAAAGTGGGAACGTTTTAATTTGTTTGATCAATTATTTCTTATCGAACTTATAGTCACTGGACGTATTTTCACCCGTGGGCCAATTAGTAGGACGTGTGAAACAGAATTGGAGCCTGTGTGCTCCGTCCTTTTCAATATTAAATGAGTCAGATGTTGAAGTCCTGAAAATCGAAGGACCAGTTTGTACCTACAGCGTTTGTGGAGATGTCGAGTTTCAAGTGAGTGTTAAAATTTGTGTGTTCATTTTTCAAATAGTGGACTTACTTACCCCCCAAAATATTATCATGTCTTCTTCAGGTTCTGGCTCTGGATGGCAAGAGTCAAGTTGGAAAGATTTCCAAACAATGGACAGGGTTTGTCAAAGAAACTTTTACTGATGCTGATAATTTCGGCATCACGTTTCCCATGGATCTGGACGTCAAAATGAAGGCGGTGATGTTGGGTGCAGTCTTCTTAATTGTAAGTATCGACCTGCTACGAGAAAACATTTTATTAATGCTATGAAGAGGTTATTAATTTCATTTTAATTGACACTCAGGACTTCATGTTCTTTGAAAAACAAGCGAATCAGGAAAGAGATCGTCCTGGGATGTTTTAAGGAACTCTCTGGAGTCTTAATTACACCACAACACTTTACAAAAAATGTCATCAAAATCAATTTTATTACCTCAGTAGATTAGTTAGTATTCTTAATACTATATATTTAGATTTTGCAATCGTGTGAATTATGAGCAGTGTCGCTTTGGTGAGATACGTAAATTTCACACTTTTATACTCATGTAAGCCAGTTAGTAAAAAAAATGACTGTGCGGTTTAATATGTTTGCATATTAATAATTTTATTTTATGAAATTATGGCCTTTTTCTAAATTTCATAACTACTTTTATCTCCCACTAAAAAAGTTTATTAAGTACAGTACCTCTTTAATTGCTACACCTTTGGGACCCGGCCAAAGTGTACCCATAAGATGGGTTACTGTTGTTGTTTGTTGGTGTTTTAGGGCCCTCCAACTACAAAGGTCATTAGAGCCCCGTCCACAGCATAGTTCTGGTGCAGAGACTGCACAGACACTACACTAATGCGACGATTTTTTGGTATTAGCAGTACCCAGGTTTCCCAATTTTGTTTGTTTGTTGGAGTTTAAGGTCCCGTCAACTACGAGGTCATTAGAGACCCGTCCACTGTATAGTTCTAATGCATATACTGCACAGACACCACACTAATGAGACGATTATTGGGTATTAGCAGTACCCAGCTTTCCCAAGCGGCCACCCATGTCAATACTAGCTGGGGTTGCGTTGCTTAACTTCAGTGATCAGATGAGAACTGGTGTGTCCAACGCAATTCGCCGCTCCCCATAAGATGGGTACAGCAACTCCTAACCTAACCCTTTTCCCGCCTAGGACAGGGTCAGGTATCCATGTTGTCCCTCTGAATGAACACAAGGGCGATACATTGGACAGTGTTTTTCAGCAGCTGGTTGCCGACCAAAGCTGGAACCCCCTATGCTTCTATTGTTTGTTGGGGAATTCCACCGAGTCGTTACACCTGCAAATTTTGCCTCATCTTACCAGTTGCATAGTAGACAGGGTTCTTTTACATGCAAATAGGGGCGGATCCCCCTAAATTTTGGGTCGACATTGACACTGACAAATGAAAATTGCGTTTCCAATCGCTGCCAATGGCTCAACCCCCCCTGACGAAAATCCTGATTCGGCCCTGCATGCAAATGCCATCGAACACCACACAGCACCGCTGTTTTACTTCTCATGGAAGGTGCACTTGGGACACCTCTCTCGCCTGAAAGAAGCCAACCCACCTCGGTCCAGTAATGAACCTAGAACCACTGACGCAGTTACCAAGCGCCTTAAACACTGAGCCATCGAGGTGGGATGTACCCATTATAGAGGTGTATCGTTTAGAGTGGTAGTAATGACATACAGCTTATGGGTGAAAAAAATCGGTGCCTGAAGAATTTGTACCGATATGAAGGGTGTACCCATAAAGAGGTTTTACTGTACTCAATAACAACAGTAAATGGTCAATTAACCCTTTCTGCCAACTCCTCCTCAAATCTTGGTAACAAAGTCTCTACAGCTAAATTCGGGGAACCTTTTTTTATGGCTTTTTAATCATTGCAGCGTGATTTGAATTGTAATCTTTCAATATTTCAATTATTTTCATAAAAAAAAAATTATGATGATTACGTAATGGGTTAAAATATGGTCCAGCAGTCCTTGAATTGCTTTCTGAAGTGTGCCTCAAACATTACTGCCATTTTGGGTTTGATAATTGATAAACTATCTTTTCTATCCAAAATAATAGCAACGATATACGATTCAGGAGTTAAAAAAAAGAACTGTTAGCCTATTTGTGTCGTAGATGCCAAAATTTATATACAAAAGTTGTAATGTCTACCTCCCGGTAATTATTGTTTTTATGCTTGAAAGTCTAACGAGTGATGTATCATTATATTAAAATTAAATATTATTAATGGAGTTCTAGCAGAAACTGGTCTTATTCGCTTTCTTACAGGAAGTCATCTTACCGATTATTTAAATCAAACACAGAATGAATTACTGATCAGTGGCTTGCAACGAAGCACTATACAACATACCTTCAAGATTCATAATTTTTAATCCCTTTTCCGCCTATGGCAGGGTGCCGTCGTAAGATTTAAGGCCGACAAATTAACATTTGTAAGAAGCACCTGAAAAGTAGTAGTGACTCGACGGTAGTCTTTGACCAACAGTTGTTCGGTTGTCCAACAAGTGGCAACCTAGCGATTGGAAGAGTAAGAATTTTTCACATTAAGAAATTGAGCCACAAATATAATATTTTAAAGTTTGAGGGGAACATAAATATGTAGCCTAATAGCCCTCTCACTTTCCTTTCTCCTCTTTCACACACAAAAAAAAAAGGTTTAAGCGGACTTTCAATAAGAATTTGGAATTCAAACAGTATTCGAAATTCTTCGTATGGACGCCGACATTGACGTGACGTCACGAGATTCCAACGTGATTTCAACGGTGGTGATGACGTCATTTCCGATTAGGTAGTTGTGTCTTTCTGACATGAACACTATTCCGCGAGTTCAATTCCCTGACGTAACCTGGGGATGTACGTTTCGAGGAACAAAACTGGGTGTCAAGTACAATTAACGCGGGTAGACTAATTGGTCACATGTTTTTCCGCCTATAACAGGATCGGCTAAGTATTTGTCCTGTTCAACCTAAAAACACGCTATTCTACATGGCCGGTTGCCTACTTAACCTGCAACCTTTTACTCTCCTACTCCTTACTCGCCACCAACTCAACAACTAGGACAGTACTGAACTAGGAGGTTAACAACAAAGTTTTCTTGCATAAACATCATCAGAACTTTATCACGCCTGTCGCAGGGTCGGGACTGCAAGTTCTCGCCATCCACTCCTGCCTATCTCCTACTAGGCTCCCATCCACATCTCATTTTGTTGTTGTTTGTTGGTGTTTTAGGGCCCTTCAACTACAAGGTCATTAGAGTCCCGTCCACTGTGTAGTCCTGATGCAGAAACTGCACAGGCACTACACTAATGCGACGAATTTTGGATACTAGCGGCACCCAGTTTTCCCAAGCGTCCACCCATGTCAGTACTAGCTGGGGTTGCGCTGCTTAACTTCAGTGATCAGACGAGAACTGGTGTGTCCAACGCAATTCTCCGCTCTCCACATCTCATTTCCCGTATAAACAGCTCCCAGGTCTGCTGTAATCTTCCTCTGTCTGGGTGCTAACAATAACCTGCATCGCCATGATGGCCCAAATCAGCCAGTTTTTCCCTCTTCTCATCGTATGCCCACATCGCCTCAATCGATTCTCTCATCTTTTCCTCAAATGTCCCCCACTCCTAGGCTACCCCTAACACTCATTCCTAGTCCTATATGCAGTAGCGGTTCTAGCATACGCGAGGCCCTGTGCAAATTGAAAGTGCGAGGCCCTTTCCAAAAATTTGCAACTTGCAAAAGCGAGGCCCCGTGCATTTGCACAGTTTGCACGTGCCTAAAACCGCCACTGCCTATATGTTCTCACACCCCATCCGTGTACCACAGCAATCACATTTTGTCTACTTGCATTCTGCCATTCCATCATACCCTTATCTGCGGGTTCCAGCCCTCCACTCCTGCCTATCTCCCACCAGGTCCTCGCCAACCCCACACACTACCATATATTTACGGACAACCTGCTCCCACGTCTGCTTCGGTCTCCCTCTGGCTCGGTGGGTTTCCAAAAACTTGCCGTCCAGTAATGGACCTAACGAGCCCCTTCTCCCCTCTTCTCATTACGTGTCCATCTCTCATCTTTTCTGTAATGTCCCCACCCCGAGTCTACCACTATGATACTCATCCCTAATTCTATCAGCTCTTGACACCCCACTCATGTACCGCAGTATTCGCATCTCGGCTACTTGCATTCCAGTTACGTAGCTCTTCCTCACTGTCCAACACTGATCCATATATAGGGTTGCCAGGCATCCCGATTAATAGGGATTGTCACCGGGTTTAAGCCTTGAGTCCCAGTGTCCCGAACGAACCTTTCTGGACGCCCTAAATCTATTTTTCTATTATGTACACTTTTTTAAGCAATTTCGTCCATCGTGCATACAGTTTGTGCATGGTGTCGGTGTGCGGATGTCAGGAAATGCAAATAGCCCTGAGTGTATGCGTGAAATCGACGGCAGCCGGAGCCGTAGCGCAGCACTGGCAACACTGGCTCCGGCTACAGAGGGAGCGGTGAATTGCGTTGGACACACCAGTTCTCGTCTGATCACTGAAGTTAAGCAGCGCAACCCTAGCTAGTAATGACATGGGTGGCCGCTTGGGAAAACTGGGTACTGCTAATACCCAAAAATCGTCGCATTAGTGTAGTGTCTGTGCAATCTCTGCATAAGAACCATGCTGTGGACGGGGCTCTAATGACCTTTGTAGTTGAAGGGCCCTAAAACACCAACAAACAACAACAAAAATCCGACTACAGAGGCTGCACGGCAGCCCAAGCGAGCCAGAATCTCTGAGAGAGGGGAGAAAAAAGTAAGCCATTTATTATTGTGGATTTTTTTCGGGCGGAGGGGGGGGGGTATCCGGGTTTGACTTGCAAGAAATCTGGCAGGCTTATCTATATAGCATAGCTTGCCTAACCACTGCACTGTAAAACTTCCCTTCCAACTTCATTTGGACCCTCCTATCACACAGGAGTCCACTTGCCTGTCTCCACTGCACTGATACGTACATCAACCGAATATCCGGCTGCTGACCATTTATCATCGGCGGGAGGGGCTTATTGCATTGGACACACGACTTCTCGTCTGATCGCTGTATTTGAATTCTTTTAGGGGCCTTCAACTACAATGGTCATTGGAGCAGTGGCGTCACTAGGAGGGGTGCGGGCCGCACCGGGTGACACCACTCGCACGATGAGAAATGGGGTGACACTAAAGCAGAAGAAGCGGCTTTTTCGGGAGAGAGAGAGAGAGAGGGGGTGACACCATGGTGTCACTGCACCGGGTGACGCCAACCCTAGCGAAACCACTGCATCAGAGCCCCGTCCACTGCGTAATTCTAATGTAGAGTTTGCACAGACACTTCGCTGTTACGACTATCTGGGTATTGTGTTCCCAAGTGGACACCTACGTCAGTAATAGAGAGTTTTCTGGCTGCGGTTCTATCCGACGTACGCAATGCAACGAAGACGAATCGTGAACTGCGCAGACTCAGGCCGTATCTGAGTCTGCGCAGTTGACAATTCGTCTGCATTGCGTAGCGTACGTCGGATAGAACCGCAGCCAGAAAACTCTCTAATAGGGAGCTTGAGTTACACGTTGCGTACAACGTACACCGACGCAAAGCAGACGATTTCCATACTGCGCAGATGCAACATTCCTAATAGGGGCATGTGCACCTGCGCAGTACGCAATTCGTCTGCTTTACGTCGGTGTAAGTTGAACACCGACGTGTAACTCAAGCTCCCTACTATCTGGGGTTGCGTATGAATTGCGTAGATCGGTACAAAATCTACGAGAGCGGCAAATTGCGTTGGACGCACCAGTTCTCGTCTGATCACTGAAGTTAAGCAACGCAACCCCAGTTAGTATTGACATGGGTGGTCGCTTGGGAAAACTGGGTACCGCTAGTATCCAAAAATCGTCGCATTAGTGTAGTGTCTGTGCAGTCTCTGCATACGAACTGCACTGTGGACGGGGCTCTAATGACCTTGTAGTTGAAGGGCCCTAAAACACAAACAACAAACAAAATCTACGGATGTACAAGTTCGTCCTCCGGCGTCGGTTGCCCCAAACAACCTAGTAACCTTGAGTCGGCCGACGATTGCAGGATTTGGTTGGCAGCTAACAGCGCGTAAAAACACTGTGCAGAGGACAGACTGCTCATGAGTGCATATGGGACAAAAATAGACACCCGATTCTGTCACTGGTGGTAAAAAGGTTGGAGATGATGCGATTAAGACGATCATCAGCGGAGAAAATATTAAATTGCGATCAAGCCGAGGATGACATATGGGATACGGGCCACGCAACCTTCCATACATTGTGTTTAGCAGCCTGCAAATCAAATCAACAACATATCTCTCCATACATTAACAAGCAAAGACTAGTTAGCATGCATTACCATAAAGCCAAACATCCCGACGACAGAGATCTATATTTAGAAAGACACTACAACGCAATAAGAATAGGGCAAAGATCAAGTCAGACACTCCCAAAAATTAAGCTAATCCTTGAAATACTGGTTCCGCATACATACCAACATCTGCGTGGGGGTCAGCGAAATTGGTGACACTTTTTGTGTTTGCTTTTAGTAGGCTACTCATGTCAACTGCGTATCCATCTCCGGGTGGTTATGGTCCACCTCAACCAGGAGGCCCAACAGCACCGACTGCTGGACACTTTCCATCTCCAACAGACTATGGCTCTTCACCTGCTGCAGAACGTCCTCCAGCAACTCAACAACTGGATGGCCAACAACAAGGTTTGGTTTACCTTTTTTTTTCTTCCCCACATACTGCAATCCAGGTGTGTCAAAATGACGACCCGCATGCTGCCCTTCAAGATTACAGTTGCGGGCCGCACAATCATTACCACTCAGAGGCGTAACAAGAGGGGACATTAGCCCTCTGACGCAGTTGCAATTGGGGGTCACGGGCACTGTATGGCGCTCATGACAACGCCTGTAACCAATGTGTTGAGGGAGCTGCAAATTGCGTTGGACACAACAGTTCTCGTCTGATCCCTGAAGTTAAGCAACGCAACCCCAGCTAGTACTGACATGGGTGGCTGCTGGGGAAAACTGGGTAGCGCTAGTATCCAGAAATCGTCGCATTAGTGTAGTGTCTGTGCAGTCTCTGCATCAGAACTACACAGTGGACGGGACTCTATTGACCTTTTAGTTTAAGGGCCCTAAAACACCAACAAACAAAACAAATACCAATGTGGTGAGAATGCCTGTTGTAAATCATCATCATGCCCTTATCCCCCTATGGTAGGGTCGGGTCTGCTTATCTCCCACTAGGTCCTATCCACACCACATTTCCCGAACAAACTGCCCCCGCGTCTACTGTGGTCTTACCCTGCCTTGGGTGCTTCCAACAACCAGCATCCCCGAGAAGGATCTAACCAGCTCCTCTTCCCCTCTTCTCATAACATGTCCATACCACCTCATTCTATTCTCTTTCATCTTTTCGGCAATTTCTTCTTTCCCACTACGCCCCTGTACCACAGCAAGCGCATTTCGGCTACTTGAATATCTATTTTCATGACCTTACCTCACTGTCCAAAACTGATTCATAAAATCACAGGACTCCCCCGTTTTTGTTTGTTGGTGTTTTAAGGCCCTTCAACTACAAAGGTCATTAGATTCCCGTCCACAGCATAGTTCTGATGCAGAGACTGCACACACTACACCAATGCGCCCCCCCCCCCCCCCGCCCCCAAATTTTGGGTCGACATTGACACTGACAAATGAAAATTGTGTTTCCAATCGCTGCCAATAGCTCAACCTCCCCTGACGAAAATCCTGGATCCGACCTTGAGCAGTCTCCAGTTTTCCCAAGCGGCCAACCATGTCAGGACATTGCTGGGGTTGCGCTGCTTAACTTCAGTGATCAGACGAGAACTGGTGTGTCCAACGCAATTCGCCGCTCCCACAGGACCCCCTACCCTTCCCTGTGTCAACTTCAACCACCCCACATTCATCCTATGGGTCACAACGGAATCTATTTTCCTGGCATAAACAAAATCATAAATTCAACTCTGTCAAAACTTACCCATGTTTCTTCAAATTTAGGTCCATCAGGATTAGAACTCATGACCACGACTGATCAGCTTCACGTTAAACTTTCAACGGAATCGTTTGCAGGTGCGTTTCTCTTTAACCTTTGACCTGACAAAACAAAAGAGAAAAAAAATGCCCGGGTTACACTTACTCAATTGGTTCACATGATTTGCTTTTACAGCTTTTACTGGGTTTGAAGCAAACATCAAATACGTGGTTCAAAATTCTATGGGTCAAAATGTGTATTTTGCAGTCGAAGGTGAGCATGATACGGTTTTCGGAAATTTAAAAATCAGTGCAAAGGTAATAAAGACTTGTGAAGAGGGGAGGGGGAGCTCGTTAGGTCCTTTCCAGGAATGCAGGTGGTCGGTAGCACCCGGTGTAAGGGGAGACCGAAGCAGACGTAGAAACAGGTTGTCCGTAACGACATGGCAGTGTTGCGTTGCTTTATTTCAGTGATCAGACGAGAACGTAATAAGCCTCTCACCCTTTTTCCGCCTATGGCAGGATTGACCGTCCGGATTGACTTATGGATGATCTGTTGGACGATATTTTTAGGCAATCGGCTACTGAACAAAGCTGCAACCTTTTTGCGTAATTCCCATCGGGCTATTAGTCGTTGGAGCACTCCACCAAAGCCGGGGGGACGAGCTCCTACACCTGGGAATTCTGCCTCATCTCCCCGTTGCACAGTAGAGCGGATGGTGTGGCGTGAAATGACGTCGTACACCCCACAGGGCCATAGTTTTACTTCCCAAACGACGGAAGGCGCACTAGGGGCCTCTCGCCCGAACCTGGAACCACTGACACAGTAGGCGAGCACGCCACAGAGGCAGGTATTCTGTTATAGGAGGGATAATGGTTACAAGATGGTAGAATCCTTCAAAATGCTTTCCTGTCCCGTGCCGTCTGGATTCTTTTGTAGAAAGGAAAGCCTGTTGTCACCGTCAGTGACGTAGCCAAGGGGAGTTTCGGGGTTAAACCCCCCCCTCCTTGTGCTTTGGCTGCCAATCTCTATCTTGGCTACGCTAGTGATTACCTTGAATTTCCGGTTTTAGGAGGCGGATAATCAGGTTATAGCACTAGTTGAGTCAGACGTTGTACACGAGTTCCTGGCGCCCCCTTTTTCCTTCAGTGCCGTTTTGTCCTGGTAAACTTCTGTCTCTCCTGTTAAGTACAAAAAGAGACACGATTGTAGTTTTTTTTACAATTTTGAATTCAGCAGGGTCTTTTCTGTTTTTAAAATCTTAAATTTTGTTATTATTATACAGAAAGCGGTGACTGTGCAAGGTATTGTTGGGGGTCATCACGTACTTTTGATATGAAAATATTTGACCACAGTCAGAATGAAGTGATTCATTTGTACCGACCCATGGCTTACAATCAGGTACCAATTTTTAACATTTATCGCTTCCTACATTTTAGGGGTTGGCAGCAGAAAAAAAAGCAACTCCTAACCCTTTTCCCGCCTACGGCAGGGTCGGGTACCCATCCTGTCCCTCTGAATGGACATAGAAAAAACTATGACCAATAAATCGCCCTAAGCCGGTTGCCGGCCAAAGCTGCACACCCTACGCTTATTTATCGTCGGTCTAGTGTTCGTTGGGGAATGCTACCGACGCCAGGGGGCGAGCTCCCACACCTGGAAATTTTTGCCTCATCTACCCGTTGCGTAGTAGAGAGGGTTCTTTTACGTGCAAGTGCCATTGTACACCCACACGGGAACTCGGTTTTACTTCTCATCCGAAAGAAGGCACACTCCCGACTTCTCTCTCTCTCTCTCTCTCTCGCCCGAAAGAAGCCGACCCACCTCGGTCCAGTATCGAACCTAGAACAACTGACACAGTTGCCGAGCGTGCTAACCACCTACACCACCGCGGCGGGTCATTTTAGGGGCTGGCAGCTCATTTCCTAATTACCCTTGGAGTAGAAATATCAGTAGGGTGGGAAGTGCCGGATTAAGATATTCAGAGGGCCTAGGCTATTTCAATTTTGAGCCCCCTCTCAAGCCCTTTTGAGGCCCCTTTCTTACATTTTGAAGCATGCGAAATGCTAAGGCCCTAGGCCAGTGGTGGCGAACCATTTTTTTTTTTTTTTTGAAGACGGGTCACAATAACACGAATGTTGTCCGCGGGCCAGGTGTAAGCACTATTTAATTTTATGAATGAAAAATTATTATTAATAATGAATGAATATGTTTATTAAAGTAGCAAATAGAGAACATCATCATAATACCGTTATCCCGCCTGTGGAAGGGTCTGGTGTAGCCCTCCAGGTTCCCGTCCACCTTCCATGTTGTGAGACGTTGAACTAGATATGATCCACGTTCAACTCACTTAAAATTCCACGGTGGGTCACAGGTTCGCCACCACTGCCCTACGCTTCAGCCTACTTAGCCTAGTGGTAAATCCGGCACTGAGGGTGGGAAAGAATACCTTGAACCCCTAAATGATTCATTTTTTTTAACATTTCAGAGCAGGGGAGAGGGATTTCCTCTAGTCAGCATCACCCCCCCTTATCCACAGGTCCCTCCAGTTGAAGTCTAGTCACAATTCACACACAAATACAACTGGAGAAAAATTACAACGAATTTGACCCACAATGACCCACAGAGATCACGGAGCACAGGCGGATCCAGGATGGGGTTTTTGGGGTTGCAATCCCTCCTATGCAAATATAAACTTATATTCCCATAATATGCGAAGTTTAGCTCAACACACCCCCCCCTTCCCGACGAAAATCCTGGATCCGCCACTGTCACGGAGCGTGCGTGTTCTGAATCCCCCCCCCACCCCTCGCTGTCAGAATTTTTTTTTAATTGACCAATATCTTCTTACTGACCTTATAGTCAATTGACATATTTGCACCCGAGGGTCAACTAATAGGACGTGTAAAGGAAAGGTGTAACATCTGCTCTCCGTCATTTTCAATATTAAACGAGTCAGGTGTTGAAGTCCTGAAACTAAAAGGGCCGTGTTGTACCTGCACCGGCATGGGGCTCAATGCAACGTTTAAGGTGACTGTTACGTTTATTTGTCAAATTCCTTTTTTCTTGGACTACTTACCCCAAAAATTTCATGTCCTATTTTCAGGTGCTGACTCTGGATGGCAAGACAGAAATTGGAAAAATTACCAAACAAAAGACACAGGGTTCCCGAAATGCCTCATCGTATGCTAACAGTTTTGGGATTACGTTTCCCTTGGATCTGGATATCAAAATGAAGGCAGTGCTGTTGGGTGCACTCTTCTTAATTGTGAGTTTTCAACCACTACAAAAAAAAAACAGGAGAAAATGTTACTATTATTAGATTATTAATTTTCTTTACATTTACACACAGGATTTCATGTTCTTTGAATCCCCAACGTCGGAATGTGAACAGGACTTTTACTTTTGCGCTCGTGGCTTCAATTCCGTTACTTAAAAATCCACGAAGTCAAAATCAATTTTATTATTTCAGTTGTTGCTTTGCTACAGGGGCGGATCCAGGGGCTGACCAGACACAAGTTTACCAGAAAATTCTTTCTGACTAGTTTAAAAAAAGTGCGCCCCAAATATTTTTAAATATTCAGAATCCCTTAGCAGTGGCGTCACTAGGAGGTGCGGGCCGCACCGGGTAACACCAAAACAAAAGAAGCGGCTTTTTTTCGGGAGAGGGGGGGGGACACCATGGTGTCACCGCACCGGGTGACGCCAACCTTAGCAACGCCACTGTCCCTTAGTATAAATCTAGCTAAAATTACGATAGGTCCTTTACTGCTCCTTAAGACAACGTCCTATCTTCAGTGGTTTAGCCAACTACAGATTGGACTGCAATGCAAAGAATGCCTCATCAGTTGCGCCCCATTGACGCACTGAGGGGGGAACAATTGCTGCCTTGCTCCTCCCTCTGGATCCACCCCTGCCTTGCTAGTGCATTTCTAAGCAGTTACAGACTAATACTTCCATTTTATAAAATTGTCGCCTCCTAATTTGGATGCTATTGTTCTCTCGTACTAAAAACTGTACTTAATAAGAGGAAAATGGTCCAACGAAAACCCTCTCTTCCTACTCAAATTGTTAATTTTAACATCAAGAGTTTTGTCACCCTATTTTAACCTCAGCAGCCTAAGAAATAAAAACTGTGATCCTTTGTACGATGTCAGAACTGCACGAATAAGGCAACGAGTAGATGAGCCAAACTTTCCAGGTGTAGGAACTCGCCCTCCCCCCCCCCCCGGCGTCGAGCGGCTTATGGCGTTGGACACACCAGTTCTCGTCTGATCACTGAAGTTAAGCAACGCAACCCCAGCTAGTACTAACATGGGTGGCCGCTTGGAAAAACTGGGTACCATTAATTCCCAAAAAATCGTTGCATTAGTGTAGTGTCTTTGCAGCTCCTGCAATAGAACTACGCAGTGGACAGGGCTCTAATGACCTTGTAGTTGAAGGGCCCTTAAGCACCCACAGACAACCTCCTGGCGTCGGGCGGAGTGTCCCAACCAACAATAGGACGACGGCGATACATAAATATTGAGGATGCAGCATTAGGATAGGCAGCAGACAGCGCGTGGAAATGCTGCCCAAAAGACCAACTGCTCAGGAGCCCCAATGGGACATCCTGACCCTGCCATTGTGGGAAAAGCGTCGGAGATGATGTCATTAGGATAATGATCAACAGAGGATATAATAAATTTGGATCAAGCCGAATCTATTAAACTATTTCTAGGGTACAGAAACCAACGTTGGACACGAGTCCATGCACGTGTCCAGACATTCCGTGCACAGTAGCCCACAAATCAAATCAGCAACATGATGCTCCATACAGGAACTTGACGAGCCTGACATTAGCAAAGAATCTTGTCAAATATTTAGAAAGGGAGTGCAGGGTACTACAAATACGACACATAGCGAGACAGACATTTATAAAATATTTAGCAAATGCCTGAAATATTGCTTGTGCATGCATACCAACAACTGTGAGGGTGTCCAGCAAGTGACCATCTGCAATACTCGACATAATCATCTTCAGTGACATGTTTTTAGTGCTCATGTCGTTTCGTTGGTGTTTTAGGGCACTTCAACTACAGTGTCACTAGCGCTCCATCCACCGTGTAGTTCTAATGCAGAGATTGCACAGACACTAAACTAATCCGACGAGTTTTGGGTACTAGCGGTACCTAGTGTTCCCAAGTGGTCATCCACGTTAGTACTAACCGGGGTTGCGGTGCTTAACTTCAGTGATCCAAACGAGAACTAGTGTGTCTAACGCAATAAGCCGTTCCCGTGCTCATGTCGACTGCATCAGCCAGTGAAGATTATCCATCTCCACGCGGGAATAATCCGCCGCGACCAGGACCTGAAGGTCCATTAGCATCGCCTGCAGGACATCATTCACACCCAGAAGGCCATGGCTTGCCACCTGCTGCAGAAGATCCTCCAACAGCTCAACCACCAGGAGACAAACATCAAGGTTTTGCTTCTTATTGTTTACTCCCTTTTTCTTGCTCAAACATCATAATCTTATCTTGCCCCTATTCCGCCTGTGGCAGGATCGGGTCCACCGGTTCTAGCCCTCCACTCCCACCTATCTTCCACCAAGTCCCACCCACATCACACTTCCCGTACAACCTAATCCCACGACTGCAGTGGTCTTCCCCGACCCCGAATGTTCCCAACACCTGCATCCCCGTGATGGACCTAGCCAGCTCCTCCCCTCTTCTCACTGCATGCCCATACCCATCTCAATCTATTCTCTTTCATCCTCTCCGCGATGTCTCCCACTCCCACCCCATGTGCCGCAGCAGAATAATTGGCCTAACCACTGCCCTGTAGGGCGATTCCTTCAAAATGATTGGAACCCTCCAATCACCGACGACACCACTTGTTGTGTCTCCGCTCCACGCAGCAGAAGCAGACGGAGTATTTAGTTTTCAATCCCGCGGAAAGGAGACTGGAATGATTTTTTTTGAAGTCCCGGCCGGGCTAAGCATATTTTATTCCTTGCAGCAGTGGCGTCACTAAGGGGTGAGGACCGCACCGGGTGATTTGTTTGTTGGTGTTTTAGGGCCCTTCAACTACAAGGTCATTAGAGCCCTGTCCACTGTGTACTGTACTTCTGATGCACAGACACTACACTAATGCGACGATTTTTTGATACTAGCGGTACCCAGTTTTCCTAAACGGCCACCCATGTCAGTACTAGCTGGGGTTGCGCTGCTTAACTTCAGTGATCATACGAGAACTGGTGTGTCCAACGCAATTCGCCGCTCCCAGAGCTGACAGAATTGTGAACGAGTAAATTAGAGGTGGCTTGGGGGTGGGGGGACATCGCGGAAAAAAATGAGGGAGAGTAGGTTGAGATGTTAGGGACATGTAATGAGAAGAGAGGAGAAGCTCGTTAGGTTAACCCGGCAGTGGATGACCTAAGCAGACGTGGGAGCAGGATGTGCGTAAGGATATGGTACAGTGTGGGGTGGACAGGAACCTGGTGGAAGATAGACGGGAGTGGTTGGCTGGAACCCGCGACTAGACCGTGCCACAGGCGGGATAAGGGTTTTTATAATGATTATGAAATAAAATCTTAAATTTCTCTCTTTTGCTTAAATTTCAGGATTGAAATTTAAGCAACAGAGGCCTCTCTCTCTCTCTCCCTCTCGCTTGCCCGAACATGAAACCACACCACCGAGGCGGATATTGGTTACAAGATTGTCAAAACCTCCAAAATCTCTACAACGTCTAAACACTAATTGGGTCTGACGTTGTTCACGAGTTCCTGGCGTCCTCTTTCTCCTTCTGTGCAGTTTTGTCCTGGTAAACTTCTGGCTCTCCTGTTAAGTACAAAAAGAGACACGATTATTGTTTTTGTTTTACACTTTTGAATTCAACAAGGTGGTTCTTAAAATTTTACTATTTTTATATAGAAAGCGGTAACAGTGCGAGGTATTGTTGTGGTCCGGTATTGTTGTGGTCCGGCATTGCCATCAGATTCCTGTCAGATTCCATCAGATTGCCATCATTCCTGGCATGGCCATCAGAGCCATGCCAGGAATCAGGTGGTCGGTAGCACCCGGGGCAGGGGGAGACCAAAGTTGACGTGGGAGCAGGTTGTCCGTAGGGATATGGCGGTGTGTGGGGTGGACGGGGACCTGGTGGGAGATAGACGGGAGTGGAGGGCCAGAACCCGCAGACCCGACCCTGCCACAGGCGAGATAAGGGTATGATGATGATGACTGTACATTGACTGACAAAGCCATTATCACAAAGCTCACTATGCTATCGTAGTGCAACTTATCTCACTAAGTCCACCGTTTTAAACTGAAATCGAAAATGAAATTGAATCTGAAACCGTTATAAAAAGTGAAAACTTACGTGTATGTCAATCATCTGCGTGGATGACAAGCAAGTGTCCAAAAGGAGCGCCCCGAACAAGGCTCTGCGCCAATTGCAGCACATCAAAATGTAGGTAACCAAAACAATCACCTGTAATAATCAAAATAATTATACATTTTAATGAAATGGTTGTCGGTAGTATTTTTTGTGTTAGAATTTAGTATTCATGTCAGCTAACCCGGTCCGTGATGAGTATCCACCTCCAGGTGGTTATGATCCACCTCAACTAGGATCTGGAAATCCTACAGCACTGTTTGCTGGAGGCTTTCTACCTCCAGAAGGCTACGTCTTTTCATCTGCCGCACGAGGTCCAATAACTCAACAACCAGGAAACCAACTGCAAGGTGTTTTTTTTTTGCAAAAACAAATTTAATATTTGAAATTGTTAAAACTCACCCATTAATGAAATGTAGCATGGACGCCTGCACCTCCACAATGTCCACAAGGCTTAGAATATTTGGCCATCGTTGACGAATTGCTCGTCACACGTAAAGTGGAATTACTGGAATGTGGGTTACTTTGACCTGATGAAAAAGAACAAAAAATCCCCGGTTACACTGATACTGGCAATTCGTGTGATTTCTTTTTACAGTGTGTTGGGGCCTTAGACCAGACGATAAATACATCATTCGAGATACTATGGGTCGACAGGTGTTTGTTGCAGTCGAAGGTGAGTGATACCGCATTCAGTGCCGGCGCGAGCTTCTGCGGGGTCGAGTTCAAAAATTTGCATTTTGTAATATAGAGGCCCGCGCGGGCCTCTGCGTATGCACCACCGAGCTCAAGGTTTTACTTTCCATCCGACGGAAGGCACAGGAACACACGCATTCTTTTATTCCCTCTGTCTCACTCGAAAGAAGCCAAACCACCTCGATCCAGCATCGAACCTGGATCGACCATGCCTCTGACAAAAGCCTAACCCTTTTCTGTATGGAATAATACCTATATGCAGATTGGCCACGGCCGCAGATTGTGTGATCCAAGACCTGTTCGACTCTGCCATAGGTAAGAAAAGGGGCTAGAAATAATGATAAGGTCGTCTAACCCAGTGGTTCTCAACCTTTTTGAAGTTAGGGAACACTAAACTGACATTTTACTAGCACGGAACACTTACAATTCAACATAAACTTTAAAGCAGGTTGTACACTTTCTACACCTTGTTCCTTACTACATCATCATCATCATCCCTTATCCCGCCTGTGGCAGGTTCGGGTCTGTCGGTTCTAGCCCTCCACCCCCGTCTATCTCTCCCCCAGTTCCCCGTCCACCTCACACACTGTCATATCCTTACTGACAACCTGTTCCCACGTCTGCTTCGGTCTCCCCCTGCCCCGGGTGCTACTGACCAACTTCATTCCTGGCAAGGACCTAACGAGCTCCTCCTCCCTTCTTCTCATGACGTGTCCATACCACCTCATCTATTCTCCCTCATTTTTTCTGCGATGTCCATCACCCCAGGCTACCTCTAATATGCCCATTCCTAATTCTATCAGCTCTCGACACGCCACACATGTGCCACAGCATTCGTATCTCGGCTACTCGCATTCTATTTACGTAGCTCTTCCTCACTGCCCAGCACTCTGATCCATATAGCATAGCTGGTCTAACAACTGTCCTGTAGAACTTCCCTTTCAACTAGATTGGGATCCTCCTATCACACAGGACTCCGCTTGCCTGTCTCCACTTCAGTCACCCCCTCCCCCATTGATTCTGCGGGTCACATCAGAGTATCTCTCCATTGCTTTATTTGTGCATTAAATTTTTTTGCGGAACACGAAGTTGTTTCACGGAACACGCTTTGAGAACCACTGGTCTAACCCTTACGCGTTCTTATTCCTTTCCCAACCCTGTCCTGTACCTTATGGATTGGGGGAGCGGCTGTATTGCGTTGGACACACCAGTTCTCGTCTGATCACTGAAGTTAAGCGACGCAACCCCACATAGCACTAGAATGAGTGACCGCTTGGGAACACTGGGTACTGCTCATACCCAAAAATCGTCGTAACGGCGTGTTGTCTGTGCAGACCCTGCATTAAAACTACGCAGTGGACGGGGCTCTAATGACCATTGCAGTTGAAAGGCCCTAGAACACCAACGACACGAACACCTTATGGATTCAGGGGTAAAACTACTGGGTAAAAGTAAAGCGTGGTGTATTACCTTCCCTGCCTATTTTGTGGAGCTAATAAACCCGGTTGTTGCAGCATTAGATGGGCCCAGTGGCAGATCTAAGTTATTTGGGGCCTAGGATTTATTGATATTAACTGTTTTTTACTATACGATAAGTGCTCATTGCTAATGAAAAAAGTATTGACAAGTTATGATAATTCAATTTTTGTGGTCCCTTGCCAATTGAGGGCCCAGGGGTAAAGCCCTATTAGTCCCTATGTAGATCTGCCCCTGAAGTTGTAGACGAGTACCCCTAGTGTTGCCCTTCTCCCGCTTTGCTCTTCTCTGGTAATTTCTGTCTCTCCTTCCCCCATCAAAGCATCTGCTACTACCTGTGAAATTCAGGACCGCCCTCAGCATACGCGGATAACGGACGGAGGTACAGAAAGAAATAACAATATGAATTTCCTGCAAACAGGGTTGAATTTATCTGGTCACTTTTATTTCTGTTTCTAAAACTAAAATATTATTATTATAATTATTATTCAGATGCATATTGCTGTGAGAAAAGGTTTTGTTATCCATCACATATGTTTGAAATGAAGATATTTGGCCTATCTGAAGTCATTCATTTGTACCGACCACTGGCCTGTACTTCTGGACAGGTACCAATTATGTCACCTCGTACATTTTGTAGCGTGCCAGTAGTTCATCTACTAAATTACCGCTGGTAATGAATACCACTGGGGTCAGGGATAACAGCACATCGACTACCAGTCTATGAACATAGAGCCTCTAAGTTCATTTTGTTACTTTCGATAGTAAAATTAAATTGCTTACTAATTCCTTCTTATCAATTTTATAGTCAATTGACGTATTTGCACCTGTGGGTCAATTAGTAGGACGTGTGAAACAGGATCCGGGCCTGTGGAATATGTTGCCTTCTTTTTCAATATTAAATGAATCAGGTGATGAAGTCCTGAAAATTGATCCCAGAGAAATTTACGAAGGATATAAAGTGACTTTCATATTAATGCGTTCATTTTTGAAATGAATTCCTACCTGGACTATTTACCTCATAATTGTGATGTCTTTCTTCAGATACTGGCTCTAGGTGGCGAGATTAAAGTTGGCAACATTTCTAAAATATCCACTGGGACCTTTAAAATCACGTTTCAGCCGGATCTGGACGTCAAACTTAAGGCAGTGTTGTTGGGAGCAGTCATCTTAATTGTGAGTTTTGAGCTGCTATAAAAAGATAAAATTTTTTAATTATTATTACGTTATTGATTTCCTTTACATTTATACGCAGGACTTTGCACGTTTTAAAGAGTAGCGCTTCGAAACATACACACGAATTTCACATTAGTTAGGAAAAAAGGATTGTATCATTTAATATATTTAATTATTAAACATTTTATCTAATACCGTAAATATGTGGTTTTCTTCAAGACCCGCCTCAATGGTGCAGAGGCAGCGCGCTGGACTTCGATACTAGATCGAGGTGGTTTCGCTTCTTTCGGACGAGAGGGAGAGAGTGTGAGTGAGTGAGAGAGAGAAAATGACCCAAGTCCCCCTTCAGTCTGATGGGAAGTAAAGCTGGAACCCTTGTGGTCATCTGAACGTCAGCCCTGCACGTTCATAGGAACTACGTAGGTTTCCCACCTCCAGCACCTGGACATCCAACAGTACCGTATCCTCCTCATCCTGCTGGAAGCTATCCACCTCCAGGATTTTACGTTCCTCCACCAGATGTTGGAGTATCTCTGTTGGCTGAACAGATAGGAAGCCAACAACATGGTATTGCTTATTGTTGTTTGCCTCTATTTTTCTTGAACAAACAAAAAGTTAGATATTGAACTCCGTTATCACGCACCCACAATCCTGATATTCAGGATGGATGCCTATACATCGTGGCATTTCAAGAGAGAGCGCGTCGGAGAGAGTGAGAGACATGAAATACACCGGAAAGGGTAGGAAATGATGAACAGTTGATAAAACCCCTAACCTTCCCTTCCTTCATTTTTTCGAAGAACAACCGAATCGGGTAAAAAACTGTCTTGATGTTTAAGTACAGTAACTCCTGTGATTCTTACTTACAGATAGCAACTCCGAACCCTTTCTCCGCCTATGGCAGGGTTGGGTATCCATCCTGTCCCTCTGAATGGACTAAAGGGTGATATATTGGACAGTGTGTTTCCGCAGCCGGCTGCCGATCAAACCTACATCATAACTATCCTGCCTGTGACAGGGTCAGGTCTGCGGGTTCTACCCCTCCACTCCCGTCTACCTCACGTCTGCTTTGGACTCCCCTGCCCCGAGTGCTACCAACCACCTGCATTCCTGCAATGGACCAAACGAGCTCCTCATCTCCCCTCCCCTGTACATACCACCTCCATCTACTCCCCTCATTTTTTCCGCGATGTCCCCCACCCCCAAGCTATCTCTAATATACTCGTTCCTAATTCTATCAGCTCTCGACACTCCACTCATGTCCCGCGGCATTCGCAACTCGCCTACTTGCATTCTATTGACGTGGCTCTTCCTCACGGCCCAACACTACTCCATATAGGGCATAGCTGGCCTAACCACTGCCCTGTAAAACTTTCCTTTCATCTTGTTTGGGACCCTCCTATCACACAGAGCTCAACTTGCCTGCCTCCACTTCAACCATCCCGCATTGATTCTATGGATCACATCCGAGTCTTATAAAAAAAGAAACAAGACCGTTATGAAGACAGTTGGCCAACCCGAAGTATTTCAAAACCTCAATTCTAAACAAGGGACGTGTGTGGCGCCTAGGTCACTGTTTTTTGTTTTACATTTCTTGACTTCGACCCACCGCGGGAACTTCTGTATACCCTAGTGCAGTGGTCTTCAAACTTTGTCGACTCACGGAACCCTTAGAACTATGTTTTGGAGGAACCTCATCCCACCTCTAGAAAAGTACATCTTGCCGCTGCTAACGAATTTTCATTTTGACTCGCGGAACCCCCAGAGATGTATTGTGGTACCCTGGGGTTCCGCAGAACACAGTTTGAAGACCGCTGCCCTAGTGCAAATGTGGTAAGCGGAGGGAGCGGAGACCTAGAGAAGAAGCTGGGTCGCCTTAACTTCAAATTAATATTTTAACTGTAAATACTATTCATAGAAACCAAACACCTAACCAGGAAAATCGAGGGGGAAAATAACGCCCTAAATTAATTAAAATCTAACCCAGAAACAATTTTCTATAAAATTTCACAATCAGAAAGCAACATATAAACCAACCATGGAAAGCCATATTCTACGGCGTTATCGAACGTGAACTTCGAATTTATTGACAAGTGCAATCCCGAGGGGGCGTATATGTTCCACGTCCTTACGTCATTAGCGTCATCCCCATGGCAACAGCTACCCGCTAGAACATTTACTCCATGGTTTTAAAAGGAATACCGATATTCCATCGAAATTTTCATTGCAGTTGACATTAAAATCGCCCATTGTCTATTGGTTTTCACGAGATAATAACACGGTAGGGTGGCCTGGTAATGAGTACAACTCAATTGGCGGACGATGGCAATAAGTAAACGACGTATATCGATTGAAACAACAAAAAGCATTACAAAGAACAAGGGTAACCTTTTTTTTTAATACAGGTTACCTATCAACCGCGGTATTAAAATTGGAAATCCATTATTCGACATTTTAAAATTCATCGCCACGCTATCAATATTTGTTAAAGATGTTTCTATAACGTTTATGTACATTTCACGCATTTGCACAATAGATTTATATTGAGACCTTTTCAACTTGCCACAGCACCATTGATGACACACTGAATTATGTTAAGGCTGATAGTAGACAAGTAAGGTCACACATTACCCTACTTTTCGTAGTTTTCCCCATTCAATTCAACCCACAGTTTCTAGTATTTAACATCCATGTCAGTAGCACCACAACCTCCACCACCGTCTTACGATGGTTATCAAGTTTATAGCATATATGGAGCACCAAAACCGGGGGAAAATGGTCAACAACCGACACCTTATACCCTGTCTGGAAACTACGTAGCACCACCAGGAGGTTATCCTCAACCAGGCGGTTATCCTCAACCAGGCGGTTATCCTCAACCAGGCGGCTATCCTCCACCACCTCCTCCTCCAGGACCACAGCCTCCTCAACCGCCACAGCCAGGTCAGGTCACTCCATTTTAAACTACAGCACCTTTAATTACAGTGTTAAAAAATATTTTCATAGTACAGTAGAATCTCGTTATATCGAACCTCAGGGGACCGTGAAAAATAGTTCGATATATCCGAGATTCGATATATCCAAATCCGGAATTATATGTAAAGCTAAAATTTACATCTGGCAGGACCGGCGCTCAAGCTTCGATATAAGCGGGAATAAGCAGGATTTCGATATAAGCGAGTTCGATATACCGAAGTTCTACTGTACTTACTCAAATTTTAATTTAGTATGGATGCCAGTACCGCAAGCAATACCAAACTGTCCTCCAGGTCTGGAATATCTGACTGTGATCGATCAGTTGAGGGTCAAGCAGAAAAAGGAAATACTTGAAAGTACTGCGAACAAAATGTGAATTTTTTAAAAACATTAATTTATAGCGAACAGGTATAATCACAGAATCTTTTTTTTTTTAAATCCTAGTTTTGAGTGGTTATGAAATGAACAACAAATACGTGGTTCAAAATTCAGCAGGACAACAGGTGTATTATGCCATAGAAGGTAAGTAAAAAAAATTTTACTCTTACCTTTGACTTCCGTCAACTTCCACAAAACTGTTTCATAAAAAAAATCCTTTAACTTGTTCGGGGGTCAACTTTTAGATACTGACTTCTGTACCAGATACTGCTACGGGCCAATGCGTCCATTTGATATGAAGGTCCTTGATAACACTCAGAATGAAGTGATACATTTGTACCGGCCATTGGCATGTTCGGGCTGTTGTTTCCCCTGTTGTTTACAGGTCATAATCTCAATTAGTTTATATCGATAAATGCTGCTTCTAAGACATGCTTGATTATTGAATTGTAGAGTATTGATGTATATGCACCTCCAGGACAACTCGTAGGACACGTGGTACAAAACTGGACTCTATGTTCGCCATCTTTTTCAGTATTAGATGAAAACAACCAAACAGTGCTAAAAATAGAGGGACCTTTCTGCATTTGTGGAGAAGCAGAATTTAAAGTAAGTCTAACAAAACTGACAATATTATTTACTATGAGCTCTTCTCAGTGATGCGTTTGTCTGCGAACTCATGGATTCTCGTGTTCGATTCCTGCAGAGGGAAATTACAAGAGAGGTCTGACGAGTGGTTAATAAATAATAAAATTTCTTCCAGGTTCTGTCTAAAGATGGGAACACTGAAGTTGGAAAAATTACCAAACAATGGTCGGGTTTCATCAAAGAAAGTTTCACTGATGCTGATAATTTTGGGATTAGTTTCCCCATGGATCTGGATGTCAAGATGAAAGCAGTAATGTTGGGAGCTTGTTTCTTAATAGTAAGAACTGACAAAATGGAAATAATTTGTCAAGCATTAGCAAAACGTAACAATTGTACTCCTTTTTCACTCCCTCCCATTCTTTTATAGGACTTCATGTTCTTTGAAAACAATCAGAGTCAACAACAAAGACGTCAGGGGTATTACTAAACTAAAAACCAATTGCCCTAACAGTTATGAACATAAGCACATCTGTAATATCAAATTCAGTTTCATCTGTGTGAAGAATGGTTATTTTAAATTGTTATACAAATATCTCATTTCAGTAATTCACAATATCAAACACATTTCTACTACTGGCGGAAAAAAACGCCAGGATGGTGAGAAGAGTGGATAATATTGTGAAATACTGAAAGACACCGACTGAAACTGTCTAGCTCACTTATAATCACTTAACTACCAATCAAACTCGTTTCATTCACCATGCAGACAAATCTTAAAATACCTCATTTACTAATACGCATTTTAACGTCACACTACTTTTCTAACTACTACAAAAAGCAACCAAAAAGTTCATATCTATAAAGAAGTATGTTAAGAATTAAGTTGCAATGTATAGTATGTTAATTATGAGCATATCTAAAATATCTAAATAAATCACTAAGCAATATATATTTTTTTTTAAATTGCAACATGTTAGAGACTGCCTACTCTTATCATTGAGATTGTCACTTTTATAACGTTAAGGAGCAGTAAAGGGCTCCTATACACTTCCCTGAGATGTCCAGAGTCCATCAGCTACAGAAAAAGTCGCAAATGTGTCGGAGAATGAAAAGCACGTCTACCAAATCCACAAGTCTCAGTTCACCATTATTCAAACTCCATTATAGCGAACGAAATTAAATATTAACCACCTATATATGTTAAAAAACGAAACTATATTCAAGAGGTGCATTAGAAAAATGCTAGCAAACCATTGGGAAAGATGGAGGAATTTGTTTTCCTTGCTCACGCAGAATTTGAACGTACGAAAGGATACACGACTAACGAATGGGTATTAAAAATCACGAATGCACTGAATTTTTAAGACAAACTAACAGAACTAAGAAATAGGAATGAATATTTTAACTGGCAGTTTCTTTTAAGCAAGCAACAATAGCCATCTTCAGAAAAACTAACATGGTTCCTTTTAGAACAACCGTTCTATTCTAACGTTCGAACAACCGCACGTGCACAAAAGAATGGCACGTGCCGAAAAGAACAATATTTTCTTCCGCGTGTATTTGTCAGAAGAAATCTACGACGAATAAAATGGCACTTCTCAGGCTATTAAAACTAGCCGATAATGATGGCATTTATTGTACACAAACTGTATATACATGATCTGTTAAGAATAAATGAAATACTTTTCATTCAGTATATAAAGTACAAAACATCAATTAGCAAAAGAAAAAAAATAAAGAAAGTCGACTGCTATGTTAAAAGATATTAAATTGAAAATTACACACATACACACCAAGCTGCCAAACAGCAAAGTATGGAGAAATCCTTCCGTTTCTAATAAAAGTATGCAAATTAATTAACCGTCAAATCATCCGATTTCATTTAGTGACTAAATGAACATTTACCTGAAACTGTAACTATGTGCAGAAGCTTATTTTCCTATTCGTTGAACCACCCACTCTTGTTGGCAAAGTGGACAACGATTATTTTGTTTCACCCATAATGACATACAACAATTATGAAACGAGTGATTGCAGTCACCCCAAACCACTGTAAATAAATAAGTTAAAAATGTCGCATGCAAGTGTAAAGTTTAATAACTGACGGGAAAATGAATAAATACATATCGACATACGGAATTTGACACAGTTCCTTAGATCAAGTATGTCAAACTGGGGATACCCCGAGGGTCGCATTGGTAACATGTGCGTTGTCATGAGAGCCATGCAGTGTTGAGTTATTTTAAGTAATTTGTTTTTAAAAGTACGAAGAAGCCTGGTTAGACGGTGTCGAGTTTATTTGACATTTGCCGAAATGGTATTTAATAATAGTTTTAATCGACGTATGGCACAAGGTGCCCCCTTCCAACTGCACCCCGGGCAACTGTCCCTTTGTTTGTTGGAGTTTAAGGTCCCGTCAACTACAAGGTCATTAGAGACCCGTCCACTGTATAGTTCTAATGCAAATACTGCACAGACACTACACTAATGCGACGATTATTGGGTATTAGCAGTACCCAGCTTTCCCGAGCGACCACCCATGTCAGTACTAACTGGGCTTGCGTTGCTTAACTTCAGTGATCAGACGAGAACTGGTGTGTCCAACGCAACTCGCCGCTCCCGGCAACTGTCCCCCTCTCGTTACACCGTAGCAGATCGCATATGTTTAGGCAAGGCGCAAAATGAGACGCAGGGTGTAGCAGTCCTGCGAAATTCTGCTAGCAGGCAATCACCGCACATTGAATCGCAGTTTTTCACCATACTTGCATCAAAGAACAACAGAACTTCTCTGCTTCGCACCGCTTTTTGTTATTGTCACGCCAACTTCACGCAGGAAACTGTGGCATTGGCCCTGCGCTCCGCAGGGTCAGGTGGCGCAGGCACTGAGTCACGTCACCCTGCGACTTAACATGCGCAACTACATACTATCATGTGAGCCACAGAAATTTATAGTGAGTCACCCTGCGGCCTCATTTTGCGCCTTGCCTAACGTGAGGGCTGCAACTCTAGGCTGCAAGGGCCACCAGTTTGACACCCGTGCCGAGTAGATTACATTTCAAAAATACTCACCAACACAATCTTCTTGCTTATTTTCAGCTTGACATCGCAAACAAGCATCTGAAATTCAAACAAGTCATTGTAGAAATGAAATCGCTTACTATATCGCAATATATTTCAACTTCCGTGTCTTGTGTACTTTAAACTATAGTCGGATCTTTGTCTACTTCGAGATATCAGTTTTATTTACGCATTTAATATTCTAGGTTTTGTGCCGGTTTTCCTACCTACAATGACAACTTGCGTGAATGAGCTGTCAATGTAGCTTTTGTGACAGTAATTGCCATGCAACCATTCGCACACGACTTGTTGGTTTCAAACTTTTCACCTTCTTATGTTTAATAACGAGTTAGTTTAAACAACTATACTTCGTAATATTAATTAAAATTAATAACAACACCTCGAGAGTGATGTTTGTGTTGATAATTTCATGAAACGCGTTTATACGATGACATTGCACATTATCAAATTCGGTAAAGCAACTGACGAAAACCGGCGAGTGACGCCGACTTACCCATAACTTGTACGCGACAAATTGCGCAAGTATCACACTCTACGTCCCAACTCCACATAGCAACAGCATTCCATTTCTTCAAAGTGAATAATTTTTCATTTTTGAAACCATTACCATCAACTTCTTTATCACTCGAACCGCCATCGCCATCATCCGCCATTACGAAAGTAAACCCCAATGTTATCAGACACAAGGAATAAAGATACAACTTTCATCCCTATATATCCTCATTGACAACACTGAAAGTTCTTAATCGTCAATGGAATTCAAGGAATTTGGTCTGAAGTTTAGTTCTCAGTAATTGAAAAAAAAATATAAAGATATCATTTTTATGATTTGGCCTCGTTCGCTAATCATTTCAAGTGTTCAGAAATGACACAAGAAGATGATATTGCTTGGTTTCACGGTAAAATCTCTCGTGAAACTGCTGAACAACTATTGAAATATGGTAAGTGAAAGTGAAATACCTACGCGAAATGTAGCCCTATCCCAACATGGAAGAAGTTTTGGAAAGTAAATATCGGATCAGCTGTTGATTACTTAAGATGCTATTTGTTTTAATACCATCCATTTGAGGCTACCCCATTTGATATAAAAGTGATAATCTTCACCCATGGATTATTTTATCTAACAGCACTAAAGATTACGTCCACACTAATTGATCGCGTGTGTTTTAGTAGTTTGATGCATCATTCTGTTCCCCCTTTTAACATCCATTCAAATTATACCACAAATTAAATTTTAAGTTAACTACGAGCATAACTAAAATGTCCAAAGTATTCATTCACGATTTTCAACTTCTAAGGAGACTATGAAGACGGAAAGTTTTTGGTCCGAGAGAGCTCAACAGCAATTGGAGACTACGTCTTATCGTTGTTACACGACAACGAAGTCATTCATTATCAAATTAGAAAACACGGTAAAGATGCATTTTTTAGTATCGATGAAGGTCCAATTTTGCACGGTAAGTCGAAAAAAAATGATGACAATTAATTATTATACCTTTGAAAGTAGTTCACATGCCACTCTGTCATTTAAAGGCCTTGAAACGTTTATTGAATGTTATCGGAAGGATGCTAGTGGACTTTCCACTCGATTGGGATCAATGGTTAAAGGAAAAGCTCCTCCAGCTGATTGTAGGTTGCATGGGAGGACTAACCTGCTCCATCGGGCTACAAAAGAAGGTACAAATCTGAAATTAATTTCTGGCTCTTGACCACAGGGCACATGAACCTCTTTGACAATGTACTGCAGCCTATAAGCTCCCTTTGTCAACTCAGTGTAGCCAGAGTTATTCCTCTCTCAGAACAACGTTTCTAAAACCTTAAACTATAAAAAATTAGATTATGTGATTAAGAATTACTTAAAGTGGGACCTGCATCGGTGAAGTAGAGGCTCTGTCTGTCAATTAAAGTTTGTGAAAATAAGTACAGATGACGGCTCGCTGTCTTATAAAAGCATGGACCTTTTGACAGTGTAGTGGACCCTTTGACGGTGTACTGGAGCCTATGGGCTCCTTTCTGTAATAAACCCAGCGCAGCCAGTTATTCTCCTTTCGAAACATTTTAAATCCTTAAGCTAAACGAAATGAATCATATTGTTATCTGTTAATTAAAGTCTGTGAAAATAAGGACAGATGAAGGACCATTGTGCGGCCAAGTTGCGTTGGACACGCCAGTTCTCGTGAGATCACTGAAGTTAAGCAACGCAAATCCACGTTAGTACCAACACGGGTGGATGGTAGAGAATCTTGGGTGCTGCAAATTTCCCCTCTCCTTATCCACTACACCCACTTCCTCCTCACCCGCGAGCAGCCTCCTAAGGGTTCGGCCTGTTATGGCTGCTTGGCTTACTCCCCAACCCGTTAGCAAAACATAGAACATTGTCTGATCAAAGCTGGATACTCTTTCTAATTTCAGACTGATAAAATACAATTATTGTGTCTTACCTTTGCTTTCTGTTGTTAGGAAATTACACAGTCGTTGATGAGCTTCTTAAATCCGGTTATCATAGTTTAGACGCCAAAAATCAGGATAGTCAAACAGCTTTACATCTCGCAAGTATTTCGGGTTATAACGACATTATTCATAGATTGATAGAAGCACAGGCTAGTGTCAATACGCGTGATTGTCATGGATTAACACCACTGCACGTGAGTAGTAGTTAAGAGGATGATGGTGGTTCAAAACTCACTGAAATAATGATAATGTCATTTATTTTTCAACTTTCCGTCTTGTTTTTATTGTTATAGTATGCATGTCAAACGAATCGACCTGTAACAGCTCGGATTTTAATAGACATGGGACATGCTAATCATCAGATAAGATCTGGTCATGATGGTTGGGTTGCCATGCATGAAGCAGCTAGTCGTGGCCACACAGAATGCGTCAAAGTTTGTATTCACACTCCGACTCTAGATTTATCATTCAGGGCCATTTTTTGGTAGGAATCTCATTGTCTTATTAAATACCTTTTTCACCCTTCTTCTGAAGGTGTTACTAGCTGCCAACGCCCCTTGTCATCCAAGAACAGATTTGAATGAAACTCCTGCAGATCTTGCTTGTAAATTTGGTCATCACGAGTGCGTCGAATTATTAGGTGATTCCGGTGACTAATAATTTAAAAAGAATTCAAGTATAATTTCCTAAATTTTGGTTTATTTCCTCCCTCCCTCTCTCTCTTTATAGATAATTACCGACCACCTCTGCCGAAAATTACTTACCGGGATTGGTTCCATGAAAATATTAGTCGTGATGTAAGTTATATCAGTTATGTTTCTAATTTTCAATGTGATGGATTTCTTCTGACGATTGAATTCCTTAATTATTAGCAAGCATTAGAGTTACTACAAGGATCTGAATCCAGAGAAGGATCCTTTCTTATTAGGACAAGTTCCAGAAAAAAAGGAACTTTTGTCCTCTCAATGCTTCATAATGATCACGCCTTTCACTTTGAAATTCAAAGAGAGGTACGTATATATCAATGGTAACGCTAGTGAATTGAAATCAAGATACACGGGTTCGTTCCCCGAGCCCAAATCAGTGATTAAGGGGATGGCTTCTGGAACTTTTCAAGTATCCAATATCACCCTATCCTTCCACGAATAGGGTAGGACCAGGATCTATAGCCTGAATGCTCATTATCCCGCCTGCGGCAGGGGTTGGGTCTGCGTGGGATGAGACAGCTCTGACTAGGGGTACCCCAGCCAGGGGTCTAGAACCCGCAGAATATTTGGACGGGTTGTCTGTGTAGGAGAATGCCGACCTACCCCACGATCTATATAGCCTGAATGAGAATAAAAAGCCTTACAGGAATGGGTCATTGTTGAAATATTACAGGGAAAATTTTTCTTCATTGATAATGGACCATATTTAGAATCTCTGGAACATGTTGTTGGATACTACAGTAAATTAGCTGATGGGCTACCAACTCAACTAATGGTTCCTGTGAAACCTTGTGAGTATATGGGCGCACTCTGTTTTGTTAAAAATTTGCTCCCAACTAAATATCTGAACTCCATCAATTTTTCAGCTGTGATTGCATCGCCGCCTATCCTCTCACCTGCTATTCTAGTCACAAATCCAATGTGCTCTGAGGTATGTAATAAGAGCATCTCTTTTCACTGTAAGCTAGCTAGCATAGATGGTGTCAAAAGCTTTTCTTTAATTCCTTAGCCAAAGAGTATATCCTCAGCCTTCTCTCCACTACAATTTTATCCAGGAGTGGACATGAATCAGAATCACGACAATGCTGTTCATTATCGTGGTAGTCAGCCGTTGGCCTTCGCAGCATTGAGTTTGAAAAAAGAAAATATTAGTCTCGGTGATTTTGGTGAATTACTGCGTATGGCAAGGTAATCAGGATTCGAACTAATGAGATTTAATTTCGGTTATAGAGGACCCTCTTGGAGAAGGAGAATTTGGAATGGTTTATCGAGGATCTCTCATTACCGAAGCAGGCGATAAGGTACACGACCCTCCATTGCACTTTTCGTTCTGAGAAGGAAGGATGAAAATGTTTTTTTGACCAGATTGCAGTTGCTGTCAAAACGCTAAGGGACGAAAGTATCCACGAAGGGCAAGACAGTTTCACTAAAGAGGCATCCATAATGATGAAATTGAATCATCCCTGCATAGTACACTTATTAGGGTTCTGTCTCGGCCCTCCAATGATGTTGGTTAGTAACAGTCTAACAAATCTCTTTTTTTCGTCCCCTCCACCACATCTGTCCTGGTCACTAACTTTCTAATCTAATTCCTTACAGGTTCAAGAGTTAATGAATGGTGGCAGTCTTTTGGATCATCTTTTATATAATCCTGAAAGTATTTCCACTAAAGAAACTGCCATTTGGGCTGCAGATATTGCAGACGGCATGCTCTATCTGGAACAGAAGCATTTCGTCCATCGAGATTTAGCTGCAAGAAATATTTTATTAACATCTACTTATCGCGTGAGATCTTTTTTCATGTTACAACCCTATAACATGCCCCCCTTTCGGTTTTTTTTTCCTAACGTAATCTCGTTGCAATTATTAGGCAAAAATTACGGACTTTGGACTGTCGAGGGCTATTGGACGTGATCAGGACTGCTACAAAGCCTCTCATGCAGGAAAATGGCCAATTAGATGGTATTTAACGGGGATATTTTTGTGGTTTTCTATACCAGGGGTGGCTAACAAGTCGATCGCGATCGACCGGTCGATCTAAAAGCCAATTTTGGTCGATCACTCGCGATGTGTTAACTCAAGACCCGCCTCGGTGACGTAGTGGCTCAGTGTTTCTAGTTCCATACTGGAGGGAGCGGCGAGTTGCGTTGGACACACCAGTTCTCGTCTGATCACTGAAGTTAAGCAACGCAAGCCCAGTTAGTACTGACATGGGTGGTCGCTTGGGAAAGCTGGGTACTGCTAATACCCAATAATCGTCGCATGTGTGTAGTGTCTGTGCAGCATATGCATTAGAACTATGCAGTGGACGGGTCTCTAATGACCTTGTAGTTGACGGGACCTTAAACACCAACAAACAAACAAACAAAATCCATACTGGACCTACTTTGGTCCAGTATCGAACCTCTCCTCCTCACTTTGACTACGCCTATGACAACAAGTCGATCGCGACACATCTTATGTACCTAAAATTGTTGGCCACCCCCTGTTCTATACGACATAACGGGAATTTCATTCTGTTTTGGACGACGTTTGATAGGTATGCGCCAGAATCTGTAAACTATGGCACATTTTCACATGCAAGTGACGTCTGGAGTTTCGGTGTCACGTTATGGGAAATGTATTCTTATGGTAAAACTCCTTATGGAGATCTCATGGGTGCTCAGGTAAGAAAGGTTGTCCTGGAAATGTGTTTTAAAACTGAAGAGAAAATAAGCTGACACGTGTGTTGTCATGGGGCTTATGCTTTACAGGTAATACTCTTAATAGAAGACGGAAAAAGACTTGCGAGGCCTGAATCTTGTCCGGAAGATGTTTATGAATTAATGTTAAGGTGTTGGGCATACAAAACGGAAGATCGCCCTACTTTTGTTGAATTAAAGTCAAAATTCACTTATGAAGATGAAAATTCTACAACATCAACAACACAATTACCACCTCAAATGTTAACAACAAGAACCACTGATTTAGATGCAGTGTCTTGTCACGACTCTGATTATTATTCCACTAATTTTTATGATTGTTTGGATGATATTGTTGAAGTGTGATATAAATCTCTATTCAATTTGTTTTTTTTTTATCTAACCAGATTTTTCCACTTATTTCTTGCATCTTTTCTGCAGATTATCAGTATTTTTAAAACATTTTTAAATATAAGTTTTCATGACAACCATGAAATTGTGATATGAATTTCCAATTTAAGAAAAAAACTTTTGTAAATTACACATTATATGCAATAAAGTTTATCTATATAATAATAGGTACCAAATATTCCATCTTACTAGCCCTCCACTACCGCCAAGTCCCCATGGACTCTACACACTACCCTATCCTTACGCACAACTTGCTCCCCACGTCAGTGTTGATCTTACCCTGTCCCGGATGCTTTAAGCCACTTGTGTTCCCGCACTTCACCCTGTAAAGGCGGGTTCACTTTAATTCCCAACCCCTTTTCTCGTGTACGACGGTCAGGAGTCTCACCAAAACCAGGAACCTAGGTTGTCAGCAGGGATCTTTAGGGGCCTTCACTGACACCAGGGAGGGAGCGGCAAATTGCGTTGGGCACACCAGTTCTCGACTGATCACTGAAGTTAGCAGCGCAACCCTAGCTAGTACTGACATGGGTGTCCGCTTGGGAAAACTGGGTACTGCTAATACCCAAAAATCGTCGCATTAGTGTAGTGTCTGTGCCGTCCTTGCATCAGAACTACGTTGTGGACGGGGCTCTAATGACCTTGTAGTTGAAGGGCCCCAAAACACCAACAAACAACAACAATTGACACCAGGTAGAGGACCCCAAGAATTTCAATGTCAAAACATTTCTTCCGGACTTGCCTCTCATTCGGAAGTATCAGTCAGCCTCATCATGGAGCAATCCTGATGATTAAATACTCAGTTGACTCATTTGCCTCACTAGCTCAGCCTTTCTGACGTTACACTGAGTGCACATCTTCTAAAAATAACACGTCCTATTTCTGGAAACCATCGTCATAAACGACAGAAACCCAAATTCGAGTTAAATCATACCGTCTACATTACACCATATACCTTCCTAAACAGACAAGTTCAGAATTATGGCTAACACATCTCCGTTGGACGATTTCTTGACTATCAAATCTTTGTGGTGGTATCGCCATATTTTTGGTAAGTAACATTATACAGTATAAAAGGATCTTTAGTCACAACTTATAAAAAAAAAACTATTTCACATCCAGATACAGATGGCTCTGGCATTATAACGCACAAAGATTTTATGAGATCTGCTTTGGTAAGTTTCAATAATTCTAATATTATTAAAAAAACTAAATATAGTAACTACTACTTGTATTAAATTCAGAAATATGCAATCCTCTACTGTAAAGGAGATCGCCAACAGGATGTCTGGAATATGGTGTTTGATATATTTAATGGCATTTGGACTGAAATTAAAGGATCACCAGCACCAAACGACGTATCTCCGATTTAACTTTGTTATTTATGCTAAAGAAAACTATTCTCACAACGTGTTATGCTATTTCAGAATGAACAGTTACATTTTCACGAGTGGAGATCTTTGCTAGTGAAACTGGGCTCATCTGTCAAAACTTTTGAAGACCTCCCAATGCCCTTACAACGGCTGATCGACTTATTATTTGATTCCTATGACGCCTACAGTAAGTTATTTTCTTGAGACCCCAATACATAATATCCTAAATAACCAATTTTTCACCCTTTCCGCTAATAGACGATAACGCACTAGACGAAAATGAATACAGATTATACCTTTGCGCCAGAAACATGGATATGAAGCGGGCCACAGAATGCTTTACGTTTATGTCTGGAGTAAGTTTTTACCTTTCGACTCGAAAGATATTTCGAGTTCGTATTCACTTGTTTACCAACTGGTATATATATTTCCAGGGTCAGAAAAACGCAAAAATAAAGAGACCACAATTTCGTCAGCTAATGTTCGACTACCTAACGTCCTGGGACACCAACTCCAAAGGTAAATACATCTGTGGTCCTTATGATTCTGCAAAAAGATCATTATTGGAGAAATACTATCTGAGTGCCAAATAACTGACCTACAAATGTCTTTACATACACTGAAAGAATAAACTCTTCAATTATATTGAACGCATATTATTGCGTTATAACTATTTCATAATATTAACCAAGGAGTGAAACGTCACCCTTATACAGTTCAAAAAATTTATTCTTTTTTTCCTTGAGATACAGTAGGGGCCAAACGTTTTAGACACTTAGATGCGTGATGGATAAAGCATCTATAAAACAAAGTAAATGCTATGAAAAAACAGCTACGGTGAACGATATAAACATACTACAAACTAAGACTTACCACCCTAATTCGGCGCCCTATTGCTTTACCAGGCAAATTTGACCTAAATTTTGCTCGTACAACACCACTATTACCGTGAGGTCGACAAATTTTACCCCAAATCGCACGATATTTTGTAGGTTTGTCGCGCGTCGGACATCTCCTCTTGCTGCAAAGTAAAATTTTCTTGAAATTAGTTAAAGTGCATTTGACAGAAGATAAATACATCTCATGACATAGCTCAATAACTCGGACAATAAATCTAATGTCCCCAGTACCCGATAAAAGTATCTTAAATTATTGATACTCCATATAAAAACCAACTTACTTTTTGGCTTTGTAGACATAAGCACATCGTTTTCCGATATAAAATTTTGTCTCGAACGTTGAGGTGACGCCGTCGATTTTTAACAGAGCTTGGTTTTCGTGTTGATTCCTTAAACCACGACGATATCCAACAAAAACTGCTTTGCAATACAATCTACCAAAATCAACGCAGATTAAGACAATTGTGTTGGTAGAATTGTGACAGTATGAATATACTGCTTAAAAGTTGAATCTTACCTTCCAATTTTGGGGGTGGTTTTAACAAGTTTTTTTGATGATTTCTGTACAGTTTTTGTTGCTGGTTTCTCGGTAGCCTCTGCTGATGCTGACGCAGCTTCGGGCTTTTTGAGAGTTTTCACTTTTTTAACCTTGGGTTTCTTCGGTTCAGCGTCTGCCATCTGATTCACAAATCAATAATTTATAACTTCACGGTATAAACTGCCGCTTGAGAAAATGCCACGACATGTCTCATCTCCCACAAAAAGTTATTTAGAATGATAACCTCAGTCGGTCATTCCATATGACCCATCATAACTTAAAAGTTTCAAACATCTATTTAATCCTACAAAAATTACACTCATCCATCGATGCCGGATGAATCGCATGGAAATTCAACTTTAGGCCATTAAATAATACCGTATAAAAATAAACACAATGCATAATATTTAAATGAAAAAAAGGAATAAAAACTTACCGTGAACAAAATACAACGACAGAAAACGTTCTCAAATCTAACTAACCGGAAGCAAGCGTTCGTTCCGGCGTGATAACAGCGCCACCATCCACGTGCTGATTGCTGTCCACGTGGTTTGAACAAATGGCAGACTGTTGATAAATAACTGGTAAGGGTCGTAGTTTCTTTATTGTACTTTCAAATACCAATTCAGTAATTAGCGATATCATATTTAACGTTTCATCCTAAAAGTATCTTATCTCGGCGACTTGTCCGTTGCTATTCGCTTTAGAACTCGCATGTTCAAGAGTATTTATTTGGCGACTTGACGGTTTAGACAGTTGCTTATATCCTGGAAACAATTCACATTCGTGTTAATTTACAGGTTAAATACGATACAAATTAGAGTCGATATATTAAAATGTGTGCTCGGTGGTCATTTAAGAGTTATACCCGCCTCACGAAACAGTCGTACTTGCTGTCAAGACCCTTCGTCCACTGGCGCAACGCAACTCCAACTCGACTGAAAAATTATCATATTTCAGTTCCTTTTTAGCTGCATGCTAGTCTGACTTATGTTAACGATATGGACTTCTCCTACCAATGAAATTGGTTGGAAACGAGTTGCGTCGCAACTGAGCGTGTCAGTTTCATTGTAACTGTTAAGCAATTCGCACAATGCTCTCTTCATCTCATCTACTTGACATTATAAATGCAACTATTGCCAAAGAGTTGCATGTGGACCATGGTGACATTGCAATCAACTTTAGTTGCATTGCATTTCAGTTGAGTTCCAGTTGGATTGCAATTGCATTGCAGTAGTGGACGAAGGGCCTAACTAACATCCATAATAATTGTTTATAAAAGGAGTGTGATTGCCTCACGTTCTTCCAGTATATAGGTGAGAAGGAGAGCAGCGATAGTTGTATTTTACATCTCGGGATTGAACTCGGTCCTTTTATCTACAGAGCGAGCACCAAGTCAATTCTTCCACTTGCCTCCAAGACGAGGTAGCGGTTTTATGAATGAAGTTTGGTTGTAAACGTATATATTTTATATTTCAGATAACCTACCATTTTGCTGAAATGCAGGATGCATGACGAAAATAATCATAAGAATTATTTATGCTCTCCATCAAAAAAACTTCGTCTAGCCAATGGAGTAGGTGTTCGTACTGGTAACCATGCATCCTACAATGGTTTCCAAAAGGACGATACTGTCATCCAAAAGCAGAAAAGAAGTCTTCCAATTTTTCCTGTTAGATGGAAAATATTACAAGAAATTAGAAAATACAATAATGTTATTGTAATTGGTGAAACAGGGAGTGGAAAAACCACACAAATTCCCCAGGTGATTTTATTGGGATTACTGGAATATAATGATAGTATTAACGTATTACTTAATCCAAGATGTTATTGTCGTGCTTAGTTTCTATATGAAGCTGGAGTTCACAGACATGGAATAATTGCAGTGACCCAGGCATGTAGTCAGAGCTAAAAGTAAGAAATGTTTACTTGTAATGAAAAATAGTATAATGAGACGTTTGTTGTTGTTGTTGTCCACATGAAGCCAAGGAGAGTAGCAGCTGTCACAATCTCTGCAAGAGTGGCCAAGGAAATGAACACTACTCTTGGAGAAACGGTAGAATCTCTTTATCCGACCATCAGCAATATTTTGAATCTATTTTGCAAAAACTGATATTTAAAACGTAGAATGAAATTTAGGTTGGCTACTGTGTACGATTTGAAGACGTTACATCTGCAAGTACAAAAATAAAGGTAGAAATAGAACTTGTGACGTAATTCGTTATTTTTCGAATGTTTTTCGTATTTCGATTCTAATTTCAAAATGGTGGTCTTCATGTAGTATTTAACGGATGGAATGTTATTACGAGAATCAATGTTAGATCCACTTTTACGAAAGTAAGTCAATAATTTCATGAAATTACCGAATGTAGTGGGTAGTTTTCACTCATTTAATTGATAATTCCGATAATTCATTTACTTAGATATTCGGTTATCATTCTGGATGAAGCTCATGAACGTACATTACACACCGATATATTATTTGGTGTAATTAAAGCTGCCCAAAATGACAGGAAAAGTAGAAATTTTCCACAATTAAAGGTATTTATCACTCTCTGAACCGTCCTTTTTTATTTTTAGTAACCATACCGAAATTCATTGTTATTATTTAGATCATAATTATGTCGGCAACAATGGACGTGGACCATTTTTCATCCTATTTTAACAATGCACCTGTATTATACTTAGAAGGAAGACAGTTCCCAGTGCAGGTATTATCCTGCTGTAGTAAAGCATTTCGTCATTAATTAAATCGGTAATGTCGTCTGAAATTTCTTAATATGTGGTTTAGATTATGTATACGAAAGCGGAGCAAGAGGATTATCAATTTTCAGCCATGGTGACAATTTTCCAAATTCATCAAACGGCACCACCGCAGTAAGTAGTTTAATATTCAGCTCTGAATTTTAGTCAGATTCTTAATTTTATGACTTGAAACGATGTTGTTTTTCGAAGACAAGATATATTAGTTTTCTTGACGGGCCAAGATGAAATTGAAAGTATGGCTAGTTCAGTGATTTTTATAGCGAAGTCATTACCAAGTGGTATGTTGATTTGGAAATTTTACGCTGACTGGGATTCAGTTTTGTGCTGTGCTAAACATTTCTTTTTTCTGCTCTTAGATTGTCCAACGCTGAAAGTATGTCCTTTATATGCTGCTTTACCGTCACATTTGCAACTGGCAGCATTTCAACCTACACCAAATGTAAGTTGTTCAAAGTTGATTATTGTACATCTGTTGAAAACAAATACTGATTCACTAACTACTCCTTTTATAGAACTGTCGAAAAGTAGTTTTAGCTACAAATATTGCGGAAACGTCAGTTACAATCAGTGGTATAAAATTTGTAATCGACAGTGGACGTGTGAAAGCCAAGTTCGTAACCAATTCCTATTCAATATTTCTCACCTACCATTAGACAAAGATAGTAACACTTCCTATCTAGGTCTTATAATCCATCTTCAGGATTAGACATGTTGAAAATTGAAAAAATATCCAAATCTCAATCTTGGCAACGAAGTGGGAGAGCAGGCAGAGAGACGAGGTACTGAAATTTGCATCCATTACCTGTTAGGGGGAAAAAAAAGCCATAATCACCAATTTCATTTCTCTTTTAAATGTAGTGGTGTTTGTTATCGGATATATACAGAAGCAGAATATGAAAAATTTGCAGATTTTTCAGTACCGGAAATTCAGCGTTGTAATTTAACGGGAGTCATTCTTGAACTTTTGGCAGTAGGAATTCGAGATTTGTTAAACTTTGACTTTATGGACAAACCAACCACAGAGGTTTCAATTTTGCTCTATTTACAAATAATACCGCAAATGGATATGATATTAAAAATATAATCCTTCTTCTTATCCAAGAGTATAGTGGCAGGCTTGGATCAACTCCAGCTTTTAGGTGCTGTGGTCAAAGAGGAGTATTTTCAGGTACAGCTTTTATTTACTTGAAACTATCCAGTACAGTAAAGTGATAGCTGATTTCTGTAAAAAATTTCTAGTTAACACCATTAGGAAAGGTTATGTCGTCTTTTCCCCTTGACCCAAGGTTTTCAAAAGTATTAATAACATCTAAAGACTTCAATTGCACGTAAGTATTTATTTAAATAGACTTACCTATCAACTCTTTCGCACACCAACCATGGGTTTTTTTTTACAGAGAAGAAATACTCAGCATTTTAGCAATGTTGTCGGTTGAGACGGTTTTTCATACTCCAGCAAACAAAGTAAGACTCTTGATATTAAGAGGGGTTTTTTTCTTAGTTGATTTAAAAAATAAATTAATATCACAACAGCGAGAAGATGCTCTTGCAGCTCGAGAGAAATTTATATCAAGTGAAGGGGATCATATCACTTTCTTAAATGTATTCAAAGCATATCGTAGTGCGAAAGAAAATAAGGTAGGTAGCAATGATTTTTAGAAATGCTGTCACAATCTCTTATCTATTAGATTCGGATGTGACTCATAGAATCAATGGGGGGTGGCTGAAATGGATACAGGCAAGTGGCGTCCTGTGCGATAGGAGGGTCCCAATCAAGTTGAAAGGGAAGTTCTACAGAACAGTGGTTAAGCCAGCTATGTTCTATGGATCAGAGTGCCGGGCAGTGCGGAAGAGCCACGTGAATAGAATGCAAGTGGCCGAGATACGTATGCTGCGGTATACGAGTGGCGTGTCTAGAGCTGATAGAATCAGGAATACGCATATTAGAGGTAGTTTGGGGGTAGTGGACATCGCCTAAAAAAATGAGGGAGAATAGTCTGAGGTGGTATGGACACGTCATGAGAAGAGGGGAAGAGGAGCTAGTCAGGTGTATCTCAGGAATGCAGGTGGTTGGTAGCACCCGAGGTAGGGGGGAGACCAAAGCAGACGTGGGAACATGTGGTCCGCAAGGACATGGCAGAGTGCGGGGTGGATAGGGACATTGTGGGAAATAGACGGGAGTGGAGGGCTAGAACCCGCAGACACGACCCCGCCACAGGCGGGATAACGGTATGATGATGATGATGTCACAATCTCTATCTATATTTTTTAAGAAATAATAATTTTTCTTTTTAAATTTTTGTAAGCACTGGTGTCATGAAAATTATGTCAACCAACGTAACCTGCAAATGGTAAGTGATATCAGGAAGCAGTTATGGGATTTGTGCGCTAAAGGAGGCTTTCGTCCCAGGTCATGTGGGTCAGACACCTCCGCCATACGGTTGGTAATTTTCTTAACAACTGAGTCACAATTACCTGTCATCCGTTAAAGCGATGCGTATGAATTAATAACTTGCTTTTTTTATGGTTTAGCAAATGCCTCATTTCTGGTTTGTTTATGAATTCAGCTGAATTGCAAAGAGATGGCACCTTTTTAACAGTTAGTTCAATCAGTTTTTTTATGTTTTTGATAGGGTGAAAAATAATCAATATTGGTCATACTAACTACTACGCATTTTGGGGGTATTTGTTTTTTTTTTTTTTAGTTGGATTCAAGACAGACAGTTGCAATTCATCCCTCGTCAGTTCTTTTTCACACTAAACCTTCATATGTCATTTTTACGGAATTAACTCAAACAACAAAATGTTATATGAGGTAATAAGATCTTAATTAGATATAAGCTATTGAGAAGCTAGTGATGAACATCTTTATTAAAAATTATTAAGAGTAAATTAATGAAGTGCCCGTTGAAAGCATGGTTTGAAATAAAAATCGTTTTAATATAAAAAAAAACGAAACCAATTTTTTAGGAAACGTGAGAGTTCATCATTTTAGCTTCAAATAAAGTGCATCGTTTACATTTAATTATATTGCATTATGAGGAAAAAACACCTTATTTTTACTTTTTTTTTATATTTTTCAAGGAATATTTCTGTGGTAGATGTTGAATGGTTGCAAGAAATCGCTCCTACGCTTTTCAAAAAACAAATTAAGTTGTAAGATTAACATGTATTTTTTCTCCTCTCAAATTAAAATATTTTTTGTAAGAAAAACAAGGGTATTTCTACTATTCTATGTTTTCCCCTTCACTCTCTCGCGATTTAAAATTATCTGGGAATTTTTCTAGACTTATTTTGTGTGAAATTTTTTCTGTATGAAGTATAAATTATGTGAACTACGTATCACTACTTACCACATAATGCTCTTGTAAAGAGAGAAAGAGAGAGAGAGTGGACCGGACGTCAAGTTTATGTCATGAACTAGTTAACAGACTGAAATATAGAGACAGTCGCCAATAAACTTAAAACACTTTAAATTCAGCATGTTTCGCCACAAAAGGGAAAAAAAGGAGTAGGATACAATATGCAGAGCTTTAATTTAGGGTACTAACAACATTCCTTCTCAACAGAGTTGAAATTCTTACCTTAATTAGTCCTACACGAGCCAGTTTTTAAAGTCTGAAATACAAGAAAGAGACTATAATTTGATAATGTAACCGACAGACACGTAAAAAAAAAGTTTCATTTTAAAAAAATTTTAATTAAAATTTATCAAAGTAGAACAATATCAGTTTGACATTTATAACATATAGATCATCAGAGAATTCATTCACAATGAATTTCTGCTTCATATACTTCAGATATCATGTATATATAATCCATATTGTCTGTTTCAAAATAGTCATCCAAAAGACCACCAAACCTGATTTATATATAATATATTTATCTTTTTATAAAATGCCGTCTTTTTTTTATTAAAATCGTTTGTTTTTTTAACGTGAAAATGAAATTATATACCTAATGTGGAGAGCGAGAGACAACACAGGAAGGACAAAAAAAAAACCACAATATATTTTTTTAGTTGACCAGTATTTCTGACTGTAAAATAATGCACAATAAAGAATGTGTTCGTTTTAAACAGCAAACTTAATGATTTTAAAGAAATAATAAACACTTTTTACAACAACAACAAACGAATTTTCGTGAAGATGCATTAAAATATTTACAAGTTGGATATATGGCATTTGCGGCATCAAAAAAATAAAAGATGAAAACGAAGCCACTAACCAGAAAAACATCATGAACTGGCTCCACTTTAAAATTTTGCAGATGAATACACACAAACACAAACACATACACTTATTATAATTTGTTGATTATTATTATTATAGGTAAGATGACTTAAAAAAAAACGATATTTAAAAAAAAAAACGAAGAAGAAACTTAAAAAAAAAATATTTTTTTCTGAAAGCAACGTAAACCTAGCCACCAGTGTTTCAGATCCTTATGAGTTATGGAGAGATAAAAGCGATAGATAGGGCACATGGATGTATTTATTTTTTGGTTCCTTCCTGAAAAATGTAGTCATTTTATCCACAAAAAAGCCAATGGAAATAATATAATAATACTAATGAATAAACATGTATTATGACCCGAACCAACTGATGAAACGACATTTCTCTGCCCCGAGTCTTCCAAGGTGTATTATTATGATGTAAATTTATAAATGACTAGAAAATGTGATCTCTCAAAGAGTGGGGGGAAACTTATTATGAATATATATTGCCACACTTTCCGATAATTTGAATTATTAGAAACGGTGACGATATCATATCTAAAAGACTATATTTCCTACATTCATAATACAGTATTATATTATTTTTTACCTACTATGATAATGGAGACGGCGTTATGCATTTCCTGATTTTTCTATCAATGATAAAGCGATTTTTTTATAAAATGACTGGCAAATTACGGCAACAAAACGGCAACAAAAAAGGATCTTGAAAAACGAAATGACAAGGTTAACATGAAGATGGATGAGAGCTACGTTTCACTATTTTGTGACACGAAAAATTTTTTGTTTCTCCAAATCAAAAAAGACGGTATCATTTTTTTCCCAATCAAGTTCATTTTAGTGACACATAAGAAACATTCCCGAACAGCCACTCAAGTTTTAATAGTTGTTTTTTATATATATATAAATCGTCAATTATAGTCAGAGGGTGAACGAACGACACTAATAAATTTTTAAATCTGCAAAATTTAACTCACCACACGTTGTCTGTCCTAAGGTATTGCACTCCATTAAAATTTGACCCCCCACAATAAAAAATAAGCACAGTATCACACTCCTAAAGAGACGTTTTCATTGCTTTTACTAGTATGTAATATATACCTTAAGAGAGATGTGTTTTTAATATTGTGCCCTTTATAAAAATATGAAAGGAGTATATAGATATAAAAAAATCGGCACAAGACGAAGAAGCTGTTAATACGAATTATGAGGGGTCAGGACAAATCATTGGGAGACACATATATACTATCAAAATTCATCTCTAAAGCAGAGCCTAATAAACTATATATTTCATCTTAAAAAAAAGAGCAGGAATAAACCAACTCTTGAACTTTAGCATCACATTTGCGTAAAAGGAAAGATAATTCAAAGGAATTTAAAATATCATCCTTGTATAGAAAAACTTCATTACGTAAGCCACGTTAAAAAAAGAACCCTCAAAATAAATTAACTATTCAATTCAGTAGCTTGTAGGAATTCAAGAATAGTAGTACGCAGTCAATAAACTGGGTTTAATAGTTGAAAAATATTGGAAGAGGCACATACAAAGCCGCAACAATTTTCTGCAGAAAAAAAATGTCTATCAAAAAAATCATTAAAAAGGCATAGTGTTACGATGACAGCTTTCTAAATTATGGCATCGTTAACTATTCTAATACTATAATATATTAAATAATTTAATGATCCTCAAGCATAAGAAGTTGGACTCGAACTTAGTAAGAGAAATAACACAGTAAAAATATTTATCTAAAACACAACAATATACCATGGTGTAGACCTCGATGGCAACAACATGCATGCATGAATCTTTGAAGGTGCCACAATTTCACCAGGCAAACATAATTTACGCATTATTAGCAGGGTAGCTATAGTCGTACTTTAAAATTAAACTCAAATGATCATTCATTTCCAATTTGGTTAAAATTAACACTATGAATAGATTTCTAGGCAAAGAAAATTTCACTCACTTTTTTCATTTTGGGCCTTTCGATCTTGACAAGTAAAGGCACTTATTAAATTGCAAATCTTTCAAACTAACGAACATCCTTCGCGAAGAAGAAAAGATCTAACGTAGATTTTTCACAGGAAATTTTGTGTTATGAATTATTTCAATACTTAATAACAAATAATTTTTACCTACTTTCGAATTCTTGACATTAATGGAACATTCATTTTGACGGACCCTATAGCATGGGATTACTTTTTTGTTTGTGGCAAAGAACATTCTGATACTAAGTTTAAAAAACTACAATACTTCTCACGATTTAAAGGAAGCGTCTTGATAAATATGAAGTGAAAAGGTAATTTTTAAAGGGTTTGGATGCTAAATTCAACAGTTTGAGGGGGTCAACGTTCCTGGTGTAATTAACCCTTTTTCCGAACACCAGACATTCTATGACGGAATTGCAATTCTACGGAAGTGTCATCAATGAGAACGTTTGCGCCTGCACGCGTGCGCATTCGTTTCGAATCTTGACGGTCAGAGAACCTAACTTCGAATTCGAGGACAACCCAACGCTATCCAAATATCAATTTATAATGCACATCAACACGCGAATTCCTTTACGAAAAAGGCATTCGTGAGACAAAGTCATAAAAAGTCAGTAATTATAAAATTGCTGGCAAAGCGACAAATGGGAATCATAGTCGTCGTACGTCAGTGTCATCCTATCCGCGTCGTCGGCGTCATCACTATCATCATAATCACCATTAATGAGAACAACAACAAAACAGGAGTTAAACGGCTACTTCTACGAAATCTAATAATCATCAACTGAAATTGAAACAGTTGATTGTGTCATATGCTGGCTGTCGAAGACAAAAAAAACACGCTGCTTAAAAGAAACAAAAACACTACCAACTCAATACCGAATATCCCATTGTCCAACTTACTTAACATCGGCATCTTACATAACAACATTTCAATGTTGGCGCCATTAAAAAATTTCAAGGCATTATCGTCAATTAAGGCAGTTTAAGGTAGTAATTAACCTGTTCAATTTGCAGTATGGTGTCATTTGTATATCTAAACACCCGACAGATGAAGGAACAAAAAAAGAACCACCATTCTTCATATCGGTCTTATGTTTGCTGATTCTAATTAAAAAATATAACTCCGCTAATAAAAACTGATAATAGTTCATCATGATACAACGGCTGCTAAAAAAAACCAAAATTTGCATTTAGTTAGTAAATATGTGTGTAAAGTAGGGTTCCTATATACAACAACAATATCATAATTATCATCATGATCATCACTGAACTATTTTTTTTGTATTTTTACTACAGCTAAGGATAAAATCAGCGTACAATTAACACACATGCATAAAAGAAATGAATCACACAAACAGAGACTTTGTTTTAAACAACAAAAATATATATATAACATTCATAAACGACCACTATATATTTTATTTTGTGTTATCAAAATGCTGTCCAAAAAAACTGTAGCTTAAGTGTCACTGAGATCAATAAGTTATTCAGAAAGGACACAACCTACACGATAGTACGCATAATGATATATTTATATAGTTTTATAATTCAATTTTGGCTTCCGTTTGGTTTTGAATCGTCGTTTATGAAATGCTGAATTCTCTTCATAATATAAACAAAAGACAAAAAAAATTGAATATATATATATATATGTATACTTTTTTAAATGTATAGAGATAGATTTATACATAATATACTATTTCGTGTTATTTATGGTTAAACGAGTACGTAATACCTTTTTTGTTCTCTCTTTTTAGACGTAAGACATAATTCATATTTATATATATACACACAAGACAATTCTGCGCCAATTCCGGACTGCAAAATAATTTCTTTTGCAACAGAGAAAGAAAAGTCCCCTCAACGTTTTAAGTCGTTGGAATGCAGAAGAAACAAAATCCAGCATACATAGATTTGTGATCACAAACTACGGTAATGCGCCACCACCCGTAAAAAATTTGGACTATGGGGGTCCTAGGTTGAAAGAATAGAATGGACCTTTAAAGCAGGGGTGTCAAAGTGGCGGCCCTAGAAGCCTAGAGTTGCGGCCCTCACAACCGATATCATGTAGTAGTATACATATGCAGTTCGCTACTCAGAGGCGTAACGAGAGGGTGACAGTTGCCCCCGGCATAGTTGGAATGGGGGTGCCATATTTTGAGTAAAATTATTGTTAATTAAATACCATTTCGACAATTGTATTGGTACTTTTAAAAACAAACTGCATGGCCCTCTTGACAACGCACATGTTACGATGTGGTCCTCGGGGTACCACGAGTTTGACATGCCTGCTCTAAAGGACGAACCCCAAACGTCGAAATCGTAACGTTTATAGGGCCAGAGGACCGTTTAAGTTGAGGTGAGATGGATGATAGAAAATACACCAGTATACGAAAGTTCAGAACCCCAAATCATGGTCCTATCGGGAAGGCAGGCCTTAGGATCCCGGAGCCTACCTGACCTATGCGTAGATCCGGGATGGATTGATATTAATTTCTTGCCATGTTATCTGTAGGCCTGCATTAAAATTACAAAGGTAAATTGGCCAACAGCACCAGGTGTAAGTTGCATAACCGTATTTTGAGATCAACTGATACATTCACAGGTGGACGGGTGAGCGTTGCTAAACAACTAATATAACTACGGTGTAATGGATTTGTTTTTTCTTCTTTTTTTAAATTTTCAAGAGTGATTATCATAATAAAAATAACATCCTGACATTTAGAGCAGAGCTTTTGATCTGAAACTAGATGATGGCGGCGGCGGCGACGACGACGACAACACAATTTTCATCATTCATAAAAAAGTTATGAGGTAATCAGTAGGTACCCGAAAGACCCCTCATATAAAACTGTAAACAAATTTTCCCCAAAATTTCACTAAACATTTCCCCAATATTAATAATAGTATCTATTTTTAGTTAAACAGAACAGTCTCACTAAACGGAAATAGTAGTAACAGCAGAAGTTATAATAAAAAAAAAATTAAACACGCGATTTAAAATTTTGTCATCATAATTGAACGAATTCTGTCAGTTTAAAACAACATCAACAAAAATGGTCTCTTGTTGAAAATAAAAACTGATAATCAAGAATTGCAGGCTTTAAAAACCTCTTTTCTCTCTCCCGGCCAGTTACACAAAAATGTTAAAATTTAACATCGTTGTATAACAAAAGAACAGAGTCAAATCAAAGTGAAATATCAACTAAAAACGAGCTGAAACCGGTAGGCTATACACGTGGCAAGTTTATTCGCTTCCAACACACAGAAGGATGCTAGTAGAGAGCATGCGCAATGTGCTTCCGGTTGAAACAGATGTGAGGTCATTGCGCATGCTCATTAGTAGCACTGGCTGCATTGAAATCAATATCGACGATCAATAAGCATTGGAGTTGCAGTTTTGGTCGGCAGCCGGCGGGGTAAAAATACCACCCAGGTGTCCATTCACACGGACAAAGATGGGTACCCGACCTTGCCATTGGTTTGGTTTGTTGATGTTTTAGGGCCCTTCAACTACAAGGTCGTTAGAGCCCCGTCCACTGTGTAGTTCTAATGCAGCGATTGCACAGACACTACACTAATACGACGATTAATGGGTATTAGCAGCACCCAGTTTTCCCAAGCGGCCACCCATGTCAGTACTAACTGGATCTGTTTGTCTGTTGGTGTTTTAGGGCCCTTCAACTACAAAGGTCATTAGAGCCCCGTCTACAGCATAGTTCTTATACAGACACCACTAATGCGACGATTATTTGGGGTATTAGCAGCACCCAGTTTTCCCAAGCGGCCACCCATGTCAGTACTAGCTGGGGATGTGTGGATGTTGGTATTTTAGGGCCCTTCAACTACAGTTGTCATTAGAGCCCCCCTCCCCCCGTCCACTGCCTAGTTCTGATGCAGAGACTGCACAGAAACTACACTAATGCGACGATTTTTGGAGTATTAGCAGTACACAGTTTTCCCAAGCGGCCACCCATGTCAGTAGTAGCTGGGGTTGCGCTGCTTAACTTCAGTGATCAGACGAGAACTGGTGTGTGTCCAACGCAATTCGCCGCTCCTACTAACTGGGGTTCGTTGCTTGACTTCAGTCATCAGACGAGAACTGGTGTGTCCAACGCAATAAGGCGTTCCCCCGACCTTGCCATAGGCGAGAAAAAGGTTAGTAGCTTGCTTTTTGCTTGATATTTCAGACACTAGGTTTGAATCTGATCTATATTCACGTCATCGAATTGGGAATGTCACACTTGGAATTTTATGAAAGATTTCAACGAAGGGAGAAGAGATGAAAAGCTCAAAAATAAAAAGATCATTCGTGTAATCAAGGCACGGCAAATATCGCTGAAACCCAACTAAAAATGTGAGGGGTGTTCATGTGCATTACTGTGAAATAACAACTTTTAAGGCACATACATACACACAAAAGCTCATCTCTAAATAATTTTCTGTAATCTAATTAGAAGAAATTTCGGTGGCAAGACAATTAGCAGCACCAACTAAACAAACCCCACACATTAACCGGAATAAAATTGCAGTTAACTACTAGTTAGTAATCAAACTATTTCTTAATGAAAAACCTAAACTGACTTGTGGCTTGCTGATTGATGATGAAACATCAAATGATGATAAAACTGCATATCGGTTAAAATAATAGTGTTGTGGTCGTCAACGCTGAAGTTCTTTAACTGTGATGGTCAGCATGGCGCTTAACCCTTTCTTGTTCTTCTTCAAACGAAAAAAAAAGAGGCGAGAGGAAGGACTTTCTTTTTTTTTTTTACGAATATATAACATCACCATGTGGAACTGCCATCATCACCATCTTTTCCGTCAGTAAATTGGGAGCAAACAAAAATCTGAAATATTGAATGGTTACACATGAGAAAGAACAAAGGACAACGAAAATGGGGTGGGTTTGATGGTGTTTTAGGGTCCTTCAACTACAAGGTCATTAAGGCCCCGTCCACTGCGTGGTTCTAATATACAGAGACTGCACAGACATTACACCAATGCGACGATACTTGGGTATTAGCGGTACCCAGTTTTCCCATGCGGCCACCCATGTCAGTACTAGCTGGGGTTGCGTTGCTTAACTTCAGTGATCAGACGAGAACTGGCGTGTCCAACGCAATAAGCCACTCCCTGGTCGTGGTGGTGTTTTAGGACCCTTCAACTACAAAGATCATTAGAATCCCGTCCACTGCCTAGTTCTACTGCAGAGTCTGCACCGACACTACGATGTTACAACAATTTTTGGGTTATTAGCAGTACCCGGTGTTCCCGAGCGGTCACCCATGCCAGTACTATTTGGGGTTGCGTTGCTTAACTGGGCGAGTATATGGTTTCGATTCGTTTTACGTACTGCGAATATAACTGGAGCCTGCGTAACAAATGAGGAGTCTACACCAAACGCACTCAGAAACGTCAAAAAGAGAGCCTTCTTTGATGTTCCCCACTGGTATACGAGCATTTGAAAATGCTTTTTGCTCGTAGGTACGTCACGTCTCCAATAACGTATCAACATTACTCGCCCCCACCATCATCACAATCTAACAAACGTTCATGAACCATTTTTGATTTGCGTACATTTGTGATCTGATCAGATTCGTCCCTAGGGTTGGCGTCTTTGTTTGTTGGTGTTTTAGGGCCCTTCCACTACAAGGTCATTAGAGCCCCGTCCACAGCATAGTTCTTATGCAGAGACTGCACAGACACTACACTAATGCGACGATTTTTGGGTATTAGCAGTACCCAGTTTTCCCAAGCGGCAACCCATGTCAGTACTAGCTGGGGTTGCACTGCTTAACTTCAGTGATCAGACGAGAACTGGTGTGTCTAACGCAATTCGCCGCTCAGGGTTGGAGTCACCAGGTGCGGTGACGCCAACCCGAAAAAAAACAGCTGCTCTGTTCCTTCTTCTGTTTTGATGTCACCCCATTTGTCATGGTGCGAGTGGTGTCACCCGGCGCGGCCCGCATCCCTTAGTGACGCCATTGGATCTGATCCAACCACACACTGCATCAAAGTGGAGGGTCCACTAAAAGTCCTCAGAAACAGGACGTTTTTGATCTTCTCATGAAGAATGCAACATTGAAAAACGGTTGGTCGTGGATTCTGAGCGGGGTTTTTTTGTTTCTTAATAATTCGGAAACGTTTTTGTGGTCACAGTCGGTGGACACCCAGGGTAAAATTTGGTAGGTAGTAAATGTTGGACGAAAAAAAAAAATAGGTGCGGAGTGAAAGAGGGAGCAAAACAAACCTCCACGAATTCGTAAAATACGTACATATAAAAAAACAATGAGTAGTGTGCATCATCAACTTGTCTTCAATGTCGCTTCATGTGCAGTGCCAGATGATCTGAACGGGAAAAGCAACGGTCACACTGCTTGCATTGAAATGGTTTGGCCCCAGTATGTTTACGAAAATGTCGAGTCAATTCGTCCGACCGAGCAAATCTCCAGTCACATCCTTCCCAGGTGCATTTATAAGGTTTTTCGCCTGAAAAGAAAAGGATCGAAGGAACAAAAGAAGAAGAAGAAGAAAAAAAAATATTAACAAAATGTTAAACGGAACTATTTTTATAAATCGTATTGACGTGCTCAGAGTCTTAATTATATTTCGAAGGCAAATAAACAGAAACCAACAAAACAATAAGACGAAATCCCACCACAGTTTGTGGAGCAGCACCTCCCACGAAACCACACACGTACCTGTTACCCCTTTCATTTTGTTGATAAGCACCACCAGTTCAAGGACTTCGCGTAATTCAAACACAAACATTACAAAAACCGTTTACCGTCGAATTCAAAATGTCCCTCTCTCGTTCATTCCATTCTAAAAATCCATTATCATCATTATTAACCCTGTCTTCGGAGCCTGTGGCACAGTCGCGAGGGGGGGAAGAAGTGAGCAGTTAAGTCAGCAGTGAGACCACAAGGGCAAATTATTGGGCTGTGTTTTCACGTTGTCCATTCACTTAGGTTCACTTAAGGGTGGCGGAAGAACGACAGGGGTTCAATTGAGGTTTCCTTTCCTCTAGGCCCGTTGTAACATTCGGTCGGCAGCCAAAGCAAGCAACTCCTAAACCTTTTCCTGCCTAAGGCAGGGTCGGGTACCCATCTTGTCCCTCTGAATGGACACAAGGGCGATCTATTGGTCATTGTTTTTTCCACAGGCGGTTGCCGGCCAGAGTTGCAACCCCTAGACTTATTTATCGTCGGCCTACTGCGCATTGTTTGGGGAATTCCACCGACGCCAGGGGGCGAGCTCCTACACCTGGAAATTCGGTCGGCAGCCAATCACGAAAAAAAAAACCGGAACCAAACACCACCTCAAGAGCTCCCTAACGCTTTAACAGTTTTCGCATGGTTTACCTGACACCCCCTCCAAAAAAACAAAACCACTTATACCGGGCACTATCGAAACTAGATTACGATTCAAATTTCAAGTTCGTGTGCTACTGCGGAGGAGAGTTTGGCCTGTCAGTAGTCTCACGGCCGACAGGATGTAGGGCAAGTCTTAGAACTATATATTTCTTTTCCGCATAGCAAGGGGTCTAGAGCACCACATAGGACAAATCCCTGAACCTGTTGTTGAATTCTCCTCATAAGACCATCCAGACTGTTCCGACCTGAAAACTGGGAATTCTGAGGAGGGTAAAACAACCTTTACTACCAGCTTCGATGACTCAAATGGGAGTGCACAAGTTCGATCCTGGTTGCGGTGAGTAAGAGTTCCTTTCCTCGGGCAAAAGACAACTATTAGGCAAGGCGCAAAATGAGGCCGCAGGGTGACGCAGCGTAACGCAGCCCAGCGAAATTCTGCTAGCAGGCAATCACCACACATTGAATCGCAGTTTTTAACATACTGGTTTGCAATTTGCGTCAACTAAAATGGCTTTCAACGTAACTGATTGCCTGCTAGCAGAATTTCTCAGGGCTGCGTCACACTGCGTCCTCATTTTGCGCCTTGCCTTAAGCCCAGCGCAAAATGAGACGCAGTCTCCGCAGGTGACGCAGGGTGACTCACCATAAATTTCTGTGGCTCTCATGATAGTATGTAGTTGCGCATGTTAAGTCGCAGGGTGACGTGACTCAGTGCCTGCGCCACGTGGCCCTGCGGAGTGCAGTGCCAATGCCGCAGTTTCCTGCGTGAAGTTGGCGTGACAATAACAAAAAGCGTTTCGAAGCACAGTTCTCTTGTTATTCGATGCAAATTACAAACCAGTATGGTGAAAAACTGCGATTCAATGTGCGGTAAATGCCTGCTAGCAGAATTTCACAGGGCTGCTACACCCTGCGTCTCATTTTGCGCCTTGCCTCACAGACCTAAATAACGGGGGGGGGGGGGGGGGGGCAGGGGTCAAACAAATTAACTTATTTATGTCAATTGTTGCAATATAGCCGCTGTTTCTACTTTTAAATTTCATCATTGCTGGTTCTGCAACTCTGAAGAAGGAAAGACGAATAGGTTCAAATGGCGGGAGTGAGGTGCGTCCTGTCAGAAATTACAACTCCATGCAATTATTTTAACAGCATACTGAGGAGAGCTTTGTCAGGTAACGCGTCGCTGCAAAAAAAAAAAAAAAAAAAGTCGACATGCGAAGAAGCGGGCAAAGACGATCATAAAATATCTACAACACAAACGTTGAGAAGAGGCAGGATGAGAGGAACGGCTGGAGTTTTATAAGACTAAAAAAGTATGGAACTCCATCAATCCAACACTATAACCATAAATGTTTTATACACATATCCACTCCCCATACACTGCTCTCTCACGATATATTAATAGCAACCAGATGCCAAGACACATCAAAAGCCGTAAAAAAAAAATGGCGAGGAAAGGGAGGGGAGAGGAAGAGTAAAATTAACTGCCTGACATGCAGGATGCAGTAGGATGCTTCCAGAGCCTTGCTACAGGAGGAAATTCCACATCCCTCTACCAACACACATTACACAGCAGAAAACAAAAAAAAATAATAAATAAAACAGCAATAACTAGGCAGAGGACGAAAAAAAAGTAGCACACCCGTGGACAGGTCTGGGTTCGGTTATGTTTACTTAACGTCGGGTCTGTCAGTTCTGAAGCTGAAGGCCAATAACCGACACCAGAGGTAATCAGCTTCTCCGGTTAAAACTTGACAAATCTACACAGGTAACAACAGGGCGGAGGGTCTCGACCTCACACAAATACCACCTTATCATAAGCAGGACAAGGACATTATGAGGATGACAAGGTAGTGAAGGATCTCTAACTCACAGAAACCCCCCCCCCCCTCCCCAACCTATAGCAGGATTAGGACACATGTTGGTGCTCTAGGGCCCTTCAACTGCAATGGTCATTTGAGCCCCATCCACTGCGTAGTTCTAATACAGAGTCTGCACAGACACGACGCTGTTACGAAGATTTGGGTATTACCAGTCCCTAATGTCCCCAAGAGGTCACCCATGCTAGTACTAGCTGAGGTTACGTTGTTTAACTTCAGTATCAGCCGCTCCTACACAACGGTGATGAAGATGATGATGATGTAGAAAAGGTGACAGGGGAGTGGAAGACCGCGATTAGCAAGGAAACTGACCCCCTCATCACAGGCAGGATAAGGATGTGATAATGACGAAGCAAGGGCGTCAAGGGAGGAGAGGGTTACCCTGCCACGGGCAGCATAAGGACATGATGATGTAAGAAAGGCTCTCGACCTCGCAGAAATCCAACCATGCCACAGGGCAGGATAAGGATGTAACGACGAGGGCAAATGTGGCGGCAAGACTCCCCTAACTGTCAGTAAATTACCTTCAGCAGTAGCTAGGTCGACGTTAAATGACCAAATCTCCTAAATCAACGTAGGCAGGTTCGCCTCTGAAGGACGTCTAGAGATAGTAGCTGTATGATAAGGAGCAAACCCAAATTGAGTTTTTGTTACATATTAAGTATACTGTACATAAAAAATCGTAGCTCCACTGGTTCCTCGCCCACGAAATCTGAGTATAAAAAAAATGGGGTACAATAGTCAGAATAACGCCCTTCCTTCCTTCGTCCCTGAACTGGTGGCAACAACATTTACCCATTCAAAGGGCCGCTGTTACTAAACTCCTGTGAATTCGACGTCTTCTCAACGAAATTGAGACAGACTTCCTCTCTTTTACAGCAACCACCAACCCTAAGAGATCATTGACAGAAGAACCATCGGAAACACGGCCTGTGAAGCGTATTTTCAAGACAACACAAGGGAACCATTGACTTCACTGGAGGTTAACCTGCAAATATTTCGTTATGCAAATTTGAAACAATATAACATTATCATCCTTGAGGGGAGAGGGAGGGGAAAAAAATCTTTCCATGAAAGAGGAGCGAGAGAGAGAGAGGGAGCGGAAACCATCAAAATCTGCAACAAAAACACAAGTCTCAACCATCCAATACACGACAGGAAGTAAAATGATGCACCCAGTTCCACTTCCAACACATTCACTCCAAAAGAAAAAAAACCCCACTCCGATATAATCATACCTGTATGGGTTCTTTCGTGAGCCTTCAGGTGAGAACTTTTAGTATACACCTTCTTGCATCCATTATAAGTGCATTGGTGTATCCTCCTCCTTGCATCCAACTGAGTAGTGTCCAACTGTAGTCCATTCTCGCCGTTACTAGAAGAGTAAGGAGGAATGATGGCAGGAGCACTAGCGTCACCACCACCACCACTACTGCCGTTCATCGTGACCTGATGAGCAGTATGTGTAAGGCAGTTAGTAAGGCAAACAGGGGAATCCAGAGCTCCCCCAGATTTGAACCCGTTAATGCCCTCGGGAGAAGAGGGTGGTGTGAGGGATGTCAGTTCAGAGGCTGTTGGAGCTCTGTCTCCAAGAGTAGTAGTAGTAGTTGCTGCTGCTGCTGTTATTGTTGCTGTAGAAGAAGGGGTGATGGCGGTAGCAATTGTAGTGATAGTCATACCAGTAGTAGCACAAGAGTCTTCTATCAGTTTCTTGGTCTTCCTCAAAGGTTTCCCATTTTTGGGAATCCTCTTCTTGGTACTGCTATTACTACCCACATGACCAACGGCCTTCAAGAGGTCCTTCCTCTTCCCAACTATGACGGAAGAATTGGTAATGGCGGCGGCGGAGGACGCGCTGCTAGCTTTAAGATTCGTACGACGACGACGTTGTTTCCTGGGCTGTTTCATTTTGGCCACCAAACCGGAACTAGCCGCGCTGTCCCACGACACAGTGCTAGAACTGGAACTCGAAAGGTCGTCCATATTATTAAAACTGGAATCCACATCGAACTCTTGAGTGCGGCTTAAACAAAACAACGACGGGCAACCATAGTCCAGGGAAGAAGCATCCAATGGATTGGTCGAACTATTGTCCACTAGGGATAAAGGATTGTCGTCGTCTGTCGTGGATTCACTACCAGATGGCGCTATGTAGATGCTCCAAGAGTTGTCCAATTCTGACGGTAGTTTATGCGTTACAGCCGGCTCTTCTTTCTGAAGAAACCTTTCCATTTCCAAATTTGTCTGTAATAGGAAAACAAATCTTTAGGAATATTATTATTATTATTAAAGAAACTTAAAGTAAGAAAATGTACTTGTTTTTCCTCCTAGTGATTTGAAATGAAGGCAAATGAAAACATATATCAAACTAACACAGGGTGGCGAACCTATGGCACGTAGAGCAATTTTTTTTGGCACGTTGGCACAGGGTAACCTACAGTATATAAAGCCAAACCAATCAGCAACTCCTAACCCTTTTCCCACCTATAGCAGGGTCGGGTACCCATCTTGTCCCTCTGAATGGACACCAGTTGCCGACCAAAGCTGCAGCCCCTACGCAGCCCCCTCCCCCCAAAAAGCCAGCCTTGGACACACCGTTGCGTTGGACACACCACTTCCCGTGAGATCACTGAAGTTAAGCAGCGCAAGCCCACGTCTATACCAACTTGGGTGGTTGGTAAAGAACGTTGGGCGCTGCAAATTAACCCTTTCCTTCATCCTTCACCTACCTCCTCATCTCCCGCAGGCAGCCTCCTAAGGGTTCGGCCTGTTATGGCTGCCTGGCTTACTCCCCAACCCACAAAACTAATCCAATCCAAATGCCTCAGTGCAGTATCGAACCTAGAACTACTGACGCAGTTGCCGAGCGTACTACCAATGAATTGGTGAAATTTCCATATCCTGTAACAAACCGGAAGTAAGGGCCCCCCTACTATATAGGCCTATATATATATTCCTTTAACACACTATTGTATCTGGCACGTTAGTAAATCAAGAACTATAACTTTTTAAATTTTTGGCCCGCCAGCAGAAAGAGGTTCGCCACTCCTGAGCTAACAGCTCACCAAATAATAATCGTCAGACCTGATAACATTTTTGTGACTGCATATTAATTTCTTACAAGAAAAAAAAAATTATCAATTTGAAGAGGGCCATGAGAAAAAAAAAATCGACGTCCAACATTAGCAACGTATTTTATGGCAAACAATGTGACATACAAACAATTGTTATTTACACAATGGGCGTCATAAAAATATCATATAACAACGGCAACTGTGTGGAGTCGGAATACCACTAATGGTAAATCACGCAGTGAGTGAGAGAGAGAGGGAGAGAGAGAGAGAGACTAATGTCCAAATTTTCAACTTTTATCATAAGTTTTTGTTTCCTATATCGGCCGTCCGATAATCAAATTTTTACGAAGACAAAAAGCAGCGGCAAGAGGAAGGAGAGAAAAAAAGGCGACTAGATGAAATAAAGGTGCGTACATATTGAAAGATAACCATCTATTTTGAAAGAGGTTAATCACTTTATATACTCAAAGGTCAAATGACGACACACATTCGCGTCTAAACATCGTTCACTTCGAGTAACCAGGTAACTATCCTTTTAAGAGTTATTCAATACAGAGTCTCGCAAGATTAAACATTGCTTCAATTTGACAAAAAAAAAAGGAGGCGCAATGTGTACAAAGGAATTCAAGCTGTCACTCTTGCTTACAGTGTTGTTTGACATTGTAAAGGTGACAAAAGTTATATTATTATACATCCACACTCCCGACTGACTGATAATGCCCCTCCTAATTTTATCCAAGAATCTAACTCTGGGGCCCACTCCACTGACCACAATTCAAATTCACATCACTCAACTGTCGGGACACGTCCGAAATGAGATAGGTAGTAAAAGTACTTCAACGTTTGGGTAACAGGTTCAAACCCCAACAAGAACCATCGATCTAGACGGCCAAGTTGCGTTGGACACACCAGTTCTCGGCAGATCACAGAAGTTAAGCAACGCAAACCCACGTTAGTACCATGGGTGGTTGGTAAAGAACGTTGGGTGCTGCAAATTTCCCCTCTCCTACACCTACCTCCTCATCTCCCGTCAGCAGCCTCCTAAGGGTTCGGCCTGTTATGGCTGCTTGGCTTACATTCCCCAACCCGTTACTGTAACATAGAACATAGTACCAACATGGGTGGTTGGTAGTAAACGCTGGGTGTTGCAAATTTCCCCTCTCCTAAATCCCCTGCACCTACCTCCTCCTCACCCACGAGCAGTCTCCTTAGGGTTCAGCCTGCTATGGCTGCTTGGCTTACTCCCCAACCCTACAACATACTAACTACTGTATATACTACAACTGAGCTCCAACCTGAGACAACATCCTGCAGCCCTGGGCCATTGGTGCACACTCATTAACGCAATTTCACATTTTTTTTAGAGCTATGCGATAGTTAAAACTACCCCTATCTATTGAAAAAAATGTAACTTTGCATTGTCCTGAAAAAACTACTGCCAAAATTTCTGAAATGTTTTAAGAAGTGAATGTCCCCCTTCATCAACTACAACTTTTTCCTAACCATTTTATCCCATATTCTGCATGTTTAGTTTAGTTTCATGGGTTGGGGAGTAAGCCAAGCAGCCATAACAGGACGAACCCTTAGGAGGCTGCTCGCAGGAGATGAGTAGTAAGGTATAGAGGACGGAGGAGAGGGGAAATTTGCAGCACCCAACGTTCTTTACCAACCACCCTTGTTTGTATTGACGTGGGCTTGCGCTGCTTAACTTCAGGGATCTCACGGGAACTGGTGTGTCCAACGCAACTCATATTCGCAACCCATATCTCATAGATTTCTTAAAAAAGGCATTGGTTACTTTAAAAAATACACCCTATATATGTGACACACGACCCTCGTGATTCATTCTACCCTGGGAACCACGGTGGGAGTTTAATGTATATTTGAATAAAGTAACACTGAATAAATGAACATTAAAAAAATCTATAGGAACTACGTTCACAATATTGCTTTATAACCATTGATTAAATGGGATTTTGTCCCATTTAATCACAACAGAAGAAATTGTTTTACAAATACGTTTCTCTGCTATTACGAGCTCAATTTCATCATACTTTTGCACATCAAATGTTTACTTACTAATCAACAGAAATCGGTGCTAATTAATCGGCGGTGAGACTAGCAGAGGAATACAAGCAAGCGGGAATGTGTGTGTATAGGAAATAGATGAAGTAGATGACGACGATCATAAGTTTATTCAAATACAGTGAAATCTCTCTATCGTTCCACCCTCCCACACAAAGGTCCACTTTTTTCCTCATCATCACACCTTTATCCCATCTATGGCCCGGTCGGATCTGCGGGTTCTAATCCTCCACGTCCGCTTTGGTCTCCTCCTACACCTGATGCCACCAACCACCTACTGCCCCAGAATGTACCGAATAAGCTCCTCCTCCCCCTATCGCAGCACATGCCCATACCACCTCAACCTACTCTCTCATCTTTTCCGCGATATTACCCCCCCCCAAGCTACCTCTAATGTACTCGTTGCGAACTCTGTCAACACGCGACACCCCACTCATGTAACGCAGCATTCGCATCTCGACCACTTGCATTCTCCTCTCGTGGTTCTTCCTTACTGCCCAACACTCAAAACCACATAGCATAGCGGGCCTAAAGAACGGAAAATTCTCTGGTTCATGTACTGTATTTTGGTTACCCCCCCCTCTAATCGGTCCAACCCTCTGATGAATCCACTTTTGTATATCCCCAAGGGTGGACTAATCAGAGAAGTTTCACTATAATGTGCAGTTCGATATACCTGTATACACAATTTTATGTACAGGCATTGTTGACAACGTGCATTTATTGTTTTTATCAACTGTGAAAATAATCCGTTTCAACCACAGTATGTGAGACAGAAATTTGTCAGTTACAAAATCCTCGGTTATGTCGTTATTTTTACCAACTTACCCCCAAAGTTGGCATTCATTAACCTCATTTAACATTGTGTCATATGAGTGTGTACCGCTTCCTTATTATCTTCTTCTTCTCTAGTGCTGCCATTTTTTGAAAGAAATTTCCTTCCCTGTCTTGCTGTTCTCATTCATTGTATTCTTTCGTAACAGTTTAACAAATATGAGTGAATAACTTATGGGAGTAATATAACACTTATTTAACAATTACATAATTACAATTTGAAGGGGGAAGGAGAAATGGCGACAGCATTCTTTTAGAATCCAAGTTCTAATAATATGAAAGACTACCGCTAGGTGGCGACTTTTCCACTCCTTTACTGACCACTTTGTGGCTGACAATCGCAAAAATGCGCTGTTTATAGCCACATTCCTAGCTTACGTGTTCTAAGTATTTCAAGCTATTTTTCTTCTAGTAGCAATAGTAGTAGTTCTGTGTGTAACGGAAGAAAGGAAATGCTTCTCAATTTCATGCAAAAACGCATGAACGTGAAGGAAGCGAAAGAAGAAAGGTCTAATGACTTTCAACACTTGAGTAAGTTTTAGGAAGCGAGAAGCAGGAGAGGGGAGAGAAGAAGACGAAAAAAAAAACACAACATACAGCAGTAACCACAACCTTTACAGACTGCTGGAGAGTCTTCCGAGTATGAAAATACATCTATAATTTAGCTGTCAGGTGGTAGCACTTCGATCCCACAAAACAGTGTCATAATTATCCATTAAATTACACACCGTGAAAAAGGAAGGCGGCTGTAAATGAAAAGAGTCTAGACCTTCGGAAACACTGGGTTAGTGACCCAGGCTAGCAATTGAAAAGCTAAAGACGATGTTGAAACACGACAAAAACCTTGTATTGATTAAGCACGAATAAATTATAATAAACATACGCCCTTACATAAGAAACGGCGTGGTTTTTCCCCTTCGATAACAACAACAAAAGAGAATACACTCGATTTCCAAAACTAGGTATGCGAGGCGCCATGAAATAGAACTCTTCTGGTTCGAATGAAGAATTCGAATTAAGAACGTCACGTGAGGCGTGGGGGAAATCCACAAACTATTTCAACGAAGCAAAGAAAAAAGAAAGACCCTAACAGGCGAAAATGGCGATCAACTGCGGGCAGGAAACAGGAAAACAAAGCAGAAATTATAAATTACACCTAACAGTACTAAGAAATTCAGCAAAGCTGCTGTATCGGCGGTTTCAAACGTCGTAAACCAAACCAGCTAATAGAGCGAGCACAGAAACAGAATCCCGGCAATTCGAATAAAGAACTGTCATGTTGATGGGAGGGGGCTATTCACATAAAACGTCAACATTACCAGACACTCCGGGGACTACATAACAGTACATTACAAACCTTCCCATACACAAAAATATAAGGAAAAGCAGCTACTAAGTCTTTCCCCTGCCTATGGCAAGGTTGGGTGCCCATGTTTGTCCCTCTGAGTGAATACGTGGGCTATCTGTTGGACGGCATTTTTACGCAGCCGGTTGCCGACCAAAACTGCGTCCACTGCGTAGTTCTAAGGTAGAATCTGCACATATATTACACTGTTGCGACGATTTTGGGTATTAGCAGTACCGAGTGTTCCCAAGCGGTCACCCATGCAGGTACTAAGCTGGCATTGCATTACTTCACTTCAGTGATCAGACGAGAACTGTGGTGTGTCCAACGCAAAACATCCGTTCGACCAAACCTACAACCCTACTACTGTACCTATTTATTGTCGGCCTACTATTCGTTGGGGCACTCCACCGAGCTCCTACACCCGGGAATTTTGTCTCCTCTACTCGTTGCGTAGTAGAGCAGGTTCGTTTCCGTCCTGTAGGGACATTGTTTTTTCTTGGTTGGTGTTTTAGGGCCCTTCAACTACAAGGTCATTGGAGCCCCGTCCACTGCGTAGTTCTAGTGCAGAGACGGTAAAGACACTACACTAATACGACGATTTTTGGGTATTAGCGGTACCCAATTTTCCCAAACGGCCACCCATGTTAGTACTAGGTGGGGTTGCGTTGCTTAACTTCAGGGATCAGACAAGAACTGCGGTGAGTCCAACGCAATAAGCCACTCCCTAGCGACATGGCACACCACAGGGTAGGGCACCAGTTTTACTTCTCATTCAAAAGAAGCCAACCCATCTCCAGCCAGTATCGAATCTGGAACCACTGACGCGATAATCGAGCACACTACTTCTTTCGCCACCAAGGTGGGTTCCCATACACAAAGATGTAACACTTAGGTAAAAGTAGGACAACGTGAGAGGAAGCTTATAGGATCAGTGGGGGGCGAACCTTTTTTGAAGACGGGTCACAGAAAAAACGAAAAAAAAAGTTGTGCGCGAGTCAGGTGCAATCATTATTTAATTTTATGCACTACCTCCCATCACGTCTCCGTCCACCCCACACTACCATATCCTTCCGGACAACTTGCTCTCACATCTGCTTCGGTCTCCTCCTGCCCAGGGTCACCTAACGAGCTTCTCTTCCCCTCTTTTCATTACATGTCCATACCACCTCAACCTATTTTTCCGCAATGTCCCCCATGGCGATAAACTAGATATGATCACGCTCGGGTCACTTCAAATTACACGGTGGGTCACAGATTAGCCACCCCTATTGTAAATAATATTTCACTTTTCAAAGAGAGAGAGAGAGAGGTAGGGTAGGCCGGCATCACCCCACAGACAACCTAGCCAATATTCCTGCGGGTTCCAGACGCCTAGGTGGGGCGCCCCCAGTCACAGCATGTTCAGTGAACTTGCAGACCCGACCCTGCCACATGCGGGATAAGCGTATGATGACAACCCCTACGCTTATTTATCGTCGGTCTAGTGTTCGTTGGGGAATTCTACCGACGCCAGGGGGCGAGCTCCTACACCTGGAAATTTTGCCTCATCTACCCGTTGCATAGTGGAGAGGGTTCGTTTACGTGCAAGTGGCAACGTACACCCACACGGGACCTCGGTTTTACTTCTCATCCGAAAGAAGGCACACTCGCGGCCTCTCTCTCTCGCCCGAAAGAAGCCAACCGATCTCGGTACAGTATCGAACCTAGAAATATTGACGCAGTCGCCGAGCGTGCTAACCACTACGCCACCGCGGTGGGTTAAACAAGCATTAGGCAAGGCGCAAAATGAAGTCGCAGGGTGACGCAGCCCTGCGAAATTCTGCTAGCAGGCAATCACTGTAACGTTGAAAGCCATTTTAGTTGACGCAAATTGCAAACCAGTATTTTGAAAAACTGCGATTCAATGTGCGGTGATTACCTGCTAGGAGAATTTCGCACGGCTGCGTCACGCTGCGTCCTCATTTTGCGCCTTGCCTTATTGTCACGCCAACTTCACGCAGGCATTGGCACTGCGCTCCGCAGGGTCAGGTGACGCAGGCACTGAGTCACGTAACCCTGCGACTTAACATGCGCAACTACATACTATCATGTGAGCCACAGAAACTTATAGTGAGTCACCCTGCATCACCTGCGGAGACTGCGTCTCATTTTGCAATGGGTCTTAGGCAAGGCTCAAAATGAGGCCGCAGGGGGACGCAGCGTGACGCAGCCCGGCGAAACTCTGCTAGCAGGCAATCACCACACATTAAATCGCAGTTTTTCAACATACTGGTTTGCAATTTGCGTCAACTAAAATGGCTTTCAACGTAACAGTGATTGCCTGCTAGCAGAATTTCGCAGGGTGACTCACTCAAAATTTCTGTGGCTCACATGATAGTATGTAGTCGCGCATGTTAAGTCGCAGGGTGACGTGACTCAGTGCCTGCGCCGCCTGACCCTGCGGAGCGCAGGACCAATGCCACAGTTTGCTGCGTCACCCTGCGGCCTCCTATTGCGCCTTGCCTTACTGCAGCATTCATTATTTTAATTCTGCGCCCAGGGAAAACAGACGTTTCACATCGAGCATCAAAAAACGCGTAGGCGGCTTAAAAACGAGTCCTGAATCACCACCACACACACGTCTGTGCATCTGAGCTTTCCTTCTACACTACAAAAAGCTATAAATAAAGTTGACTACATCACACCGACTATGGTGGTGGTGGTGGTAGTGTGAAAAAGTACGGTATAGTAATAACGACTACATAAAATTAACAGTTCCACCTTCTTTTTTTGACAAAAGGAAACTGGAAAAACTTCCCCTTACAAACAAACATCCGGGTTTTACAAAAAGCCAAGCTCAATAACAACACCCAAATGTTTCTTCATCAACAAAACATTTAAAAAAAAAAATAACCAAACTCATTAATAATGTAACCAAATCATGCACCATGTTAGTTTATATAATTAAAACTGGTTAAACTTTAGTCTCATTTCAAGACTCAACAGAGGAAATACAAGGAAGGAAGAAAGACGAGATGCAAACACACACACAAGGGCCCAACTGGACACCCTCTCACTTTCAAATTAAAACAAAAGACAGAAGGGTGGGGAAGAGATGAGGGGGAGGGGGGAAAGGGAGCTAACAGGGACCAACCACACACACACATCCAGATAAATTCAACTATGAAATTATAGTCTTACATAACTAGTGCATATCACATATCCGTAATGTCACAATTTCACTTCAAGAATAATATACTGTACATCTCATCTTTACAATGTGACTAACCAGGAATGTGTCTTTGACACGAGCAGATAGGGTCAGAAATGAGAACACACTAAGGGGCGAACTCCAGCAGCTCACTGAGAGATGGAAGGGGTGCAGCTTAAGCCCCTCAAGTGGCCAATGAGTAAACTACGGGTAGTTTAGGAATGAGAAACATTACCAAAAAAAGGGCGAGGGAGAGAAGGTGTTAACAGCATCTTAAGAAAACAAAGGGAAGAGAAATGCTAGTTGGGCCCATCACAGAGATACTGTGGTACAAGTAGCAGACAGTGCACACGTAGGTCAGTTGTTTGTTTGTCGGTGTTTTAGGCCGGTCGCACACACAGCCACTAGTGGCGATCATTAGTCGCTGTACACGGCCACCAGTGGCTGCCACGGGCGGCAGCAACGAGATCTCGTGCTTGCGGTAATAGGAAAAACGCCGCCACTGGCGACAAGTAGCGAGATACGGCGACTACCGCAACTCGTGGCTCAGTAGCGATACTGCAAACGCAGTGTCTGCGCTGAGCCTATTTGATTCCAATTAAAAACGCAGTCCACAACGTGTGGTCGCCACTAGCAGCCGCCACAAGTGGCTGTGTGTGCGAGCGGCCTTAGGGCCCTTCAACTACAAGGTCATTAGAGTCCCGTCAACTACGTAGTTCTATTGCAGAGACTGCAAAGACACTACACTAATGCGACGATTATTGGGTATTAGCAGTACCCAGCTTTCCCGAGCGACCACCCATGTCAGTACTAACTGGGCTTACGTTGCTTAACTTCAGTGATCAGACGAAAACTGGTGTGTCCAACGCAACTCGCCGCTCCCCACGTACGTCAGTAGCGGACAGCGCCCCAACTAATCAAAACAGGCGGACAACAAATAAGGATAAGAGCTACAGCATTAGGGTAGCAGCCGGCTTCAGAAAAACACTGTTCAACAGGTCATCCATGTGTCCAACGGGGCAAAAAAAGGTACCCGACCCTGCAATAAGCCAATTTGGGCCCTATGTGGACGAGTATTGTCATCCATAAAAAAGGATTGTTGTTGTTTGTTGGTGTTTTAGGGCCCTTCAACTACAAGGTCATTAGAGCCCCGCCCATTGTGTAGTTCTGATGCAGAAACTGCACAGATACTACACTAATGCGACGATCTTTGGATACTAGCGGTACCCAGTTTTCCCAAGCGACCACCCATGTTAGTACTAACTGGGGTTGCGTTGCTTAACTTTAGTGATCAGACGAGAACTGGTGTGTTCAACGCAATTTGCCGCTCCCCATAAAAAGGAACCGAGAGCCAAATGCACCCCTGACAAGTCACACATAAGGCTTTAAGGTCTCTTCTCTACACCTTTGAGCAATCAGGGAGCCTGTGTCGAGTACGTAGAGTGGTGTGCGGCTATCCAACCTGATGCCGGCCCACACCGTGACACCTCTATCACCATGATGGTCCCTTTCCCTGATGTTGGAAGAGTGATAGCGTGTCAAGATTCAGCATAACTACATATTGTAGACGAACCTTGATCTGGAGAAAACCTTGGAGCCACTATCACCCCCTCTAACATCAGGAAAAGGAACCATTATGGTGGTGAAGGTGTCACGGTGTAGGCAGTCATTGGATGTTGCATTTTCGGCACCATTTGCAACGTGAGTTTTGAACATTCCTGCTCTTAATCTGATGACTCATGATTTTGCAATGGTATTTTCCTCGTTGTAGGTCATAAATTGCTGTTGCAGATTACTCTGTCTCAATGCCAAAAGCTACTCCTAACCCTTTTCCCGCCTATGGCAGGGTCTGGTACCCATCTTATTTCTCTGAATGGACAGTGTTTTTCCGCAGCAGGCTGCCGACCAAAGCTGCAACTCCTGTGCTTATTGATTGCCCGTCTACTGCTCGTCGGTGAACTCCACCGAGCTCCTACACCTGGGAATTTTGCCTCACATACCCGTTGCATAGTAAAGAGGGTTCTTTTACGTGCAAATGCCACGGTACACCACACGGGACCTCGGCTTTAATTTTCATTCGAAGGAAGGTGTACTCGGGGCATCTCTTTCGGTGGTCCAGTATCGAACCTAGAACCACTGACGCAGTTACCGAGTACGCTACCCAATGCGCCTAGCGGAGCGGTGAATTGCGTTGGACACACCAGTTCTCGTCTGATCACTGAAGTTAAACAGCGCAACCCCAGCTAGTACTGACATGGGTGGCCACTTGGGGAAAAAAAATGTACTGCTAATACCCAAAAATCGTCGCATTAGTGTAGTGTCTGTGCAGTTTCTGCATAGCAACTATGCTGTGGACAGGGGCTCTAATGACCTTGTAGTTGAAGGGCCCTAAAACACCAACAACAAACAAACCCAATGCCCCATCGAGGCGGGGTACTCTGTCGCCATACCAAATTTTACAAACTCCTGACCAGCAGTGTTTGAGACATTACAATAAATGTGTTTATTTTTTTAAATTTGAACTTGAGTATAGCTGCGAGTATGATATTGAGCTCTCTTTGTCTCCTAGCAACCATTATTTTTAGACCCAGCCCGCCACTGACCAAAATAACACCAAAGCCCGTGTATCGTTGTTGTTGTTTGTTGGAGTTTAAGGTCCCGTCAACTACGAGGTCATTAGACACCCGTCCACTGTATAGTTCTAATGCATGGACTGCACAGACACTACACTAATGCGACGATTATTGGATATTAGCAGTACACAGCTGTCCCGAGCGACCACCCATGTCAGTACTAACTGGGCTTGCGTTGCTTAACTTCAATGATCAGACGAGAACTGGTGTGTCCAACGCAACTCGCCGCTCCCACCCCGTGTATCGTAGGAAAGGGGGAGGGAGAAGGAACCTGGTGGAGAACAGAAGACAATAGGGAAGCTAGTACTCGCAGACTCGACCCTGTCATAGACGAAACACACCTAATAAGGGAGTAAAACGAAAGATGACCCATTAAAAAAAAGGAAAAAAAAAGGATGGAGACGGGCCGTCCCGTCCCTTACAAGAAAAACGTCTAAAGTTGTATGTAAAAGTCAGTATATATGTCATATGTAATTTTATTACGTAGACATTTCACAACAGCTCCTAACAAAAAAATTGCATGTGTGCGGTTCACCTTTATTGTTGGCATATAAAACGACTGCATAATAAACCCCTTCAACTTTCATTAACATACAATCTGAGGACAGAAGAAGAGGGGAGGAGAAATGAAGGAAGGGGAGAAAGGGTTACTGCCATTTTAAAATATACACACAAACACTGGCTAAAAAATAAATAAACTTCCAACAAAAAAAAGGTATATTGTGCTTGTGATTGTGAACTAAAGTGACAAAAAAGGAGATTGGGCCAATTCTCTTTTAAGAGGAACGCCACGACACTCAAAATAACTCAGTATTTTTATTTAAAATAATTTTTTTTTAATATTGGATAACAATATTACAATTCAACACCAACAACTCAAGAGGTTAAGTGATTCCATAAGGAGGTTCAATTTTGACAGTTAAATTGAGATCAATTCAAGTGGACCTCTCTCTCTCTCTCTCTTTGTGGCCCAAATTCTTGTGTCTTAAAATTGGTGTGAAGGGGGCGAATGGGGCTGTTCATTATCCAACTGCAAAAAGCCCACCTACCACGTGCAGAGGAGGAGGAAAGGGTAGTAATTTATTCAGATAGGGCAGCAAGGGTATGAAGAGTTAAGTGGCTGAATGACTATGTTGAGGACAGTTCGTGCTTACAAACAAACCCCCCCCCCAACTCAGATGTTCGTCAACAACTGACGAACAGTTCGTAGAATCTGGATCGCCATTAACGCTTACCAACTCAAACCATCCGGCCAGAGGCAAATTTCATAGGGGAGGCTGATTTCAGAGGTACTTCCTTGCCATGCAGTCTCTCAGTCATTTAAAATGTTCATAGTCCTGGGGTTCCCAAATTTCTCTGATTGGTTGGGCCATTTCTAAATGTTGGTATTGGGACAAATGCCAAGCACGTGAGGGACGCTTGGACAATTTAGAACTGTATTAGATTCTATGGGGGCGGCGGCGATGGACCCACTTGCCTAGGGCGCCTGAAACTCACGAGCCGGCCCTGCATCCGGCTCGTAGTCTGTCCAGGATTAAACCTATAACCAACCAAGTGGTCAACAAGAGAGGACAATCTGCGACCAACCAGACAACTTTATCCGGCCCACGGTCCTTAAAAGATTGAAATCGAAATGGTATCTACCCGAAATTATAATGGGTCAGTGAATAATTCAGGCATGACCATCACCTCACAGATTTTATTGTTGGCTCGTGAGGAGGAAAAGGTTGTTGATCTGTATTTCCATCAAGCAGAGGTTCTGGAATCTATAAATAGTCTGACAGAAACCACCAGCCTGAATCGGGGATCGAACCTACATTTCCACTCTGCATAGCACTAAACAGTGATACGGATATTCGACTTTGGGATAAAGACACACGAGGACCACTACTAGACAGTAAAAATTTACATACATCACGGTCTATTACCCACATTGTCTTCCTACACGTGAATTTGTCAAAGTGTTCAACGGGTTGTGGCTAGTTTTCTTTCGAAATGCAACAGAGTGCATCAAGCAACGTCTTTTTGTCATTCCTTGTCGCACTTGGGTGAACATACTCTTGGCAAAAACAATGTCAGTCACGTCAGCCAAGTCTCCTCCAAAGGCGCAACAAACTCAACAAAAACAACATTTGTAAGCCCATGGTCATTTCAGCTTCAAGTTGAGGCGAAATTAAGGAAGATACCTTTGCTTGACCTTCGATTGATTGCTTCCTCTCCTAATCCTGGTTTAACTTTACGATTCAAGCTGCACCACCAATATTTACAGAGATGTGCAAGCAGATCATCAGAGACAACAAATGTGTAGCAATTTAACGACGACCTCGATATTTCTGCACTTGTTTGTTAAGGAAGGGGGAGCGAGGAAAAGAGAAATTAGAGAATCATCATCACTAACCCTTTTCCCGCCTATGGCAGGATCGGGCACCCATTATGTCCCTTTCGAATACATTAGCGATCTGTTGGGCGGTATTTTTACACCGCTGGCTGCCAACCTAATGTTGCGGGAGTGGCGAATTGCGTTGGACACACCAGTTCTCCTCTGATCACTGAAGTTAAGCAGCGCAACCCCAGCTAGTACTGACATGGGTGGCCGCTTGGGAAAACTGGGTACTGCTAATACCCAAAAATCGTCGCGTTAGTGTAGTGTCTGTGCAGTCTCTGCATTAGAACTATGCTGTGGACGGGGCTCTAATGACCTTTGTAGTTGAAGGGCCCTAAAACAACAACAACCTAATGTTGCAACCCTCCATAATCACCAAGGGGCGAGTTCCTGCACCTTCAATTTCGTCGAACTACACGTATATTTTACTCCATGTTGAAAGGGTTCTTATACGTGGAGTGGTGACATGGTGCACAACCTTATACATGACTACGACTTTACTCGTTCCCCCTCCTGAAAAAAAGGAAGACAGCCTTAAGATTTCCTAACCACTCACTCGAAAAAAAACAGAAGCTGATGCACCTCGGCCGTAATCGAACCTGCAACCATGAACTCATGAGTCAAGCCCGCAACGCAATGATGAAAACTGAACCGTAAGAGAAAAATAAAAAGCCTCTTCACCTAGGTATAACACATTATTACGTTTGAAGTAACAATTTCGTGCAACTAATGAGTTGTTTTATTTACTACTCAACCTCTAATTTTTAGAGATTAGATTTGAATGAATTCCAATGCCGTTTAAGCCATTCTCCTGCTGCAGGTCCTCCGCTCGTGGCCTGCCCCCGGACATTAATGCCCTTCTAAAAAAAATTGCTGCTCATTTAAATGTTCCCCCATGGCTGATTTAACAGCTCTATCAATTTCTCCATCTCGCTTTTACTTCTTACATCAACTTATGTATTTTTCTACACAGAAAATCTTGACTTTTCAGCGGTTCTTAGCCTGTTATCCGAGGATACTCAGGGGTCTGCCAAGGTGCGAGGTCATCACAGATTACGTGGAATATTTTCCCGTACCTGATTCACGCTCAAGTGACATCGTATAGGCCACCTGAGACCACAGCTTTACTTTCCATCCGATCAATGGCTTCTTCTAGTCCAAAAGAAGTCTTCCGTCACGATCAGGATTGGATCTATAACCATGGATTCACGAGCAAGCACTATACCACTAAGTCACCTAGGATGACAAATCTTACGTGGTATTTATTTCTCCCTTTTCTATAAATCTGAGAACTACGTGTGGACAGTCTTGAACGTAATCTTGGGGGTCCTTGGAGGGTGCAGGAGGTCCATTGGTAGAAAAGGATTGAGAACCACTGCTCTACACTACAGTAAGTCTGAATTGTGGCCAGACAAAACACAACGTACGTATAGTCATCTATTTTATACCAACTTATCTCTCTCTACTTGCTGAAATAATAAATGATTCATTGAGGTGACGTCATTGCCAACAAATGGCAGTACAGGTGTGCACCTAATTATCAATATCATACGAGTGCTACGTTTCACGTTAGTACAATATAAAAAAACTGAATCTAAAATTTGAGGTATGCATACTTAGTAGGACTAGTTAATTAAAACATACGTTATAATAATTACAATAAGAAATGTACAAATGCCTCGATGGATGTATCTTTGGTGCCTGTCACAAGTTGCATTGTATTTTTCTTTCCCTCTTCCTCTTAGATAAAAATTGCCATTACCACTGACATACTGTAACATCACCTAATCTTCAACGTAACAACAACAATAATAATTCAACCAAAAAATGATACCAGTGAACAGCCTACCGAGACGAAGGACGCCGGCTACGAATGATTATGATGATACTCTTCAACAGCTTGAGGGTGGTTAACACCAACTCATCAGCCTACGCTCATATTTTCTCGGCATTTCTTAATTTGTGAATCCATGTCATGTTTTAGCCCTCAGCATATAAACTAAAGTTCAATCCTTCCTACACATAATCACCATCAGAAGGGGGAAACGTCAACCTCTGCAAGCTCAATGGCGTAATTTGTAGGGGCAATGGGGTCATATTGCCCCGGGAGTAGGAAAAGCACCACCCTGGGAGCGAGGGCGCCTTGTCTGCCTTGCTGAAAATCACTCGTCGTGACACAATGTCTGTGTGACGGCTTTACGGTACCATGGCTGCTCAGGACAAGCAACGGGTTCGTTCGTTTGGTCCGTTGGTGTTTTAGGGCCCTCCAACTACAAGGTTATTACAGCCCCGTCCACTGCGTAGTTCTAATGCAGAGACTGCACAGACACTACACTAATGCGAAGATTTTGGAGTATTAGCGGTACCCAATTTTCTCAAGCAGGTTTTCTCACCCAGTTTTCTAACCCCTTTTTTTCGGGTGCGGACGGTGTTTCACGCAGCCGGATGCCGACCAAAGCTGCAACCCCTATTCTTATTTATCGTCGGCCTATCGTTCGTTGGGGCACGCCACCCATGCAAGTGAGCAATCTCTTGCACCTGGGAATGTTGTTTAACCTACTTGTTGCATAGAAGAGAAGGTTGTTTACCGTGCAGTTGGTTCGTTGGTGTTTTAGGGCCCTTCAACAACAAGGTCATTAGAGCCCCGTCCACTGCGTAATTCTCAATCACAGACTGCACAGGCACTACACTAATGTGACGATTTTTGGCTATCAGCAGTACCCAGTTTTCCCAAGCGACCACCCATGTCAGTACTATCTGGGGCTGCGTTGCTTAACTTCAGTGATCAGACGAGAACTGGTGTGTCCAACGCAATAAGCCGCTCACAAGCAACGGGGGGGGGCCGCTTCGGAATGCCTCTTGCCTCGGGCGCCACAACTGAAGTTACCCCAAGACTTTAAGAGGCTAAATGCATGCACCTACATTACGATGATAATATTAATACTAATAACAACAACAATAAAGTAAACGTGGATTTCTCACTAAAAAAATCGCTCTTCATTTTTCGGGTTTATTCGATAAGATTTACGATTAATATCTAACGTAATAGAGTGAGTACATACTGCAAGGAAGGAAATCCTTGAAGTGTTAACCTCCTATTTCTCAAGGATGTATAGTATTTGGTCTTGAAGAGTGAAAAGACTGTTAGTACAAAGAAAAAAAATTGTTTTCCAAAAATGAAACATACAGAGGTAGAAAGAGAGGGAAAGACAACTTTCAAGCAAATCAATTTTGTATTTCAGGTACCAAACAAATACAGATTATCGTTATAGGTGGCCCTCTACAACGAAAATACACGTACTCGGGTAGGTCATGCATTCGCCCTGCACAGAGATAAGAGAAATACGAAATAATCGATATCCAGTGTGGAAAGAAAAGAAGGAAACAAATATAACAACTATTTGATTTTCTCACGTAAAAGACAGCAGTCTATTTATGACTTTTTGAGGAGTGAGAATTATAAACATTCAATGTTACCTAAAAAAAGTCACCTATCATGTAATTGGAAATTACGCGATTAGGCTTATCAGTCTACCTTTTTCTTTCCATAAGGGCTGGCAACATCCAACTCTTTTCAAATCTAAGTGGTAAACAGCAATACGAAGCTTAATTTCATTAGTAACTCTCGAGTTCAAATCTAAATTTACCTCTTGATCTTCAAATTACACATTTTTGATGTAATTTTTATCCTACATTATAATTACGGCGGAATATCGCTGCCCTTCGAATTCTAAATTCTAAAAAGAACATAATTACGTCACAACCTTCCAACACGAATATTAAGGAATCGCCAATGTGCCAATCAATGACACTCAACGTCTATATAGTCGTGCCTTGTTCGGTCACCTAATTCCCGGGGCTGAAAAAAAAAACACGAAATTAAACTAATTCAAGAAGGGAGGACAGGAGAGAAAGGAATAAACTTGTTTATAGCCACAAAAGCAATGCCGCACACACACACTCGTATCATTCCTGAAAATAATCCCGTCAGCTAATGACTGTAAAGGGATGGCTGAATCCCTCTTGCGCAAGGCGAACGCTATTTAGATCCAGACTGAAGTAGGCCTTACCCATTACCACTGCTGGCATGACAATAAAGCACTGGGGAATTACAGATGAGCCCTACATTAGTCGTCGTTTATTCACAGGCCAATTGTACCACTGTGGATATCCATCAGATTAGGCAAGTCACTGTCATCATGTGAAATTGGGTGGACCCAGTAGCTACTCTGACAGAGCATCAACGGCATTAATTTATTGATGGTTCAAACCTATTAAAATGAAATTGTTCGTGTCTGCTCTGACGTAGAAACAGGCGCGAGCCCCCTGACAACACTGTCCCCCCCCCCCCCCCCGCTAAAAAACCACTGGAAATTTTTTGAAGAGATCTCTGGTTCAAAAAACAGTTCCCTTCCCATTCCGGCGTTACACGTGAAGCTTTCCTAGCAAGAAAGTAACAAACCAGTCATGGAAGGTATCGAACCTACGTATCGTGATTTTGAGTCAAACACAAAGCAATGCATTATCAGGGCACCAGCATCTCTGGTACTGGGAGCGGCAAATTGCGTTGGACACACCAGTTCTCGTCTGATCACTGAAGTTAAGCAACGTAACCCTAGTTAGTACTGACATGGGTGGCCGCTTAGGAAAACTGGGTACCACTAGTATCCAAAAATCGTCGCATTAGTGTAGTGTCTGGGCAGTCCCTGCATCAGAACTACACAGTGGACAGGGCTCTAATGACCTTGAAGTTGAAGGGCCCTAAAACACAACGGGCACTAACGCTCAACACTATTATGCGGGCGCACAAACATTAACGAATCACTACTGCCTGGACTCAGGTGGTCTGCCTTCTTTCAGGTGAGAGAGGGCCCTAGTTCGCCCCGTGTGGTGTGGACGATGCCGCCACAGCACGTAAAAGAATCCTTGCTACACGGAGTAAAATATATGCGTAGTTCTGCAAAATGTTCAGGTATAGGAGCTCGCCCCGGGGCGTACCCGTCTGATGTCCCGACGAATCAATTTTTTTCCTTTGGTGCAGCCAAGATGCGTTGGACACACCAGTTCCCGTGAGATCACTGAAGTTAAGCAGCACAAGCCCACGTCAATACCAACAAGGGTGGTGGTAAAGAACGTTGGGTGTTGCAAATTAACCCTCTCCTTTGTTCTTTCACCTTTCTCCTCATCTCCCGCGGGCAGCCTCCTAAGGGTTCATCCTGTTATGGCTGCCTGGCTTACTCCCCAACCCACAAAACTAATCCAGTAGAATCCAGTTTTAGGGCCCTTAAGCTACAAGGTCATTACAGCCCCGTCCACTGCATAGTTCTAGTACAGAGACTGCACAGACACTACACTAATGCGACGATTTGTGGGTATTAGCAGTACCATAGGTTCCCAAGGGGGCCACCCATGTTAGTACTAGCTGGGGTTGCGTTGCTTAATTTCAGTAATCAGACGAGAACTGGTGTGTCCACCGCACTAAGCCGCTCCCTCAACGAATCAAAATAGACCGACGAAAGGTAAGCATAAGGATGGCAGCCGGCTGCTTAAAACTATCGTCAAATAGATCGCTCACGTGTCCCAATGGGACGAAAACTAGACCCTACCATAGGTGGTGATGATGGGGGGGCCACAGATGAGAGTAAAGGGAAAGAGAGAAAGGCATTTTGACAATGAGGAGCCACGGTTGATATTTTCACATATATTTAAACATAATTAAAATAAAACGCTTGGATAATGACAGATGGGTCACCTGATAGTTACACCCTTTGCTTCCCAAACATGATGGTCGCCGGCTGATGTAGCTGATGACATTTGGACAGGACGTCACCACCTTTCAAATAACCTTTAAAGAAATTTTAATGGCATCTGACACATTATGATGAACCCGATATGCGGTAAACCAACAATTGATATCTTGTAGATAAAACCGCATCATCATCATTTCCGTCTCTCTCAGGGTCGAGCATCGATGCTGTGCCCGCCTACAGCCCTACCGCCTTAATTCCCAACCTCTTTTACTGATTCCAGGGAAGAGCTGCATTTGTGACTTTCGCCCACCTGCACATATATTTTACTCCATATAGAAAGAGCAGTTTCCCGCATAGTTGTGGAGGGGGGTGACCCCGTACACCCACACACCGTAGGACGCTAGCTTTACTTCCTTCTCCATCCCAACCCGAATAAAAGACAGAAGAGGTAGGGGCTTCAAAGCAACTCCTAACCCCGTTCTCCGCCTATGGCATGGTCGGATACCCATCTTGTCCTTCTGAATGGATACAATGGCGATATATTTGACAGCGTTTTTCCACAGCCGGTTGCAGACTCAAGCTGCAACCCCTGTGCTTATTTATCGTTGGTCAACTGTTCGTTGGGGCATTCCACCGACGCTAAGGGGCGAGCTCCTACACCTGGAAATTTTGCCTCATCTACCTGTTGCATAATAGAGAGGGTTCTTCTACGTGCAAATGCCATCATACACCACATGGGACCTCGGTTTTATTTCCCCTCCGAAAGAGGGCACACTCGGGGTCTCTCTCGCCCTAAAGAAGCCAACCCACCTCGATCCAGTATCGAACCTAGTTATCGAGCGAGCTACCCATTTCGCCACCGAGGCGGGCCTAGAAGAGGCAGAGACACTATTGAAATTAATTCTTCCTCTTCCCCCACTCACCAGAAGAGAAGAAGCCACTTGCCCTAGCCAGGATCGAACCGGCATTCAAAGACTTACGAGTGAGGCGCTCTACCAATGAGTCACTGTTGAGGCATCAAACATTTTTCTCACCTTCACAAGGTGATAAATTTTTTAAGCCAACTAAAATCCATTTAACACAAATTATCGAACCTCTCTGAAATTTCACATACTGTCGCTTACTTACAGACCTAAAAAATGAATATGGAAACTTATAAATTTCCGTAGTTAAAATAACCTAAAAGGGGTCGAGGGTAACGACTGAAAATAAATATGCCTTCCAGGGAAGACTTCAAGAATCTACTTCCGGTTCGGTGAGGACAAGGGCACTGAAGGCCTCCTAACTCATCCACGCGATATCGATTGCGAGGTCGATCCTGAGGCTGTGGGGATAATTTCGGTCTCCGATATTGTCCCGGGCTTCGCTTCTAACGCAGGACGGAAGACACACTGGAGGCTTCCTTTACTGGTTTCGTCCAGCACTGACCAGATTTGATCCTGCAACAACCACAGATTCACAAAGTAAATTGCGGTAACTACTGAATAGCAGAGATATACTCAAACTGATCCACATCAAAAAAAAAAAAAAAAAAAAAAGCAACTCCTAACCCATTTCCCGCCTATGGCAGGGTCGGGTACCCATCTTGTCCCTCTGAATGGACACAAGGCGATATATTGGTCATAGCTTTTTCTGCAGCCGGTTGCCGGCCAAAGCTGCACCCCTAGGCTTATTTATCGTCGGCCTAGTGTTCGTTGAGGAATGCTACCGACGCCAGGGGGCGAGCTCCTACACCTGGAAATTTTGCCTCATCTACCCGTTGCGTAGTAGAGAGGGTTCTTTTACGTGCAAGTGCCATCACACACCCACACGGGACCTCGGTTTTACTTCTCATCCGAAAGAAGGCACACTCGCGGCCTCTCTCTCGCCCGAAAGAAGCCGACCCACCTCGGTCCAGTATCGAACCTAGAACTACAGATGCAGTTGCCGAGCGGGCTAACCACTACGCCACCGCGGCGGGTGGCTCAAACTCATCCACATCAGGAAGCGAAAACCGTCGACCCCCGCACCAAAGCAAGCGGGGGCGAACTGGGCAATGCGGAAAAAAGCTGACAAAATATTCAAAATTGCACATTATTATTATTAGCACACAATTCACATTAACACGTTAATTTAACAATAAGTGTACCCTCACAACTCTTTCTTACAACTTGAAAAGACCAACCGAGAGGAGAGTGGAGAAGGAGGAGGAGGAGAGAAGCGAGAAGCCGAGAGGAAAGGATGGTGTTAAAAGTGTTAGTTGCCTGCCCTGCACATTTGTCTCTAATAACCTTTGGCCATGGGTAAATTCTGAAAAATCATACACACGAAAAAAAAAAAATTGGCACAGGTGCCATTATGTTATGACCTATATTCACAACGAGGCACCTGCAAAGCAAGAATGTGCCTGTGTTACACAGGGGTAACCAGAAGAAAACTCTGCAAGTCACGTTTATGGCTCCTAACAACAACAACAACAAAAATGCACATCGAGTGATAGCCTGGAAATGAAATCTCTTTCTTCTTCACCATCAGTAAAGGTCATCAAGTTTAAAACCAACAAATACGGAGGCGGAATAGCACGAAGGAGAAAAGGAGGCCGGAAAAGAAAAATCAAACTCTATTCCAGGCTCCATTTTGCTCACTAAAAAAAACTCCGAAGGAGTAAGAAGGTGGAGGGGGAAAAGGGTTGATGGATTAATGGTGGCCCAGACCCACTTATTCAGTTGATTTTATTGCTGAAGATATTGACAGTTTCTTCAGCATAATAGGCACAAATGAAACCTACATTCAAGTTAGCACCACGCAGCAGAGGAAGGAGGGGGGGGGGGGGGGGAACTAAAAAAAAACAATAATCGGCCAACAACCGTCTACTTCTTACCCTAGTGAATTCAATGGATTTCACTCATCATCATACCCCATTTACCCGCCTGTGGCACCATCAAAATGGATTTCAAGCTGTTTTAAATTAAACTGAAATCTCAGAATGGTTGATTTCATCCTCTTGCAATTTACGTGTTTATTCGTTATGCCATAAGTACACAGGTTCAAAACTGACAGCGAGTTTAGTAATTATATGAACCAAGCAGGGGGTCATTAAGGACAATGAGGAACTCTCGTTGGCCCTTTACTTCAATTTCACTCAATAGGAGTAGCACGATCACTGCCATGCATTTTCTGTGGGCAAGTAACTCCTGGGAGCGGCAAATTGCGTTGGACACACCAGTTCTCGTCTGATCACTGAAGTTAAGCAACGCAACCCCAGCTAGTACTGACATGGGTGGCTGCTTGGGAAAACTGTGTACCGCTAGTATCCAAAAAAATCGTCGCATTAGTGTAGTGTCTGTGCAGTCTCTGCATCAGAACTACACAGTGGACGGGGCTCTAATGACCTTGTAGTTGAAGGGCCCTAAAACACCAACAAACAAACAGTAAGCAAATCCTACACATAGCCAATCTATTGGACAGTGTTTTTCTGCAGCCGGCTCCCGACCAAAGCTGCAACCCCTGAGCTAAATTATCGTCCGTCTACTGCTCGTTGGGGCACTCCATCGCGCTCCTACACCTGGAAATTTCGCCCCATCTAGCCATTGCATAGTAGAGAGCATTCTTTTACGTGCAAATGCCATCGTACACCACACGGGACCTCAGTTTTACCCCTCATCCGAAAGAAGGTTCACTCGGGGCCTCTCTCCGTCGCCCGAAAGAAGCCAATCCACCTCGGTCCAGTATCGAACCTAGAATTACTACCGAGCGTGCTACCCACTGCGCCACTGAGTCGGGTAGTAGATAGACCGTCGTTAAATAAGCAAATAACGAAACCAAAAGTGGTCAATCTTTAAGAGAACCGAAGAGTAACAATGCCACCCCGAATTCCGAAATAAAAGAGTTGTTTTGGCATAACCGCAGAACAAATTAAAGTCATGGGTGTTTGACCCTGTCGTATGCAGAAGGAAGAACAGAGTTAACAGTAACTGGCAGTAATAAAAAAGCCCTAAAGTTTTGGGTAGTTCTGCACGTGTGGTGAGCAGCTGTAAGCTCTATTCTGCACAGTAGCCATTCATCAACAAAATTATCAGATGTGGAAGTTTGCCTTCTCGTTTTAAAGAAAGTTGACTGCTGTACCCTCCCAAAAAAAAAAGCATAACACGAACTCCCCTTCCTATCCAACCATACCAAGATTGTACAACAACTTGTTGAGCACGATCTTGACCAGGCAGCCAATTTTAAATGAAGTACGACATGCAATGAGGGGGAATGATCAATCAACAGAGTAGGCCAAGAATTTGTCAACACCAACGATCAAGTTTCACGTCATGTCATACTTTATAACAGATTCTGAAATTGACAAAGTGCCAGGTAAGAAAACTTAAAAGAAATCCTGAAAGAGGAGGAGTAACTTTCACCAGACATTCCAACCTTAGGAAAGTAGACTCCCATAAGTGATGGAATTCCTTACTGCATCAAAGTTGCGGTCCAGAGGTAGAGACACCAGAAATATCACTCTAGGACCACACATTACTGCTACCAGTGAATTCAACTTTTTTTTAAAGAAATGGAAATCTTGGCCAGCTCACCCATCGTGACGACATGTCCACTACGAAGGAGAAAGGAAAACAAAGCGACAATCATCATAATCAACAACATCGAGTATTTTAAAAATGACTCATTTTCTCTTTCACAATCAATTCACATTCTTCATCTCTGACTTGGCCCACTGACACTTCCTACCTACATTTCATTTGAGAGACTGTCTTCAAGGAAGAGGGGGAGAGAAAGAGAAAAGATTACGTACGTCTTACACATGCCAGAACCATAAGAAAAGAGTAGGTGGAGGAAACCTTTACATTTAAAGATATTAAAAAAATTAATCATCGAAACACCTGATCGCTCGCAGCACTTGTAAGTAGTAGTCAGTTTTAGCAAGATTTCAACCTTCCCTCCTACTTCCTAACCTTACAAAAATGCTAATGAGAAGAATAAAAAAGTGAGTATCTCATCCCTGAAGAATTCTGCTAACGTCTTAATAAATTCGTTCACGAATCAGGAACTGGGTTGGTAAGACTTGAAGGTAATTTCTAATTGTGCGCCGAGCATTGAAACTAGTTTTTTGTGTGTGTGTGTGTGTGTGTATACGTGTGCGCGATTTTCTTTGTTAATGACAAGTGAGTATTTAATACATCAAAGTGCAAAACGAATACGTTACACCTATGAGTGATTAAATTTATCAAGGTGGTACAGTGTCAATGTAGGGAGACTGGTAACAATGTCCAGTTATTAGTAATAAGCGCCCGGAATTGAATTAATAAAGAGATAACTTGGTAACGACCATTAAAATTTCTAACAAGAGATCAATTCATACCACGCACCTACTTCTTTATTGTTTACCGACATCAAGGAGATACAGCTTCCACACGTAGCCATTTTGGAGGTCTACCTACTCTACATCAGGGTCTAAAAGAAAGGAGGAAGGGGGGGGGGGAATGGGGATTTCATTTATGTAAAGTGACATCACCGTTATATTAACTTACCAGAATTACACAACTGAACTAACGTAATCTTATTTGTCACAAAAGATCAAATAAAACTGTAAATTATCGTGAATTTTATCGACGCATATAAAATCAGAACGGTAATGGCGCGTTCCAATCTGCATCGAATATCCACACGCGTCACTTCCGACCACAACATTCCAAAATGGAACGCAGCGCAACATCCGTATATCGGAAATCGAACGTATAAAATGGAAAGTCTCCTGTTGTCTTCTTTTTAGCATTTAAGAATTTTCAAACTGGTTTCAGATTCGCATGAGAATTTAAACGGACAAAGAGGAAAAGTTGAATTCAACAGTTAACTTTCTCCGTGACTACATTTTTTAATGGGACAAGTTCGACAATGGACAAAGGGAGAGAAGATAACTAAAAAAAAAAAGTGCGGAATCACGTGACCACCGAGATAAGAATTCATCAGTGGTCATCGTCATTCTTCTCCAGAATAGTTGACATTCCATTTTACCCACTGCGTACAAGTTGAAATGGCTCTCTTTGCAAAAAGGTGAAATGGCAAGTAAACAACTGTAGATTTACATAAATTCAATTGTTTCAGTGGACAGACTATTTTTTTTTTTACTGCAGCTAACAGTCGCTTTTATTTCGACAAAAGAATTTTAGGGTGTAACTCAATTATTACGATGGGTTTTGTTAGGATGACCATGTGCCTTTTGTCGTCAAAGAAACAATCGACAAGAATTTTTAGTTTAGATTTAAAAATTTAAATAACCACCGAAAAGGGGATAAAATAAAGAGAGATATGAAGCCAGGACTTGATGATAGATGTTCAAAATAAACACAACATTTCCCCCAATCGCAACTTACAGTGAACGTCTTATTTTTCAAAGAGAACAGACTTCCTTCCACATGCACACCGAACACGATAGGCATTTTCTAGCGGAAACAAGAAAAACACACTTTTAAAAATACCTACAAATGTGAAAATTGATGCTGATGGTCATCCATATACAGTATATCAATCCTCCTCCTAACTAGAAAATACGTATTGATTTCAAACACAAAAAAAAACCTGAAACATTGGCGTCTAAATAACAGAAACGGGCTAGGGAGTAAAGCAATGCTTTATAAATAACTTGATAACAAAAAGACTGATTTCCGCAGCCGGCTGCCGATCAAAGTTGCAACCTCTATGCTTATATATCGTTGGTCTACTGTTCATCGGGGCTCTCCACCGTGCTCCTACACCTGGGAATGTTGTTTCGTCTACCCGTTGCATAGGAGTGAGGGGTATTGACGTGACAATGGCATTGACACCAGACGGGACCTCGGATTTACCCACCCCCGAGCCAGTATCGAACCTGGAACCACTGACGCAGTAAATCGAGCACGACACTTCTGTACACGACATGCAGTCTTAAAGCCCGGTTGCTAATTTGACTTGACATGTGTTTTGCAAGGCTGCTACGAACAACCTGGAAGACAGTGGACTTACAAGCAATTTAAAGTCTAATGACCGCTAGAAGCATATAAGCGCCGCTGTGTAGTGGACTTATGGAATGCTGAAGAAACTTTTTTCCGTGAAGCACAGGTTCTTTGATATGCATGAAACACGCCATCCACTGGTACGCATACTTGTGGTTTTTTGCCAATACTTTACCTTAGTGTCAAATATGACTTGCTCTCATGATCACAGGTTCGATTCTGACAGAAGTGAGGGGTTTCTTCTAGGGGTGAGAAGGAAAAATCCAAAAATACGCCTTCCGTCTCCTGGCTCCAAGTGTGACGACTGCTCTCTTTTCATGCCATGCAGTTCTCCTCTTAATTCCTCTAAGTTTTTATCGATCAATTTCCACTTCCGTTTCTGTTCAGAGGTACTGACCTTGCCGTAGGCGGAGGAGATTAATTTATACTATAAAATTAAAACTAGAGTACATTGGAGAGGGATTAGGAGGACGACGCGACGGAGCGAAGATGAGTTAAAATCAGTAGCACCTTACACCCTGTCCTCACAAAGCGATGGCAACTTAATCAAGGACAATCAACAAATGCACTTTTCTCACTTTAATACTGTAACACAACACAGAGGGAACATACGTAGTTCTACCTCTTCTCTTTAACACAGGGAGGGCACTCTGAAAATTAAATTCCGTCAATCGCAAATAACATTTACCGCAACAAATTTTACGACCTGACTGGCGGCAACGACCATGAAACTTGCATGGTACACTATTTTGCTTAATGTCCAATCAAGAAGGGAGAAGAAGATGAGTGGGGCTGAAGAAAGGGGTGAACAGAAAAGTCAATTCGCGGTTCAAATCTTCCTTTAAGTAGAAAGGGCAGTATAATAGAGCCGATTTCACGTAGGGGTGTGCAGCACATTAGCGGTTAAGAGGGTCTGGTCTGATTCCAGAAATGGACAGGCCGTCAAATGTGCGGGGGGCCGGTGATGGCTACGCAGACGACAGACAGGAAGAAGGTCATCGTAAACAAGTCCAACAAATAATTTCGGATGGACGCCAAGATCATTAAGTTAACATAGGATCTCTCATGTCAGAAAGCTACTTATTTACCAATTTCAGAGGAGAGCGGCAGGGGTGAGGGTGGTAAGACCCTTTCCACTTTAAAAAGTGTAGCTAACCTGCATTATTTTTCATGTAGCCGTGATAGCATACACATATTAGTTAAAATACCAAGTCACCATCCCACTGTCCAGATAAATTATCTCTTGACCCCTGGCAGACACTCTCGATGACCCGATGAGCTCTTTTTAAGAGGTCCTTGAAAACACTTCCAGATAGTTCTAGTCTCTCGTCATGTTATTACCTATAAGGGCGACTATTTATGCTCTCAAAGTCTACATCTAGATTATTAAATGGCATAAATAAAATGTTGAAAACAATACAATACTTATTTTCTGCTCCCCAATCATCTGTGACCTCTTGTCTCCAGGTGGTTTTCACTCGTTTATTAATTAGTGTAGATGTGATGGGTGGGAAAGCCATAACAACTAAATACAGGGGAATTGGAACCCTTTATAGAGCCAGGCCCTTTCCGCAATAACCCAGCAACCTGCGAGAGAGTAATATCTCGCCATCTAAAAGAGCAAGGGATCGATTTCTATTGGTAATAAACGCAACTACTAACCCCTTTTTTCGGGTGCGGACGGTGTTTCACGCAGCCGGCTGCCGACCTGAGCTGCAACCCCTATTCTTATTTATCGTCGGCCTATCGTTCGTTGGGGCACTCCACTCATGCAAGGCGGCAATCTATTGCACCTTGGAATGTTGTTTAACCCACTTGTTGCATAGAAGAGAGGGTTGTTTACCGTGCAATTGGTTCGTTGGTGTTTTAGGGCCCTTCAACAACAAGGTCATTAGAGCCCCGTCCACTGCGTAATTCTCAATCAGAGACTGCACAGGCACTACACTAATGCGGCGATTTTTGGCTATTAGCGGTACCCAGTTTTCCCAAGCGTTCACCCATGTCAGTACTAGCTGGGGTCGGGTTGATTCACTTCAGTGATCATACGAGAACTGATATGTCCAACGCAATAAGCTGCTCTATCCGTGCAAGACATATAGTAAACACCACAGAAACCAATCCACCTAGATCCAGTATTGAACCTGGAATCGCTGACGCAGCAATCGAACACGCTACTGAGGCGGGTCGATTTCTACTTCGCATAAAATATAGCACCAATCGGTTTTAAAACCTGCATTCTGATAACACCTAGTGATGGTGGCAAGCTCCTAGGACCACATACCCACGGAGATGACATCACCGACATCATACGCGGGGGGAGGGGTGGGCATGGCTTTCTTGATTCACATCCGGGACGGAAGTCAGGTGCATGTGACCCACTGAAACAGGTTCCATCTACTACACTAATGTAGGGCAGGAAAAGTTGCCACGTGTGAACGTGGTTTCATAGAGTCGCACACAGCCTTAATGGCACTAACAAGAATCAGGTGTTTTAATAAACATCAATTTTTGGCACCGTTATTGACTCTGGTATTCGAGATGACAACATAATTCATTTTGGGGAACTGGGAAGCTAATCTCTAGCCGAAATTTCGACCCATCAACAGCAACGTTGTTATAGCAAGTTTCTGTGTTTGGTAACGTCTAAAGGAATAAGACAGGTGCCTTCAGAAAGTTTCTGATAATTAGACAACTATTGATCTCAACGTGTTGTGTGGTGATGAGAGTACCAATAAAACTCTTTTTCGTTCTGTAATCAAAATGAAAAATTCCAAAACTGAAATAGGTCATTCCTTAATCGCTAATAACGACCCCAAATCCCCCAAAGAGATTATATGGAGCTGCCCCATGGTAGCCAACATTTTGAATTCAGCTACTGAGTGACTCATACTTGCGTGATGCAATGGCTCAAAGTAAATGCGACAAACGTCGCAGACAGGAAGACATATGGACAAAGACACAAGTAGCTGAATGTCAATATCACACATTAACAACTAACATTACGAAAATGAAATTAGAGACACACCGATATCATCAAATTTACCAATCTAAAAATAAAAAGCTGTTATTATTGCGTATGCAACGAAGGTCTTCAATGGAGACCTACGCATCGAACTCACAGTACGCCGGCTTAAAAGTATGAGTCATCGATAACATTTACAAATTACGGCCCAAATTACATATTAATAATATTATAATTGTATCAAATTTGTGTAAGATAATATAAATAATTATTTGCTGACTTCAAAAAAAAAAAAAACCTCCCCTTTCTAGAAATCTGACCTGCCATTTTCCTTTAGAATGTATTAATGGAAAAAAATGCTACCCGGAAATGACATGAACGAGTGCCCACGTTCTCCTTCCTGTACAGCAACTAGTTACGTCACCGCGCGTGCTTCTCTCGTTCTTTTAACTTTTAGAATCCAATATGGAGAGGGTGAGCCAAAGTACACGATGAAATTGCTAAAATTACAGATGAAACTTGTGTAGGAGGCGGATGAGGCCATTGTTGACATTCAACATTTTAACAAATAATTTAATAATCTGCATTTTTGAACTGTGCTTGTAGGAAAATATGGAGAGTACGACAAAATACTGAACGAATTCAAAAAGTGTTTCGATAAAGTCAGAGACTTAATACAGCCATTTACGAACGGTGAGTCATTCATCCCGTCAGTGCATAAGTTTGGGTTTTTTTTCCCGTAATTTATCTACAAATTATATAACCATTTATATTGCTCACGGAGAGAATAGATTAGAACAGAACTCTGCCTTCCCAGACTTCACTATTCATCCATAAAACAGATCTTTTATATGAACGCATGGATCGATTTACAACAATTCTATTGTTCTGCTTGCCAAGATCCCATGTGTTTATAAAATGACTATTTTGAATATGTGTTGAATTAATTATATGGTGTTTTAGTTATTATACATTGAAGCATAGGTCAGGTCATTTTGTAAATGATAAAGTTGGTAAAGTGCCTTTTTAAAACGTCAACATTAATGCCCCCTAAGCTGGGGAATAGCCAAGACAAGCTGCTAGCCTCCAGTACAAAACGACACTTTTGTGTTATCAACGTCTCATTATCGAGTTCAATCCCAGCTGGTGGTGATGTGCATTCATATTCAAGTAAAGGAGAACGCTTTCCAATTTAGAAAATTTAATAAAACCCGTGACGGACAACTGAAAATTCTTGGTATGAATTCTCTTGGTTCTGCATACTGCAGACAAAAAAGCAACTATTAACCAGTATTTCCTCTAAGTTGCACGGGTGTAGGGGCTAGCAGAACGGTCAAATGTCCCATGCACGGGCTGGTGGTGATGACACTCATGAAGATGATATGAAATCTTTGCACACACCGGATTAGGACTCCGCTCACTTAAAATTAATTTTGTACATATGACTTGCTTACTTAGAAGGTAAGTGCTAATAACCCTTTATTACAGGAATATATCGTAGGGTAGCCCTACTTCCGGTTTGTTACAGAAAATGAAAACTCCACCAATCGACTGGTTTGGCTTTATATAGGTTATCCTGTATATATGTGCCAGCACACTCCAGCAAAATTGTTCTGGGTGCCATAGGTTCGCCACTCCTCCTCTACGATACATGGACGATGCGCTGGACGGTATTTTTACGCAACCCTTGTGCAACCCCTATGCTTATTAGTCATTGATCTACCGTTCGTTTGGGTACTCCACCGAAGCCAAGGACGAGCTCCAACACCTCAAAATCTAGCCTGACACAGTCGATGCATAGCAAAGAGGGTTTCTTTTTTGTGAAAAATCTCTTGTGGACTTTACTAGCTTCCTGGTATATGGCGTACAGCCATGTGCTGTGCTGGAGAGTTTTTTTATTCCATTGTGTAGGGGTTGTTATATAAATCATAATTAGTTTGGGTAGTGTGCTCGATTTACTGTGCCAGTGGTTCCAGGTTCGATACTGGATCGAGGTGAGTTGGTTGGCTTCTTTCGGATGAGCGAAAAAAAAACCGTATGATTGTATCATTTGTTGATGTTTTAGGGCCCTTCAACAACAATGGTCATTAAAGCCCCGTCCACTGTATAGTCCTAGAACCACTGACGCAGTAGTCCGGCAGGCTGCTTCTGCGCCACCAGTTAAAAAACTTAAAATGAAAAAAAAAGCAGAAATAGCAACAGTAGAAAGAAGTAAGAAATTACACCATCTTTGTTGGAATGAAGTTATATATTACTACTCTGAAAACCGAACTGAACTACGCTTCCTTATTTACCGTTTTGCTATTGAGTATTATTTTATTACGAGTCACGTCTGCATTTCAAAATACAGTCTGCCGTTCTCTGCTGGTGTCGGAGAAAAATGTGAATTTGCATTCATATTGGAAAGGTCAGAAACCTGAGACAACCTGCCTAGATACGTCCCAGAGAAGAAAGCAGACGTGGAATACATATGCGCACCAATCAGATGACATCACAGATTCGAACACCTGCAGATTCCATTTAGATGACGTCACTATTATGACTACATCAAGATGTCGACAAAAGAATGCCTTCTTCTTCCATTTCTTTTTATTACCTACAGGGAAACCTCTCTATCGGCCCACCTCTGTAATCGGTCCACTTCTTTAGAACGGAAAAGTCTCTGGTACATGCACTGTATTTTGGTGAATCCCCCCCCAATCGGTCCACCCCTCTGATGGGTCCACTTGTGTATATCCCTAAGGGTGGACTGATTAGAGAAATTTCACTGTACATGTACTGTATTTTGGTTAACCCCTAATCGGTCCACCCCTCTGATGGGTCCACTTTTGTATATACCCAAGGGTGGACCGATTTGGGAAGTTTTACTGTACGTATTTCCATTTTAAAATGGATGCAGGTGAGAAAGAAAATGAAGGAGTCTCTATAAAAAAAACCGCAACATCTGTTCAGTCTTATACCCGCCGCGGTGGCGTAGCGGTTGGCTCACTCGGCAACTACGCCAGTAGTTCTAGGTTCGATACTGGACCGTGGTGGGTCGGCTTCTTTCGGGCGAGAGAGAAGCCGCGAGTGTGCCTTCTTTCGGATGAGAAGTAAAACCGAGGTCCCGTGTGGGTGTACGATGGCACTTGCACGTAAAAGAACCCTCTCTACTACGCAACGGGTAGATGAGGCAAAATTTCCAGGTGTAGGAGCTCGCCCCCTGGCGTCGGTAGCATTCCCCAACGAACACTAGACCGACGATAAATAAGCGTAGGGGTACAGCTTTGGCCGGCAACCGGCTGCAGAAAAAACTATGTCCAATATATCACCCTGTGTCCATTCAGAGGGACAAATGGGTACCCGACCCTGCCATAGGCGGGAAAAGGGTTAGGAGTTGCTTTTTTGCTGTTCAGTCTTATTTTGCCCGCTGTTTTCACCTGATGTCTTTCATTTTGATCTCCCCTTGGGTCAGAAACCCATCTTTGTCCCTCTGAATGGAGTTGTTTTAGGGCCCTTCAACTATAAGGTCATTAGAGCCCCGTCCACAGCATAGTTCTTATGCAGAGACTGCACAGACACCACACTAATGCGACGATTTTTGGGTATTAGCACTACCCAGTTTTCCCAAGCGGCCACCCATGTCAGTACTAGCTGGGGTTGCGATGGAACCAATGAGTACCCGACCATGCCATAGTCTGAAAAAGCGTTAGGACTAATGACGACCTAGAAAAATTAATAACCAGCATCCATACGGTCACTTCAGTCGTTACTTCATCCATCAATTGCGTTATAACTGCATGGGCGGACCACATTTTAATGCAAACGGAAGTCAATAGAAAAAAAAAGTGCAGTGCCTCATAACGGATTTGTGGACTGCATGCCATACTAAAGAATATTCTGTGCCGGGCAACGCCTACGCACTTTCATGTCGGCTTCTCTCGACTAGGAAGACTAAGGCTATCTAACGACGTTACGCAAGACAGGCGAGGTCCTACACACGAAAGTATATACAACCTACATGGGTATTTACCACGTAGAAAAGGGTTCTTTACGTTCAGCTGACACAATTTACGTCCCAACCGATAAGAGGAAGCTTCAGGGGTGGTAGATTCTGGTTCGATTCTGGTCGCCTGTGTTTTTTTTTCGAGATGGGGATAATTTAGTCTATAAATTGGTCTTTAGGTGTGTCAGAAGAGCACAGGAAAAGCCATCCGAAAATTTCCATCATCATAAGAAAGCCTCTTGTCGGTGTCGCCCAGTGAAAGCCCCATTTTTTTCTGTTTTGTTGGTGTTTTTTACTGCCCTTCAACTACAAAGGTCATTGGAGCCCCGTCCACTGCGCACACACACTACACGCTGCTGCGAGGATTTTTGAGTATTAGCGCTACCCAGTTTTCCCAAGCGGTCATCCATGTTAGTACTTGCTGGGTTTGCGTTGCTTAACTTCAGTGATCAGACGAGAACTGGTGTGTCCAATGTAATAAGCCGCTCCCTGAAAGCCCGGTGTCCGTAAACGTTTCTTAATTAAAGTGGCCAGGCCAACTACAAATAACCAAACGTATCACAAGCCTGAAATTAGTTATAATGAATTATTACGTCTAAGTATTTATTTCTTTACTAGCAATGAATATTTCTCTGAAATGATCAATAGATCTGATAACAATACTAGCTCGAAATTTAGCTGTTATTATATCCCAGGTCATGACCACGGCCACTACCAAGCATGACAATAAAAGTCACATTTCCAGTTAGGTTTTTTTTCCAAGAAAATCAAAATCGATCGATAGGGAGAAAGATGAAACCAGAACCTGTTACCATGTAATCGTGTGATCCTCAACTGCTGCTGTTGTCGTCGATTAAATATAATCGTGCAATCACGTATGTGTACGGCAACATTTCCAAGGTTAGATTGCAAAGGACACCAAAAGGCTCGCAGCGGACTAACAAAAACACTATAGGGAGTTAAGCCAAAAAAATGGTCTCAACAGCCCTTTTATCTCTGGCGGTCCCTTTTTAAAAAAAAATCAACCATCTTTCACCACCTGACCAAGCAAACAAGCAATTACTAACACTTTTCCCGCATGTGGCAGGGTCGGGTACTCATTGTCGCTCTTGATCAGAGGTGGTCGTGGCTTACTGCGTTGGACACCCCAGTTCTCGTCTGATCACTGAAGTTAAGTATCGCAACCCGAGCTAGTACTAACATGGGTGGCCGCTTGGGAAAACTGGGTACTGCTAATACCCAACAATCGATGCATTAGTTTAGTGTTTGTGCAGTCTCTGCATTAGAACTAAGCAGTGGACGGGACTCTAATAGCCTTGTAGTTGAAGGGCCCTAAAGCACCAACAGGTTCTCAACCTGTGGGTCGCGACCCCTTTGGGGTTGCCTGAGAATTTCTCAGGAGTCGCCTAACACAATCAAAAAATACGTTTTTTTAAATTTAATTTTAATTATTTTACTGGATTTTAGGCACAGTAGGATTTTTCATCATTCTTCATCTTCATTTTTTATAGTCTTTGACTGCTAATTTGAAATAATTTTGCATTTAATAAATAAAAACATGTTTTTTTGTTTATTCATTATTATCATTTAAATATGTAAAAATTTATAAATAAACAAACATAATAGCAGATGTTTATAATTCAATTATAGTTATAGCGAAAGTGCAGTGAAGGATAGAGGTGCAATGAATTATATCCTTGGGGGTCGCCAAACCTTTGTATACGTTCAAAAGGGGTCGCGGTACAAAAAAGGTTGAGAACCACTGCTCTGGATGGACACATGGGCGATCTACTGGACGTCATTTTTACGCAGCCGGCTGCCTACGAAAACCGAAACGTGGGTTTACTGTTCGTTGGGACACTACACGAGCTCCTACACCTGGGAAGTTTGCCTCACACAACCCGTTGCATAGTAGAGAGGGTTCGTTTACGTAAAAATGACATTGTACACCACATGGGACCACGGTTTTACTTCTCATCCGATGGAAGGCACATTCGGGGCTTTTTTTCTAGCCCTAAAGAAGCCAACCCACCTCGGTCCAATACGTATCGAACCTAAAACCACTGACGTCCTAGACTAGACCTCCGTCCCAAGTGAAAAATAAGGCCAGTGCTCTGCCATGTGCAAGGCGTGAAAGGATGTCAGGAAGAAAATTATGTGCGCAGATCAGTAAAAGGCTCAGGTATATATAGATCTTCGCTCCCCAGGCGTCGGTAAAAATGAAATTGCCGACAGAAAGAAGATAGAGGGGGTTGGGGTATTAGATGGGCAGTCAGGTGTCGGAAAACTACGTTCATAAATAAGCAAATACACCAAGCCAGGATTGAACTTGTGAGCAATGAGCTCAAGAAACAATACGCTACCTAAGCAGACTTCCCATTATGGCAAGACTCCACTCTTGGGCTCCTTGAAGGACGTGGTCTGTTGTGCATCAAAAGAAATGAGCAATAAATAAACAATACTGGACATCAGGAATGTGCGTAAGTATTTCTAGAGAAGTGTGGGGCAAGGTTAACCAGCACAAAAGTATCCGAGTGTCAAAAAATCTCATATTCTGCTTATAAAATGATATGCCACACGATGCCGTGTGCCAGTACATTTCTTAACGTTAACTCTTTCTTTTGACGACAGGATTTTTTTGTCAAATAACCGATGGAACACCGGAAATTTCGGCAACGTGGCTTGGTAAGCTATGTGACTCACTCACTCGCTATCAATGCAATTTAAAAATCAACACCTCCCTCCTTTGTTTCCGGTGTGGAACACGACCACCGTCATCAGCACCTATGAAGTAACCTGGCAATATAGGTTACGAATTTGGTTGATGATCAACATCCGACAATGAGTAATAAATTCAATTTGATGGGTTCGACCTTTCGTCTCCCTAAACCAAATAACTTATGGTTGAGAAAACTTCGGAAAACAAATACACGTTTTCAGGCAAATAAACTTGATACAGAATGTTCGGGCACATTTTTTGATTCCTTTACAAACTGTGCAATATACTTTACTTCTTATTTCAACATTTGCTAATATTTGAAACTATTTCTTGTGTATTAAAGGCGTTTAAAAACAGTCTCAACAGTTTAGTGGACGGAGATAGCGTCATCAGCACGGTTGCCATGGAGATCGGAGAGAGACCGAACCCTGCACGTGTCAAATAGAACATTTTCAATTGAACCAATCACGAGTCGACTTCCGGATACGATTTCCCATCAACCCTCAACATTCTAAAATAGTCAAATGTATTCCATTTACAAATGGCAGATTGAATTTCAATGTTATTACTTAATAGGAGACATCTGTTTGTTAACCTATAAGGAACTCTAAAAAAATTTAAATTAAAAGTAAAAAAAAAACAACAACTGGGATTGAAAGCAAAACTAATCTATGCAGTTAACTCCTTTAAAAAAAATAACGCGAAATGAAAAAAAGGAGAAGGAGGAGGACTACTTTCATTCATAAGTGACAGAGATTAATTTCTATTTCGACATTTTTAGAGTAGCCTTGTCATACTTTTAAATGCGAAAGGAAGTTCTTTTCCTTCTTCACGGAACTTCATTGAATAAAAAAACGGCAGCACGAAAGCAAGAAAAAAAAATAAACTGGATTAAGAAAGGAAGAAGATGTGGCGGAATGTCCGTACTTTACAATACTGTAAGAATAACTTCCTCATACTGTATTTAAAGCCTAAAGGTACAGGTTAGTGTTCCCGGAGAGAGAGAGGTATTGAGCGATTTGTTTTCAATCTGAATGTCATTGTCGATTACACTCCTCCACTTACGAAAGACAAGTCGGTATTAACCTTCCGTCCACAAGGTAACGATTTCTGGCACACACTGCAAGGTGGGGGTCTGTGATAACCCCAAAAAGACTTTTTGATTTTCAAGGCTTAAATATTCAGATTAAGGGCATTATTATGGATATTAAATTAAATACCACCCATATAAAGCTTTAGCAATGAAAATAATTTGGAAACATGCTGTAAAAATTCTATATTACCCAAGAAGACAAGACATCATCATCACCATACCCTTATCCCACCTATGACAGGGTCGGATCTGCAGGGTCTAATCCTCCACTCCTGCCTATCTCCCACCAGGTCCCCATCCACCCCAGACACTACCATATCCTTATGGACATCCTGCTCCCATTTCTGCCTTAGTAACCAGTGTTTCTGACCAGTCAACCATTTGGTACTAACTTGGGTTGCATTGCTTAACCAACTTCCCTAGATAGGTAAAGAAAACATTGGAGAACAGGTACTCAAAGTTTGGCTAAGATTGGAGAAAGTGGTACATGTGTAGACACAATTTTGTAGGTTTGGGGTTTGCCGAGACCCCACCTTGTGGAAGGAAGGTTAAAATAGGAATTGTGTGCCATTATATTACGTAAAATAAATACCGTCCAACAGAGGTCACCTAATGTTGCAGGTGTACTACCAACGGGACAAGTGGAAACCTGAAATCCTTTCTTCAGAACTGTCTCAGTGCAAGCCTTTCGTTGACAAAATTCCTTATCAGTGTAGCAGACTACTCTATGCTATCACGAAAAAAAAAATATATAAAAATCTTGAATACCCATGTCTGAGTGAGAAGATACAATATTTGATAAATCAGTCGTATTATCATGACGAGAAGGGAGGAGTGGAAGCTATAAACAAATATACGACTTGTAACTTTTTAAAAATGACATGTACTTGTACAGAAGTGACAGCTTTATTAAACCGGTACACCTTTTTATTAGTTTCAAAAAACCGTATCGCCGCCACCGTCCTTCTTCCTCAAAACACCGATAAAAAAATTAGCAGGCAATACTGGTCACATCCTCATTCACCGATTGAAAAACGTACAACCGGATATGGCCAAACTGTTAAACGGTTCTACATTTTCATTATAAAAGACAATTTCACAGGAAAATCGACAAATTGCACACCAGATATATAAAAAAAAACACCGTATAGTTTCATATTTCCTGGGAAATTCAAACATTTTTAGAGTTTAATTATGAAATCCTCCACGTGGCTGGCATGAAAATTCAGGAAACTTCCAAACTGTCGAGATAAGAATATAATACAGCAAAATATTTATTATAAATAATGAAAGATTATTATCATGCCTTTCCTACTGAATACTGCAGATCAATCATGCCTTTCCTATTGAATATTGCAGATCAATCATGCCTTCAACCTTACAATAGGTGATAATGCCGCCACTATCCCGAATACCGCTATTTACAAACGACTAAGACTTGAACTCGAGTCAGCAGAACACCAACAGGAAGTCCACTCAATTATTCCTCCACCTGTCGAGAAGATGTAACCTCGTTAAAATTCACGGGAATATCTTTCCTCGTTTCATTTATTACAAAATAGGGACTAATTTCGTTATATCTCCAACAAAATATGCATATACTAGATAAGTATAGCTGCCAAAAAAATTTTTTTGAACGCAACTTGTAGCTGCTGCCATCGACTCACAAATCATAGACTGAACCCAACCAGTAGACGGAAATGTACCTTGCGGTTGGGTGATAAGTCATTCAGTTAATACAAGCTACTAATACAATTCTCAAACGACAACGAGAAGGACGATACATTCAATGACAGTTATGATAATAATAATAAATGAATAAATAAAAAAAAACCACCCTCTCTTGTATGGCATCGTCTTTGTATTATATTTCGAAAGTAAATCTCACTAGCGTTATAGAATACAAGAGAAACAAATTGCAATGCAATGAGTCATTGCAATCAACAACGTGCTTGCGGGACATTTTTTTTTTCATTACTTACGTTATCAAAGATAAGATACGCTGATATAATCCATCCACTACAACACCACTTTGGAATAGGGAAATAATTGCGGTTGCCAGTGTCAGATGTGAACTAAAAATGAGGTCATCACAACACAAGTACAAAACACGGTCGCCATTTTCCTTCAACACTCAGCAGAACGTTGAAGTGTTCTAAAAGAACATCGTGATAGGAACGAGCGCATGCGCGAAGAAAATGGTGACCCCCTCCTCTCTCTCATCAAATTCTCTCTGCTTATTTCAATCTCACTCGTCAGTCACATTTCGTGCTCTCAATTTTATTGTTAATCTTCATCATTCCATCCTTCGATTAATAAATGGCAGCCAACGACGGTTGGACAATAGACAAGTCGATGATTGAGTAATAGGTCTATGAAGGGGTGACTACTACTACTACTACTGCTACGTATCAAGTGACAATTGGTGAAGCATGGATGAGCACCACATGCATACCAACACACAATCTGACCGCAGTTATCAAAACGCTCATTCAATTATAATTTTCAGGAGGAGAGGGGGGGACCACATGCAGTATTCTAGCCTTAAGTGTAACACGAAGGGGTCAAAATAGTCTAAAGAGCCATTTACCATAAGCGCAAATGTGACGTTCGCTTGTCGCAAATGAAAACTGCATCCATAGTAGCTATGCCTTATCACGCTGATGCCCAACACCGCCATTTATACACAAAGGCAACTAATAACCCTTTCCCCGCCTATGGCAGGGTCAGGTATCCATCTATGTCCCTCTAAATGGACACAGAGGCGGTCTGTTGGACGGTATCGTTTTATGCAGCTGACTGCCGACCAAAGCTGCTCAAGACCTAAGATGCAACCTCTATGCCAGTGTTTTTCAACCTTTTTATTGGAATGTAACCCTTTGGAGGATTTAGACTTCTCGCGGAACCCCATACAGTGACAGAAAAAAGACATTAATTGATACAGGTGTGTTATTGTAAGCAGTTGCATTCGTGACCTAATGTTTGAGATACACACCCGAAGTTCATCTTCGACAGACAAAAGTCGTTATCGTTTCTTGTGTTTTCATTGTTGTTTTTATATTTTACCTTGCCATTGGCGGAACCCTTGGAGGGACCTCACGGAACCCTGGTTGAAAAATACTGCTCTATGCTTATTTATCGGCGGCCTACCGTTCGTTGGGGCACTGCACTACTCGCCTACACCTGGGAATTTTGCCTCATCTACCCGTTGTATAGAATAGAGCTCATTTTCGTGAAAATCACATCGTACATCACGGGCCCATGGCTTTACTTCCTATCCGACGAAAGGGGCACTCGGGACCTTTTTCTCTCCCTCTCTCTCGCCCGAAAGAAGCCAACCCACCTCAATCCAGTATAGAGCCTGGAACCACTGACGCAATAATCAAGCACGCTACCCCCTGCGCCAGCGATGTGGGTCCCAACGCCGCCATTTTTACAAAAACACGTAAATTCAAATCAGGCGCGTAATTTACGAAAACATTAAACGTCTATTAGGGCGTGGGCGCCTATTATAGCACCATATTGTTCATTTTCAGATCTTCATATTACCTAATACAGGTGTTCAGAGGTTTCGTGAGTTGGTCGATGACATCGTGCACACACAGGCGACTGAGGAAGTAATCGACCTCTGCAAAACTGGAACCAGAGTCTCAACTCTGTCATCATCATCATCATCATCGAACCCTCCTCCCGCCAGTGGCAGGGTCGGGTCTGCGGGTTCTTAACCTCCACTCCCGCCTATCCCCCACCAGGTCCCCCGCCACCCCGCATGTCACCATGTCCCTCTGCACCACCTGCTCCCACGTCCGTTTTGGTCTTCCCCTACCTCTGGAGCCCCCAATCACATGCATACCCATAATGGACCTAATGAGCTCCTCCTCCCCTCTCCTCATCGCATGCCCATACCACCTCAACCGCCTCTCCCTCATCTTTTCCACAATGTCCCCCACCCCCAAGCTACCTCTAACGTAATCATTACGTACTCTGTCAGCTCGGGACACCCCTGTCATGTAACGCAGCATTCGCATCTCAGCCACCTGCATTCTCCTTTCATGGTTCTTCCTAACTGCCCAACACTCTGAGCCATATAGCAAAGCAGGCCTAACGACTGTTTTGTAAACTTTACCTTTTAACTTTATGGGGACCCTGCGGTCAGCCATCCGGCATTAATCCTATGGGTCACGTCTGAATCTATCTCCCCATTGCTCTGGAAAACTGATCCTAAATAACGAAACTCTTGCACCACTGGTATACCCTCACTGCCACAGCGGATCTCACCCCCTTGCCCCTGGCCACTAAAATTGAAAGCTAGGTACTCTGTCTTCTTCATGTTTACTATAAGACCCCCTCTCTCCATTGCTGTCTTAATGTCCTGTAGGCCCTTTTGTGCATTCTCCTTGGACCCCTCAAGCTTCCCCACGTCATCAGCGAATACCAGGCACTGAGGGGCCCATTCTCCTACTCCTGTCAGCAGCTCATCCAGAGTCTCAACTCTGTCTACACTGTTATTCCCCTAACAACTTGCCTGTGTAAAAAACGGGTTCTTCACCAAACAAGCTCAAAACCCCGACCTCTCTCCGAAAAAAAAAATTAACGACCCGACGAAGAGCTTTTACAAACATCTTTTAGAATCGATCCAAGACTTTCACTTCCGTTGTCAAATTGTCAACATAGAACGCAACCGTGAGAACGAACCAACATTCTAATTCCATTCAAAACATTCTAGTTGCGTGGACGCATGCGCCAAGTAATGGAACGACAACATGGCCCCCGATAAGCAACACACTTGGTATATCACACATCATAGGTACCCCTAAATAACTGCACAAATGACTCTATTCGTATATATAATCGACTATCTATTTAGTCTAGAAATTAACATTAGTATCAAATTTACATAACGATTAATTGTTCATCGCGCCATAATTATTTATGGACCACACGTTTGGATGTCTGCGCCAAACGGAACAACAGAACGAATTCATAATGGCGGAATCTAATTTCGGAATAATTAACAGAAAAAAAAAGTTGAACTACAGACGAGTAAGTAAGAAATGACCTCTATACTCCCACGAACCATCTACTACGTTATCATCTCATGCATAACATTAAGGAGCCCCTCTTCCTTCAAGAAGCGATATCCTGACGCTAAAAAAAATTCCCAATGATGAAGTAATGACGATTGTGTTCTCGCTCAATGTGAAGATGACGCGAGTTCAATTCCGCAGTCCGTCCGCGCCAGCTTCTCGAAAGACTTATCTGCTGATACATACTCATGTGGGATGATAGTGCGGGGAAACCCATAAATCTGCAATGTCAGACAGATATATAAAATTATATATATGTGAGGAAACCAGGACAACAAACAGTCCAGAAACATGATTTGCTAAATGCTCCTTAATCTTCACCAAGTGAAAGGTGTATGTTTTATTACCACATTTTCTGTCTTATTTCTTTTCTATTTTTAGGTCTGAACTGTTATTGTCTGGATGCGATGGTTCTGTTTCTTGAAAGCGAGTTTTCTTCTCTCTCTCGGCATCCCTAGCAAACTATCCGTCGTCAACTTTTAACTTTGCCAAAATCACTCCCACCCGTCCTTGTCCGCTTATCAGGAATACAACAACAGAAAAAAAAGGGGGTCAGACATAAACAACAACTACCACTTACTACCTTCATAACCCTATTTTCCTTTCCGATCAGCCAACGATGGCATCAAAATCATCATTTGAATTTCCGGTCAAAGTGGTTTCTTTCTTGCCGCAATAGCCAACTGGAAAAAAAAAACCTTCCTCCTACAAACACGTCATCTAACTTCCCCCACCCCACCTACGCTCTCATTTCCTTGCTACTCCGTTGCAGGCTTGGCAAGCAATCCTTTACTTTCAATAAATCATACTTAATTTTGACTGTTAACCCAATCCCACAACCTCCTAGATACGTGACACTTTTGGTAACAAACCTCCCAAAAATCAAATAACACCCAAACTCCTCATTCAACCCTTCTTCCTTCCATCTTCGTGTGAAATCTTGCGTGAATGACCCCTATATGTATCATTACCATGTAAACTCTAACCTCTAAACAATAGTTAAAAACACTGCACCTTCTCAACGAGACTTCTGCCTGCACCTAATCGTCACAATCATGTGACAGCAGGAAGGTGGCATCACACACCCATCCCAAACGCAAACACAGAAAGAAACCTGTTCGTTTGTTTGGTTACTTAATGTCGGCCTCTCTACTACTGAAGGTAATTTACCGACTTCTACACCTGAAAATTCTGTTGGTTCTTCATTCGTATACTTCGTGCAGAAAGGGGCTTGTTGACCTCCACACGCGACCCCACGACTTCGCCTCTGACAGCAGACGGCACAACTGGTAGGGGGGGCTTCTCTTTCATCCGTAATAAGTCAGCCACCTCGGACGGGATCGATCATGTAGTCACGAGTCAAGCATGCTACATCTGGATCACCGAGGCAGGAACCACCAACCTTCTCTTCTGTGCTATTTAAACGCCGGGGCCTATGAAGGCTATTCCTCAACATCACGTTCGATAAAGGAGAGGATGAGCCCCTCCCCTATAAATTACATCCGGTTTCTTTCCGTGTAGAAAAGGGGTTCATTTGTCACATTCGCTACACTGCCCACACGGTAGGACACCAGCTATATTTCCCATTTGAAACCGGGGAACGTCCCATCATCTCGTCCGAGTAAACAAATACCGTATTTATTCTAATTAACAGCGCCCTCTAATAAACGGCGCACCTTCAAGGTTGGGGGGGGGGGGGGGGGAAAAACATCCCCCCCTAAAAAACCGGGGACTGTTTATTAAAGGTACTGAATTCATCGTTATCATACCCTTATGCCGCCTGTAGCAGGGTCTGGTCTGTGGGGCCACTGAGCATGCTCTGACTGGGGGCACCCCAGCCAGGCGTCTGGAACCCACGGGAATATTGGCCGAGATGTCTATGGGGTGCCTTATTAAAGGTAATGAAATATAAACAGCGCCCTCCAATAAACGGCGCAACAAAAAAGCCTTTGAAAAAAGAAATGGCGCGGCTTTTATTAGAATAAATACGGTAATTCATCTCGGCTAGGGAAGCGAACTTGGGTACAGTTAGCTCTAAACACGAACACACGATGATGTAGAAAAAGTTGGCTCGTGGTCCACTACACACACACCTGTGAATTTTGGTAGCTGACCAACATCTTACAAACTTCTTTTTGTATGGCAGGAAGGAGAATGGGGTTTGGTCATCCATGCCGTCTTCGTGCCTCCAATGAAAAATAGAAATAAACCAATCATTTTCGCTGTATACTTGACCCTAAATAGTCCATGTTATGAAGGTTCGATCCCTGTTTTGGCGAGAATGGGAAGTGACCCATCTTCCCCAATGCATCATTACTTCCTTTCCGTGTGGTGAGGGCGACGTTAAAGCTTCATTTGCGATTTTCATCTCTTGACCACAAGTAAATCAAACCAAGCTTTCGATCGGGAATCGAACCCCCACCACTAGTACGATATTAACAACCTCATTTTCACTACTAAAAAGTCACGTCTTAAGTAAGCGAAACGATTTATAGAGGTCAAAACAATTCTATAATACGACGCGGCGAACTTTTAAGAAAGTTACGTAATGACAACTAGTGTAGTAGATTTCTAAGATTAAAATTTAATTTCGTGACTGCCATATTTTTTGTATAATAATTTTTAAGAAACTAACTAGTTACATTTTATAATTTTTTTTTAAAAATAGACAGCGTTCTTAATATTATATTAGACCCATATATGGTAGTCGAAGGGTGATCCTTACTTGGGACAGCAATAGGCCTAGGGCTACTTGATTTCAAAGTACTTTTACATGGATTTAAATAATTTTACTTTTTTTTCAGTCAACGTGACCCAATGTCATTTCAAGCCAAATCAAATGACCCTGTTAATGAAGGTTCCATCGGTAAATCAATCATTTCTATCGGTAAGAACTGAACTCGAGTCAACGCCTGGCAACATGCACAAGTCTAATCCAAGGGCTCTGCCGAGAATCCAGCCAAAATCAATCATTCATTCACAATGTCCAGTCTCCCTCCCTTTTCCAGTACCGGTATAACTTTTAGTGCCATCATCTGAGGTTCGATTCTGTCTATGGGATAGGAGAAATGTTTTTCTTCGTCCAGAATGAAAAGCGAAATTGCAGGGCTCTATCATCAGGGGGCCCCCTATCATGTAGGGCAGTATCATCCCTGTCATAAAAGAACCCCTTCTACACGGAGATGCACATACATTGCAGGTCATACATTGCCGGCTGAAGACCTAAGATGCAACCTCTATCCTTATTTATCATCGGCCTACTGTTCTTTGGGGCACTCTACGAGTTCCTACACCTGGGAATTTCGCCTCATCCTTGCGTAGCAGAGAGGGCCCTTTCACGTGTAAATGACATTGTATACAACACAGAGCCACGGCTTTACTTCCCATCCAACGGAAGGCGCACTCGGGGCTTCTCTTTTGCCCTAAAGAAGCCGACCCACCTCAATCCAATATCGAGCCTGGAACCACTGACCCATGTAGTCGAACTCGCTACCACTGCACTACCAAGGCAGACTACGGGTCACAAATGAATTGGCTTCAGGATTCACCCTACAAGATCGATCTCCAACCCAGAACGATGCTATCACGACTCGATCTTAAAGTGATCAACACGCAGGCGCAATGACACCATCTGGCAACCAGACAAACATTGCGCATGCTCAATTCATCGGTAGCATCGTTCTGGCAGGAGACAGACTTAACAATGTTATTGATAATCAAAGACCCAGATCGGTGAAGTGGAGCAATTTTTTGTCGTTTTTCACTTTATCTGTCAGGGAATGTAAGAAAAGAGAGAGATTAGAAACTAGTGATCTGGACAACAGCTTGAGTGTGTCGACAGGCGCCAATGAAGTTTGGGGTTAGTATGTGAGGGGGGGAAGGGAGAGTGCGATCGATATACGAATGGGGGGGTAGGAGATGGGACAGTCCAGGACAGACCATCCTCCTCATAATATTAACATCGTCACGTCTTCTATCACAGATTCAATAGATTGCTTTCGTGACTATCGAAATCCGGGATAATAAAACTTCTGGCTACTACTAAACGCCCAATGACCATAAATCCATTGCTCGAATCTGTTCGCGAAACATTTTCTGTTGAGGAGAAGAAAGGGGGAGGGGAGGGGTGAAATCCAGAAAAAAATTGATCAACCAAAACCACAACAACAACAACCATAACTCCTTCTGTCCATTAAGCAGATATCAAGCGAGTAACTTGAACCACTTCATTTATGCAGTCGGCAGATTTCACTTTCCTTTTACATTGAATTACAACAAACACGTTTCTCTACTACGTACCACGCCTTTTTTATATTTTAAAATTTTTTTTTACACAGAAGAAAAACCGAAAGGGGTGAGTTTGGTATAACGGGTCTGTAGGTCAATAATACTTTTTAAGATGAAGAGAAAGGGGGGAAAGAATTGGCTCAACATTTGAAAGCTCTAAGTACACACACAGACCTCTACAGAAATACCACACACATGTACAGTATATTAAAATTCAGATTCAAGTTTTTCAGTCAAGAAGGCGGAAGAAAGCTTCAATAACCCTATAAGCTCAACAAACTGTAACATTTCAAATCTCCACCGCCCTCCTTCCGCAAAAATACAATGAACACAAGTCGTGCGCGTGACATTGAGCTGCTAGTTGATTTTGAGGCTACTTGATTGATCACCCTCCTCCTCTCATCCTATTCGTATTGCGGCTCCTGCTGCTGCTGCTGAGAATCATATGTGCGGGGGGGGGGGACCCTGCCCCAACACCTATTCGCAATATTAAAAATAACGTCCAGGGAAACCCTGCGTGAGCATGAGAGACGATAAAGGGGAACATCGTGGAACATCGGGTGGACAGCACATTCGTCACGGAGTAAAACCCAACGTCCAACTTTTCAGCTACTGCAAGTTCTTGATGACTAACACTTCCTCTCTTTTCACTCAACTTTTCTACTTCTACAAGTTTCTAGCTCTATTTCTGTCTTCCTTCTGCCTCTACTTCTTCCTTGTTTCTATCTCTGGTTTCCTTCTGCTTCTATTTCAGTTCTGTTTCTGCCTCCATTTCTGTCTTATTTCTGCCTCTATTTCTGTCTTATTTCTGCCTCCATCTCTGTCTTGTTTCTGCCTTCATCTCTGTCTTGTTTCTGCCTTCATCTCTGTCTTGTTTCTGCCTTCATCTCTGTCTTGTTTCTGCTTTCATCTCTGTCTTGTTTCTGCCTTCATCTCTGTCTTGTTTCTGCCTCTATTTCTGTCTTGTTTCTGCCTCTATTTCTGTCTTATTTCTGTCTTGTTTCTGCCTCTATCTCTGTCTTGTGTGTGCCTTCATCTCTGTCTTGTTTCTGCCTTCATCTCTGTCTTGTTTCTGCTTTCATCTCTGTCTTGTTTCTGCCTTCATCTCTGTCTTGTTTCTGCCTCTATTTCTGTCTTGTTTCTGCCTCTATTTCTGTCTTGTTTCTGCCTCTATTTCTGTCTTGTTTCTGCCTCTATTTCTGTCTTGTTTCTGCCTCTATCTCTGTCTTGTGTGTGCCTTCATCTCTGTCTTGTTTCTGCCTTCATCTCTGTCTTGTTTCTGCTTTCATCTCTGTCTTGTTTCTGCTTTCATCTCTGTCTTGTTTCTGCCTTCATCTCTGTCTTGTTTCTGCCTTCATCTCTGTCTTGTTTCTGTCTCTATTTCTGTCTTGTTTCTGTCTCTATTTCTGTCTTGTTTCTGTCTCTATTTCTGTCTTGTTTCTGCTTGTATTTCAGTCTTGTTTCTACCTCCATTTCTGTCTTGTTTCTGCCTCTATTTCTGTCTTCCTGCTGCTTCTATTTCTGTTCTGTTTCTGCCTCTGCCTCTACTTCTTCCTTGTTTCTAGCTCTATTTCTGTCTTCCTTCTGCCTCTACTTCTTCCTTGTTTCTATCTCTGGTTTCCTTCTGCTTCTATTTCAGTTCTGTTTCTGCCTCCATTTCTGTCTTGTATCTGCCTCTATTTCTGTCTTGTTTCTGCCTCTATTTCTGTCTTGTTTCTGCTTCTATTTCTGTCTTGTTTCTGCTTCTATTTCTGTCTTGTTTCTGCTTCTATTTCTGTCTTGTTTCTACCTCCATTTCTGTCTTATTTCCGTCTTCCTGCTGCTTCTATTTCTGTTCTGTTTCTGCCTCTACTTCTTTTCTGCTTCTGTCTCTACTTCTGCCTTGTTTCCATTTCTATTTCTGTCTTGTTTCTGCCTCGAGTATTGCTGTCTTGTTTCTCAGTCTACTTCTTTTCGTCCCTGCCTCTATCTCCAACTCTATTTCTGTCAGTTTCTACCGCTACTTCTGCCTGCTACTACTATTAATTTTTGTCTGTTTCCAACTCTATTTCTGTCAGCTTCTGCCTTTCAATTCGGGTTATCCTTTGTCTGTGTTTCGACTTCTGCAAATTTGTATTTTGTCATTAACTGTATTAGTTTCTATCTTTCTATTTCTGCTCCTTCTGCTTCCCCTTTCTTGACTGGAATTTTAAAAGGTTTTAATATCCAATCCTGCCACAGGCGGAGTATTATCTAGTGTACAGGGTAAAAAAAAAGGGGGGGGGGAGGGGGGTGCGTGGTAGAGAGGTACAAACTAATGTGCACATCAGACATACAAATAAACAAATTCTGCACATTTACACAAATAATGTCTACTGCTTTAGTTCAGCGATATCGGCCGCTTTATCGTAAAATTCACACACGAAATTTTCACGTATAAAAATTATTGTCCTTCAGGGGATACAATAAGTACACGAAGGGTGGAATAAAATGTAAAAGTAAAGTAAAAGGAGCGAGGGAGGGAAATTGGACGAGGAAAGACAAATGGTGGGGAGTAGTCGACAAATGGGGCGACCGGAACACCTCTACAATAATACTGTCATAATAATATACCAATTAAAACAACGTCAGCATTATACTTTGTATGCATGTGTGTGTGCGTGCGTTTTTGTATCGTTGACTGTTTACGACTTCCGGAGTTTCCGAAAATGCAAAAAAAAAATCTCTTTCTCTACTCTCCCCCCTTCTCTCTCTCTTTTAACACTAGGTCAAACATCTCTCCCTCTCTCATACTCCTTAAGAGCATTTTTATATCAATTTCATTATCAAAATCCATACGGAATTCATTCTTGCAAAGACGACGGACGATACCAAATTTTACGTCCTACTTTGGAAGGTCAAAAAAATGTTACATATTTAAATGGTGAGCTCATAGACGAAAACTGCAGTCCATTCAGACATTTTGGCAAAAGGAGGAAGACGTCTTAAAAGCTCAATTTTCTTTTTAAATACGACATAAAATATACATAAAGACGGATATTTCCTCCACTAAATCCCCCTCCCCCTACGGCACGGTCGAGTACCCATTTTGTCCCATTGGGACACCTGAACAATCTGTTGGCCAGCCCTGGCGACTGCCAACATAATGCTGCAACCCTTCTGCTTATTCATCGTCAGCCTATTTTAATTCCTTGACTCTTTTCCTTCACCATCTCCGGAGGGGGGAGGGGGGGCGAGCTCCTACACCTAGAAAATTTGTACCATACTACACGTATATTTTGACCCGCCGCGGCGGCGTAGTGGTTAGCACACTAGGCAACTGCGTCAGTAGTTCTAGGTTCGATACTGGACCGAGATGGGTCGGCTTCTTTCGGGCGAGAGAGAGAGAGAGAGAAGTCGGGAGTGTGCCTTCTTTCGGATGAGAAGTAAAACCGAGGTCCCGTGTGGGTGTACGATGCCACTTGCACATAAAAAGAACCCTCTCTACTACGCAACGGGTAGATGAGGCAAGATTTCCAGGTGTAGGAGCTCGTCCCCTGGCGTCGGTAGCATTCCCCAACGAACACTAGACCGGCGATAAATAAGCGTAGGGGTACAGCTTTGGCCGGCAACCGGCTGCAGAAAAAACTACGACCAATATATTGCCCCTATGTCCATTCAGAGGGACAAGATGGGTACCCGACCCTGCCATAGACGGGAAAAGGGTTAGAAGTTGCTTTTTGTACTACACGTATATTTTACTCCATTTAATAAGGGTTCTTTTCAGTACAGTGGTGACATCGTGCTGACCACAGGGCAATTCTCAATCCGGGACGGAAGACGCGCTGGGGGCATCCTTCTTCCTTTCCTGAAAGAAGTCAAACCACCTCGATCCAGTGTCAAAAGCTGGAACCACGTAATCGAGCACGCCACCCAGAAGGGGGTTACAATGCATATTATGACTCTAGCACCCTCTAAATGCATACCCCTTTAGATATTAATACAGACAATGGGGAAAAAAGTCATCCATCGCTAATACTAATAAAATGCATTTCACCTTTCACTCCCTAATATTCCTCACCATGTCTCTATCCCACACAGTACAGAGTCATACTCCGAAGTACAACCTGCTCCCATGTTTACTTTAGTCCACCTCTTACCCTGTTTTTTTTTTTATCCCATAACCTGTATCCTTGCTTTCACTTAAAGTAAGAAAAACAACCGAAATTTAAAGAAAGAAAGAGGAAAAACGGATGTACCTTCTCCTCCTCTTCATTACTTAGAAAAGATGTGAATTTATAGCACAAACACACTGAAGAGGAGAGGGGGGATCCCAACTAAATGTAGAAGGTAGAAGGAAGAGTAAAAGTCAAATTCCCTAAAAACGAAAGAAAGTCTGATAAAAACAAAACTGGCAACAGCTGTGTAATATATACTTTTGACCTATGTATTGCAATCAAGACGTCTTCCTAATAATGACTTTTACAAAAGAGCATTATATGAGAGCCATTTTCTCAAAAATTGTCAGGAAAAAAAAAGGGTTAAGAATGTGGCTTAAGCTTCAAATAAGTTCTTTACAATTTCAACATCTGCATGTGTTCGTCGGGGACCTATAAACTAACCAGAACTTTTATCTCTGAATTTAACCCCCCTGGTTATAACCCAGAACTTTTAACTCTGATGATTTTAACAAAGGAGAGTAGGAAGAACAGGAGCTGAATTGTCCACCACCCACTTGGGAGCGGCAAATTGCGTTGGACACACCAGTTCTCGTCTGATCACTGAAGTTAAGCAACGCAACCCCAGCTAGTACTGACATGGGCAGCCGCTTGGGAAAACTGGGTACCGCTAGTATCCAAAAATCGTCGCACTAGTGTAGTGTCTGGGCAGTCCCTGCATCAGAACTACACTGTGGACGGGGCTCTAATGACCTTGTAGTTAAATGGTCCTAAAACACCAACAAACAAATAAACTGTCCACCACTTGGAAGAAAGTCATCAGAAGCACGTGGAGATGGTAATGAGATGGACACTTGATGAGGAATACGAGGGAGTGAGCAGCTACAACTCACACACCCGACCCGGTCATAGGCGGAATACGGGTACGATGATGACTTTTTGATGATCCCCTTCCATCGCAGGCAGTGATGTACTAATTCAACAAGTGCCCCTTTGAAAAAAACGACAGGAGTAAAACTCACGAATACGTCTCAACAACTGACCAGTGACACCGACCACTGCATATAAACATCTTGACAGCTATCCAGCCTAGCAGTGCTCTTCTCTCTCTCTATTTTTCCTCTATCAGTTTCAGGCATGACTAACACAGACTTAAAAGGAGATAGATATTATAACAAAGCGGAAATGGGAAACAACAATTTTTCTACCACTCTGGTCTTACAATGGCTAAGGGGAATCAACTTGTAACCCTCCAAGGATCCCAACGAGAGTTTACCAAATTCGTGTTGAATATTAAAGCGTTGCTTTCATTATCTACAGTATCCCTTACATGTAGGGTTAGTAGGAGGAATTAAAGGGAGCTTGCAGCATCATTAAGTTTTGGTAGTCAGTCACGTAAAACCACCGTCCAGCTGGATTTCCGGTATATCTTAACCCCTCTCCCTCTCTCTCTCTCGTCTTTTTATCCTGTTTATTTCTATTTACTTGTCTTTCTCGCTATCTGTCCTTCCAACTACTGTAGATGGTTTAACTTGAAAATATCAGGCTTTTCGGTAGTCGATCCGGTCTCATAAGGAAAGGGGGAGGATTGGTCTCGTCTGATCACTGAAGTTAAGCAGCGCAACCCCAGCTAGTACTGACATGGGTGGCGGCTTCGGAAAACTGGATACTGCTAATACCCCAAAAGCGTCGCATTAGTGTAGTGTCTGTGCAGTCTCTGCATAAGAACTATGCTGTGAACGGGGCTCTAAAGACCTTGTAGTTGAAGGGCCCTAAAACACCAACAAACAACAACAACAGGAAAGGATTGGGTCAAGAAGGAGAACTGGATTGGATTAGTTTTGTGGTTTGGGGAGTAAGCCAGGCAGCCATAACAGGATGCACCCTTAGGAGGCTGCCCGCGGAAATGTTGTTTTTCGCCTATAACGGGGGTGGCATGAGCCTGACTCCTGTTGCATTAGTTATTGTGCAATAGGTCAAACACCATGCAATATTAGAACCGACAAAGCATTATTTTACCTGCCAAATTTTATATTTTGGTTGTATAATGCGGTGTTGGACAGTGGAGTAGGCCAGCATCCCCCACAGACAACCAGCCAATATTCCTGTGGGAGAGCACAGATAGAGCCTATAACGGAGAGAGGCTGGAACTCCACGACTTTCAGACAGTCAGTATAAATGGGAAGCAAGAAAGCAGAAGGAAGGAACAAATATGAACATTGAAGTGTCTAAAATGAAATTGTGAACTGGCTGCCACCGATAGGAAAGAACCCTTTCATTTGCCTCATACAATCACACGGGAATAGAAGTTATATTTAAAAAGCGTTATCTATAAGAAAGCCAGCGTTCCTTTTAGATAAAATTTAGACACAACACACACATTTCTTACCTAGACTTTGAATACTAGTTCAGTATTCATAATCATCATACCCTTATCCCGCTTTTGGAGGGTCGGGTCTGCGGGTTCACTGAACATACTTTGACTGAGATCACCCCAGCCAGGCGTCTGGAACCCGCAGGAATATTAGCAAAGTTGTCAAAGAATACTAGTTCAGTGTTAAAAGATTTGAAATTTATGAGCAGGAAAAACTAAATCTCAAATCAACTATCAGATACAAGTTAAATGTTTAGTGATCAAAATAGTATTCTAACATGTTGTCTTTCATCAGAAAAGTAATTATCGACTACGAGGAAATATGTATTGCCTGGATGGCGGCGTCCATATCAATACTATATGACAAGTGGTATAATAGTACAATAGCGGTGACTGTGATACACATTTTATATCCAAACAATAATAAAGATAAATTTATAGACAAGTTTAAAAGTCGAATTAACATATTCCACAAGAAATTACCTTTGGAAGAACTTCATAGAAAATGACATTCGAAATTTTTGCCATGTTTCTTAATTAGCACCTTATTATCTGGGTAAATTTGGCGTCGTTTCACACGGAACCTATATACTGTACATTATATTGAAACTAACTAGTACACAAGTCTAATTTTAAATGGGTCTTTCTATTATTTCAGCAATTTTCTTACTATTCGTAGTGCAAGAAATGGCTACGAATAGAATTAGAATGTAATCAATTCGAAATTCTGTACATAAGAGAACACAATAGAAATGCAAAAATTCAGAATTTCTAGGGCCATTAAAACCCCGCAAAAGGGGTAAACACTTTTTATAAGATATATATGCCTAAATTATAAACAACTCATCATTAAAAGATAAATCATTCCTAAAATTCAGATCATATTATGAACGGAAATGTAATAAAAATCGAATACCAAAATTCTAGCCTATTTAGAACTAAAACATTCGAATTAGGCTTACCTGTTGACAAATGTCTTCTAATGATTCCTTGTCGGGAAAACATCCAGTGTTCATCACCGTTTGTAATTCACAGAAAAAATTAGGGAAGTCCATTTTTTTTGTTCTTGAAGTAATCCACTTAATTCCTAGTTTTCTTATGTGTTATTTGTTGTATATGAATAAAAAAATAAACACGGTTCAATTTGTCAGGAAGTTTCGGATTCGGGGAATCGAGGAAATATGATCAACGACACAAACTTCAGTCTAGAATCCTCCGGAGAGACAGACTGTGTTTGGCGGACGGCTCTCGAAGTAAATGCGGCTAGCAAATTCAGCAACACCGCTACAGACTGGTAACCGCATCGATGCTTCTTAATTCCTGTAATATATATGGGTCCATTACTATCGAATTGGATATATTTTTTTTTTAAAAAAAAAAAAGAGGTTGCTACGAAACTAACATATAGATAGATATATACATTTAAAAAATAAAAACAATATATAAGGCCTATATAATAATTCTATTCTTGAAATCTAAATCAAAACTTATATAAATCTAGAAAATAGGTCTACTACACCGCTAACACACAACACTAGAAACAACTGCCATTTTGAAAGTGGCATCTCGTTTCATTGGCAATCACACGCCGTTTTGTAGAATCGCCCAGCCTACGTAATCTTACGTCATCACTTCATTTCGACCAATAGGAGACATTGTTTAAATATGAATGACAACACCTATGACCTTAACTACATTTTGACGACAGACATATTCGATTCGAGAGGGTAACTCATCAGTTGAAACCCAAACAAAATTTTAAAACTCGCAGACCCGACCCAGCCACAGGCGGAGATAACGGTACTGAATAAATACTGGATGTAGAAAGACAAGAAAAAAAAAGGTAGGCAGGTTCCACCGAGATTTGAACTCGGATCGCTGGATTCAAAGTCCAGAGTGCTAACCATTACACCATGGAACCGCGACATTCGGCAGCCTTCTAAATTGCACCCTATGTCAAAGTGTCGTTTATTGCATTTTTTTGTTGCGTGAGGCTTATTTGGATTGCGCGATTTTTTAATCAACATTTTTATAGCTATCTAAACAAGGGTATGTGATTAACACGTAACAGGAATCATTTTTATAACACAGAATTTAAGGAGTAAGAGTCTGAAACGGGCCACTTTAACACGTTAACAGTTTAGAAGCGATATTTTCAGTTGCTCTGCTTGAGAAACCGTTGAGGAAAAACATGCGATTTATTATCAATGGGTTAGGAAATTACATTCGAAATAACTGAACAGTATAAGTGAATTGGTTGTTGTTTGTTGGTGTTTTAGGGCCCTTCAACTACAAAGGTCATTAGAGCCCCGTCCACGACATAGTTCTTATGCAGAGACTGCGCAGACACTACACGAACGCGACCATTTTTGGGTATTAGCAGTACCCAGTTTTCCCAAGCGACCACCCATGTCGGTACTAGCTGGGGTTGTGCTGCTTAACTTCAGTGATCAGACGAGAACTGGTGTGTCTAACGCAATTCGCCGCTCAACTGAATTCGTGACGCAGTGTTTAGCCCACTGCATTTGGTGAGTGCATGCTCGCAGGTTCGATTCTGGTAAGTGTGGCCAAGTTGCGTTGGACACACCAGTTCTCGTGAGATCACTGAAGTTAAGCAA
>JAAFCE010006156.1:15004629-15082249 GCA_013389805.1 Trigoniulus corallinus
GTTGCGTTGGACACACCAGTTCTCGTGAGATCACTGAAGTTAAGCAATGCAAGCCCACGTTAGTGCCAACATGGGTGGTGAGTAAAGAATGTCGGGTGCTGTAAATTTCCCCTCTCCTGTATCCTCTACACCTACCTCCTCCTCCCCTGCGAGCAGCCTCCTAAGGGTTCAGCCTGTTTTGGCTGCTTGGCTTACTCCCCAACCCGTTAGTGTAACGTGCACAAGTGAGATCGTCAGTGTTCACGGTTCCAAGAGGACATGTGTACGGGAGCCTGCCACAGGCGGAAAAGGTTATAAAATTAAGGCGTAGACGAAACGGCCCCATGCAGATTACCTCGTACATTTGGGAATTAGAGAACACATTTTCGAAGATTGATGATTCTTTAAAGTGCAGTGATGGACATCAGATGGAGGCCACGGTTGTCCATGAGAAGGGTACCAGGTACCCTTTGCCAAAACGAAACAACTTCCCGCTTTGACCAGGTCCCTACCTACGAAACGAGCACTTGGCCGAGTTAACTTACACCCAACATTTCTGAAATTTGTTACTGAGAGATCAATTTTCCATTATCCGTAATCATCATTCTTGGCATTCATCATTCGTTATTCGACACCAGATCCAGATACACTTCCCGCCTTAGCAGCGTCAAGTACAGTGTAACTTCTTTAATCCGAACAACCTTATTTTTAGTCTTTTAATCCATATGTGTACACCTCAAACACCGATTTGAAGCAGTTTAAGTGAAAAAAAAAATCGTTATATTCGCTAATCCGAACATGTCCTGAAATTCGCCAATTAGTTCGGATTTGTGAGGTTGCACTGTACTCCGAGTCCGGCAAGACGAAGCAAATAAAACAAATTGCAAGAATCATCATATCCCGCCAATGTCCGGGGCGGAACTGTCACTCCTCACCCTGCATTCCCTCAGTTTCCAACTCTCCGCCTTTTTTTCCGTTTCGTTAGTTTTAGGACTCATCAACTACAATGATCATTAGAGCCCCGTCCACTGCACAGTTCTAATACAGTCTGCACAGACACTACGCAGTTAGGAGGATTTTTGGGTATTAACAGTACCCAGTGTTCCCAAGTGGTCACCCATACCAGTACAAGCTGGGATTGCGTTGCTCAAATTCAGTGATCAGACGACAACTGGGGTGTCCAGCATAATACAGTCGCTCCCCAACTCTTCCCCCATCCATTCCATCCTCGCCGTATAGGCTGCTTCCACAACTGCTTCAGCACTGCCTCTATATCTTTTGCGTAGGACCTGCACCTATGATGGAATTACAGGTCTTCTGTTCATCTCTTTTCAGGGACATACCAATGTCACTTCAGTCTACTCGCTGCTTTCTCTGCCATTTTTAATTACTAAAGCTCATGGTTGCAAGGACCCGCAATGGTAAAGAAGGCAAAGACACACAGACAAACTGTTAAAAAGGGGGACAATTCTGGAGGAAGTGGGTCGCTTTGAAGATCACAAGAAAGCGCTTGATTGGAGGTTAGCAACTATCCTGCCATGTTCCCAACAACATCTTCCCTGTCATCAAACGGACCCAATAAAATAAATGGATGTTAACGTACATTTCAGAAATATCTGGACCAGATAACAAAAAAAATTAAAATAATAACTAAAATAATGTTAACAAAGAAAAGTGTAACAATTTATTGACAAGTTTAATAATACCACTTTCTCCAAGTTCAACCACATGAAGCAAAAGTGTCAATTTCTTTCCTCTAACAGGCGAAACATTATTCAGCATACAGACCAAAATTGAAAATAAAACTTAGCATCAATCATTTAACCCAAGTGGTCACTGAAATTCAGTTCTACGTTCAGATTCATTAAAACTCGTTTACTGTAATCCCCAAAATAAAGGCAAGAACTTGGTGCAGCAATATCAAACTTACGTGAAACATTTGCAATTCTTTGACAGAGCATTTTCAGATGCATCAAAGATGAATACAATTCAGCACTTTATGAAATAAAATATGACTAAGTCATAATTCCAAAAACCGGATTATGCCTACAGATGCTTGGACCACGCTCTTCATATTCTTGCTTCGTGTGACACACACTATAAAACTCGGGCTAAAATAAAAATAAAATATTAGATATTTCCGTAGCATCCGCTCTCTCTCTCAAAATACGTATAAGTCAAATATTCCAACATTAAACATACCGAAGAAGCAAGCATACTACCACCAAACCAAACTGCAAAACGTTGCATGTGATGAGAAACGACCTCTACTTCCATTGGCTTTGGCTGCCAAGCATCATTTAGTAATTAAACCACGTAGTGTTAAAACCGAGCTTTCAATTTTCAAATTGCACGTAATCATACCTTAATACGACCTTCGCTCAACTGTTCACTAATTTTTAATCGAGCATCCACTGCTCTCTTAATATCCCGTTGGAGACGTCTATTGAAATCCCTGAACATAGTCGATCCACCAGATAACACAATATTCTTCGTTGATCAAAAATATGACATCACTAACTTTTCCTACCACGTGCACTAAGACTATCTTAAAAGTAACAACAAGTACCTTATAAAGTGGTCTCCTCACATCAATAGGGCAGTTTTGAATGACGTTATCTACAATATCAGCAAGGGGCGATGGAAAATCAGGATTCGCAAACTATAACACAATGACACCATTAGCAAAACATTGCAATACAAACATATAATTTTGACAAAATAAAGTTAAAAGTATTACTTCGGGATGGAAGAAAATTTCAGGTCCAAGGAACCGTTCATATCCTACATCAACTTCAAATAACTGTTTATTAATGCTATTTCTGCCTTCATATTTCCTCATCCACTTAGAAGGTTCTTGGTCATATTTAGCAAATTCTTTAACTATGTCAGGACAGACATAACAAAATTTCTCCTATAAAAAAATATGATCTTTAGTATTGATATTTCTTTCGTATAAGCCCATTTTCATTTCATCATGTAGAAAGTTCTTTCATCACGAATATTTCATATTACTTTAATAGCTTTGGCAGTTTCAAGGGATTGTTCAGGTGGAATACCGACTTCTCGTTCTCGCAACAAAGTCTGAATAAATGACGTAATGTCCCTTCCTGCAACAGGAATGTGCTTGATACAGCTACCAATCACATATCCTTCTGCCTACAACAACAGAAAACCCCAAAACTTCAAAAACATTACATAATGATATTTGAAACAGCAAAAATAAAGCACTAGAATCTTACCACAGGAATAACATGAGTTACACCATCGCCACTGTCAACAACAACACCCGTCAGTGTTTTTGCACGAGTTGATGACGAGGCCCAAGAGGCAGCTAACGCCAAAACTGCCTTTAATTATAAAATCGGTAATAAAATACCACTGTGATTTCACAGAAATGTAATATAGCAATTCACCGCACTGACCTGTACAGCAATATACAGCCCGGGTACATTAAATGACTCGAACATTATTTCGGCAGTGTATTCCCGATTCTCTGGAGGATTCAATGGAGGCTCTGTCTATGGAATTAAGATGTCTAACGTGAACATAAATTATTAAAAATCAATCAAAGAACGAAAGGATTAAAGGTTCACCAATAAGAAATAGTGATCTTCTGGCTCAGCTCTTAAATATTTGAATATGCACTGCTCCCAAAAACGTTCCATTAAATCCCAGTCTTCAACGATACCATGACGAATTGGGTACTATTACAATAAAATACTTTTCACGTTATCAAGTCGGTGAGCATTTTAATTGCAAAGTCTACAGTTTTGCTCACTTACTTTACATGCATAGCCAGTGGCTTCAACTGCTTCATCGCCAATATAGAAATCCAAATCATCAACACCTTTGAAGATTCGCATCCCCCCTTGGCCAATATTTGCTGATTCCTTAATCGCTATGGCTAAAGTGAAAGTAACAAGCTGAGTATAAATATGAAATGATAGCACCATTTAACTAAAATTACGAGCTATAATAGATAATAAGTTACTAAAATTAAGGTTTGATTTGCATTAATAAGTAACTACTGAAGACTTTACCTGATGGAATAATGAACTGTGGCTCTCTATTCCCAGCAAATCCCAATTTCGTGTACCTGTAAGGCAATAAAATTTAGGCAAATTTCAAAGAAATATTAATAACTATTATATTTTTATAAACGCACGTGAAGTTAAATATAGAGATTAATATTAAGCACTGCATGGGGCATTTTATGGTAAAAAAAAGCGAACTATTCGAACAGAAGGCGGACATTCTATAGGAGTTCAAAATGTTGTTTTGCGCTAAATACTTACCCGGTTCCATTATCGATTACACAGGCAGGTAAATGAGCCGACATCCTTCCAGAATTGGCTAACGAGTAAACTACTTATTCATAAAAAGTATAAGAATTAAATCTTAATCCAGTACAAAAACACCTAAACCTAAGATGGTCGGCGCTTCCTCACCGGTCGTAACGTTGAAGTGTCACCGTCGCCCCACCCATCCGGCAAACAAAACGTCATCCTAAAAAGAACATCAATAACGACATCTAGTGATAACTTTTGAAACGTACTATCGGTCTTAGAGCTGCCCGTTGTCCGTCTGCGGTCCGTCATCGGAGTTTTATGAATAATTCTCTGATTACATTCTGAAATTTAGACCTGGATTACGTTCACAGGCATAATTAGGATTTCTCGTTCTCAGGCGCTGCTTTTGAAGGAAGGAAATCTGCATACAGTATACTGTATGTAGGCCTAACCATGTTCTATTCAGTCTTCATTTCGACTCATTTTCATTTTTACTCCCACAGGCTGTTGAATGAGTCATGTATTGCACCCATAAACCTAATATTCAAGCTTGGCTGCATGTTGGTATTGCAAGAAGTGACTAAGAGGGTTGTGCCATGCTGACTTATCAGTCGTGTTAAATCTATCGTCTAGTGTGCAAGAAACCCAAGTTCAATTCCCAGCTACAGTGTCAAGTATTGTGGCACCGTTCTATGACACTTTAAAAGAGCGTTATGTAAGACATGTAGTGCTCCAAATTAAAATTCATAATAATATAATAATTACATTGGCGTGTCGAGAGCTGATAGAATTAGGAATGAGTATATTAGAGGTAGCCTGGGAGTTGACGTCGCCGAAAAAATGAAAGGAATAGGCTGAGGTGGTACGGACACGTCATGAGAAGAGGGGAGGAGAAGCTCGTTAGGTCCATTCCAGGAATGCAGGTGGTCGGTAGCACCGGGGCAGGGGGAGACCGAAGCAAACGTGGGAAAAGGTCGTCCGTAAGGATATGGTAGTGTGTGGGGAGGACGGGGACCTGGTGGGTTTTTGTTTTTTTATTGGTGTTTTAGGGCCCTTCAACTACAAGGTCATTAGAGCCCCCTCCACTGTGTAGTTCTGATGCAGAAACTGCACAGACACTACACTAATGCAACGATTTTTGGATACTAACGGTACTCAGTTTTCCTAAGCGGCCACCCATGTCAGTACTAGCTGAGATTGTGCTGCATAACTTCAGTGATCAGACGAGAACTGGTGTGTCCAACGCAATTCGCCGCTCCCTACTTGGTGAGAGATAGACGGGAGTGGAGGGCTAGAACCCGCAGACCCGACCCTGCCACCGGCGGGATAAGGGTGTGATGAAGATAATAATTACATATTGAGTTATGAGAGTTAATACCCACGTAGGAAATTTCATCTATACAGTGTCTGTGACCCTACTGTCAATCTCAATATTTGTGACGAATTATTCGCTTAATAATTTGTAATGATAAGCATATGAATTGCTATTGATGCTATTTTTGTCAAACCCCCGGTGGGATGTCATTCCTCATTACCATTCAAGTGAAGAAGAAAAAAAAGTGAAAACCTTGGTGGTCAGCTCCCATTATTGCAATCAAATAAATCTTTCTCTGTCAAACAGTATTGAAAGTGTGTATTTGACTTAGCGTAAACTTAGTTTTTCATGTTGGGTTGATGACAGCTTGTAACATTTGAGAGATGCTTGGATGAAGAATTATAAACGATCTAAAGTATACTTACGAGAAAAAAAAAATTTGATATTGTCGGTAGAATTGTACCAGCCACAGATTAAACCATAAAACAAAAGACTTATTCTTTCTTCATATCAAGGTCAAATTTACATGTAAAACAAGCTTCAAAGATGAACTACGGTTTCTAGAGGAAAAAAAGGGCTAATTCAGTAAATTCATGCAACGACATTTAATCCATGCACAGCATAAAAAAATGAAATAAATATACTCAGTTTGCCTTTAAAAAAATCCTCTTCAGATAATATTTCGACAATTTATGGACAGTAGTAAATTAGTTTATGGGTTGTTTGCATATATTTAGCCCTCCTGGTAAATCTATAGATGTACGTCATTATACGGTTAGAAAGCTTTGGATACTGTTTGGATTTCAGTCTCTCTGAAAATAACTTGGATGAGGGAGGCATACCACAATTTTCATTGTAAAAGCTTTTTGAATCACCCTCTTACTGTCAAGTATAAAAACAAAGGATTGATATTGATGTTTTAAAAAAAGCTCTATATAAATATCCACTACTTGACACTTCTTCGCAGTTAAGCTCTTGTTGGAGCGCATCAATGAAGTGAAAACACAATAGTACAACTTTGAATATTTCTTTTTGAGCGTGCCACTACTAACAAAAGGTAAGTTTTAAAAAGTTTATAGTCATTACTTTTAGAAAAATCTTTATACTTTTAGCATCCCGAGTTATCATTTTTAATGAGCGCCATTAAAGCGTTTTTTAATATATTAGGCATAAGTAGAATCCTAAGGATATTGCCGTTTCGCAGCTTCTCTTAAATCTTATTGTTGTTCATGAAACCGTCATTGCAAACAACAGATTATCTAAATCTACAAACCCGACTTTAGGACGTAAGAAAACATGGATTATTGTTCAAAATAATGCGAAACATCTTTCATTAACAATTGCTCCTTTAGAACATTAAAAAGAAATGGAATTCGAATGTGTAGCGCCGATGAAAACTTTTTCCGATGGTTCAAATCGAAGAAGTAATAGATACAATTTATCATCGTAATAATATTAAATAATTTCTTTTTTTTTCAGGTATTTAAAACGTCCTTAATGAAAATGTTTCAAAATAAAACAAAAGTATTTCTGTTCCGTTCGATAGTTATATTCTTTTTAATTCTCATTTCGCAACATGGCGTCTTTGGAACGCTGCATTCCGCCGCCATTGGAAGATCTTTCAAAAGTGAAAAACAAAAGAGATATTTTAAAACTTTTGATCTGAAAATGAATCATGAAAATCCAACAGATAATGGAAACGTCCAACAGTTAACTAAAATAGCAGATATAATAGCAGCTAATCGACATCTGGCTCACGTCACATCATCTCTAGTATGTTCTGTACCGCGAGAAAAAGTTATTCGCATCACCTCTTGTTATCCATATCTGACCGAAGATATTTACCCATTCAGTACGATTTTACATGAATGTAGTGATGCATCTGGATGCTGTGGAGGAAAATCAAATGCTCTAAATACCGGTATTAAAATGTCAGGATCGTGTGACGACGACTTCATTTGCGCCGCGGTTGAAAAACACATCGTGACGCTACACTTTCACGTTTACCATCACGATGGTTCTCGTCATGTTAAGGAACTGACATTTTTCAATCATACGTCATGTTCTTGTTTACCTCGACCACCTGGTTATTCTCGTGTCACTACACAAGAATTGCTTTGTCCTTGGTTTTCAAATGTACACGGCATGACAGATGAACCCAGAAAATAATGCGTAAATGATCAAAAACAAATGTATTATAGTTGTCAATTATTTCGTGAATGACCCTAGACAATAGAACGTCATTAGAACGTCGCTGCTGCATAATTAAGAAGATTATGAATTGATAATCATATGCCAAATATGAACTTTACAGCTTCAAAATGGAAATGATATAATATAGTTTGTCGATTATTTGTCGTGATATACAGTGCATCGTTCTTGTATCAGTAATTGAAATGCCGTACTATTAAAATAATAAAGCGTAGAACAGAAGTAATATTAGGCCTACCGTTAAATTCGAACGACCTATAAAGGGTAATTGTATAACACTATTGAACGAATACTGGATTTCGTTACATAAATAGTTAACTATTAGTCATCAAGGTATGTTTAAATTGTATTTTTTTAAACACATATCAGATATGCTATATGAGAGAACTGAGAAGAATGCATCACCTACCCGGCGCACAATGACAATGGTCTGCCTGTAGTCGGAAGTTGTCAACACTAATTACCATTAAGTTTTAGCCATTGATAATTGTTTCAATACAAAGGTGGGAGGATCTTATAGAAATCAACTAGCTGCAAAAACAGGTTTCGTAGCGGTAGGAAAGTCGGTCAAGTTGGGCTACTGGGTCATACCGCAGCTCAACTTTTAAGTAATACCCTTAGAAGGTTGTGAGACTTTGCTTCCTGTACGAGCAGATATTTCATTCACTCCAAAACTAGTATTACGTATTGATGCATGCACACACACAAACCGACACTGCATTTCGAGTATTAAGTAACAAATGGATAAATCTTAATTCTGCAGAAATGGATTTCTTGTGAGTGGAATGAAACAAATCTTTTTGCAGCTCAAACATAAGGGGTAAGTCAAAATCGTTAAGCAAACGTTTTCATGTTTACGGAAGTTTATGAAATGCGTGATGATAATAATAATCTTTATACTGCAAAGTACTTAACGATAGCGCATTATTTAAAAACCAAGTTGTCTAAATTCATATCTATAATAGTCTCTTGCAGTCTTCTGCCAATGACAGCCAGGCATCTGCTACGACAACCACTTTTAGTGTCTAGACAGATATTCTACATCAAGGATGAGCTAAATGCAATATCTGATCCACATTTATATTACGTCTCTGCTAAATCACATAGCTATTATTTGCAAAAAAAAGTGCAACAATCAGATCACTTTGATTAGTTTAACTAAAAAGCATAAACTGTTAAAAGTTGTGAGGTTAGAGAGACGTAAAAAGCATTCTCAACTATTCCCCCTTTCTGTCCTAGATAGTATGTAAGTAGTAAAGTCACTGCAACTCGTAAAGCGTTACCTTTGCGTATAAAAAATGATTTTTACATGTCATTCGATAAACCTCCCCTCTCCAAAGTTCCATTGCTCACTCCCCCCTAGAAATAGTTGCAGATCTTAGGGGCTTGATGTCAATTCACATCCTGAAACTCATCTCAGGATAGAATATTCGTCAGAGGCGATTAAATGTTGCATGACACAAATGACGTTGTCCAATTCTCGTAGCTAACGAGTTCTCAGGTATTTGAAACTGACGAAAGGTACCCTACATAATGTTAGAGAAGAAAGAAAAGTAGTACAAGTATTGTCTATGAAATTAAAAAAAATAATAGTTGACATTTAATACTCGTTACTTAATTACCATTTGACGTCGATAACCTGAATGCAACTGTCATTATGAGCCTAACATTTCATATTTTCTCGTGTGTAGGTTGGAATGACGACTTGTAAAATATATTTCTCATACCAAACCACTATATTTATCTTGATCTTGGCTGGAAACTTGATAGCGAGTCAGGAAAGTTCAATAATTTCAAGAAGTTTACAGAAACACTTATCAGATCAACTTCTATCCATGTGGACAAATGGAGATTCGCTTTCTTCTGAATCTCTGACGTCAACCAATTCAGATTCCAAGAGTGTCAACCAAGATGATTATTCAATGAGGAAACTTTTCCAATTCTTGACTCACAAAGCGTCTGAAACTGACTCAAATAGGTAAGCCTGAAAAAAACGAGATACCGTATACCGTATATACAGTAAAACCTCTCTATGGGTACACCGCCTATAGGCTTTATGTGATTACACCCCCTGCTCTAAATGGTACACATCTGTAATGGGTACACCCCTCTATTGATACACTAATACATGTCACCATTTTCAGAAAACCACCTCTGTAATGGGTACATCCCGCCTCGGTAACGCAGTGAGGTTAGGTAGCGTGCTTGAAAACGGCGGCAGTGGTTCTGGGTTCAATACTGGACCGAGGTGGGTTGCCTTCTTTCAGGTGAGAGAGATGTTCCGAGTGCGCCTTCCTTTGGATGAGAAGTAAAGCCGAAGTCTTGTGTGATGTTCAATAGCATTTACACATCAAAGAACTCTCTCTACTATGCAACGGACAGATGAGGCAAAATTTCCAGGTGTAGGAGCTCGCCCCCCCCCCCCCCTGGCATCAGGTGGAATACCCCAACGAACTGTAGACCGACAATAAATTAGCATAGGAGTTGCAGCTTTGGTCTGCAACCGGCTGCGAAAAACTTCTGTCCAATAGATCACCTTTGTAACCATTCAGAAGGACAAGATGGGTACCCGACCCTGCCATAGGCGGTAAATAAGAAGGTAGCTTGATTCTAGACAAACGATCATTGATTCGTTTGTTTGTAAAAATTAAATTTGTGTACGTTAAGAATTTTGTGAAATATTATAACTGCAGCATGTATGTATGTATGTATATACAAAAAACAACAGTATTATTAAAGTGGGCCATACCCCTCTTAGGGGTACACCCCTCTGATGGGTACATTTTGGCAGGGTCCCCCAGGTGTATCAATTAGAGAGGTCTCACTGTATACAGGAATAAAACCTTGAAAAGTTAAAGAAAAAAAAGATAAAACACGTTTAGAAATGTTATTCAACTGCAGCACCGTAACTGGGGCGTGGCGAAGAAGGCGGCCGCCACGGGCGCAACTGGGTTTGGGGCGCAAAATGTTTAAGTTTTTTGTCATTATTGGGTTACGGGCAAGCGAAAGTTAGACACTTGCCACAGGCGCTTCATATCCCCCGTTACGGCTCTGTTTAACTGTTACAGAAAAATTCCAAGTGCTGCTATTCAAGGACTAAATGCACTGGTGTCAGGCAAGGCTAAACTTCCACAAGCTATCAATTTGGATGTTGATAAACCATATAATGCTGTCATGAAATATTTCGACGAGTTGGAAATAACAGACAGAGACTGTCAGATGAGGACAATATGTGAATTATTAATGGAACCTCAAGCAAGTTACGGAGTTTTCGGAGAACTTCTCAATTTCGTTTTTGGGTAATTCAATTTTCTCATATTTTGTTTACAGTCCGTTTTAAGAGTTTGTTTATTATAATATTTTTTTGATGTTTGCATATCGTGTTAGACAGGAAACTGCAAGCGAAAATGTAATTGGACCATTTGACAGCAACGTCTATAAGGAGTTATATGCAGCTGCCAAAAATGGGCGTCATGTGAACGACTGTCAAGCTTTATATTCCAAATGTTCAACATCTTATAAGGAATATATCAAATTAGTTAACATTTAACGGTAAATTAGTTTCGAGTTTGGAATTGTTATTGTATATGTGTGTGGTGGCATAACGTTACAAGTGTTGAAATGTAGTAGGGCCTGCGTACAGTTCCAACTCTGACTTGGGACTCCAGCACTGATGATGGCCGACTATAAATTATTGAAAGATAAACGCAGCTTTTGTTTTGTTGGTGTTTTACGGTCCTTCAGCTACAAGGTCATTACAGCCCCGTCCACTAAATAGTTCTAGTGCAGACACTACGCTGTTTGTTTGTTGGTGTTTTAGGCCCTTCAACTACAAGGTCATTAGAGCCCCGTCCACAGCATAGTTCTTATGCAAAGACTGCACAGACACTACACTAATGCAACGATTTTTGGGTATTAGCAGTACCCAGTTTTCCCAAGCGGCCACCCATGTCAGTACTAGCTGGGGTTGCGCTGCTTAACTTCAGTGATCAGACGAGAACTGGTGTGTCCAACGCAATTCGCCGCTCCCGACACTACGCTAATCAGGGGTGGATCCAGGAGGGGGAACAATGCAGCAATTGCTCCCCCCTCAGTGCTTCAATGGGGCGCATATTTCATGTGATGCATGATTCAACTTTGCAACTGATGAGGCATTTTTGAATTGCTGTTCCCACTTCTATACTGCTGGTCCAACAGTTGCAGTCCAATTTGCAGTTGGCGGAACCACTGAAGACAGGACATTGTTTAAGGGGCAGTAGAAGACCTATTGTAATTGCTAGCTAGAATTATACTAAGGGATTTTGAATATATAAAAATATTTGGGTCGCACTTTTTTTTGAAGTGCTCCCCCTCGATCTGCCTCAGGATCCGCCCCTGCCGCTTGACGAATGCGACGATATTTGGGTATTAGCGATACCCTGGTTTCCCAAGCGGCCACCCATGTTAGTACTAGGTGGGGTTGCGTTGCTTCACTTATGTAATCAGACGAGAACTGGTGTGTTCAACGCATTAAGCCGCCGCCCTGAAAAACGAAGCCAAGACCCTTAAATTTCCCGTTTCTCTTACCGTTTCTTTCAGTAATGGTTTAAAGAAGTCTTTAAATGTAAATATAATCACGTGACTTTAGTCAATATTTTGACAGTTATGTAACATCTGTCAGCACACATCTTTCAATATCCTTTCTGTCGGACTTTAACATAGGGTTGGGGCACAGATAACAGACATCGACAGTAAACACATGGCATGTTAAAAGCGATTTTTCCTTACCTGAAAAATACTGACAAATTCTTGGGACTCACAATTGTGTAAATATTAATTTGGGAAAGTTGCATCTCACACCGAAAAGGGGATCAGTTTCACCTCCCATTAGAAGGAAGTGTGGTCTATTTCGTTATTTTTAGCCTATTTACTTACGATGATGTGCCAAAATAACGGTAACGTCAGTATATACTCTTCATCCGGTAGGTCATCATCATCATCATCATACCCGCATCCCGCCTGCGGCAGGGTCGGATCTGCGGGTTCTGGCCCTCCACTCCCGTCTCTCCCCCACCAGGTCTCTGTCCACCCCACATAATGCCATATCCTTGCGAACAACCTGCTCCCACGTCTGCTTCGGTCTCCCCCTGCCCCGAGTGCTACCGACCACCTGCATTCCTAGGATGGACCTAACGAGTACTCTTCATAAGGTAGGTAACCGGTTTTATATCTCATCTGTGACTGAAGGCACACTCGGGGCATCCTTATGGTCTAGTAAAAACGCAACCTAGGTCACCCAGATTTGAACCTGCTACCACGAACTTCCCAGTCAATCTGGCTGCCAAGGGAAACTCCAAATGCACCTGACGTCCTTAAAGTCATTTATCGACGCCAACAGCAACGTCCACACCTGAGGATTTTGTCAAGGAAGTCGATCGGATCTATCACATTGTAAGCAAGTAATTTGCAACTCCTAACCCTTTTCTCGCCTATGGCAGGGTCGGGTACCTATCAATATCCATCTGGATGGATCTATGGGCGATCTGTTAAACGGTATCTTTACGCAGCGGGCTGCTGGCCTAAGCTACAACCCATTATGCTTCTTTATCGTCGTCCTACTGATCTTTCGGGCACTCCACGAGCTCCTACACCTGGAAATGTTACCTGATCTACTCGTTTCACAAACATTTGTTAGAGGGAGGCCTCCTGCAGCCCTGATGCTTCATTTTTTAGCGCCGGCCGTGAAAATATGGAAATAATGCGAGTAGTCAATGATCACTCACGCACAAGGGTGACCCATTGGAGAACGGATAGTTGCTGAGTATCAACATTTTTTGCAGGTGTATCTACACATTCATTAGTGTAGACCAAGTAGACACCAGTTTTGCAATACGGTTGCATTATGCTCTGCATTCTCTTTCAAGAATTTCACCTTATAAAAGGTAGCCTACAAGAGAACATCTTTGAAGGTACAACTACCGCAAGTGACTTCATGAGTCACTTGGCGTGCGCTACCGGGAGGCATTCCGAGTGTACTGCAACTTTTTACAAGTAATAAGTGGTGGTCACTAGGGCTGGCGTTACACAGTGCGGTAAAGTCTTGGTGTACTCACCATGACTTTACCGCACTGACGAGAATCCCCCCCCCCGAGATGGTGTCACCAGGTACGGTCTGATGAGCGGCGAACTGCGCTGGACACACCAGTTCTCGTCTGATGAGCGGCGAACTGCGCTGGACACACCAGTTCTCGTCTGATGAGCGGCGAGTTGCGTTGGACACACCAGTTCTCGTCTGATGAGCGGCGAGCTGCGTTGGACACACCAGTTCTCGTCTGATCACTGAAGTTAAGCAACGCAAGCCCAGTTAGTACTGACATGGGTGGTCGCTCAGGAAAGCTGGGTACTGCTAATACCCAATAATCGCCACATTGGTGTAGTGTCTGTGCAGTCTATGCATTAGAACTACGCAGTGGACGGGTCTCTAATGACCTTGTAGTTGACGGGACCTTAAACACCAACAAACAACAGCAACCCCCCCTGGACACACCAGTCCTCGTCTGATGAGCGGCGAACTGCGCTGGACACACCAGTTCTCGTCTGATGAGCGGCGAACTGCGCTGGACACACCAGTTCTCGTCTGATGAGCGGCGAACTGCGCTGGACACACCAGTTCTCGTCTGATCACTGAAGTTAAGCAGCGCAACCCCAGCTAGTACTGACATGGGTGGCTGCTTGGGAAAACTGAGTACTGCTAATACGAAAAAAATCGTCGCATTAACGTAGTTTCTGTGCAGTCTCTGCATTAGAACTAAGCAGTGGACGGGGCTCTAACAAATAAACAATCCTCGTCTGATCACTGAAGTTAAGCAACGCAACCCCAGCTAGTACTAACATAGGTGGCCACTTGGGAAAACTGGGTACCGCTAATACCTAAAAACCGTCACATTAGCGGTGTCTTGCAGTCTCTGTATTAGAACTATGCAGTGGACGGGGCTCTAATGACCTTGTAGTTAGTTGAAGGGCCCTGAAACACAAACGAAACAGACAAATCCGCATCTCCCCCAACGACACCACTAAAAGTAATTCTTAATTAAAACAATTACAAACAGCCCACCGCATTCGACACTTACCCCTTCATAAAAACAACTTCACCACTGTCATATGAATAAGTTTAAGGTGCTGGCACTTAACAGTTGCAAGTAACAGGAAAGACAACTCTGGAAACGCAAACTCTGGCAACGAAAAAAAAATAACGGCGCGAATTCATGGCGTTATGACGCTCCTGCTAGTTGACAGTGAAAGGCTTAATTGTAAAACGATAAGTGAGAATTTGATCCTTTTTTTATATTAGGTAATCATCATCAAACCCTTATCCCGCCTGTGGCAGGATCAGATCAGCCCTCCACTCCCGACTTTCACTACCAGAGTTATATCTACCCCACACTCTGTTATATTCCTTCATACAACCTGCTCTCACATCTGCGTTGTCTTCTCTTGCCCCGGGGTGCTTGCATCCCTGTGATGGGCTTAACAGGCTCCTCCTCCCCTCTTCTCATCATATGCCCTGACAACATCAAACCTCTCTTTTTTATATTGCACAAACCAGAATAAAATCCTTCAGGATGCCAGTGATGACGAACTCCCCCTTTCGATGACTGAGTCACAAGACACAAATATTCATTTTTTTTAGTCTTGTCTCTCTATTACGGTAAAGTACTACGTGTCTGATCTCATAATTAATAGTTATGCTTATTTTATCACTATTACCGTTTCATGCATGTGTACGAGTCGGCAAATTACATTTGTTTTCCTCTCCGTTCTCGTGCTGACGACACGCACGACTAAAAATCAAGAAGAATTTTAGTTAGGCCTCCATGTCTGTGATGAACAGCTGTCGGCTCTGTTAAGAAGAATAACTCTTTTTTTCTCAAAGGCACGGCTATGAATTAGTGACCGCATCATTATGGACATAAAAATTATGTTATTATTCAATTGTCCTATTTAACAGGAAATAACTGGACTTTGGATTATAAATGAGCGGATATTAAGATGAATTACAAGCTGCAACATTCGGAGGCGTCCTACTTACAGCACATCAAACGGCATTGTCACTCCAAAAGCACTATTTTGCCGAATTGTTCAATGACACTAATTAAGAATTAAATAACTGGCATGTTATGCGTTTGTCTTAAGATGTTTATTAACAAATCTCAATTACTTTTATTCAAGAAAGGATATAAATAGTATATTAATTCAACATCGAATTAATAATCTTAACCGTCAACACTAATATCTGTGAGGGGGATCGTGTTAATCTCAGAGGTAAACATGACCTGCATTTTGACCTCTTGGATTCACAACAGGTAAAATAACATTTAAAAACAGGTAGGAAATACATTTTTTACATTCAACTCTTACGGATGAGGGAAGGTTGTCATAATAAATTACATTATGTTACATTTAAGAAGAATGAGTAAAATTGTAGTAAGAATTTCAACTAATAAATTATCTCTTTAAAAAAAAAAGGGAAATGGCTTAAAATACTTAAAAGAAACAGTAAGGACATAGACCAAATACATTAAAAAATAATGAGGAATTGGTCAAGCTTTGTCCATTTGTCATTTTTCAGTTGAGAAAGAGAGGTATATGCTTCAGCACTTATCAGAAAAAAATTAAAAACATCACAATAATTATCCTCTTAAGTTAAAAAATTTGTGTGAATTACACATTAAAAATGCTGTCGAAATATTTGTTCATGTCATTGAGATCTAAAATGAGATGCGATGGAGTAAGGACATGTGCTATATCTGGAGCAGTCTTTTACTTCTTTTCCCATTTTCATCGACTCAATATATTCTTTGACCACTCTTAATATTGGACCAGGTAAGTTGAATCGACCAGCATTACTTACATAACTGTAAAAAAAAACGGAAGACAAAAATTAAAAATCAAAATACACACGTCAGTCACCGATTTTATAATGAACTGATTATAGATGACCTCTTGTACGCTGTCACCTTTATCGCCCGTAATGCAACCGGTTGGTGAAACGCGAACTTAATTTCTAATGTAAAGTCAAATCAATAAAACTTACTCCATAAATTTAACCATATTTCTAGCAGTTGGTCCCAATTCTGGTTCCAGAGCATGAACTTCACAATTGAATCGTTTTCGGCATTGAGGATCTTTGACATCAAACTTCTGCCACGCTTCCTGAATCATGGCCAGTTTGGCCAACATCTCTGCTTTATCCATATGGAGTCCGTCGTCAAAAGCTCTAAGTATATAAACAAGTAAATATTTAAAACCCAACGTGTATAATAATAATAATAAAACTTGCTATGTGAGGCGCACATGTGACACGAAGGTCGAAGATATTGGCAGAGTGATGCAAACAAGTCGTGTCTCATATTTTTCTATTTAAAATGGTTCATATTGTAATAATGCAGTAGCACAAGTGGTTATGTTTCATGCTCTGTGTTTGAACTATGTATATCACCTGTTTTGCAGTTTATGTTCAAACGAATTTCTTGTAATGAGAAAATTTTGGTTTTGGCAACACGATAATAATCCATCACGGACATCTCTCCGACCCACAGTATATAATAACTTTTCCCATCTCTGCCAAATTGCGACGTTTTGTCAGTAGTATTATTGGTGTTATGTGAATTAAACAACAATGTAGTTAAAGTACTAACCTTTTCATAATAGGATTAGCGAATAAAATGGATAAAATCGTCGGTGCTAAAAGGATTCCTATTAAGATAATGCCTAAAATCCCAATGGTGCCAATGGAAGACAAAGCTGTAGTAAAACCACTCGTAAGACCGCCATCCAATGTCCTTCCTTGTTTCTGATTATTGGATTGCACTTCTTCGGAGGCATAAGCGAAATTTGCGTAGAAAATGACAGCCACTAATACGATAAGGTACTTCATGGTGATGATTTTGTAGATTAAATAAATGACTGAAAAGATTGAAACGAAGAGTCAATAATGAGGTGGCCATCTTGGATGCGTACGGCGCATGTGCATCAAAATTCGAACATGTCGTCATCAAAGAATGGAATCTTTCTCGAAAGTTCTATTATTCTTTGATATTAAAAATAAATTGTATCTGATGTCATTTTGGTGGTATTTCCAAGTATAATTTTCGTACTTTGCGAATAAAAGTAACTGAAAATCGGCAAAATGTCAACGGAAATGTGAAATACGAGACAGGTAGAGAGATATACTTACACAAATTTTAAATTCGTGGAATTATTCCCCAAAATTCTATGTTCTATTTATCACTAGAGAGAAAAAGAATGAATTGTGAAGTTGACAACAACTTCACTGCTTTGATACGAAATTTAATGTCTAAGAAAATAAGGACAAGTCTCACCTTTTATATTTCGTGCACCGAAATGCTCCGCCTTTGATGTGAGCTCCTCCTTGAGGCAACCTCAAAGCCAATGGGTAAGGACAACTAATTAGGTCACTCTAGGCAAGTGTTCATCATGTAAGGGCAGAATCACCATTTTTCTCATAGGTGAAGGCTAAGATTTGGGCGGAGAAGATTTTTAAAAGAATAAGGAAGAAGAAGATCCTCAAGATCTTCACATGGCAAGTCAGGAGGTAATGAAGGTCAAGTTCAGCACCGTAAATTCAATTTTTGACTCTATAGCTAATATCACTAGAAATTAGGAAGTAAAACATCAAATGACATCGGAGTGAAATGTAGGTTAATGTTACTATATAAAAATACTTTTTTTTCTTTCATATTATGAAAAGGTCAGTTTTTCAATATCACTTCTTTTTGGCACTCCTTCGCTAATTAGCCTAACAAATAAAATTATTTTTTATTTCAGCGGAGGATAAAAAAACCCTAATAAATGATTTGCTAAAATGCTAACATCACATTTAATAAATATTGATGGTCTAATTACCGGTTGCTGAGTATACACCCGAACTTTTAATACTCTAAAAAAAAGTACTTTTTCATAAACAAATATTTAGTTTGTCATATAAATATAAAAAAGTGTCTACCACCTGGCAGTTCTCAAACTCCACGTAGTGAAACTGAAAGTGAAGTTTACAAATTTATTTGTCCGATTATATCACATGTTTATATAAAATTTCTGTTTAATACCTTTCGTTTAGATCAACATTGTATGATTTATATTCTTATGTGAAAGAAGGCATTGCTATCGCAGACTTACGTATTCAAGAAACAAGTAGGGCCTATAATCGCTTCCAATGCAAGGACGCCAGGTTCATATTACTCGGCATGTTATTCATAATGTGGTAAGCAAAAGTACTGTAAAAATACTGTACTAACCGTTTTCACGCCTATGGCAGAGTCGGGTACCCATTTTTGTCCTTCTGGGACACATGGGCGATCTGCTAGCACAGGCGGCTCATGGGGCAGGCAAACCTAGACGGCTGCCTAGGGCGGCAAGTTTCACAGGGGCGGCTAATTTCAGAGGTACTTCCTTGCCATGCAGTCTATCGGTCATTTAAAATGTCCATAGTCCTGGGCTACCCAAACTTCTCTTATTGGTGGGACCTTTTCTAAATGTTGGCTTTCTCAAGGCGCCCTTTGCAGAGGCATAGCAATGCATTGGCGATGGCACGAATGCCAAGGGTGTGTAGAGAGCTCGGCCAATTTAGAACTGCATTAGTGGGGGACGGCGATGGACCCACTTGCCTGGGGCACCTGAAACTCACGAGCCGGGCCTGTTTGCTAGATAGCATTTTTTACACAGCCAGCTGCCGACCTAAGCTCCACCCATGCCAGGAGGCGAGCTCCTACACTTGAGAATTTTGCTGATCTACTCGTTGCGTAGTAGAGTGATATGGTACACACCACACAGGGCCAGGGCCTCATATATTGTAGTGAAAATAGGAATTAATTAGCAGCAATTAATGGGGCCTAAAATGATGTCCTCAATGTCATTCAGAGTTCCTCTCAACACGTTTCTCTCAAAAAGGGATTCTTAACATTCCAATTGTCTACATTGTTTATTATTAGTATTATTATAATATCCGAAATGCTGTGCCAAAAACGTTCCTTATCCTCTTCCTGAAGTCCGCATATTTGGAGTTGACATGAGGTCACAGTATTTTAAGCTATTTTCAGCGTGAATAGCTGAGCAGTGGAACAGTCATCCACAAAGGGAGGGAAAAAAATTCGTCGTCTCTCAACTTTTGGCCTGAAAAAAAAAAGCGAAAAAAAGGGCATCTGTGTGAGTACTCATTATCATGTAAGGAATTTAGGATAGGGTGGAGGAAATGAGGATAGTATTAGGGCTTGAAAAGAGTGGGAAGGTAAAGAGAAATGACGTAAGGAGCCTTAGGGGTCAGAAGGTCCTCAGGTAAGAGGGTAAAGAAAGGACAACTGATGAAATGGTGGAAGCAAAACAACAACAAGGATTTTCCGTATTGCAATACGCAGTGACCCAGAACATTAGACACGTAAAAAGAGACAGGATATTTCACATATTTGATCGAGTGGCTTTTTTTCCCTAAAGAAGTGAGACCTGGACAGTATTTCAATGTCGGTTAAAATTTGTTTTAAATTTTAATCTAATGTATGTCAGTCAAGTTTAGCTAATTTCAATTCTCTCTCTCTCTGCAACAGTTGAAATTAAGACTCAACAGTGGGTCTGAAGAAAATTATAATCAACTTTGATGAAGAAAAAGCAGGACAAGAAAAAGTTGAGAAATTTTATCTTTTTTTAAAAAATTAGCATTGAAATTTTACACTTCCGTTTATAACTGAAAGGAATAATAGGTATTTTTCTCAAGATTAAGGTTAATGGCAGTCACTCCAGGTAGAAAAATACCAATGACGGTCAACGCCGGTCACTTGCGAGGGGTCAGTTACTAAATAAGAATTCTAACAGCGTAAGATTCTCGCCCTTGACCTTTTTTAAAATTGACTCTAGGGTTGCCTCGTAAAACCAGACTGGTAGACAAAGAAATAAAGTGCCAAACTTAATCGGTATGGTGATTACTTCCTCGGGGCTAAATCTTCCACGACTGGACATTTCTTAAAAGAAAATTAAACTGTGATTAACAGAGTGGACATTTTACAAATTGAAATTGTGAAGAAAAACTTGCCCTTTAATTAATACCTTTTTTAATATTGAAATTGAATAATAACTTGCCAGGTCGGTAGAGTCGATCCTTGACCGGCAACAGAAGTGAGAAGTGTTGTTGTGGACAGCATTTCCAAGCGTATGTCCAGGAGTTCGCCGCCGTCTCGGTTTTAATGGGGTCTCTAATGACCTTGTAGTTGACGGGACCTTAAACACCAACAAACTAAACTCGGTTTTAATGACCTTTGAAGTCGACAAGTGGAGAGGTTGTTGTTTGTTGGTGTTTTAGGGCCCTTCAACTACAAAGGTCATTAGAGCCCCGTCCACAGTGTAGTTCTTATGCAGAGACTGCACAGACACTACACTAATGCGACGATTTTTGGGTATTAGCAGTACCCAGTTTTCCCAAGCGGCCACCCATGTCAGTACTAGCAGGGGTTGCGCTGCTTAACTTCAGTGATCAGACGAGAACTGGTGTTTCCAACGGAATTCGCCGCTCCAAGTGGACAGGATTCCTAATTGTTGGAGAGTTTATTGTCACTCGTTGTCCGGGTAAATTACTTTCGGAACTGAAAGCTAGACGTAAATTTAATCAAATAAATGTAGAAAAAAACAACGATGATAACGACCATTGTCCGTCTTGACCACTACATTCAAAAGGCATCAACAGAAAGTCGCTTGCCAGGTTATTTTTGTTTTTCCATCATCTCAATTCGTGGGGTAGGCTGGCATCCCCCCACAGACCACCCAGCCAATATTCCTACAGGTTCCAGACGCCTGGCTGGGGTGCCCCCAGTCAGAGCATGTTCAGTGGGGAACCCGCAGACCCGACCCTGCCACAGGTGGGATAAGGGTGTGATGATGATGATGAAATGTAAAAAAAATCTTTCAGGTGTCAGTCAGCCTGTGGTTTTTGCAGTGCCGGATTTTTTGGTCGGTCAAGTAAGTCCCGGCCTACAGCATGAAGCACCTAGTAATATCTTACTTTTCGGGCGTTTGGGACCTCTTCTTCTTCAAGGGCCCAGTTGAATTCTTTGAGCCTGGAGCCCATAACAACCTTAATCAGGCAACGGACTACAGTATTGTTAATCGTCCAGTATGTGGTTGATTGTTGGCTGGTCAAGTAGGCCCAGACTCAGAATTTCTCGAATAGGACACCTGACGTTATTTTTGGGACACAACAGAATAATGTTCCGATTTCGGCGTTTGGGGACTTCCTCTTCGGGGGTGGGGTGGAGGGCATTGAATTCTTTCAGCCTGAAACCCATAGTTAATCAAGGACTAGACTATTGTTAATTTTCCAGGATGGGGCTGGCTGTTGACTTTATTCTGCCTTGGAACTTGGACAGGCCTCGAATTTGGAGAATGAATGTGAGTAGGTAAGTTAATTTAATGTGAATTTATTTGTTGTTCCGTGTTCGTCGATGACACATTTCTTTCAGGTGCACCACATTGAACTAAAAACGGAAGTTAAACTTTTGAATTCTTGTAATTTCGTTTTCCTCTTTAGGAGGAAAATGTATCGATCGTGTCCGGTGATGCAAAGCAACTCCTAACCTTTTCCCCGCCTATGGTAGGGTACCCATCTTGTCCCTCTGAATGGATACAAGGGCGATCTATTGGACAGTGTTTTTTTTCCGCAGCCGGTTGCCGACCAAATCTGGAACCCCTATGCTTATTTATCGTCGGTCTACTGTTCGCTTTGGGCGTTACACCGACGACAAGGGGCGAGCTCCTACACCGGAAATTTTGCCTAATCTACCCGTTACAAAGAAGAGAGAGTTCTTTGACGTACAAATGCCATCGTACACCACACGGGACCTCGGTTTTACTTCTCATCCGAAAGAAGGTTCACTCGGGGCCTCTCTCTCTCGCCCGGAAAGAAGTCAACCCACCTTGGTCCAGTATCGAACCTAGAACTACTGACGCAGTTACCGAGCGTGCACTGTGCCACCGTGGCGGATGATCCTGTCCGGTGACGGTCAAGTAAAATTAATGGCTGAGTTTGTTGAGATTGGACCATCACATTTGTTTCTTTATAAAAACTGAGTGCTCTTTATCCCAAAATTGTTTTTCCATTGAGACAATTGGAGTACTGATGCTAGAGGAGAGGTCAAGCGATTAGCAACGTGTTCCTGTTCACCACTTCCGCATATACTGTAATCGTATTTAAATTGTTGTCTGGTTGAAACTATTCTTTTTTTAGGAAATAAAAATGTGGTCATCATTTCGATAAGCGGTTTTTTGATGTTTTTTCCCTCCCGGTGTAAATTCGTGTTATTGTCTCTCTCTCGCTTGAGTCGGAAATCACAACCTGATGACCTTGTGCTCGAATGGACTTAAAATTGCGTTTCTTTACAAAAAGAATATACAAGTCCAGATATGAATGAACAGTCCAGTTACAGGTCAGTTTAGAAATCTCATTCACTAGTTCCGGCTGGATAAATGCTATTTTCACTCCGTGTTTTGAATTACTGGAAATGGACATTTTTCTCAAAGTGAATGGAGGCATCGGCCTGAGTTCAATTCTCGACTGTGGTGACATGATAGTGTGGGGGCTGCCCAATTTAAAATAGTCCATTACTGGTCCTCAGCAGAACAGACAGGGTCATTCAGACACTGTGTAGTGAGGGCCTTTCAACTGCAATGGTCATTAGAGCTCCGTCCACTGGGTGATTGTAACGGAGAGTCTGCACAGGCACTACGCTGTTATGACAATTTTTGAGTATTAGCAGTACCCAGTGTTCCTAAGCGGTCACCCATGCTAGCACTAACTGGTGTTACGTTGTTTAACTGCAATAATCAGACGAGAACACTGGTGTGTCCAACGCAATACAGCGGCTGTTAATGGCTGTGAATGGAGGCATCGGCCTGAGTTCAATTCTCGGCTGTGGTGACATGATAGTGTGGGAACTGTAACTGCTATTCTCCTTCTTCTTGACCCATTAAAGGGCTATTACGCCCAATTTAAAATTGTCCATTGCTGGTCCCCAGCTGAACAGACAGGTTCATTCAGACACTGTGGTGGATTTGTTGCGTTGGACACCAGTTCTCGTCTGATCACTGAAGTTAAGCAACGTAATTTTGTTTGTTGGTGTTTTAGGGCCCTTCGATTACAAGGTCATTAGAGCCCCCAAGCAACGCGACCCCAGCTAGTACTGACATGGTTGGCTGCCTGGGAAAACTGGGTATCGCTAATAGCCAAAAATCGTCGCATTAGTGTAGTGGCTGTGCAGTCTCTGCATTAGAACTACGCAGTGGACGGGGCTCTTGCGTAGCGTAAAATCTCTATGATGCCGGATGCGAACCGGCGTTTACAATTCAGCATGCAAACACGCTGTATTGGTGGGTAGCTGAACGTATTAATCGTAAAACGATAATGCATAGGGCCTACGTTAGGCACTAAATATTTCAATACTTTTATATTTTAAAATATCTTCGACAGTTAGGAAATGATCAAGGAAGTGACATTTTAAAGGTATGAAGACGTCAGAAAGGGGGTGAACTTCTACGCCTGGGAATGTCGCTCCATCCCGTCCGTAATGATCAACGTCTATAAAATTCAAATTGATATTTCGGCTTTTCTTATGAAGTTATGTTTTTCAATGTAGCACATTTTGACTACCTCAGAAAAATCATTAAAATTTCAACCAAAATAAAGGGCCATTTTGGAATGAATACCGATAAGATTTATTGATCACTGACCAAACAACTGCAGTATTCAAATCATAATTCTTGTTTCAAATATCAGTAAAAAATAAAAAAAAAAATTGAGCATTTTTGTAGCTGTCGATTTCATTTCCTTTCCGATTAGAAAAAGAAGAACAAAATAAACCAACATTTTAGCCAAATATTTATACAATAATCCACAGTTTATATATTAAAAACATACAAACAATAACGAAGGTTAATTACACTTACAGAGTTAACAATGAAATGCAATTGAAGACACGTTGAAGAGTTGAAATTGAAGACGACAACAACAACAGCAACAGCACGTACACAGTTTCAAAAATAATAATTTCTCTAAAAACACTTTTGAGACGATAGGACCCAGCCCCATCTGCATCATCAACTCGATTTCAATTCACAAATAATAAAACACGGTAAAACACGTGTCGAACACTACAGTAAGTAAACCTTACTCCAGTTGGAAGAATTTCAATCGCAAGTCTCTCGACCGGAAGTAGATTATTGAAGAAAGGGAGGGGGGAAAGAAAGGATTAAATTTTATAACAATCTTAATAATAAATATATAGTAGTCAATAAATTAAAAAGAAAAGAAAAACTCCCCGACGTCTTACTGTTATTACTGCTGCATGCAAGACATCGATATTAAGTTTTTGTCAAGTGTCTGTAAAATTAAGATTGTCCAAATTTCAAGTTGTAGTCGTCTGCTAGTAAATTTCTTTCTTCCTGACAACGATGATGATGATGATAACGATTCAGAAATCAAAAACTTAAATTTCTTAATACATTTTTAACTGAATATTCACAACTATTATAAACTTGTGAACACTCTCTTTGTGCTTTGCCATGATTAGCTGCTTCTAGATATTGTTTCAACAATGGATATTTTTCTCTATCATCATCTGACGATAAGTTACTGTAGGAAGACAAAAACAAACAGTTGTCAGTTACTGAATCAAAATTAAATATAATAATAATCTAAATATCAAAAAACACTGCTTACTTGAATGTATCTAAAATGTAATTTGTGAAATTTCCAAGACGTTTATTAACAGTGCCACTTTCCTGATGAATCTCACAAATGATTCGTTTCCTACATTCCACATCAGTGATATCAAAATTTTTAAATTGGTTTTCCAACGACGAAAACGATTTAAACAATTCCTCGGGATTCAAATTCGACACCGAATCATCAATGGACCGTTTGTATTTGCCTAGACCCCCTCCAAGAGGTGCACCGGCAGCCAGAGTAGAGGCAGCAGCTACTGAAGCTGCAGATGCCGCTGAACCAAACAACAACGCTAATGAAATACCTACGAATAACGGTAATCATTTTATTAGGATAATCGCTGCCTTAATTTAGACTCAAGATGCTCAATTAAACACACAGACACGCAACAAAAGTGGAAGAAGTACCAGAGTCAGAACCTACCAATTAACGTGATACCAACTACGAAATTCGGCGTGGTGATGATGTTACTTCCATTCACTGAAATGAAAGTTCTTCCCAGAGGTTCATCCAACGTAAAAGTCTCCAATTGTTGTTCACCGTCATCATTATTTTCTGTTGCTGTTATCGATGGCAATTGGGTCATCATCACGCATAGCAATACCATTACTAAAGTCAAGTATTTATCAGCAGCCGCCATATTGTCTATTGCAAACCTACAAAAGTGGCAAAAAAAGAGGGATTACATTTACATTTGTAAACATGAACTATGTTTTCATTTCACCTACGAACACAATATAAAATGAAACTGAATCTGAATTTATTGCTGCCTCGACATGACACCACAAATTCTTTTCAATTGTTGATATTAAAGAGTGAGATACTTTTTCTCCCATGACTTGTCAATTTCGAATTAATGGTAATAAGGTTTTTATGTTTTCGGGACACAACGGTAAATAAAAGCATCACCAAGATTGAGAAGGAGGGAAGAAGAGAAGAAAAACAGTTAATCCTTAGAAAGTTGCTTTTGATTATAAGCCGATTTAAAATCATTTTCGTTCAAATACGAAATAACCAAATAGAATTCGCTACTAACCTGTGTTCGAATTGTGTTCCAAAGAAGCGCACCGCGAAAAATTTGAAATTTAAGAAAATTACTGTGATATTTCTTAAATATTGGGCACTCGATATACACCGACTTTCACTTAGATATAATACACACAGGTACTATAACTGATATAGAAGGGAAAAAAAAGATATTAATTTCTTTTCCAATCTATACCTACTGTCATACGACTTGTCTCTGACCTAGACGTTTAATAGAACGGTAGAAGTTGACAGTTCACTTTATATACTCCTGAACTTTTAATGCAAAAACGCTCCAAGCGGATTGGTCGAGCAGCACGGTGACGTCATTGAAAATGGTTCCAAATTAGAAGGCGGAGATTCTAAAGTTTAAGAACAATAAGAGAAAGAGAAGAAGAGGTTGAAGATGGCGAAGAAAATTGAAATGAAGGGAGGAGGAAGAAGAAAGATAAAAAAAAAGGTTAATTTTTTTTTCAAAATGGGTGGAGATGAAAATTCTTGGTCCGTAAGGTGAGAACCGAATGAGGAACAGGAATTTCTTACCATCAGGTCAGCAGGAGTGATCAGTGTCAACGGGGCGGAAACTAAATATTTTTTTTGTTAATGGTATCAACAACTAGCGACCAACAATTTTTATTCATAAATTTTAGAATAAGGGCACTGGGGTATAATAATAAATTGTACAACTAAAAATGCATGTCGTGGGTGACCAAATTTGTGCGTGTTTATACACAGTTCAACATTTTTGCATGTTTAAAATGGCATTATAACATCTTACCCATTAAAAAAAAAATAGAAATAGAATGTCGGCTTAGTAGGATAGTATTCCTAATCCTTATATTTTAACACTTTTGAAAATTTACAATTAATTGACAAAGTTTTGGTACAGTTTTATTTCTGTGTGGGTTGATGGTTCCTTTTCTCCTAGGCCTGGACACTTTATGCCCTGTACAGTGGCCTTGTCCTGCTGATCACTCTGTCATTGAAAAAACTAGTAGTTGTCGCCTAATTCTACAACAGCTGCCTCATATTATTCTTCCAGTCGAAAAATCAAGCGCAGTGCCAAATAAGGGCGTTTTCCGAGCTCTAGGCTGAAAGGATAAATGGGTCCCTAAAGAAGAGGCTCCAGATGCAGAAATCCTAACTTTTATACAGCAGAGGAGGGCTTTACGATTATATCGTGAATGATGTCCCAGCTATGGGTGGACATATTGTATACAAATAAAAGTAAGTTTCGAAGATTTCGGTTAAAAATAGCACCATATCCCTTCGGGAAGATGTGGGCCGGCGTAGGCCCGTGCTTACTTGGCCTTCACGCTCTGTTATCCTCCTTTCATGATCACATTATTATAATTGTTGAAAAACCAGTTTAGGTCGCCTAATTCTAGACAGCACAAGTCTCGCGTTGTTCTTCAGGTCGAGAGATGAACCTCAAGCTAGTCGGGATTTCCGGATTTAAGAATTGGAGGGAGGTAGACAGAGAGACCGCGGAAAAGGGAGACACAGAGAGAAGGAGAAAGAGAGATAGAAAGGGAGACAGAGTAAGGGGAAAGACAGCAACTGAGGGATGGGGAGGCAGAGAGAAACAGACGGCGAGACAGCTAAAAGGGGAGCGAAATAATGGGGAGAAAAGAGGGAGAGATAGATGGAGTAGAAATGGAGAGAAAGACACAGAGAGAGAGAGACAGAAAGGGAGGAGAGACAGAGCAACATAGTAAGGGGAAAACAAAGCAACAGAGGGAGGGAGAGACAGAGAGGAGCGAGAGAATGGGGAGAAAAATGGGATAAGAGGAAAGAGAGATAGATGGAGTAGAAATAGAGAGTTGTTGTTTGTTGGTGTTTTAGGGCCCTTACAAGGCCACTGTGTAGTTCTGATGCAGAGACTGCACAGACACTACACTAATGCGACGATTTTTGGATACCAGCGGTACCCAGTTTTCCCAAGCGGCCACCCTTGTTAGTACTAACTGGGGTTGCATTGCTTAACTTCAGTGATCAGACGAGAACTGGTGTGTCCAACGCAATTTGCCGCTCTAGAAACAGAGAGAAGAACAGGGAATGATAGGAAGATAGATAGGGAGAGCGATGGCAAGAGGAATAAAAGGAGTGAAGGAGATACTGTACTGTATATCAGTGCAGTGCTCCGCAACCGGTGTGTGCCTTGAGCCATTACAGGTGTGAAGCTTTTTTGATATGCCACGGAATTCTAGGAAGAACTTTGGTGTGCCGTAGGTGAGAAAAGGTTGCGGAGCACTGCTGTATATGGAGAGACACAGGGATGGAAGAGAGGGAGAGACAGAGAGATGGTAAGATATAAAGAAATGGCCGGAGCTGTTTTAACACTGAATTTACGTATCATACATAGGTGGTGACTATGTCGGTAGAGTAACCGATTTTCACAACAGATTTTGACTAATTAGAAATGTTTATATTCTTTATAATAATTCTATCCTACTTTTGCATGTTTATAGTCTCGTTTACAGTAATTAATATTTGACCTATTAGTAATTCAACACATCTCATTACCCACCACCACCACCAGTGGTTCAAGTTTATTAAAAATTATTTCACGTTAAGCGAAACACTTCACCTAATGAACTTTTGACTTTGGAGAATATCGTAATCATATTATGGCAGGTACCAAATGATGCTCCTTTCATACTACTGTATCCTTTTTTTTTTCTTACTAAAAGACATTTCAGGGTTGGCACACTAAAAATGACATGAAATTACACTAAACAATCTAAGGTATAAAATAATCGAAGGTCATTATCAAAATAACTATTTCATGGTGGATTAACTTCTTCTATTTTTTTATTATTAGAAATAGTTGAGAGTCGTCTACTGGACAATGCATTTCATCACTTCACTGACTCGATCTTGACCATTTGTTAAACTTGACCTCATCTGGTTCACTGCCGCCGGATTTTTTTTTTTTTTACAGAGGAGTAATTATTTTTAAGTGCTTCATTGAGTAAGTCACCACTAACCCTTTTCCTACCCATTATAGTATCAGGTACCCATTCGTCCCGTTGCTACCAGGAACACATAGGTGTCATTTTGCCGCAATTGGCTACCGCTCTTAAACTACAACGATTATTTAACGACAGCCCATGGATGTTTTCTCCTTTTTTTTTTACCGGTGTCAAGATGCGGGAGGGGGGGGGCAGCTCCTACACCTGAGAACTTTACCGAAATACACGTATGCTTTATTCTCCATGAAGAAAGGGGTCAGTTATGTCCAGTGGTGACATCATACTCACACACAGCCGGTACCATTGCTTTATGTCTTATCCGGAAGAGAAGATATTGGTAGGGTTTTCTTCTTTCGACAGAAAGGGAGCGGGGAATTGCGTTGGACACACCAGTTCTCGTCTGATCACTGAAGTGAAGCAGCGGAACCCCAGCTAGTACTGACATGGGTGTCCGCCTGGGAAAACTGGGTACTGCTAATACCCAAAAATCGTCGCATTAGTGTAGTGTCTGTGCAGCCTCTGCACTAGAACTATGAAGTGGACGGGGCTCTAATGACCTTGTAGTTGAAGGGCCCTAAAACACAAACAACAATTCGGAAGAAACCAACGGTCTTCGCCAGAATCGAACTTGTGACCATGGATTCATGAGTAGTGAAGTATGCAGCAACCTCTGAGCTACTGAGAGACAATGTCTTGGTGGTTATTTGAAGGACATTACAATGTAATAATAGACAATTTATAATATACTGTACCTCATTAACTTATTATTAACGAGTTTAACGTGTCTTTTCTGTTGTATTTTTCTTTTCTCTGAAGTAGAAATATTTTTAGATGAAATCAAAATTAGTTAGGATGATGTCAGAAAATGGTGCATACCAAAATATGAGAAAGTGCTACTCACAAGTGCTAAAATAACGGTGCACATTTAACTGTAAGCAACGTGAGCTTTTTATATTCATATTGAGAGGGAAGCAACCTTTCTATTTCAATTATATGTGAATGAAATGTGTCATCAAATTGAAATTGTTTGTACAAATACACTTTATAACAGACAATAAGCTGGTCGATAAATAAACAAGTGGGTAATCTTCAGATGACTGTGAAATGCATCATCTAAATGCATTTCAAAGTCATCTGAATGACATTGTTGAAATTTCGATATGAAATATATTTACTAAACTTTGTTTGGAGAACTGTCAGTCACCACTCTCATCACCGTCGCAGAAATTTTATTACACACTTTCACTGAAAGGTAGCATTTCTGACGTACAGTATGTGGATGAGCAAGTGACAATACTTTGTTGAAGTGATAACTGTTATCAAATTACGTGGCGTAAGAAACATTTTATTGGACCATGAAGACAAAAATAACATTTCCGGCCGCTGAAATAACCACCTACTGTATAAAACTTAGGAATATAATGATGGCCAAACATGAATCCTGTCCTCCCTTGCCAGAGTGGACCATAGGCCAAGCAGCTCTGAACCTAGGACAGTGGTGGCGAACCTTTTTTTGAAGACGGGTCATAATAGCACGAAAGAAAACCAAAAAGTTGTCAGCTTTGGTTTGTTGGTGTTTTAAGGCCCTTCAACTACAAGGTTATTAGAGCCCCGTCCACTGCGTAATTCTAATGCAGGAACTGCAGTGCTTAACTTCAGTGATCAGACGAGAGCTGGTGTAAAAAAAGCAACTCCTAACCCTTTTCCCGCCTATGGCAGGGTCGGGTACCCATTTGTCCCTCTGAATGGACACAGGGTGTTATATTGGATATAGTTTTTTCTGCAGCCGGTTGCCGGCCAAAGCTGCACCCCTACGCTTATTTATCGTCGGTCTAGTGTTCGTTGGGGAATGCTACCGACGCCAAGGGGCGAGCTCCTACACCTGGAAATTTTTGCCTCATCTACCCGTTGCGTAGTAGAGAGGGTTCTTTTACGTGCAAGCGCCATCGTACACCCACACGGGACCTCGGTTTTGCTTCTCATCCGAAAGAAGGCGCACTCGCGGCTTCTCTCTCGCCCGAAAGAAGCCGACCCACCACGGTCTAGTATCGAACCTAGAACTACTGGCGTAGTTGCCGAGTGAACTAACCACTACGCCATCGCGGCGGGAGACGAGAGCTGGTGTGCCCAGCTCAATTTGCCGCCCCACTCCATCCTTTCGACCTAGGGTCCAGTAAAATACGGCGCGTGGGCAAAGGATTGCCTCATTTAACCTTTAGTTTTCTGAACTGCAAACTTGAAAAGGATTGATCAGGAAGAACAGATATGGTCACTGTTGTCTGACGAGGGTGTCAAACGCCTAAAAGAAGACAGTGCACTCTACCAGTAAGTTTCAAGAGAGGACCTTATCTCTGAAATAAAAAGATGAACATGTAATTAAAAAACAAAATTTTTCTTAGATGGTGTCCAAAAAAAAGACCAACGAATAGTCCTCTTCTGCTAAGGTCAAGGTCTTTCAAAATCTGCTAGGTCAGGTCACACATTCCGCAAACTTAGCTGGAAGTAATGTTATTCCGACTCAGTCAGCATCTGATTAAAATATAAAGGTGAGGTGACCACTAGTCATTTTTTTCAAAAGCTGAGAAAAATGTGGTGCATTTCCTGGTCATTTTAATATTCAATATTTAATATCCTATGAAAATGAATAAAAATACAAATAATTTTACTTATTAATGAAAATCACGCGAACTTCGGAAAACGAATTCGTCTGAACTCTTTCCTTCACCCCTTCAAAATTTCAATCCTGCTACTGTGGTGTACGATGGCATTTGCACGTAAAAGAATCCTCTCTATTATGCAACGGGTAGATGAGGCCAAGTTTCCGGATGTAGGAGCAAGGTGGAGGGCCCCATTCTTGGTTGGTGTTTTAGGTCCCTTCAACTACAAGGTCATTAGAGTCCCGTCCACAGTGTACTTCGTATGCAGAGACTGCACAGACCCTACAACAGTGGTCTTCAAACTTTGTCGACTCACGGAACCCTTAGAACTATAAGATGTTTTGGGGGAACCCCATCCCACCTTTAGAAAAGTTTACCTTTCCGCTGCTAACGAATCTTCATTTTGACTCGCGGAACCCCCAGATATGTATTGTGGAACCCTGGGGTTCCGGGTTGTTTGTTGGAGTTTAAGGTCCCGTCAACTACGAGGTCATTACAGACCCGTCCACTGTATAGTTCTAATGCATATACTGCACAGACACTACACTAATGCGACGATTATTGGGTATTAGCAGTACCCAGCTTTCCCGAGCGACCACCCATGTCAGTACTAACTGGGCTTGCGTTGCTTAACTTCAGTGATCAGACGAGAACTGGTGTGTCCAACGCAACTCGCCGCTCCCTGGGGTTCCGGGGAACACAGTTTGAAGACCGCTGCACTACACTAATGCGACGATTTTTGGATACTAGCGGTACCCAGTTTTCCCAAGCGGTCACCCATGTCAGTACTAGCTGGGGTTGCGTTGCTTAACTTCAGTGATCAGACGAGAACTGGTGTGTCAAACGCAATTTGCCGCTCCTAGAGTGCCCCAACGAGCAGTAGACCGACGATAATTAAGCACGGGGGATTGCAGCTTTGGGCAGCTTGTACCATTGTCCAATAGATCGCTCATGTTTCCATTCAGAGGGACAAGATGGGTGGCCGACCATTCCATAGGTGGGAAAAGGGTTAGGAGTTGCTTTGTACTTTATATTATGTAATATTTTAGGGGGTAACTATCTGTTTATCAACAAGTGATCTTTTTTGCAAAAAAAACACAACTTTTTCAGCAAAAAAAAGAAAATGAATGAATGACTTACAAAGGTATTATTTAACCTATCTATTTCAGTGAGCTTGTTTGCACAAGAGGAAAAGAAGAAGACGAAAAAATATGCCTCAAAGGTCAGCAGGTGAAATAGGTTGGACTCTAGGCTGGATATTGGAGGAAGAAAGGGTGTTCAATAAATGTCTAGAGGTCAACAAACTATTCTCATTTAATTTGGTGGCATCATGAACAGGAGGACGAGGAGGAACTGAAAGCTCGTTGGTAGGAAGGGGGAAGGGAGAAAGGGGGGAGGGAGTTACACTAGACCTACTTTAAATATAATCTCATGTTTATTTCCTGTTTTTCTTTTTAAACTTCTAGCGTGGTTCGCAATTGGATGCCATCTTTAAAAAAATGTTAAAAAAATGCGATACTAATCATGATACGGGGTAGGAGGACCACACAGATGGACTCGACGACGAACATAACCAAGGCTGGATGCATTAGGAGGAGGTTTGGTCTATTAACTTATTTAACAACGGCCTGATCTACAGTAGATGCCAAGATCCTAACAGCTTTGTCCTCCCCCTCCGACCCAATGACATGCATGGGAGGAAGGAAAGAGTTGTGACTTCCTCCTACACTTTGAAAATTTTGCCGCTGATCTAACACATGGATGTTTTACTTCATGTAGAAAGGGTTCTTATACGTGGAGTTGGTAGGTGACGTTGTCCAACTGACTGAAGCAAGGTGCACTTAGGGCTTCCTTTCCTCTTGCTCGAAGAACACAAGTCACTCGCTTCGACTGGGATCGAACCCACCATGAACTATGTTAACGGCGGCATATCGACTTCCGAAAGTCATTTTTTGTACCGAACGCCAGGAGGGAAAGAGGACGAGCTTATACACTTGCAGGGCTTTTGCCGATCCACAGTGGCAATGTCGTGTAGTATACACCACACCAGAGGCGGATCAGGGGAGAGCACTTCAAAAAAACAATGTGCCCCAAATATTTTCAAATATTCAGAATCCCTTAGTATCAATCTAGCTAGCAATTACAATAGGTCCTCTACTGCCCCTTAGACAATGTCCTATCTTCAGTGGTTTAGCCCAGTGGTTCTCAAAGCGTGTTCCGTGAAACCACTTCAAGTGTTCCGCAAAACATTTAATGCACAAATAAAACAATGGGGAAGGGGGGGTCACTGAAGTGGAGACAGGCAAGCGGAGTCCTGTGTGATAGGAGGATCCCAATCTAGTGGAAAGAGAAGTTCTACAGGACAGTGGTTAGACCAGCTATGCTATATGGATCTCAGTGCTGGGCAGTGAGGAAACTACGTAATTAGAATGCGAGTAGCCGAGATGCGAATGCTGTAGCACATGTATTGCGTGTCGAGAGCTGACAGAATTAGGAATGAGCATATTAGAGGTAACCTGGGGTGGTGGACATCGCCGAAAAAATGAGGGAGAATAGGTTGAGGTGGTAAGGACACGTCATGCAAAGACGGGAAGAGGAGCTCGTTAGGTTAATTCCAGGAATGCATGTGGTCGGTAGCACCAGGGGCAAGGGGAGACCGAAGCAGACGTGGGAACAGGTTGGCTGTAAGGACATTGCAGTGTGCGGGGTGAACGGGGACCCGGTGGGAGATAGACGGGAGTGGAGGGCTAGAACCCGCAGACCCGACCCTGCCACAGGCAGGATAAGGGTATGATGATGATGATGTAGTAAATACCAAGTGTAGAATGTGTACAACCTGCTTTAAAGTTTATTTTGAATTGTAAGTGTTCTGTGCTAGTAAAATGTCAGTTTAGTGTTCCCCGACTTCAACAAGATTGAGAACGACTGGTTTAGCCAACTGTAGATTGGATTGCAACTGTTTGGAATGGCAGTATAGAAATGGGAATAGCAAATGCAAAAATGCCTCATCAGTTGAAATATGCGCCTCACTGAGGCACTGAGGGGGCGGGGGAGGGGGCAATTGCCTTCCTTGTGATGACTGAGAGTGATCAGGTGCTTGTCCCTCTACCTTAACCACGTATCTGACAATGCAAGGTCATGTGCTCGTGCTGCCTCAAGGATTGACTGCCCTTGCATGCTGACTGTTTGATACCCCCATCCCCCATGGCCCTAGTAGGGAGCGGCGAGTTGCGTTGGACACACCAGTTCTCGTCTGATCACTGAAATTAAGCAATGCAAGCCCAGTTAGTACTGACATGGGTGGTCGCTCGGGAAAGCTGGGTACTGCTAATACCCAATAATCGTCGCATTAGTGTAGTGTCTGTGCAGTCTATGCATTAGAACTATGCAGTGGGCGGGTCTCTAATGACCTTGTAGTTGACGGGACCTTAAACACCAACAAACAACAACAACAATGGACCTAGTACTAACATGGGTGGCCGCTTGGGAAAACTGGATACCGCTAATACCAAAAAAATTGTCGCACTAGCGTGTGGTGTCTGTGCAGTCTCTGCATAAGAACTATGCAATGGACCGGGCTCTAATGACCTAGTAGTTGAAGGGCCCTAAAACACCAAAGAAACAAAAGAAAAAACTGAATGAAGCAAAATTCCTAGCTGTAGGAGCTCGCCCCCTGGCGACGGTGAAGTGCTCCAACGAAAAGTAAACGACGATAAATAATGGTAGGGATTGCAGCTTTGAACGGCAACCAGCTGCGTAAAAATACCGTCCAATAGATTCCCCATGGTTCCATTCCGGGAGGGGTACCGGACCCTGCCATAGGCGGGAAATGGGTTAGTAGTTGCTTTGTAGTAAAAAGAAGAAGGACTCTAGGAGGAGGAAGTGCTTAACTGTTGTACAAATGTTTCCCTTATCACGTGCGTCGTCATCTACTGATAATCAGATGAAACTAACGTATTCTTAGTGGCAATTGCGTTCCTTTGGTCATTACTAATTTTACATAAATTTGCAATAATTTCAAGATGACAGACGTGAGTATGTTGTTATTATGACATATGAGTAGTGTTTCTAACGCTATGGTCCCATTAGGTTGCTGTTACTTGTTTCACTTATAGACAACTTATTTGTTTATTATATATACGTGATACACTACCTGGGTGTAGCCAAACGGGAAAATTCCCAGCTTAGGCAAATCGATCAGTCCATCACATAAAAGCTCATATTTGGATCTTTCGCTCTGTTTCTCTATGTTGTCCAGCTAAGACATAACTTCTTACTGACTGCCAAACTCACCCAAGAGACTTCTAGCCTATTGTCAAAAGTCCATTTTTGATATTTTTTGCTTACCCATCTTGATTATGATCATGTTCAACTCACACCTCATAATATTCAATGTCATTTTGTTTTTCTTTTCAATCTTTATAGAAAGCAGCTCCCCCAACGACTCTTGCGGGCCTAACAGGAGTAGTGAGTCAAGTAACTGCCGACCAAGGTGTTATGATGTACAAATCATCAATCCCTATCGTTTTTAATTTTAAAGTACTAAACTTACCAGATACGAATCCTACTGTACTCTCTTCTCCGCTGTCCTTGCTGTCGTTTATTCGTGTTGGAGATACTCTTCACTACGATGCCATGTTGATTCACAGTCATGTTGATCCAACAACATTCATCTACCAGGCCACACGAATATGGTTCCCCAAAACGAAAGCGAAAGCAGTTGTAGACACGATCAGCAATAGTAGCAGTGGTGGTGGTGGTGGTAATAATAATAATAATAATAATAGTAGTAGTCTTCCAGTAAAGACACAGACTGTTCTCAAAGCGAAGGACATCAGAAAGATCCTGAAGCAAGGGTTAAAAAATGGTCCTCTACCACTACAAGTCTTGTTCATTTCTCTTACTCCAGAATGTCAATCCTATTTTCATAACTCTTTACTCGACATGAGACACTTTATAGTTTCTCATGCTGCTGACTTCTGCCTAGCAGATGACATAGTCTACCGCATTTCGAAAAGCAAGACAAACAACGCCGCGACTCCCAGTAAAGCGTCCACCACTAAATCACAAGAAGGTGCACTTTGGGGACAGCAACTGGTCACTAAATGCGTTACACTGGTCAAACTTACCTTGAAATCTCATGGTCCCTTGTCACTACAGCAACTCTACGATATAATTCGTGCCCTAACTGTTAACGACCCACGAATGACTGAGTTCATTTGCACCAGCTTTGAAGCTTTTCGCAGCTTTCTGCAAGTACATTCAAAGGACTTTCTAGTGGCACCTCATGGTATGGTGTCATTGAAGAACTCGGTGTCACCTGAAGAGAAGAGAAAACAGCAGCCACCGCAGCCGCCACAGCCACGGCAGCCGTCACAGCCACCACAGCCGTCACAGCCACTGCCGCTAAATAAAGTAGCAATCTCTCAATTGGAAATGATTACCTTGATGTATATTCGCAACATGTTGCAGAACACTGGTCAACTTCTGATTTCCAATTTGCACGAACACATTCTTAAGGATCCATCAGACATGAAAATGATCGTAGGCAAAAAAAAGAACTTGACAACGTTTTTACTTGAACACAAGGACGTTTTTAAAGTGCTACCTGACGATTCAGTTATGCTAGCCGCCACAGCTGCAAGTTCTCGTCCTCTAACTAACGAGACCATGGTGGCCCATAAAAATGTCGATAACCAGAAAAGTAGCATCAAAGACAAGAAAGTATTACTGCGCAACGAGAATATGACTGAAACCAGACAAAATGATCCTTCTCGACTGATGCCTACCTTTTATCGAGGTGTAGTAGTGTTCGTTAATCCGACATTCGGCTTCGTTAAACGTGGACAGCAAGAAGTTGATAATATTTTCTTCGACCGGCAGTGTTACATGGGATCGTCAGATAATGAACCGGTTCAGAAGTTGAATTCTGTACTCGCAGTTGGCGACTCCGTCGATTGTCTCTATATGCAAACCAAGGGTGGTAAACATTCAAACTATCGTGCTGCAGTACTCTGGAAAGTTCCCTGCGAAACAGAAAGCAGCGGCATCATGGTCTCACCTGTTACGGTCTTACCTTCTCCAGTCCTTTTTGGCGACGCTAAAATAGTATACTTGATGGGCGATGTCGGATATATGGTAGTGAGGCATCCGGAGGCGGAAGGCACCTCTAAGGTATAAATGTATCACTAGTTTCGCATCTCATTCACTCAACTCATTCCTCCAGTAATGGGCAGTATGGTTATACTTTACTTTTACTACTTTCAGGATCCCGTCATGTTCGTCACCTTCCACTTGAAAATAGTTGAAGATCCACAAAACTGCTGCAAAAAGCTGAAAGTGGGAGATGATATAAAGTATGTTGCTACACAGAAATCTTGCAGTAAAGAATTCAAATCCGCATTCTGGAATATCATCTCGCTTTGGCCATCACAGAAGAACCGAAAACGAGAGACAGAAGCTACTGTACCAGGTTTATTATCCGTTAAAGGTAATTTACGTGAAATGACCAGCGAAGGGGGTGACCTGACATTTGGTTTTGACACGTGGGCTCATCGAGTGTCATTCAGGTGGGAACAGGTGCTGAGTCACTTTGTAAATCAGTCCGTGTTCGCTAAGCTCAATGATACCTTTTGGGGCATTGTCAAAAATGATGCCATGATGGGCGTTACCAAGTGGGTAGCCGTTGAACTACTTCATTGTACTAGTAATAGTTCAGAGCTACCTCCAAGATTCAGTTCTTATCCTCGGGTGCCTTTACTCACCAACCCTCCTATCACACGTACAAGGGATTCTGGTTTGGGTGCCAGTGATTCTTCATTATCTACAACATTAAAAAATGTGGACTTAATGGATCAAAGTCTATCCGATATATTTGCCTCGAAGTTAGGAGAAAGGAGTAGCCTCGGTGACAAACCCATTTCTTCTCCAAATGGTACTAGTGGTGTTCTAATGAACTCTATGTCAGACATCAATGATGAAGAAGACCAGTGGGTTTCTCTTAGTGGCGAGAAATCCTCTGTCAATCCCCCAGGTGATGTCGCAACTGTATTTTCCAAGACTGTCTATGGCGGAGAGTTGAAAACTGCAGACGGCAAGATCATTCCATTTAATGCTCATAGTTTCTATTTTGATGGTCGTCCAATTTCTCATATGGTTGTTGACATTGGCTCTCAAGTTCATTTTAATGCCCATGGAGTTGGAGAAGGTGGACTACTAGAGGCCACTCAAGTGTGGATGGGAAAAGAACCCCCAAAACGTAATGATGATAGCAATTTGCTTAATATTATTTAGATATTGCGAGAAAACCCGGAGAATTTTAACTATTAATTTCTTTCGTATTATTGATTTTAATGATGTTTCCTCTACAATTTGACTGTGATAAGTATAAAATCATTTCTGATTATCCTGCCCTAGTCAACAACAGCATGTCAATTAGAGTAATCTTTCGTTGAAGTTCACCGCAAATTAAAAGACACTATACATACAGTATAAGAAACTAATAGTTTACGTTCGTTTTGAGGCTGACAGGGTGACAAGTGATAGTTATAATTGCTATCATCACTAATCATTACGTGAGCTGGCGCGGACGATGAATTTATTACTTGGTACCCTCATTATGGTGTTTTTAACTCAATTTTGACATTGCTATCAACACTCCATGTCTTAGAAGGAGCGAAAGTTGAAATTGCATGACACTAAGGAATGGGCATTGGTTCTCGAAAGAGAAAATATTTCTCTGATCTGCAGAACCCCTTGGTCAACACAGTTGTATTTTTTTTAAAAAAAATTTGCAACCTTAGGGGTGTAAGACGGCTGGGAAGTTTTTACCAGTTTTATAAATATCCTAAACTCGGATTGTTGACTATTGGCTTTTCTTACATACATGGTTATGCTATGGTGGCGTATTGAGGGTACTCGCAGCCAATTCAGATTGTGTGTTAACTTTTATCAGTTGTGGACAATTGTTCAAAATCCTTCAGTGTACCACGTTACTACCATTAATGAGAATTAATTGGTAGTAAACTCGAAGAATGAGATTGAATACAATTTGTTCACAGTATTAAACAGTTGGATGCGCTGTTGACCAACGGTTACTTCGGAGTAGCTCTTCACTGCAACGGGAAATTTTTTTTTTCGGTAGCACGAACATGTTTGCTACATGTCAAAGTAACTACTGTTTTCTTCTTTTGGTAAACATTTATCCAACTGCTTAGTAACTTGCGCCTCTAAACACATATTCTGGGCTAGTGCATGTACTGTATTTCTCAAAGCCACTTTAGCTTTTTCTCCTTTCTATTGACAGGATGTGTTGATTTCAACATTGATTTACTGTCGTATTCTCTTTGACAGGCATTTTGCTGTATTTTCATTAAAGGATTATGTATAACCCGATATATTAACCACAATTATACAACTTTCTGAAATTCGCCCAAAATGAAGGCTAAATTCTACAGTTGTGTTCGAAGCTGATAAAGCACTGCGACCAGGTTCACATTGAGGTTACTTAACGTGTTAATTTCTGGTTAGGAGGTGAAAAAAAGTATTTCTATTTTAAGTTACTTACTATGGATGTTTAACCTCTGGATTTAACTAAAAAGTTGCAGAACCAAGTGGGTCCAAAATATGAGAATGTCCTCTTAGCTCCTTAATGGCGTTCCCGCGTATTACTAAAGAACAGAATGAAATGTTCTTGTTCGAAAATGTCGTTCTATAAAGAACGCGCGCGGTAGAACGCACGTGCTTTCAGACTTGGATGATGACTACGTTAATGGACTTTTTCCATCAGTGTGGACATGGCCTCCAATCCCCATATTTTTTCGGGTTGCATTTCAGTGCAAATTCAGCTTTTGAGTTATGACGAGGTTGATATTTGACACTTGTTTAAGCTTCTATACCTGAAATTAAACTGAATGTCATTATATGCCGAAAATGGCCAGTAAATTTATAAGCACGACATGTAGATGTAAACTTTACGAAGGAGACCTTGCAATTGTTCTACCATTAAGTGTTGTTTTGCTGTGTCATGTATAATGAAGATATTTCAGCATATAAAGAGAGGACCCTGTTGTTTTTTGTCATGCATCACCTTTTTCTTACGGAAAATTGTATTATAAAACTTAAGAATTATTAGCCTTTTTTTGTAAAGGATATGCAATACTCTGTTAAGATTGTGTTCAATCACGTTAGAATAAGGATTTTGATTGTCTAAAATATGCATCAAAATGATGTCTATAATAAATGTAATTATTAAATTTCTTTACATTGTATACAGAAACTAATAGAAATTATTTATACAAGTTGTGGTTTAAAAGCAGCCTAGTCTAGTCACCACCACCGACGTTAAGGATGCTTGAAGTGAAAATTTGTTGCAAAGCTCGTGGAATTTCAGCTGTGTCAAGGCAGACAAACGCACGTCCAGCAGGTAGTGCCTCTTTTAATCTAGTTTTCCAGGAAAAAGTTTTAAAAGATTTTTTAACCAAGTATGTAGATGAATCTGAGTAGCCTGTACCTATTACTAGCACATAAAGAGTCTTACCTTTGAGCTTGATCACCTAAAGAACCAATGAAGATTGCATACCCATTGACACGTGATTCCGAAGTTAGGATGCGAGCAAATTGTTGAGGTGAGATACCATAACGATCAAAATTAGCATCACTAAGAACAATAACAAAATATTCGTCGGCTTTTTCCTCGTCTAAAATTTTTTTCATGGCATAACTGGTAGCTTCCAAAGTGTTGTCACCAGTGCCACAAAACTGTGAGTGAGCATACATCATCTTGAAAGACAATAATCAGAATTTTAACAGAAAAAAAATGACCTTCACATCTAAATTTGATGCAACGAGTAATAAAATAAAGCAAAGAAATACCTTAAGGATGTCCATGCGCTCTTTATTATTTTTGGGGATGTTCTCACCACGAACAAAGGTGACATCAAAATCGTCTCCAGAATGACCAATAAGTTCATACTGGAAAGGAAAATATCGAGAGAATACAGTCAGGATATTTTAATGGATAACGTAGCACTTATAACTGCTAACATTGAAATTAAAATAAACCTTAAATTTGTGTTCGTAATTTTCAAAAGCTTCCATCACCATCAGAGTTGATTCCAAGATGCGCTCTAGTCTTCGATCAAGACCGTTAAAACGATATGTGCTTCCACTCACATCAACAAGTAATTTCAGTCGTTTGGGAAGTTGCTGAGGACTTCCAGGCTACAGTTCAGGTTACTCAATTAATAACACGCAATTGGAGACAAATCAGAAAAACAAGATTTAAAGTGAAATTATAATAAACCTCAGGATCTTGTTCTCCTCTTCTTTTATAAACACTTCTTTCTCCCGTTAAACCTTCAACAAGTTTGATATCATCCAGTTCACCAGAAGTTTGATGATGTAACCACTGTCTCTCTTTGCCTTTAGCTTGCAAGTTGTCCAAAATAACGCGGAGCATTTTCACTTGAGATTGTATGCTGCTGGAAAATTTTTCATATTCTTCAGCATCATACTGACTCATTTTAATCTCTCGAAGACGTTCTTGGTGGGCTTTCCGTGCCATTTCACGAGCTGCTTTTCTAACCTAAGACCCCGCAAAAAAAATTGCCAAAAATAAAAATTCATAAATTGATACAATACCATACTTTATTATTTAAAATGTCTCAGGTGGTGAACAATACCTCTTCTGGCACTGATGCTATGTCAAGATTTGAAACTTGAAATACCGGATTTCCAGAATCCAACCTGAATGGTCCTCCCATGCCACCTAAACCAGCTGTGTCACGACCACCTTTAAAAAAAAAGTGCTAACACATAAAGTACTGAAGCGCCTTCAAAATATTCTTTATAAGTGCTTGTACCAACCAGTGCCACCAGCCCAAGTATTTCCACCGACATGAGGAGCATTTGTGGGATCTGTTTTTCCAAATTTAGGTTTCGTAACATTCTGTCCACTTCTTCGTTCAATAGTAACCTTGGAGAGAAAAGTTTTATGAAGAATAATGCATTAAAACCAAAATTTTATGTAGTATAATAAAACACACCTGTAGGGGTTTCTGCTCGGGATCTCCTAACATTTGTTGCCACTCAGCTAACGAATGTCGCAATTTTGCAGATCCAACTTCGTAGAGGTGAACCGTTCCGCCCACATCAGCTACAACAACTTCTCCCTCGTTGGTTGGACAAACGACTGTCCCCGTGTCTGTGCGTGTGGTCAACCAAGCTGCATAAGGCGATACCACTATTGGTCTAACAAAGAAGAATCATTGTAAAAATCCCAATAGACCTGGACGAGAACATCAACTACTATTTTTCCTTACTTTTCAACTGGTAAGTATCGTACTTTCTTATTGCAAAGATCAGTCACTTCTAAGAAATTTAAATCTCTTCCTTTAAAGAAAAACACAAAGAACAAAACGATTCCAGTATTTAGCCATTTCTCTCACCCATGGAAGAGTCGCGTAGCCTTTGCGCTGCCTGCACTAGGAAAAAAGGGCAAATTATTGGACGATATTTTTACGCAGCTTGGCGCAGACTCTGATACCGAGAGATAAACTAGATTGGAAGGCTAGAACCCGCAGACCCGACGCCGCCACAGGCGAGATAACGGCATGATGGTGATGGCTGCCGACTCTAATACCACCCACTTACTTGAAGCCAGCTTTACTTCCTTCTGGGGACAATTTATTTTACTGACGACAGGGGTGCGTGCTCCTACACTTAAAAAATTGTGAGGATCTACACATATATTTTACTCCATGAAAAAAGGGTTCTTTTTACGTGCAGCAGTGACATCGTACACACCACACAGGACAAGGGCTTTACTTTCCCTCTGAAGGAGCGCACATTTGGAACTTCCCTCCCGCTTACCCGAAAGAAGCTGTCTGCTTCACAAAGGATCGAACCCACAATCAATGGCTCACAAGTTTAAACGCCCAACCCAATTATGCGGTCCCGACAAACAAAAAATACTCCAATATAAACCAACCGCTATGGACATTTTTAAATCACAATGTTTTTTACCTTCTGGATTTGAATCCGGAGGGACATGTGTTGCGGGATAGACACGAAAAAATGTGCCATCATTAGAATCTACAGCACAAGAAGCTTCAAATCTTCGTCTAGATTGCACATCGCCTTCCAAAAGACTCAGGTCAAAATCCAAAGATGGTAACGATCGTGGAATAGTATGCAACTCAACTGTCGTCTACCGAAAAATGGGTTACACACAAATAAGAAGCAAGTTTTAAAACGAAAACTAAATTATGACATTTCAATTACAGGTTGGTCTGTCAGTCCTACTGCCAAGTTGGCAAAAGTATCTGCTTGACAGAATGGCAACGCATCTTTGACAGCTGTGCCGTTTCCAATGACGCGGGATGCAATTTCAGGATCAGTTGGTCGAGGAATCAAATCAGTAATATGCAAAAATTCATTGCCATTCATGAACTTGTAGAGAGCATAATCTGTATCACCAGAATCCATTTTCAGCAAATACTTCCTATTAAATTAATGAATGCATTTTATTTAACTCTCCTGTCTTGTTTTCTAGAATTATATCAGAAATTACTAACTGTTGGTCGTCGTCTATGACGAACATTGCTTTTTTTGACAAGGAATGTACGGAAAATATCTTAAATGGTAATTTAAATGTTGTACAAGTCTGGTTCTTCCAATCCAACATTTCAATCCAATTTCTAAATTGAAAAAACAAATGACGTGTAACTAAATGTTTAGTATTTTTTGTTTGAATAAGGGAAAAAGCACTTACAAATCTTTTCGATAATTAACTAAAAGCTTGTCAGTGGCTGCCAAATGTCCCACAAGATGATAAAAGCTCTAAAGAAAGGCAGAGTGATAACATACCCACGCTCACAGAAATAGATAAAAAAGTGGCAAAACTTACTTCAGACTGACCACTTATTCGTCTCATGAAGTTCTCTGCTGTATCCATCAATGGGTGTTGTTCAACTACACTAGCACTTCCATCAGTTGGATCAACAACAACTTTTGTCCCGCTCTATAATATACAAGGGTAAACAAGAAAGGATGATGAAAGAATGTGACATCTTTAAACATAATTCGTTTGCAGAACCACAATACCAATTCATCGTAAAGAAATACACCGGATGACTTGCCAAGTGTAGCCATTCTTATTCGAGGTTTGAAAGCACCACGCGCCACTGATGGAAATATGTCACTCAATTCTAATAAAGTAACTGATGGAGAGTTGACATCAAACGTGTAAAGTTGGACAGGACTAGAAGTTGCAACATGAATTTGTAACGAGTCATCTACCATGCCATTTGTGGAAACTGTCAAAAAAATAAAAGTATGTTAACTTCGACAACTCACAAGACCTCTACCAAAGATCAAACTTTATATACGAACGCATACCTTTGTTCACTTTCACATCAGAAACAACATTTGTGTAATGCAGTGGCAACTTCCACGAGCATTTTAATTCTCCGAATTTTGATGCTCTGTGGTCAGTTTTATCCAGGTCCAAAGTTTTATTGTAAAGGTGAAGTGAGTCCTTTATTAATTAAAGAAACTGACAATTGGTTATAGAAATCACAGCAATTCTTGTCCTTAATTATCTTAAATATCATCCATTAAACTTTGCACAAACTGCTCCCCTCCGGATCTGCGCGGAGTCATTGTACAAGACCAATGGATAGAAAATGCCAAATTTGGAGGAATTTAAGACGAGATTTTTCCTATTTCGGTAAAGGGATTGACTTTCATTCATAAGTAAATTTTCCGTATTAAAAATTTAACCATTTCCTTTCAGGACCTTAAAAAGTGGGTCGTCTTAGATTATAATCAGTGGATGTCCAGTCAACACCTAGCTCTTTAATCGTTTTACTTGCCTTTAAAAACATGGGTCGTTTATCCACTTTGACATCACCACGTCCTTTGGAAAGATTATCACCTAACGTCAATTTACCAAACAACTGCGCATTTGGCAAATCGTACCTTAAATGAAAGAAAAAAATCATTTCTTGTACTAACGAAATACTACGATGGGTACAAGGGCATAACAAAATTATGTACACAACTGATGAAATGTCTTCGCCTTTATTTTGAGAAACGTTTGTAAATTAACAACGGATGGAGAATCTGTAGTTACATTTAGTATTTTCATTCAGAGCAACAATTGTTTTAAAAATATGCAACCCTGAAAATCGTTCTGGCTCAATCACTACTTCAAAAAATTATTATTCAAAAATTAGAGACAATTACCCATGTTAATGTTATGTATGCTGCTGCAGCAGCAAACGAATTTTACGCTATCCTTAAATTTTTAAGGCAGAATATTATATTCTAGAGACCATATTACAGTCATTATCGTTTGAATTTCTTACTCTTTTGCCAAAATTGCCTGTGGCACAACTACTCCAACTGGAATTCCATGCTTCTGTAAAACTTTCGAAAGAGTTTCTACAGTCTCCTTTCCGAAAGAATCAAAATCAAACACATTTTTGATCACGGATGACAAGGAATCATTGGGGAAACGCTGTAAATGATGAAAATTTAATACATGTTAGGTCGTTATGAGAGTTTCCACAATATGAAACTTATAAAAATATGAAAGAATATGAATTATACAGACCTGCAAATGACGAACAATGCTCACAGCTTCTCGAGTTGAATATGGATAGGCAAGGAGACCAGAATCTGCCATTGACCGTAATTCACTGAAAGCCCTGGCAAGTTTCTCTAGAATGCTATCAGGGACATTAGGGCCATACTTCTTCAGCATCGCCATTTCAGACAGGAAATCAGGATTGTCAATAGGATGACAAGCAAAGATGTCTCCTAGATAATTCGGGGAAAAAAAATCGAATACAATGACACTACCGAGTAATAGCAAAGTACCCTCAACATGACACTTACCTAAAGAACCATAAAAATCATTTCCAAGAAATGGAAATCCTGGGCGATTAGCCAAGACTATCATCCGAAAATTAGGATGCATTATTAAGTAGCGATTATTGTCTACTGTAGGCAAATCCTTGGCTAAAGTATCATAATTTGAAAAACTAATGAGCTAAGTACTACAATTCAAAAATAAGCCTCAAATATTGCAATTATCTGCTCCAATTACCAAATTTTGGTAAAATCACTCGCCGCCCATCGGAAAGAAGCATCTCTCCTGACTCTAAAAGAGTTTTCAAAACGCACACCACATGAGCTGGAGCTTTGTCTGCTTCGTCCACAACGAGTATGTGCCCTAGTTTCAGGGCACGAACTAAAGGCGAGTCTTCATATACAATTACTCCATCTCGGACTGTAGGCTGAAGAGTCAAGGTTTGCACTGTTGTGTCTCGATGAAGTTGGATATATTCACGAGGTCGATTTAACAGTTGTAAAAATCGATCGACGATCTTATTTTTTCCGACGCCTTGATTTCCAATAAGTAAGAGATGTTCCCCTTGAATAAAATCTTTCAACATACATTCCATAGCATACAAATGCTGAAAAAAATTTTCAACCATGTAGCTGGAAGCTATCTACAAGTTTCTAAAAGCGGATTTATGCCCATTAACTCACCTGCGGAATATCATAAAAAATTATGTCAGGCACTTTACTGGGAAAGTCTGGGTTATGCAGCAGAACTTTCACTTGCCCAATATGGACAACTCCATCTTTAACTTCGCCTAGAAATTAATAGACAAGCTCTCTAGACTTAGAAAAATCGTATCTCCAAATCCAAATCATTTCTAAAAAGAAAACCTACAGAATTGAGAAAATATTTACAAGTTATATCTTTAAAGGATGTGCTACTGCCGTCATCAGTAGAATCTCCAACCGTTTCTGGTACAATGTCAAGTTCACTCAAAACAGAATCAAAAGCAGTTTTAGTCAATGATGGAAGGAACCTAATGAAAACAGAATATTGCACATTTATCATATAATAAGAAAATTATTACTCTCTCTTTCGGCAAAATGAAAACTAACCTCGCAAGACATGCATTCTGTATTAACGAGTGTACGGAATCATTTGGATAAGAATTCAGGCGCCTGGAAAGGCGTAACAACTGCCTAGTGGACAACGACGCAGACAACGAACGCAGCTTACGTCACAAAAAAATTCAAAATATATTTATGAAAGCTGCAGTTCAATAGCAATTTATTATAATTAGTCTTTTAAAACGACACATACTGCAGGATCACTTGAACTCCGCAGTACATGAGCAACATTCAGCAGATCATTTACTTTATTTGATATGTCTACGCCCTGTGAATTCATCCAAATATAAGCGCTCAACGTCAAACGCCAAATCAATAAAAGCTGAAATATTTATATCCAAATGACACTAACCAGTTGATTTAAGACGTACGTTTCTTGCTCACGCTCTAATGGATGCAAATGATGATAACAGAACAACGTCAACAATTCAGAATCCAACCAGCGCTTACTCACTCCTCCACTAGATTCAGGTGGCTCTGCCAATGCCGCAATGCGAAAACTCGGATGAATACGCAAAATACCACTATAACGATTCACACATTTAAGATTCAATTTAATATCACATTATTAATAACAAGAAGGAAGGGAATGAGATTCAATGCTTGTGAATTCTGTTGACCTACAGATCATAAAAGACAAAGACTATTGTGGTTGGCACTAGAATTAATAAGGATAAAAGGTATAAATGTAGTATATTACCGCTTGGTCAAGTCCTCATCACTATAACCATTTTCAGATTTGACTTTATCGTAGCGTTCAGGTGACAACAGTCGAGTTCCATCATATAACTGCAGTTCCCGGTCATGCACAAGACTGCAATGAGGGATTTAACACGCTCATTTTCAAGAATCGTGAACGCAACAAAATTGTATTAACACATCAGTGAGTGACATGCCGGTGAAGTACAGCAAGGCTTCCACCATCCACCCTATGAATGCCGTCTAGCACAAGAAGCTTTCCCTCTAAAGCTGCTGTAACTAAAGGTGATAAACGCCATATCGTATCACCATTTGGTAACGTAGCTCGCTGTTGCAGCATATCTCTGGAGGTCACGTCCTAATCGAAAATTAAAAATAATGATAATAAGGTAATTATAGCATTCATAATAAAATAAACAGCAATGCCTTACTCTATACATGACGAATGGTTCAACTTCATAACCTAAAATTCTAGCAAATTCTTTAATCAAAGCACTTTTACCGCTTCCCTGCAAAAATTATATATAAATATAATTTAACAAATAAAAGTTTTATGTTATTAGAAATTATTTTTACCTTGGGCCCTACAACACAAAAGTCTCCTACTAGGTGAGACTGAATTATTTGGGATAAAACTGCTTGGTGAGTCTTCGTCGAAACGAAACTACTTTCCGACACCGAAAGAGGAGTTTTCTTTGTGCCAGCAAGAACCTGGTAATTATTTAAATATAAAGTTCAGATAATTTACAGATGTGCCCTTCAGTAATTCGCAAAATTGATACCTTCAAGTTAACATGGCTTCCAAGAAGAGACGACGTACATAAATGAACGTCAGCAAGTTTGGTAACGTCCGTTTCACTTCCAGTAGTCGAATTGTGAATAACTTCCACTATTTCGTACCTGCTCTCTGAGGTAGCTTTTTTACTAATATCATCAGCTTTATCCAAAATGCCTTTATCGACTAAATTAAACGTCTAATAGATATAAGAAAATCGAAATGACTTCATGGCAATAATGACATAACAACATGCCCTTTTCTGAGGAGTGTCCATCCACATAACTTACGTGCAGTGCATCTTCAATGGCCTTTCTGCCCTCCTTACTAGCAAATATATCGTATGGATAAATTCTATGCAGAAGTTCACCAGATGGTAACTCAGGAAGGTGTTCCTAAAACGGACCATTAATATTCAGTACTTAAAAAAGAAGCGCATTAAAATGACTATCATTGAATAAAGTCAAAATTACCAGAAGTTTTACAACTGCAGGGATTCCTTCTATTGGGAAATCTGGAAGTCCTAGAGTTTCAGCTTCTTGAGATATAAACATGTATGCAAACGATAATATCTTATTAATGGATCTATCTGGAACTTTGGAGTACGCTTTCAGAAGATTGGTTAATTCGTTAAATGGAAGACGATCTACGTTTCTGCCTTGAAATCTTGAACGCAATGGTGGATCAAGTGGATGACCTCGATAGCGAGGAACTGGAAGACCCAATGCTATGACACGAAAATCCTCACTTACGCGGACCAACTTCCATCCATCTAGCTCCGCTTTCGAATGTTCCTTATATTATAAATAAAGAAAGCTATATAAAAAGACCACTTATTAATCTCAATACACTATAATGGGGACAAGTGTGAAGCCTACTTTTAGCAATTTGTCATAACGCGACGCAGCCATCAAAAATCGTCCATCTTCCAGTTGCATCTCTCGATTTTCCAACAAATTATTTATAACGGGCAAGACATTACGCTCAGCTTTCTCGATCCCATCAACTATAAGGACACGACCATTAAGAGCTGCATTGACAGCACACTATAATAAAGTAAAATTCCTAATAACATATAATCAAAAGTATAAAAAGTAATTTATTGAGGGTTATTATTACCTGATCAACGTAATGTGCTGTGCTATTCGCTATTTCTCGTCTTTGCTTCAAATCTGACTCAGTCGTATCACGAGATAACGATACATACTCCATTTCTCGACCAACTAATTCCTAAGTTACATATATATTTATCTTAATTCAGAAATACGCCTGTGGGTGATGACAAGGTTTCTTTTAAGCAGTACTTACTAAATACTGCATTGCCAAAGTGCGACGAAACGGGCCAGGAGGCCCAATCAGAAATATATCCTGGCCTAAAAGGTCCTAAAGATAAAAAATGTAAATGTTAATCCCCGCAAATGCATGCTATCAAGGATTTTCGGTAACGTATTAGAACCTTTTGTCCCATCCACCGCAAATGCCGAATAACATATTGTGAAAGATCATTTGTCACTAGGAAATAAATTGGTAATTTTAAAAATGGACAATACTTTTATTTATATCGAAGTTATGTGAAGAAAGAAAGTGGATGTGCGTACCATAATTTACAGGCACCAACTCAGGACTTGAAGGAGTCCGACGCGGTAAAGAAATATCTCCAATCGTCACAGTCCCCGAATTACCTGCTAATGAAGCAAAACTCTTTAATTTGCATCTCGTCTACGACTAACGATATGACAATTTTTTAATACTGCCACAAATCAACCGTGCAAGAATATAGTCAACTAACTCACTGCTGCATGGTCGTAACTGAACTCTGAATTGCGACGTAAGAATGTTCGTTAAAACTTGAAGCCGTCGTCGTGCCGACTCCATTGTTAATTTATATAATGCCATTAATCTGATCTTATAACTATGAGAAAATTAAACGTTATCTACACATTGCAAGCGTGTACACATATGAACACAACCTTGGTCAGGAGAATAGAATTTTGAGAGGCCAAAGACCATCACAGCGGAAGTGATAATGTGGAATTCACAGCTGCAACGGAAGTACGTTGTGTGATATTCTATAAATATAAACAAGAAGGTATACATAGCTAGCTCTACTGCAAAAACTTATTAGTAATGGAGAAACTAACTGATCAGTTAGGTTATTTAATTATTAATGAAGACGGTGGCATAACAAGTGTAAGTAGATATATAAATATCTAATGCGAATCTTGCACATCTTTTGCACTTATAAAAAAGGAAGTGGCTGAAAAAATTAGCGCAAAATTGAAACTCCTGCATGTGACTGACCGAGCTGTATAAATACTGGAAAACTGTATTGTAAAAACTTTCATTTCCCCCCATCATCATCATCATTTATTTTCTAGTCGAGTGGAGAATTAGAAAACGATGAGCGTGTGGCGGAAGTACTTTACAATATGATAAATGTAATATGTAAGAAAAACCTACTGCCAACTGGACCACCATCCAATTTTCATCGAATGTTGGGTAAAACGCGAATTTTCCAATCTTTTCAAACCAATTTCAATTTCTATAACCTTTCTCTTCTTTCTAGTACACTACGGAACATACCACTACTCAATCACGTTGTCCAACCGAAAATTTCATGTTGTGAAACGAAAGTATCAACCAACTGAACCTGTGATGGCATAGTTATTAAATCCATTGCTGGAAGAAAAACGAAGTTTCACAAATCATTAGCGATGTATTTGACTCAGGTTATGAAATTGTGGATACACCACAGTATTTACTACTATTGAAGAATAGACCTGTGATATTTGAAAACGTGATAGAAAGATAATTAGTCTTTTTACAAGTGGGGATTAATGGCTTCAAAATTTCATTTTATAATGTTACACCTAAGATTGTTATTGTCCTCAGACGTCTGGGAACCTTGGGAGCTTCCCTGCTCTCGTATTGTTGCATTTGTGTTCATTATTGCAGATAAATTAGCCAGCTCAGTAAATGTCACCATTGCGAACTACAAAAAAGTTGGTGGAACTTCACCATTCTGGCACGCCTCATGTTAAAATAACTTACAATGGTATAACTAAATACATTAACTTCTTTAATATCATAATTCTTGGTGTAAATCATCTGAATCATCCTCTGTAAATAAAAAAAAAATAACTGTTACAATCCAAGTATAAAATGATAAAAATTTTTAAACTGAATTGCATACCCGTCGTTTCGGCTGTATGATTTGCTTCTGGGATGCTACTCTTTTGTTTCAAGAAACTGTCGATTAATAATCTAATTTCTTCATCATAATTTTTCCACTCTGGGATGATGCGCATTGCGCTGCTCAATTTCGATTCCTTGGTCATTGGATTGTTACACTATAATTTGAAATCTTTACATTAATCAACAATTTCGTTTCCTTAAAAAAAAAAAACACTAAAGGAACTCACCAAATCTATCGTTTTGGCTTTACTCTTTGTAGACTCATCGCACCAAGTCTCACACCAAAGCCATTCTTGTGGCAATGATTTAATAGATACTTGATGTATCATATTATTTGGTAAATCTTGATCCAGATTGGAAAGTGAATTTGGATCTTGGCTTAAGCCTTGATATTGTCCTCGTAAGCGATCTCCTGCTGCAATGCGACGGAATTTTTTCAAGTCCACGACATAAAGAGCACTAATGTGATATCTACGTCCTTGAAGATGGGTGGCCCAATAACCGGATTTCCAGAACCGATATCCATCCATATCTCTTCGAGATTCACAAAAAGGAGTATATCCATATGGAGCACCACCTAAGTCGAGATCTCGTAATTCCTTCATATCTGCCCTAACGACCTATAAAATATATCCAATATTCGTGTATAGATTAAAAAAAGAGGAACAACTATTGAGAGTAAGCTGAAGCAATTACCTGATCAGCATCAACAAAAATTATTTTTTTCACACTGAGTGGGAACAAAACATCGAGAAACAAAATCTTGTATCTGAAAGTTGTCAGCAAACATGTTAATTTGCAAAATTCAGTTTAAAAATGGTGTGGAGAAAAATATATTAATCACCCCCAAATTATCCGTTGCTTTTCAGTCTGTTGATGTAACCACCGCGGCCACTTATATTGAACCAATTCGTATTCAAACTTATAATACGCAGCCATTCCAGGTAAGATATCCTACAAAATTCATTAAAATTACATTTCAGATCATCATCATCACATCCTATTTTATCTGGTTCCGATGATGTTCAGGGTTCGTAGGCAGGACAGGTGACATAGCACACCAACGTAAGAAACTACACTTTTAATTTCCTATTTGTCAGAATGCCCTCTTATAAAATACACAACCACTGACTTCAGTCAGAGGGAACGAACCTGCCTTTTTGAGCTCAAGAGGCAAACACTACTAGTTAAGCTACGAAGGTCGATAAAAATATAGCCAAGAAACCCCACAATTAGTTATCACTTACCTTAAAGGTGGGACTTAAGTAATTTTTTAGAAACCAAAATTTCACTTTGGTTTGTGTATGTTTGAGAACACTTAACATCATTATACGTAAAAGACGTTCATAGAGATGACCAGATGCCAATGAAAAGATATTGATGACATCGTCATTGGAATCTTCGTCAGCATCTTTGGTACCTCTGCCACTGAAAGTACTACGAAAAATCGTAAATAATCACTTAAATCACTGACCATCTTAAGTTTGCCTCAGTAACTTTTCAAATAATGCGATAACGACAGGAATACTAGGGGAAAATACCTTGTGATTGAGTTCCAAATGCCTTTATTGTTATCGTCGTCTTCTTCGAGCAAATCTATTTTATGTTTATCTGGTTTTTTTGCAACCTAAAAATAGTATACGAACATTACTCCGCTGACAATAATGTATTGCCACACGGGAAAAAGTGACGAATAACTTACTTTTATTTTAACTATTTTACTTCTAAAGTTTCCAACCAAGATTTGAACATCAGGTAAGTCAGGATTTGAATTAGTGCCGTCATGGCTGTTAAATTCAACAAGTACAAAACAAAAAAAATATATTTCGCATCATGCAAACCACTATTAATTTCGCTAAACTATTTAACATGGGTGGTTATTAAAGAACGTTGGGTGCTGCAAGTTTCACATTTCCTGCATCCTCCACACCTTCCTCCTTATCTCCTGCAAGCAGCCTCCTAAGGGTTCAGCCTGTTATGGCTGTTTGGCTTCCTCCCTAAGCCATTTGTGTGAGTAAGAATATTAGATTTATTACCTTGCAATATCATAGATTTCTGCAGATCTTCCTTTTCGCAGTTTTAAAAACCACGCACCAGGACTAGCTTTTAGTTGAAAATATCCCTATTATTTAAATAAAAATAGTTTATTTTATACACCGAAAGAAGTTACAACTAACACATTGCCAAAATGACTACTCACAAGATTGGCCATAACAATTGTGTCCACGACATCTGGATCTTTAGATGTTCCTAGGACAAATTGCAAACCACGAGGTGGTGTTCCACTGGCTTGATCAAAACAGTGCCCTATTTATAAGATAACTAAATTATCAGCTTCATACGAGAAAATAGCCCCTTCCTATAACTGAAGTAAAATTCAATACAAACCTTCAATAAGAAGATGCTCCAGTTCATATTCTCCATAAACGACGCCATCAACCTTAAAAAAGATTGAAAAAAATCAAGACGCATCTCAGAAATTATCAATCAGTCATCTAAATTACAATGCTTACGTCTTCCAGATGAATATTGTCAAGATCATATGGAGTTCTGATAACTTCCACAAGCCAATTTTCAGGAGTGTCCAAATTCAAGGTGAACAATGGCTTTACTGGCACTTTATTAAATCTTGCCAAAGGACCAGCAATAAATTTACCATCAGTAGTGAATTGGATTTCAGGTTGCAAAACATGGCGATAAAATCTAACAAATTAAAAAAATCGTAATATTCAAGTCCGGTCAACAGCTAGTTAATATTCACAAAATCAGCTAATAGCATACGTTTTCAGTGGCATATCAGATAACTTGCTTAATGGAGTTAAAAACACCCAAATGTGGCAATTTAGCACTTCTTGTAAGACGATTAAAATGTGAGAAATTTTCTGCGCTCCTCGACTCACGGGATCGACAATAACAGTTAAATTAAAAGATGGAAGATCTGGATCTCTTGGTGGTAGCTTTATGACTGAATGATCAGCGCTGTGATATTTCACTTGATGACGAGTGCGGCTATTTTTTCGTCCTAAAACTAATGCAGATATTCGAAAGGCCAAATCACTCATGCTACAAATAATAATCAATTAAGAGAATTTACTTTTTTTATACCAATTACTAATTATAAGACGTGGTCTTGAAAGTAAATGCATTACAAACTTACGTATCCCGTTCATATTCATCACTATCGCCATCAAATATTTTTCGGACTTTATCGCCAAAAGTCTTTAAACTATGACGTTCCAATAGATTGAAATCATCAATGGTGAATTTTTCAGACTCATCGAAGGGACCCAAAATCTAAGAAAGAGGAAAAACAGAAATTACAGTCAGTGGTAAATAACCCATGCAAATGGAAAAGAAATGACTTTTATACTAACTCTTCCATTAACTACAAGCCCTAGCTGCCCTTTTTCAAAGTGAAGCACATCTCGACAGTAAATTGTATGAATTTCAATCGTATTTCGTGCAGGTTCCTTTTGCCAAGTCTCAAAAGATCTTTTTTCTTCCGCCTTTTCATAAAAAATTAGACTTATTATAAACAAAAAATAATGACAATGATATAAGTTATAGTCTTGACAGTTTTCCAACAACGAAAGGAAATTAAAATCTTAAACGACATTTTCAAAGTTAAAACTGTTTGCAAGTACTCCGTTATTGCAGAAGCACGATTAACGATAATTAAAATAAAATTACCTGGTCCAAATAATCTTGTACCTTCTTATCACCAGTCAATAAAGAGTCCATATCTTTTAGAAGTTTTTGAATAAAAGCGCGAGAACGTCTTTTATGCAAAGATCTCAAGGCGAATTCCATGCTGTCAACAATCAACTGTAGCGAATGGTTTTCAATTTCTGAAGGGTTGTGAATAACTCCAACTCTCAAATCATTGGACGTTCTCTAACATTCAATAACAATATTAATTAACAAACTTAGTGAACTAAAATTCATAAAGAACTAGAAATCTACCATTTGTTCAATAGCATCGGTAAGTAGATCGCGACCACGCTCAGACGCAATATCAGTGATAACCCAAATTGTAACCGGTCGAAAAGAAAAATCATCTAAGTAATTAAGCACAGAAATATGTTATTATGACAAAAAATATACGCTTGAAATAAAGATGTCGAAAGTCTTACCTTTATCAGTCAAATAATATAAATTGGAACTAACTGAAGCAGTTTTATCGGACAATGACATCTCAGCAAAACTCTTTGGAGACACATTAATAACTACATGGAAGTCAAAGTGATATTTTCAGTTACATTGTTGAAATGAAAAAAAAAAAAGACAACGCAACAAATGTGTTATTATAAAGACTAACCTGGAGTGCCAGTAACATCAATAAGTTGCCATGTAGCGTTTAAAATCCTATCATTTAACCTCTGAACAACATTTCCACGTTGCATTAGAAAATCCAAGATGTCATCAGAATCTGTCAACTCCCCCTTGTTTCAAAGACAAATTCACCATATAATTTGCAACATTTCAATGTTTGAAAAAATGATCACAATTGGATATAATTAAGTACAAGACTGGTAATTCTAAACTTCCACTATCAATACCTTATAAACAGCCTTCTGAATAACAACAGTTTGTTCCATTATTTCAGACAACACTGCTTCCTCAAAATCATCTCCGTTAAGCTGTCAAATTCAATACTGTTATTTACTTCTTATAATAATAGCAATGGTAAATACAATAAATGACATTCATACTTTATCTTTGGATAAACGAACGCCATTGATTAAAACTTCTGGCGGTCCTTTTAAACCTGTTCGCTGTAGAAAGTCCCAGGCGAGCTAAATCCAAGGTTTTCTACATTACCATTAACGTTTGCCAAAACCAGTTAGTAATAGTAAAGAGAAATTATATGTCAGCTACGATACCTTCCGTCCTGTGTCATAATCTGAATCGGAACCAAAAATTAATTCTAAATCTTCACGAGGAAACTCAGCTTTAAAAGTATTGATAATGTCTTTGCTCGTTAATATCACACCATCGCCAACTTTCGCATATATCTAAAAATATATAACCATAAATAATTATGTCAAAACAAAGACATAGGTTAATAATTCGCAAATAGGCTTTAAGCATTAACAGATTTTGTCTTACATCAGTCAGGAATGACAGTCCACTATATAGGCTACCTTTCTCGTCTGCTATAAAGTTAAAAACATTCAGCATTGCAACTCCTGCATCGGTAAACCCATCCGCTGAAGGATCAGCATTAACAGCAAACGCAAGACCAATCCTAAATAAATCGGAGACATTCAAGCCCACTGCAGGAAGCATAACAAACTTTCTTCTTACATGTACAACATTCCACACCTAATTGGAGCGCGATGAACATAAAACGATTCCAGTAATTTCAATAAATCATGGCATTCTGCCGCACTAGGATCTACGATTGCTACCTGCAACAATAATGAGTACAATTTATGACTGAACATATTTATTACATTGCGCACGTTAATAACTACTTACCAAGTGGAAGATATTCTTCCGAATACTGCGAAGCAATCCTGGATAGGTTGGTCTTAAAATATCATTAATACTAGACAACCAACCAGAATATACTTTATCATTTTCCAGATCATTAAGATACTGCCAAATTATAAAATTTTAAGAATTGGGATACTGCATATTTTTTAAAAAAAAATTGATCATGTAAACGATTTATCGTTATACCACCTACACGAATAGCTGAATCCCTGATATCAACAGCATAGTCCTCGTGTGAAACACTCAAATCCAGTGACAAAATCTTTTCCATTTGCACATTCTACAAGTAACAAAGAGCACTAATTACATTACATTCCTCCATGTTGCTCCTCAAGGATATATGCTCAGTCAATAAAATCAAAACATTCTTTGAACTCTCCTTTAATGAATCCACACCTACCCTAACTCCAATCCTATGCAATTCTTCACTAAGACGAAAGTCTTCTTTCACAGTCTCTAAAATAGTGTAAATATCACTAACTTCAGGGTCGAAAAAGATCCCATTTATGAACAATGCTGTATCAGTCTGAGATAAACTCAAATGGTGGGCGAAGATCTGCATACCCAAATATATTAACACCATTAGTAAACAGACAATAATCATTGTATTAATCTCAAATCTAAATGTACATCATTACATTTTGGTTGCTGATAACTTCTTTCGAAAGATTTCCATTAACAACTGTCTTCACTAACGAACGAGCCTGCACAGGGAAATTTTGGGCTATGTCACGCATAACCCACAAGGCTTCTTCTGCTGGTGAAGACATTATACGCTGAGCAGCTTGCATCCCAAGATCTTTTAGTTGCCAAGCTTTCAGTGGGGCCAAGTCTTGAGTGTCTTCTAAAAGATGTTCTCGTAACTTATTTAATGCTTCAGTCATATCAGGATAAAGCACCCTTTCAAGGATAACCAACATTGAAGTTATTATATCATAATCGTGACAATTCTACAACATCGTCAAGGAAAACGATATTACTTCAAACGTGAAAAAACGAAACCTTCCATCTCATCGATTTCGTCGTGCTCAGATTTGGTCGCAGCATGATGTACTTCTTCTTGAGATTTTACAACAGAGTCATCAACAGCTTTATATTCAGTGCTTTTGATTGCCAGTTCGACACCATATCCTGAAAGTCTAACCTTATTCTCATTCCTATTCTTTAATAAAAAAGTATCGGTCAGTTATCAGTTGGGGGATAATAGTGATGCTCTGATTCTCGACATACTTTTAAATAGTGACGTATCGCATAATTAAATCTTCCCAATTTGGCTTGCTGCTTTAAAATAAAATGGAATTCACGAAATGCACTTGTTCCAAGTTCCCCATACAGTACAACCACGTTTGAATTTGTACCACCTGACTGATTTTCTACTAACAGGTGATCTACTTTGTACATATCTGATTGATTCCTAACGTAAAAATAAATTTTAATACAATTTTTTATAAGAAATCTGAGAAAATCGTCAGCATACCTCTGCGAGGCACTTTCAAGCAGCCCTTCCAAATCCATGAGGTCGCAGGTGAATTTCGAATTGATCTCAATTACTGCAGAGCATTCAATGGGCAAATCTTTGGTTAGTGCAATCTAGATCAAATATGCAGTCAAATATTTGTGAGCAACATAGTAACAAAAGAACGATATAGATAATTCAAAACAACATACTTGTTGGAACATTTCTATCAATGGTGAATAAATCCGTAACGAAAGAGAAAATTTCAACAAATTAATTCTCTCTTTGGAAATTATATGTGACACTTCTGACAACAACAAATCATAGTGGTCCCTTTCTGTACCTGAAGTTAAATACTCATCAATAATATCGCACTGAATACCGTTGCTCAACTGATGACGATGTGTTAAAAAACTGTAATTACCTTTATACAAGAATTCGGGAGTTAAGGATGTAATTCGATCAACAAACGCCCAAAAATAATCAGGCTTTTCTTCAGCCAAAAATTCACTAAAAGCAAAAATTGTTCTATAGATATAACAGAAACAGTTACAAGTTGCCTCGATCCCAGTCATACAACTTCTGGCTAAATGATGGATAATAAATTTAATAAATTCATAATTGCTGGCCCTAGTAGCTAGATACTGGTCCTAATTAGGGCTTTCACAAAACATGTCCTTCATGGAAAACATTAGTCTGGACCAAGTAAGTGAATTCAAGAGTAAGTTTAGGTTACTTACTTCTATCAAAAGAAATTTACCTGACTTCCAACAAAAGAGGTGTGGATTGCCATTTTCCATCTAAAGATGTAATTACAACCTTGGATTTATCTGTTGGCTCTGCAGCTTCAGTATAAATTACATTATTTACACAAATACTCAAAACGATAATTAATAGTATCACATATCTCATCCATTTGCATAATAGCCGGCTGACGTGTTTCATCTTAATTCGGATTTATTAATTACTGTAGAAAAGAGAAAAACGAGGGGGATATTCATTATAATAATTGTGTTAAAGGATATATAAAGTCGTTTCATATTTCCAAGACATTTGTGTGTACCTGTAAATTCATTTGATTCTTCCAACTTTCAATACTGACAGAACTTATGTCGACCACCGACTAGATATTCATACACGCTGGTGCCAATTAAAATATTTTCGGAGACTTTTTAACTATGGATACTTCCGACGGAATAAAGATGTAGGGGCAGAGTGGTTAATAATCAAAATAAATAACTACTTCACGTACCATTCACTGACACCTGCGGTACATCCGACAATAAATTCTCTCCACGTTGTACAGACAACTGCCATACGAATTCATAGGTGGCGCTTCTATCGTCGGCTTCCAAGAAAAGAAGGGGCTATTCATAAAATTTTGAATTTATCTTGCAGAAGTTCAACTAAGGACAGGTGGTGCACAAATCGCGTGGGTTTAACTAGATTTTACTATATTATCAGCGATTAATTTGCACTATTTATAAGTTCACCAGCTAACCACAAACTCTACGTTCGGAAACTAGTACTGCCACATATGAATATGTAATCCTTTGTGACGGATACCTTGCTAGCGAGATCTTTTCATGCTAGACCCATATGCCCAGATCTCCACCAGCACCCCAGCAACACCTTTGCCTTTCGCACCCATTCCAGCCACTCCACCCCAGAACCTCTTCCAATGTGGGGGTTCCCCAACCCCCTCCTGCAGTGATCCAGTGCTAGGCAGACCAGTATCACATGCCTGACGTTCTCCACCTGATCCCTGCACAATCCACAGCCCCCCTCTCCACCTGTGATCTTTGTCATCCTCTGTTTTGTCTCCAGTGACCCAGCTCTTGCCCGAAACAGAAGTGAGCTCTCCCACGTATTGTCATAGATTTACCTCCCTCTCTATGTTAAGCTTGTTCCCATACACCCTCAGCGTTTTCTTTGCAGCCCTTCCCTCCATACTCTGTCGCCACTGCCCTAACCCCCATTCCTTCACTTTGTCCTGTACGAGTCTTTGCAGTGTTATTGCCCCCTCCTTGCCCTCATTGGGGTGCAGTGTTATGCCTATCTTCTTTGACATCCTGTTTACCCTCCTCTCCCAGTTGGTAGATACCCTCATGTTGTTTACCCATGCATTTACCTGCCATACTGGATTTTCCTTCTCTAGTCCCCATATACTGCATAGGTATACCAACTTACTAATCATTTCCCTCGGTTCAAATGTAGACCACCCTATTTCCCACCTGTATTGCTTCAACTGCTGTAAACCTATTTCCCCCTAAGGCCATCCTACCTAACCTTCTCTGGGCTATTTCCATACAGTGAGCGGGTTATTGCGTTGGGCACACTAGTTCTCGTCGAATCACTGAAGTTAAACAACGCAACCCCAGTTAATACTAACATAGGTGGGCGCTTGGGAAAACTGGGTACCGCTAATACCCAACAATCGTCGCATTAGTGTAGTGTCTGTGTAGTCTCTGCATTAGAACTACGCAGTGGGCGGGGCTCTGATGACCTTGTAGATGAAGGGCCCTTAAAAAAACAACAAAACAATAAAGCCACCTGACCCTGGTAACTCTAGTTCGCCATGATATTGAGCCAAACGACACTTGCTGCCATGGTAACACCATTTGTGACTTGCTATTAGTTTAACCCCACCCTGCTCATGTTACATGTGGATCACTTATCTCGCGTTAGAAAACCTCCAACTAAACACGAGCAACTCTTAACCAAAACTTTAATATGCAGTTGAGTGGAGAAACGGACTCTGTATCCGTCTGAGACAGCGGCGACCCGAATTCAATTCTCAGTTATGGTTCTACTCCACTTGTTTTTCTGCCGTGCCTCACTGGTGGCTTGAATGATGCTAATGTGTTTTGCGCGATGTCAAATTTTAATTTAATAATTTACGTGCAAAAAGACCCCAGAATACGATTTAAACGCCGTTCACCAGCTCGTTCGTGCCCTGCGAGTACCTGATCCTGTCATGGGTGGAAAAGGGGTTAGAAACGATGAAAGATTTGCTTCGCGACATTTTGACCCATGCTATGAACAGAATAAAAAGGGCTCCATGAAGAAAAACGTTGCTTTGAGTGACTAAATCACCTGCGCTGTCCCATCTTGCATGTGTGACATTTTGCATCAAGAGTGTGCAAACCGTCCACTACTACTAACCCTTTTCCTCTTTGTGTAAGGGTCAGGTGCCCATTTTTGTCCCATTGGGACACAAGAGCGATGTGTTGGATAGTATTCTGACCAACACATGTTTTGACGCAGCCGGTAGCCCTGTAGCCCCTATGCTTACCGGTATTTTTCGTCGACCAGTCATGATTCATTGGGTCACTTTCCTGCTCCACCGAGCCGGGGGGGGGGGACCGAGCTCCAAACCTGAAAATTTTGCCGATCTACTCGCTGCATGTAGAAAGGGTTCTTTTACCTTCAAGTGGCAAAGTACATGCCACACGGGACCATGGCTTTACCTCCTATCCGGAACGGAAGACGCACTGGAGACCTCTCTCTGTCCTTCATTCGAAAGAATCAGGGGAGCGGCTTATTGAGTGGTCACTGATCTGGTCACCCGTAGTCACTGGTCACTGAAGTTAAGCAACGCAACCCCAGCTAGTACTGACATGGGTGGCCGCTTGGGAAAACTGGGTACTGCTAATACCCCCAAAAAAATCGTCGCATTAGTGTAGTGGCTGTGCAGTCTCTGCATAAGAACTATGCTGTGGACGGGGCTCTAATGGCCTTGTAGTTGAAGGGCCCGAAAACACCAACAAACAACACTGAAGTTAAGCAACGCAACCCCCAGCTAATACTGACATGGGTGGCCGCTTGGGAAAACTGGGTGCTGCTAGTACCTAAAAATCGTCGCATCACCGTAGTGTCTGTGCAGTTTCTGCATCAGAACTGCGCAGTGGACGGGGCTCTAATGACCTTTGTAGTTGAAGGGCCCTAAAACACCAACAAAACAAGCAAACCGAAAGAAGCAAAACCCACTCGAACTAGTATCGAACCAGCAACCACTGACGTAGTAGTCAAGCACGTTACCTTCTCATTCAAAATGTGTGTAATATAACGCTTGCGACGATGATGATCAAAATGAAATATCTTCAATTTATTTACATTCGTTCACTTCAATCCATCGAGTACATGTTTTGCACTTCACGTAACAGCACCAATAATATTTGCAGTGACATCGTTCAAATTTCTCAATTGAATATGTGTAATAGCCACGACCACAGCACATTGTTTTACAGCCAATTGTTCCTTCAGAGGTAGCATTGCAAACCCTGCAACAGAAAGCAAGGGGAAAAAATGAACAAAAACATCCAGTTACTCAAACACCTGCTACTACACCACGATAATTATGCCTCGAGGTCGCAGCATGTCCCCACGTTGACACCCCACCCCTTTTATTATAACTACTGTAACTTAACCAGGACAATGTAGATATCATCATTCCACCAAAACCCTTTTCCCGTCTATCAGGTGCCGGTTTCCCATTTATCCCGTTGAATCCTGGGACATATGGGAGAACTGCTGGGCTGTATTTTTTACGCAGCCGGCTGCTGACTTAAAGTAACAACAATCTCTTGATTATTTCAAAGCGGCCTATTTTCTTCGTGGAAAAACTTGTTCACTGTTCTTACCTCGTTACTCAATGTAGAAAGGGTTATTTGGCGCGCACCACCGCACGATGTCACCGCCGCCTCCCATTTTACGTCCCATCCGGAGAGAAGACGCATTTAGGGCTTTATTCTAACCCAAAAGAAGCCTCGACCAGGACCAAACCTTGCAAGTATGGTCTCACGAGGTCAACGACGGTAAGCAATGTGCCACCGAGACCAGTAGCGTAGCCAGGATTTTCTGAAGGGGGGATATGACTGTCGATAGCATGAACCAGGATTTTCTGAGGGGGGATATGACTCGATAGGGTGTATACCTCTTCGTTATATTCGAGGCCCAAGGCTACCCTTGGCTACGCCACTGACCGAGACAACTGCATCGCAGTAAAAGCAACTACTCAACCCTATCCCCCTATTGCAGATTCGGGTAACCATTGGGACACACGGGTAATCTGTTGGACTGTATTTTTACGCAGCTGGCTGCCGACCTAAGCTGCAACCCCTATGCTTATTTATTGTCGGCCTACTGTTTGTTGGGACACTCCAAGGGGGGGGGGCGCTCCTACGGTTCTTTTAAGGTACTTTTAAGTGCAAGTGACATCGTACACACCACACAGGGCAACAGATTCACTTCTCATTCACTCGAAGCTTCTCTCGCCCGAAAATAGCCGAGAGAGGCCCAGTATTTTGCAAAAAAAAAAAAAAAAATTAATAAAATTAAGACATTCAAATTGTGTGTGTTTCACCAGACTCACCTTCCAACTGTTCCGAAAGATCCTACTTTAAGGTCATACGTACAATAATCTGGAGATTTTGTGACATAGACAAGATCTTCATCACTATATAACTTTAATTGAGTATTGGCAGGTAAAAGTTTCTCAAATTGTCCAATTTGATGCAAGAGAACTTCGGCTGCTAACAGATAACGCCTTTTTAGTTGTTGTCCAATTGTTTCGAGCGAGGCCACTGAACGCCAACATGTCTTGACTGTACAGGCACCAGATACACCATGACATTTACACTCAACCTTTATCGTGTTTTGAACTGCCTTTATTTGACATCCCATCACGCCAAACATTAAAAAAGAAAAAGAAAGCCATATGACAATATCATCAGCTATATACAACTTTCAATAATTTTATATACCTTCCTGCCAGCTCGGTTGTTATGTTGATGCACCACACTTCTTAGAGATTTCTTGTTATCGGAATTTTTCTTAAAACGCTCAAATTCAGCAAACTTTTTACTAAACCGTAAACCAAATCGTATATTATCTGCACAGCCGCCCCATTTGTAATCACCTCTAGGCAAATACTTTGGCACCTGACCGCATCCGCAGGCAAATACTGAACCACTGGAGCAAGCTCTAGCAACGGCCGAAGCAAGGGCTGCGGACGACAATGCGTATACGTAGGCCTGTTCTCTAGTATCTGAAATTAAAAATGGGTCACATTAATTATTATTCACTTTAAGCAATTGCATAGAACTCAAGGAAAGTCGCCTGCACACCCGAAGCGGGTGTCGTCCTGCGGTGAAACAGTGTTTGTTCTTCGCCATAAAGTTGGAATAGCTTGGCGAAGAAACGGACTTAGGAACACTAGCCACCCTTTTCTGACATTCATTTGATGTCCAAATAACAAAAATACGCCAAACTATGACGCCCCTGAACCTGAATGTAGATATCGAGGGCTGGTTCAGACGTCGATTTATGGAGAGTCAGGCCCCGGACCTTCAAACTTCTTTAGAGTCCCACTAATAACCTTTTCTGGAGGCCCGACAAGACTTTCAACTGACCCGGAATATATCAGCAAGGTAACAAAAACTACAGCAACTAACAAATGCATTAATACGCGTGCAGTAGTATACAGTATAAGTTTATGGAAGATGAAATTATTTATTTTGGCTGGTACCTCTAGCAATGTCCGGTAGATAAGATGGCGTTAGACTTAACGACGAACAATTCCATCGTCGATCAGAAAACACATTCTGACAAGTGAGCAACGCTTGGGTGGAGGCCGACACCACGCTTGGCATGAACTCCAAGAATGTCTTGCACAGTTTCACCTGACGTGGAACAAGTCCGTTTTCCTCTTGACTCTTCAGACAAGCAAGTGTATTGTTCCATATCACTGAACTTTTGCTTAGTGCTCTAATAAAAGGCAATTAAATAAAGTTATACATTATAATGAGTATACTCTTGCGTTTCAGAGTGGTGAAACCCCGCTTAAAACGTAATTTAACGGAATATATTCACCATATAGGCCCCTAATAAGTTTTCATTAAAAAAAACACAACATTTATGAACATCTAATCAAAAAATCACGGTTCGCCAAGACCGTGTTTCTCAAAAATTTGGGACACGTGCATATAGGTAGGTAGGTATTCTCCCTCTTTGTTTTCCCTTCTTCTCAATGGTCATGTAATAAACATACAAATTCAATTAGACTAGTATCTTGTTTTATTGTTATTGCCCTGTTAAACAAATCCCGAAGCCTTAATTAATAGTCGTAAAAAATCCAAAGTCTGTAAATTGGGTGCTGGTATTCTATTAATGCCCCGTTCGAGATATACAAATATATATTAGCCCGAAGAAGAGATTGTATATCATTAACATCTTAGAGAAGTATTTCACATCTTCGTACTAATCCCTTAATAAAAGGTCAAGAATCACAAGTGATTGAGACAATAAAGACATAGATACCTTCATACATATAGTATATTTTTTTGTAACCAAGATATAAAATGAAATTCTTCTATTATCGGTAGTGACCCAGCAGTACCCTCCTATCTGCCAGGCTCAATAAAGGGAAGAGGAATACATGTAAGATATTGTTCTGCAATTACATAATGATATCAACAGCATAAAAGGTCTCTTACTTCAACCACATCAACCCTCATCAAATTCACCATAAGAATAGGTTTCACGGTTGGAATGTGGCGAATGGCATCTAAAAAGTGGGGTGGATTAGGTCCTTTTCTCGTCGTAGGCACAATGTCAGTGAATAAAAGGATACACCACAAGTGATAATAAATCAAATAATCTCTTACAAATTCATTATCTCTCTCTTTTCTTCACACTTGGTGTCTTTTGCCAATATATTGTACGTAGAAACATCACCAGTATGTAACAATGAATAACAAATTAGGCCTAACTACAGCATTCCACAAGTTCTATTCAACCGGTGCACGCGCGACGTTCTACAAATGGATGCGTCATAAAATACGTAGTAGTAATTCAAGCACAGAACATATAAACTTAAACTGAATTCAAGTGTTATACTTTGTCCTGGATGACCAACATTCTCCCCGTATGTAAATCGTCAATAACGTGATTATTAAAATATCTACAGCAATACGCAAATATTCGAAATGGTATTTTACCATAATTACGTACTTAAAGTGGCAGATTTGGAAGGGTTGCTAACAGCATATACAGTAAGCCTATTTGTCATTCGAAGTTGAAATTTCGATTCAAAGTTCTTTTGACAGCCATAATTTCACTTTGGAAGCGTAAAATCCATAAAATATTTTTAATACGTTGTATATAGTGATGGAAACTAAAACATGTACGTATTTCAATCTTAATTAAAGGTCAAGAACAAGTAAAAGGTGAACATCAGAGGAAAACAAATACAGTCTAACCCCGGATAAAGAAATTCTCTGGCTAGTAAAGATAGGGTAGGTCCTGGCCAAATTAGCACCAATTAGACTTAAAAAATTAACATTCTGGATAATGAAAACACTCGGTTAATGAAGTCATTTATGGCGGGTCCCTTAGGGGTCTTCATTATCGAGGTTGGACTGTATTTTGAGTTATTCTGGAAACGATTAAGTGCACCTCTCCCTTCTTTCGTGTGTTGTCGCGTTATCATCGTAACCAACCTGTTTATTGTAGCAGTGTGTGATTCCAGGTTCAATCCTGGTCGAGGCAGATAAGTCCTGCTTCTCATCAGTTTTTAAATATTAAAGTGATATATTAAAAGGAGAGATACAGCTTTGGTAACAGTAACTATTATACTCTATACTTCTTAAATAACCCACATTAAACTGCACCACTTCTAATGAAATGTTATTATTTATTACTAGACTGAATCATAAGAGCATCTCCTAAACTGTCCTAATGAACAAAGACCTGATTTTTTTGGTAAGGAATTTTTTGTTCACAAACAACAGAAGCAACAAAAAAAACAGCACATAATAAAGACCTATACTCTCCTCCCTCTGCTTTACCCATCTCATCCATTTTACGGTCATCTCAGGGACTTCTTGGTAAAATTCCACATCAAAGATACCGCCACAAAACACTTTACCTTCCTAATTATGGGGTTCAGCAAAACAAGAGACTGAACATTATGCTATTTTAATAACACCTCCAAAAAAACATGACTGTCTTCTTAGACACACACCAAAAAAAACTTCATACAGGTTATCAATATTCACTACATTTTTTTCGAGCTATTGTCTATCAACGTTAATGCAACAACATTATATATTCTTTCTCAAATTTCTTTCCCTTCATATTCCATGTAAATTCCAACAACATAAACCTAAGTTGAACTCAACAGCACCCAGAAAAAAAAAACATAATTAATAGGATATAATTAAAGCATCTAATTTTCCCTAGTAGTTAATAAACGTTTTCACAGTCACGGGGTATATTTCTGACCAGCTGACAACCCTTTTCATCCTTTGCAGAACCGATTCTCGGTCAAGGAGGTCCAAAGATACTAAGGAGACCAGCTTGGAATCGAGCCCCCAACACCACAAGATGTCGATAACTCAGCCTCCAAAACAACTAATGACATTGTGAGTAATAGACACTTTCTAAACGAGGTCACCACCAGACATGTGACTCATCTATGACAGGCTAGGGTATCGCTCTCGACCAAACCCATGTTTCAACAACCTGCTTCAGTTCAGTAGCCCATGTTCTCACATTTATTTTTCAGGCAGGGTCTTTCTTCCGTCCTGAATGGGACTTAAAGACGTGGTGCAAGTTACTGAGTAGACAATATAATCATAGTTGCACGTAAAAATACCCCTTTCCATGCGAAGAGAAGTGTATGTACTGTACAGATGAGCAAAATTCATTAATAGCCTGCACTCCAGCTGGTGTCGGTAAATTGTTCCTAGAGGTACACAAGTCAACGCTAAATAAACCAAACACAATATACTGTACCTCACAGTCAGATATTTTTTTGGCATTTGTTGGGGTCGTTGGTGTTTTAGGGGGCCTTCAACTACAAGGTCATTAGAGCCCCGTCCACTGCGTAGTTCGAATGCAGAGACTGCACAGACACTACGCTAAGGCGACGATTTTGGGGTATTAGCGGTACCCAGTTTTCCCAAGCGGCCACCCATGTCAGTACTAGCTGGGGTTGCGCTGCTTAACTTCAGTGATCAGACGAGAACTGGTGTGCCTAACGCAATATGCCGCTCTTGGCATTTCTTCATAGGTCTGTTTTGGTTCCCGCTGCCTAACCTAATTTCCTCCGTTTAAAATACGCACACCACCTCTCAAATTAAACCCAGTAATGATTAATACAAACGTAAAGTTATTTTCCTCAGATTCTTTAATAACAAAAAAGAAAGACCATAGTATTACTCAATAATATTTAATTAAAAGAAAAATATTTTTATATACTTACAGCCATCGAATTCCTAAAGTTGAACAAATAAACGCCACAGATAAGTAACAAGCAATCCAAATTCTATTTAAATGCATATCTACGCCGAATAACACTGAAATTACTTTCAATAGAAAGATTTAACAGTTTGCAGCATCAATTTCAAATTACACATATCAAGAAATCCAAAAGAGAAACACTGCTGAACGAATTTAAATCAACGAAAGTTGTTGGTGCTGAAGTTGAGAAGGTAATCACCCGAAATACAGTTCCAAAGATGTAGTCCTCGTGTTTCTCTCACGTAAACGGATAGCAACCAAACGCAGCAACACCCATGACAAGAGCCCAGTCGAGAGTTCGACTCCGGGGTAACGGATAATCCCGACACCTTTTCTTAAGATGTTGTTCAATGGCGGTCGACACTTAAACTGAAGAGAAGTACCGTGAAGCTAAGCACGGAAAGGTGACAAATCAGCACCAAAGTCGGTGACCCTTTGATGTGGTAATTAAGTTACCCACCAACGATGATATCACATCCCTTACTCATAATAACGGGCAAAAACAATAAGCACCAGTACATCTTAATCCTTCAGGAATTTCATCATCATCGACATAGCCCTAACGAGAAGAAGGCGATCATAAAACTCTAGCCGGTCATTGCAGGACAACGGTCCCTCTCGGTTTTCTTTTTCTTTTACGAATATCAACTTTAACTTAAAGGTCGTTTTAAGAGGTTTGAACGTTTCATATTAAATATTTTGGATGATCCACTCTTGCAAATGTCTAGAATAGGTCTGAAGAAGGATTTACAAAATGACCCCACACCCCTCCCTTCAAACACGAAGGCCATTAATCACGATGATCAGAACGGACGCAGGGTCTCTCGTCTTTAAGAGCGAGAACAACAACAACTGGATGCCCCAGACGTTTTCTGTAGACAGGTACGAGTAGAAAAAGAGTCTACAGTACATACGTGGCACATAGTGAGCTCAAGGACACAGGTTCAATGCTGATACTGACGGTGGTGCCTCTGGGGCGAAAAAGAGACAGCAAGTTTGACTCCTGTTGAAGAGGAAATGCCCTTGTCAATAGACTTAGCAAAGTGCCTGCTTTTTGCTATCCAACAATAAACGCAGCAGCAGCACACTTGCCTCTTGAGATCTTGGTGTTTAGGTTCAACCTAGGCCAGAGTCAGTGACTTGTATTTCAAGAAAAAGAGAAACCTGGAATATGCCTTGGGAGAAATGTGCAAATGATTCACAATTTTACCACTTGTTGCAGACTATTAATGCGCTCCAGGCCATTCAAGAATACATCTTCTCAAGACAATCTTTGGCCTCTTTTCCTCTTTCAACCCCTCCTGCCGTCCAGATTGCCTCGTCGACTTCGCCACTGTCTTATGGACCAGAAAGCTTATCAGGCATCATATAAGTTGAAGTGTACAACATTAAAGAACAAATTTGGTGGTGGCTAATTTGTGGTGTTCCAACGAAGACTAAAGACGTCAGTCCAATTTTAGAGTTTATTCAAAATGTTTTTCCTAATTCAATCATCAAAGTATGTTGACTTTTCCATCTCTATTGATACATTTCAATTATGATACCGTTTTCGTTTCTTTTAATTCATTTCTCATGTTTCTTTTTAAGGAAAAGAATTATATAATTCAGTTTGAATTACATTCAGGAACAGCGAAGTGTCAGTGCAGGCCCTGCATTAGAACTATGCAGTGGACGGGAATGTAATGACCATTGGACTCTAATGACGGGACTCTAAAAACAAAGGGCCCTAAAACCTGGTGTTTTAGGGTCCTTCGAAAGAAGTCAGCCCAGACCTCGAGTCAATATCTAAAACTACTGACAGAAAAGTCGAGTACGCCACCGAGGCCGCTCTATACCTTATCAACACCATGAGAAACAAAGCTATTTCCTCATTGGGTTATTACAAAAGCGAACCCGATATATAGGCCCCACGCCATAATCATACCCTTATCTCGCCTGTGGCAGGGTCGGGTCTGCGGGTCCACTGAACATGCTCTGGGGGAACCCGAGCCAGGCGTCTGAAACTCGCAGGAATATTGGCTTTGATGTCTGTGGGGAGATGCCGGCCTACCCGACGTGTTCCAACACCCCATTATACAACCAAAATAGAAATTTTGGTAGGTAAATTAATGTTTTGTTGGTTATAATAGCGCATGGTGTCTGACCTATTGTACAATAACAGTAAGCAACAGGGATATTCTAGACCGCATGCGGATACGAACCCGATATATATAGACCTACATATTTGATTAATTCATAATGATGAATCTAACGTAAACCATTTACAAAATGCGATTAATAAATAATTACGTTTATATAAAAAAAACACAATTTTGGCTTTTCTAATAGCTGTTACCTTATGAATGCAGATGAAATGTCTCACTGTGTTTTAAATAGGCATTTGTAGACGGGTTTTCTTCTTAAATATTCAGTTCCACTACCGGCATTTATGAATACACCACTAAGAGTCAAATCAACTGCCATTATCGAGGTAACTGTCCATTACATGATTTACAGTAGGTCCAATGCAGATTAACTACAGATACTGCGAAAAAAAGTAGACTAGTAAAGAACAAGAATAAACACTACAGCGTTCATAAAAAAGTTGTTGTGTAACACTTGTCATATTTTCCCTCATGATTTTTAATGGAAATTAAACCATAAAATGTTAGTCATCTCTATGACGTGTTGAAAGAAGCAAAATTATAGAATGGAACTGTACGTACAGTAGGCTTATAGAACCGAGGAAATGTATTCCCATTTTACCGAAGGTTGAATGACACCTACCTTTTCATAGGTTCCAATAAAAGTTCAATATGAAACTTCCTAAATAGTGCCATAATTTTCTTTATCAGAAGAGCATATACAGTATATATTCCAGAAACACTGCCAACCAAACGGATGAAAAACAGTATAGTCAACAAACGGTACGTAACGGCAGGAGCAAATCGAACAAAAACGTTCTTTTATTGAAAAATGTCGTCTAACATTCTATTACAGATAAGTTCGATAGAACCCGAGCTGAAACTAAAAGGTTATTTCTACCAAAAATGAAATGCAAACTACTTACCTTCCTATTTGCAACTTATTTAGTGATACAAGCATGTGGTAGTACAAATATTGCAACAAACAATTCTGACAACAGTGATGTAGCCTTATCATCGCCCCTTCAACGTCTGTATATCATTCCTGTCCGCTGTCCGGAGTGCCAACGTCATTTTAATATTCTTGAATGCTGTTTATTAAACATTTTATGTTGTAGTAAGTAAAATTTTATCATACAATATGGGTGGTATAATGCTTAATAGAAACATTTGATTATTTTATACTCTAAACGTGTTTCTACTATTACAGGTTACAGAACCACTACAACACCCGTGCCTCCTGGCAGAAAATGACAACAAATACAGTAGGCCTACATACGGGCAAATTGCTGAAAAGCTACTATGATTAGGGTGCCTAGATGTCCTGAAATTCGAGGTCCCATCCTGATTTGTCCTGAACGTTTTGTAAAATTTCGGGATGATCAAGATAAACGTTAAATTAAAGTATGTTTGCACTACTTGGTTGATGTTCAAAGCTTATATTAAATATGATGAAGTTCAAAAGTTAGCCAGCTACTACCTTGAAGGATTCACTGTTTGATGAAACTAAGGCTGACCGCATAGTGGAGCGACAATACTAGCAGAGCTACAAGGAAAGAGAAGAGCGACAAGCAAAGAGTGCTACAAGTAAAGTGATGGCACCGCATAGTGGAGTAGCGATAAAAGCGACAAAAAACAAGAAGTCCCTACAAAAAGCAAGCAACTCCTAACCCTATTTCCACCTATGGCATGGTCGGGTACCCATCTTGTCCCTCTGAAGGGACATATGGGTGACCGACATATTGAACATGGTTTTCCCCAGCCAGTTGCTGACCAAAGCTGCAACTGCTATACTTATTTATTGTCGGTCTGCTGTCCGTTTGGGCACTTCACCCAGCTCCAGCACATGGAAAATTTGCCCCATATACCCGTTGCATAATAGTGTGATTGCTGCACTACATGAGTAGAATGTCGAGAGCTCATACAATTAGGAATCAGCATATCAGGGGGTGGCTTGGGTTGGGGGATATTGCGGAAAGAATGAGAGAGAGTAGATTGCGGTGGTACAGACACATTAAGAGAAGAGGGGGAGGAGATCGTTGGGTCTCTTGCAGGACTGCAGGTGATTGGAAGCACCAAAATCAGGGGGAGACCAAAGCAGACATGGGACCAGCTTGTCCATGAGGTTGCGTATGAGGTGGACGGGTACCTGGTGAGTGGTGTTACACACACAGGTTGGGAATTTGGCCAAGCAGCCATAATGGGCCAAACCTTGTGGAGGCTGCTCATGGGTGAGAGGGTGGTAGGAGTGAAGGATGTAGGAGAAGGGAAATTAGCAGCACCCAATGTTCAAACAATCACCCATGTCAGTACTAACTTGCGGTGCGTTGCTTAACTTCAGTTATCTAAGTGGTTGTGTTGTTGTTTTAGGGCCCTTCAACTACTACGGTCATTAGAGCCCCGTCCACTGTGTAGTTCTGATGCAGAAACTGCACAGACACTACAGTAATGCGACGATTTTTAGATACTAGCGGTACTCAGTTTTCCCAAGCGGCCACCCATGTCAGTACTAGCTGGGGTTGCGCTGCTTTAACTTCAGCGATCAGACGAGAACTGGTGGGTCCAACGCAATTCGACGCTCATAACAACTGGGTGTCCATTGTGTGACATCAGAGAGAAGAGCGACAAAATCAAGTATGTCTAGTCGCGTTGCTCTTATCTCTTATAGCAGCGCTACCTGTCGCATTGCTAGTAGCATCACTATGCGGGGACACATAGATTATCATGTGTTTGTTTTCGTCGCTATTGTCTTTCCTTGTCGCGCTGCTATTATTGTCGCTCCACTATGCGGTCAGCCTAACGAGTTAAACTCATTACTGGAAGCTTCTTCAGATGAAATTTATAATTCGCCGATTGATAAAAAAAAATGGTCCACTTTATTTCCAAGCAAACAATTCTAGTCAGCATATTGTTTTTTCGGCATAATTGTTATATCGGTCGCTCTACAGACGGCTTTTATGCTGGGCGTGGCTATGAAACGCAGTCCTCTACTATTGGCTAATGCATATTACAGTGGTGTATGCAACCCCGTACGATTTGAATTGCTATGATGTGATGGATTTCAATAATAATAATAATAATAACATTTTTAATAATAATAGCGAGATTCATAGAAACGGGATATTCGTGGCTACACGAGATCATTCACAGAATCGATATGTATCTTGTTCGCGGGGAGGAGGCCTTCGAGCCGAAGGCGAGAAGGCCGGGGGACCGAAACACCGAAAGTAAAGATCATTGTAAAGGTACTTAGCAAAGATAATTCGGCAGCCGATAATTCATAGGAAGTTTAATTTTGGGAAACAATCCTTTACAATGATCTCTACTTTCGTTGTTTCGGTCCCCCGGCCTTCTCGCCTTCGGCTCGAAGGCCTCCTCCCCGCGAACAAGATACATATCGATTCTGTGAATGATCTCGTGTAGCCACGAATATCCCGTTTTAATGAATCTTTTTTTTTTATGAATCCCACTTTTTTTGAATACCGATTTTGTTTTTAAATTATAGTTTAATTCGAATTCCAACTTATTTAATTAACATAGTATGGGGGATTGCAAACGCTGCCGTAATACGCACTGGCCAATAGGAGCGATCTGCATATATATAGCCACGCCCAGCGTCGCCGATAGCAGAATAAAGGCTCCCTCACACCAACGCGAATAAATCGCAGTCGCCGCGGATGTTTCGCGGCGAATTATTCGCATCAAACGCTACCCAAGAAGAGCAATGGTCATGTGTACACCGAAGCGGATGTATCGCGCCCGCGGTTGCGAAAGTGCAGCGATTTAGTTAACATCGCTGCACGCACGGTTTTAAACGTCATCGTTGTTCGAATTCTGATAGAACAAGATGGCGCTCACCTAAAAAATTATAGAAATAATGAGAACAAGCTGGTCAAAAAAAGAACTAAACTGACGCGTTGGTGTGCATATCAAGGCGAATCCACCACGTCGCAGCGCGTGCTCCTGTTCGGTGCATGTTCCTGTGACGAAAATTCCGCTGCGACTGCGATTGTTTCGCGTTGGTGTGAGGGAGCCTTAACGCATAAGAGCGACCGATATAACAATTATGCCGTTTTTTCGACTCCTACGTCAAACACAGTTATGGAAAGAGTATTTTCCCAGTGCAAAAAGCAGTGTCAAATGATCGGAATCGACTGGATATTAAAACAGTGAAATGCTTGCTTTTAATTAAAATAAAATAACAACGTACTGAATAAGATATCGTCTAATAGTAAATAGAGAGCTTGAGTGATCCGTTTTCGAACAACGCATGTTACGCAAAGCAGACGAATATCTTACTGCGCATGTGCAACATTCCAAAGTAAAATTAGAAACGTGTGTTTGAGCGTATGCTGAAGTAATCATACGTTCTACATAGGTTTAAACGAACTTTATGATAAAATGGCGGACCCATTCAAAATTACTAAAATTACTTCGAAAGGAACCAAGTTTCATGTTCCAATCAATAGAGGGCAGGATGATAAAGATAACGTGTGGTTCCAGAGCACTCAAACTGTGTTTTTCACAGAACCATACGTTCTAATGTGTTTTTATGTTGTGTAACACACGTTGTTCTATAACGGATCACTCAAGCTCTCTATTAGGATGTTTTTATTGGCTTTGTTGGAGTAATAAACTTTATCTCGAGAAGTACTACGTTTTTTTAAAAAAAAAAAAACTATCCTAATTTTGGACCACAGATATTTGGGCACCCAAAGTATCATTACAGAAACGCAATTTTGTAAAGGAAGAAAAAAAATAGGCTGTCACCGACTTCCGGAATTCTCACATGAAGTACACAGGCAGGTAGATTGGGAATTAAAAGGGACAGCTGATGCTCTGTGAGAAGGGTCGCCAGAAAAATTAGAAAATGTGGCGAAGCCATTTTAGGCCACGCCAGAGGAGGAGGTACATTCCAGGGCAGGCAGAAATGGTGGTGGATGGACAAGGTAAAAGCAGCCATCAAGCAAAAGAAGGCTGCTTTCCACATTTGGATGGAGATTAGCTACCAAGAGTCTAAAATACAATATAGGCAGGCCAACACCACAGCTAGGAGGGTCATTGTTGAGGTATGAAGCTATTGAGCCATCCCATGAAGTTCTTAGAGAGAGTAACAGAATGTCGCCTCCTGCATAGAACTAGTATCCGTGGAAATCGGGTTGGGTTCATGCCAAATAGGTCCACAATGGATTTTTGTTGTTTGTTGGAGTTTAAGGTCCCGTCAACTACAAGGTCATTATAGACCCGTCCACTGCCTGGTTCTACTGCATAGACTGCACAGACACTACACTAATTCGACGATTATTGGGTATTAGCAGTACCCAGCTTTTCCGAGCGACCACCCATGTCAGTACTAACTGGGCTTGCGTTGCTTAAC
>JAAFCE010006156.1:15082259-15191780 GCA_013389805.1 Trigoniulus corallinus
CCGAGCGACCACCCATGTCAGTACTAACTGGGCTTGCGTTGCTTAACTTCAGTGATCAGACGAGAACTGGTGTGTCCAACGCAACTCGCCGCTCACAGGGGAGAAGGAGCTCGTTAGGTTCATTTCAGGAATGGGGGTGATTGGAATCACCCGGGGCAGGGGGGGGAGACCAAAGAAACCGTGGGAGCAAGTTGTCCATAAGGATATGGTAGTGTGTGGGCTGGACAGGGACCTGGTGGAAGATAGGCAGGAGTGGAGGGCTAGAACCTGCAGTCCCGGCCCTGCTACACGTGGGATGAAGGTATGATGATGATGACTATTGCTACCAAATGGCTTACAATAACGTTCTTCATCTTGATTAAGCAAGTTACATTTTTACTCTTAACTGTAAAACCAAGGTTAAATAAATTTCGTAAAAGGAAATACTTCATCCTTTCATTGTAATTTAGCATTCAAAATAACCGGAAGCGGATACGAACCAGAAGCTCTAACTCTAGTGATTGGCTATCTGGCAGCAACAAGCAACTCCTAGCCCTTTTACCGAGCGTGCTACTCACAGTGCCACGAAGGCGTGACGATTAGTTATCTATCAGCGTAGGGAATATTCCCGTGGTCACCTGATAAGCCACAAGGCCAAATTTTATAGATAGAGTCGTTATAACGTTCTTTTATAACAGATTAATCGAGCATTTGAATGATTACGAAAATACCACGAAAATGTTGACAGCGTTCAATCCGGTAAGGTGATTTCTTTTCATTTATCTTTAACAGTACTTCATAATGGTGTAGAAAATATGGGGCGGTTTCACTTCAGACGGCGTAATTTTATTTAACACGAGTCCAAACCTTACTGACTTCACAGGTTAAAAAACTACAAGTCAGTTTAAACCAGGAGGGCACTCGGCGGAGCACTAGACCAATGTAACCAAAATACAGTATCTCGAGTTTCTCGTACGAGTACTCGTCTATCATAAACTGGCCTTTAGTGACAATAGATTGGTTTGTTGGTGTTTTAGGGTCCTTCAACCACAAGGTCATTAGAGCCCCGTCCACAGCATAGTTCTTATGCAGAGACTGCACAGACACTACACTAATGCGACGATTTTTGGGTATTAGCAGTACCCAGTTTTCCCAAGTGGCCACCCATGTCAGTACTAGCTGGGGTTGCGCTGCTACACTTCAGTGATCAGACGAGAACTGGTGTGTCCAACGCAATTCGCCGCTCCCGTGGCAATTGAGATGGTGCTCTATCCTGAATATGTCGATGGGGACACGTGTATCTAGCTCCATGTTGAAGACTCGTTGTCAGAAATCCTAGTTTGCAATATCTAAAATAAATTTTAAGGGCAGTTCATGATACAATAACATACTGATAATAGGGTGATAAGATATTATGTGCATTTGACACCATTTGTGAATTACCTTGACGTTCTATTGAAACCTTGGCTTGGGCCTTTCTATTCAATCTTAAAAGCAAATGGCGCATTTCTCAGTGCAAAGCAACTCCTAGCCCTTTTCTTGCCTACTGATGGCAGGGTCATGTACCCATCTTGCCCCTCTGAATGGACACAAGGATGATTTAGTGGACAGCGCTTTTCCGCAGCCGGTTGCCGACCAAAAAGCTGTATCCTCTACCAGTTGCATAGTAGAGAGGGTTCTTTTACGTGCCATTGCCACCGTACACTACACGGGACCTCGGTTTTACTTCTCATCCGATGGAAGGAGTACTCAGGGCCTCTCTCTCTCTCTTGCCCGAAAGAACCAACCCACCTCGGTCCAGTATTGATTTTTTTTGGTTTCGTTGGCGTTTTAAGGCTTTTGAACTACAAGGTTATTAGGACCCTGTCTACTGCATGGGTATTAGCGGTACCCAGCTTTCCCAAACGGCCACCCATGTTAGTACAAGCTGGTGTTGCGTTGCTTAACTTCAATGATTAGACGAGAACTGGTGTGTCCAATGCAATAAGCCGCTCCCGTTCCAGTATCGAACCTAGAACCACTGACGCAGCTACCTAGCACGTCGGCGAATTATGGTACTTTGTAACTAACCCATTAACCTACCATTCACTCCTTAACAGGGCGTTCCGTTCTACGGCCCAATCAATGGTGGCGTAACGCCAGGTTTTTGTGTTTTTGTAAATGGAGTTTATCCACATGGACAAAATAGGTAATCGATTGTTTTCATGAAGCACTCTTAGTCTTATTTTATTGTGATGCTCCTTGTTGTACATCCCATTAAACACAATTTTTTTGGTTTATACAGCCGTTTCTCAATTAACTTTACATCGGGCTTTGCACAACCGGGGTTTCCGGACCCTACCGTCGCATTTCATTTTAATCCACGATTTGATGAAAAAGTAGTGGTGAGAAACACACGTCAAGCACCAACCGGTTGGGGTACAGAAGAGAGAAGCGGCAGATTCCCATTCGTACAAGGGTCAGGTTTCCAAGTGAAAATCACTGCAGAAAATCATCAATTCAATGTAAGTTTTATAACTCATCATATTCATCACACTCTGACTTAACTTTGTAATGTCAACGCTCATCGTGTTCCTCGACAGATAGTGTGGGAGGTATTAGGAAAAAAAAAGGGTAGACGAAGGGTATATCAGGGTAGTGCAAAATAAGTATAAAACGGTTCCATAGCCAGGGTAAGGACTAACAGAGGAAATACTGCAGACTACCAAGTAACCAAAGTTCAACACTAAGTCGATAGCGTTTCATTCTGGTTATGGACTAGCTGCTGACTGGAGTAGAGGACTGGACACTTCAGTGCGTTGTATATGCAGACGATGTAGAGAAACCTGGTGATTCCAAAGAGGAAGTACAGAAGGGCCTAAATGATATTAGAAGCGCGATAGAAAAGGGGGACCTGAAGGTGAACATGAAGACAGAATATTTCACTTTCAATTAGGAAGGACAAAGAAACTCTGGAAGGACATCTCACTGGGAGTGAGATGGTGACTAAGGTCCAAAAGTTTAAGTATTTAGGATCAGTATGGGGTGGTTGGAGTGGAGTCCTGTGTGATCGGAGGGTCCCAATAACGTTGAAAGGGAAGTTTTACAAGACAGTGGTTAGGCCAGCTATGCTATATGCATACGAGTATTGGGCAGTGAGGAAGAGCCACGTAAATAGAATGCAAGTAGCTGAAATGCAAATGCTGGGGTGTCGACTTTGGGGACATCGCAGAAAAGATGAGAGAAGAGATTGAGGTGGCATAGGCATATGATGAGAAGAGGGAAAGAGGAGATCGTTATGTCCATTAAAGAGATGCAGGTTGCTGGAAGCACACGGGGCAGGAGAAGACCAAAGCAGACTTGAGAGCAGGTTGTGTGTGGGGTAGATTTATCTATCTGGTGGGAGATAGGCGGGATAGATTTTTCTGCCACAGGCGGGCCTAAGGGTGTGATGGGCGTTTGTGACATATGAATGCACACTGCAGCCACCAGATACATTTAAATGAAAAATGCGTTGTATTTAAATAGGTATTCATAAATGGGGTACTCTTTTGCCAATACAAATATCGAGTTCCTCTACAAGTGATTCAAGGATTAAGCATCGATGGTAACGTAATAATTCACCAAGTTCATTCTGAGATGAATTATGCGGCCCAACCAAGTACTAAGGTAGGACAAATGTCAGTCAACAATTCAAAAGGACCCATTTAAAGGCACCATTGTTATTTTTCTTTTTGCAATTAGCATTTCGGGGAACAACCACCTCCGTACACTCCATTCCAAGCTCCCACAATAGTGTCTGTCACAAGTCCGGTTAGTTAGAATATTAACTACTAATGACCGACTTAACTTCATTTCACTTTTAGTCGGACAATTAATTGTCCGACTTAAAAGTGAAATGAAGATACTGTTTTTTCTGGGGTACTAAAAAGACCATTCCAACGACAATTAACATCCCTGGAAAGCTGCAACCTGGCATGAAATTTTCCATCAGTGGAGTGCCATATTCGTCCTCTACACAGTAAGGCACTTGAAAATAACAATTTTTACTAGTGAGTATAACATGGTAATAATAAGTTTAAAAACTTTGCTTTCTTTAAGGTTTGCTTTCAACTGGATATGCCAAAACGGGGATATATCATTTCATTTCAATCCTCGTTTTATAAATAGTGTCGTTGTGAGGAACACATTACAAAAAAAATCCTGGGGCCCAGAAGAAAGGGCCCAACCGTATTTTCCTTTCTCGAAAAATATACCATTTCATGTTTATGTTCAGTGTCATCCTACCTATTTTGACATCAAAATTAATGGCCAACAATATACAGTTTATAATCATAGAATTTATCCTATCACTAATGTGACCGCCTTAGAAATCACTGGAGAGGTGGCTATCAACAACGTAGGAATATCGCATTAGATTTTTCTTGGCGATACCATTATGATTATTTACAAGAATTGCAAGTGTGATTTCCGGTTTGATCTCAGTCATTACTTGTCAGTCAGAATTAAAGTTTGATTTGTCAAAATTAAGTCAAATGACGTAATTGTCTTTGATAACACCGACGATTTTATATGAATATAGTAATATAATGCATTGTTAATAAAATATGCGTCTTAAGATCAATTTAGACATTTTTAAAAACAATTATGAAATTAGTGAAACTTTTGAACTCTTCACTACATACGCTTTCACGGGTGGGGGACTGAACTTGTCACCTAATTCGGATTGGTAACCTTCGGATTTTGAATTGAATATTTATTACAAACAAGCTGTTATCGAGAGGAGTCTTCAATACTCTCTAGTGTCCACTCTGAGAATGCCCACTTACCATTTACTTACGAGAATAAATACCTGTAATTCAAAATCGTTGCTGGAATACAGTGATGGTGCAGATGGCCATGCGACTTCCAACTACACTTCAACAGCGTCTGTCTCATTTAATGAATTTTGGTGGATTCCATGGAATAATTTCAGGTAGAGCGAAGGTAACTTTTACCAGAACATTCCAACCAGGAATAGAGTTCAGTTCAGAGGCTGGAGGTCAAAGAAATCACTAAAGAAATACTTCAAAATACAGGACATGTATTTTTGAAAATGTTAAGCGGACACTAGCTCGCTATTTTGGAATGCGGACCGTTTAAGACTTAGTACATGTAACTTAAGCATTTTTGAACTTAGATAGGACCATTAATCTTAATAAATGCAAACTTAGTCATCATTAAGCATAATGTATACTGTGTGTAATAAAATTGACTTATTTAATCGATACGAACCTGATAATTAGTATATTAAAATTGACTCAACGGAATACTAGGAAAGAGGGAAAAAAAAAGAAATTCAACAAACAGAAACATTGAGTAAACAACGCCACGTAGGAACCACAATGTAAAACCGAGATGAACGATTTCTACGGCGCTGTTGAATATTCTTGGTGGTTGTGACTTACTGAATCTATATTTGATATTATTTAAATTGACGAAAAAAATTATATTCGGCATGATAAAAAAATATTATCACATCGAGTCCATAATTATAGGTGTCTAATGTTTTCTTGCAAAAGAAATTTGGCTGTGTTCTGTGTGTTCATGAGATGTTCTGTTAAGACATTGTACAGTCGTTTATAACTAGACTTGGGCCTTTCATCATGTACTAAATGTCGACAATTTCCAATAACGAATCATCATACTAGCAAATTTGAAGTAAATAATACACTTATCATAATTTAAAATATATATCATCATTCAGTAACGATTTTTTGTGTAATCAAGAGTATTTTTTCGCATCAAGGGGTACTATACCCATAGATACAAGTTGAATTGTTTTACGTGCTACAAGGAATCGCACATCTCGAAGAATGAATTCTCGTCTATTAACAACGGTTATTTTAAGTTCGTTTTGCTGTCATTTAAGTGCTGGGTGGTTATCAGCCGCATTTAGTCGCATTCCAGACAGTCAGACTTATCAACATTTAGGTGAGGGTTCATATAAATCATCTATCTTATTTTTAAAATGTGATATTGATCGCGTGATTGTGACCCGATATGAATTTGATCCAAGTGATATTTGAGTAGAGACAATCTAGGATAATGTCACTTATTAAAAATATAAATATTTTACATCATGTGATACTTTCTTTTTGAAATTTATCATTTAGAAATTGATATTCTTGAAGCTTTGAATATCAGCGATGACATGAGAGGAGTGAGTGAAATTCAAGGATCACAACCCCAGAGTAAAGCATGGAGACTTCACACAGCATTTGATCACGTTCAAATTCCAGAAAATGTCGCATCTCAATTATATTCAAAATTACGAGATCAAATGACGGTTGAATATATTTATAAACAACATCGTAAAACAGTTGCCACTCTCCTATCCATCAATTCACCAGGAAAGATGTCACCTTGGTTTCGAATAACATCAAATACAAAATTGAATAAACTATTCATCTTCTATCGCATAATGGAAGATAATAAACTTCATGAAAAGATATTTAACCTGCACGACTTACATCGGATTGATAATTGGACAAAGTTGGCCGTCTCTATAAATGGTAGCAAATTATTGCTGAATTTGGATTGCAGACCTCCTGATAAACAAGAGTTGGCTGGTCACATCTATTTAAAATTTCCGAAAGATTCATTGATATATTTCAGACAGGAACCAGGTTTCAAGAAGAAGTTATTGGTATGCTTTCCAATGCATGAAATACTCACAAAAGTTTTATTTAATTAAATAAGTCTTATTCTGTTCTAGGGTGCAGTCGAAGTTGCGAAGATTTCGTCTTCTTTTGAGTCAAACGTCACTTCAAGATGGAATTGCTTAGCATCTAATAAAAAGACAAAGTGAGCCAAGAAGGATCATTGCTTGCTATGTTTCTTATCTCAAATACTACTTAGAATACTCAGTACGTCTATATATACTTCTATGATAATGTAATAAGGAGTCATTACATTACTTTCGCATAGTGATGCTGTCATTTTTTGTTATTTTTTTAAGTGATATTACTCTGTATTTGTTGCGTTATGTACATTTCGTTTGTATTTTTTTTATAATCGTGTTCATTTGTTCATAGTTTAAATGATGTTTGCATAGTAGTATGTAAATGAAATGTGTTGTTCAGTCATCATGTATGTCTGTGTGCGTGTGTGCGCGCGCGCGCGTGTATGTGTGGGAATCAGAAACAAATCTTTGCTTGCATCACAATACAGTGATATACTTACTTATTATGCTGATCTATCAATAAATCATTTCAATGTTGTTAATAAATCTAACAATTTCATAAAAGAGTACCTAAATCATGCCTGAACATTACAAAGATCAATATTCAATAGTCTAATTTCCACATACGAATTCACTTATCAAACCAACGTGGACTACCTACCTTGCACATTGTTAAATGTCCTCCTCAAACTTGCCTTTGGTTAAGCTAATGTTTTGGCAGTTCCAGAATCTTCTTGTTTGTTTGTCGGTGTTTTAGGGCCCTTCAACTACAAGGGCATTACAGCCCCGTCCACTGTGCAGTTCTAATGCAGAGACCGCACAGACACTACACTAATGCGACGATTTTTGAGTATTAGCAGTACCCAGTTTTCCCAAGCGGTCAGCCATGTCAGTACTAACTGGGGTTGCGTTGCTTAACTTCAGTGATCAGACGAGAACTGGTGTGCCCAAGAATCCTCTCTCGATGCGCAATAGGAAGGAGTGGACTGCAAAATACTTTCATTTAATTTTAGCACTATTTGTCACCTCGTAAGCTTAGAAACGATTTCATTAGAGGTAGCTTGGGGGTGGGAGATATTGCGGAAAAGATGAGAGAGAACAGATTGAGGTGGTATGGGCATGTGATGAGGAGGGGAGAGGAGGAGCTTACTAGGTCCATTGTGGGGCTGCAGGTAATTGGGGGCACCAGAGGTAGGGGAAGACCAAAACGGACGTGGGAGCAGGTGGTGCAGAGGGACATGGAGGCGTGTGGGGTGGAGGGGGACTTGGTTAGAGATAGGCGGGAGTGGAGGATTAGAACCCGCAGACCCGACCCTGCCTCAGGAGGGAGAAGGGTGAGATGATGATGATTGTTACCTCGTAAGCTTCTGGTATGCAGGTTTGGTCCTGGCCGAGGCCGACGTATTCCTGAGGATATACTAGGAAGAAACCTTACGTGTGTAGCTTTTATAACCATTTCTTGTTGTAGACATACAGTAGAATGTACTTTATATATTGTAATAGACAACCAGCACCAGGTGTCGAAGCTGCTTCACGTATTTAAAAGGGCTGGTAAATTACTAGCATTCGGACAGTGCCGGCCGTAAGCTGTTTCAATTTTGAGGTCCTTTTCAAGCCCTTTTGAGCCCCCTTTATTAAGTTTTGAAGCCCGCGAAATGTTGAGGCCCTAGGCTTCAGCTTAATTAGCCTATTGGTAAATCCAGCGGTATACCAATCCGGCACTGCATTCGGAGTAGAGAGATTGACCTTAATGAAATTACCGTATATAAAATAATACTGATGTAGTTACATGAGGACGGCGGGCGTAATAATACGGACTGGATTACAATTGTGTTGTAATTAAAAGGAAAGATTGTTTCACAAAACATACGTAAATATCAATCGGATTTATTACAACGAAGATCATGACGAAACCCAACTGTCATAAATAATGAAATAAACTTACAAGCGATCACTGGTTTTATCATTACTCACCGACTAGACATAATCTTCTTTGGAACAAATTTCGAAAAAGCGCTCTTAAAACTCTCTTATACGTCACTTCCGGTGTAGACGTCGCGAATGGTTCTTCCCGAATTATATTGTTGTTATTGTAATAGATAAGAACCTAACATGAAAGAAATCATGATGAAAACACGATTAAGAATATAAAATAACTGATACAACGATTATGAACAAGTATTAACTTTTCACTTTACATTCTCATAATTTCGAAAGAAAAAAAATAGTGTAGTATTTTTTAAATACCGTAAAAAGAGGTTCTAGCCTTGTTAGTCCCTATAGCGCAGTGGATAGCGCGCTGGACTTCTAATCCAGAGGCCCCGGGTTCGAATCCCGGTAGGGATGTGTATATTCCTTTTACTAATGCGACCGTTTCACTTTTTTTTTTTTGCAAATTCTAATGAGCATTCCTCCACTTGAATAGTGGAATATTGCCATATTACCTGGGCTTTCCAAGATACTAGAGTGGTGGATCTATGACTTGTGTCAAGACTTCATGATTTTTGCCGTCCCCTCCCCCCTCCCAGTATATTAGGAAGCCTAGATCATCAGTAACCTACACCATTCTATCCCTTTACAGTACTATACTAGATACCTGGGCAGTCAGGAACGGATTCATCCTAATAAAGACGGATGTAGCCAAAGCATATGACTCAGTGTACCATCCCTCTCTGATATCAGTGATCTCCTGCGTCCCCAACCCCTTTATTGTCCATCCTTTAGGTCTCCTTTATTCACAACCGTACTGTGACAGCCCAGAATGGTAAGTTCTATAGAACTCATTAACATAGGAGCCCCGCAGGGGTTAGTTCTAGGCCCGTTACTGTTCAACCTCTTAACAGCAAGCCTACCAACATTGGCTACTCTGGTAGTTTGCAGATGACAATTTCTTTGGCATCGCCTACCGTTCTGACAATCTAGCCCAAATGTTACAGTCTGCAAACGTTCTACTAGAGACTCAATCAGAGGTAAAGAAACTTCGCATGTTCCTCCAAGTCTACAAATGTCCTAATCCTTCAGCCGCGATCCCATGGGCCACCAGTCGAAACTCCCCACAACTAACCCGCCCAGTAAGAGTCCTGGATATACTATTCGATACCAGTCTCTCCTTCTCCGAACATACTGCCGCCCTTACAGCTAAGATTTCTTCACACACCTACCTATTTTATCGCCTTCGATCTGTAGTCTGCAGACCCAAGATAGTGACGATTATCCAGGTGAAGACCCAAGCAATCATTCGGTTCTCCTCCCCGTGTCTGGCCAGCCTACCCCTAGCCCGCCTTGCGGCACTCCGACGAGCCTACAACAACGTTCTAAGCACGGAAAGAAAGATCTTAATGCCATCGCTATCGACATGGAGAAAGCTTATGAAAGTGTCCCACGACAGGTAGGGAGCGGCGAGTTGCGTTGGACACACCAGTTCTCGTCTGATCACTGAAGTTAAGCAACGCAAGCCCAGTTAGTACTGACATGGGTGGTCGCTCGGGAAAGCTGGGTACTGCTAATACCCAATAATCGTCGCATTAGTGTAGTGTCTGTGCAGTATATGCATTAGAACTATACAGTGGACGGGTCTCTAATGACCTCGTAGTTGACGGGACCTTAAACTCCAACAAACAACAACAACAACACGACAGGTAGTTTGGGATGTATTACAAAAAAGGGGAGGGGGTAGAGGAAGGGTTCACTCGATGTGAAAGATATTTATGATGATTCAATTGCCAGGGTAAGGACTTTTAGGGAAATACTGGAGGCTTCCCAGTGAAGGGTGGAATACACCACAATTCAACACTAAGTCCACGCCTTATCATTCCGATTATGGATGAACTGCTGACGGGAGTAGAATGGGCCCTTAGTGCATGGTAGTTGCCGACGATATAGGAAAACTTAGCAAATCCAGAGAACAAGTAGAGAAGGGCCAAAGCGATATTCGCGTAATGAGAAGGGCAGATGAGGAGCAGGCAGGTTGCGTCCATTACAGGTCAGCAGCTTTTGGAAGCCCGGAGGCATAGAAAGACCGTGGGAGCAGGTTATACAAATGGATATGATGGATGAGAATCTAATGGAAGACGGCAGGAGTGGAGGGCCAGAACTCGCACACCCAACCCTGCGACAGGTGGACAAAGGTACTATGATGATGTAGAGTTGTTGGTGTTTTAGGGCCCTTCAACTACAAAGGTCATTAAACTACATAGTTCTTATGCAGAGACTGCACAGACACTACACTAATGCGACGATTTTTGAGTATTAGCAGTACTCAGTTTTCCCAACCAGCCACCCATGTCAGTACTAGCTGGGGTTGCGCTGCTTCACTTCAGTGATGAGACGAGAACTGGTGAGTCCAACGCAATTCGCCGCTCCAGTGATGATGTAGAAAGGACACTTTTACCTTCAAGTGGTGACGTCGTAATACCCTTCACACAAGTCCCTTAATTCTCATCCAACATAAAACATTTGAAATTTTCCTCGCGCCTGAAAGAAGGACATGAGGATCGAACCTGCAACCATGGACTCACCGAGCAGGTTACTGTTAAACATAGCTTTACATGTATATATTTGCGTCACTGTTTATTCGTGAATCTTTACAATATGCAAAGTAATTCATCATTTCTTTTTCTCCTTCTTACTTTTTTCCTTTTCACTGCTAGGCATGCCTTCGATGATATCAAGATTTTCTTTAGCTTCCTTCATCTTCCTACCAATCGCTCTCACATCACGCCTGGCTTGTTTCAAAGCTTCGTAGGCCGAGAATTCCTTTTCTTCTGCAGTAATAACACGAGCTTTTTCTCTCTTGTATATTTGTCGTATTGGCATTAATTCTCCAGTGAGTTGTTTAGCCAATTTCATCTCTTCCGCCTGAAATACACCACAAAAATAACACTCACTCTGAAATCCTTACTCACACGTGAAGATTCCTCTTTTGTACTTACAGTTGCATCGCCCTTCTTTGGCTTCTTACGATTTCTTGGGAAAAGAATCAATTTCGACCTGTACTCTTTCAATCTTTGAACATTTCTCTGCAACGCTTCAATACTGAGGTTTCTTCTTCGATAATCCACAGATATGCCGATGGTTCTGGCAAAGTGGGGATTTAAACCAGCACCCTAAAATATGATCAAAAACTGATTAACTTTAGCACTAAAGTGTTTAAAGTAAAATCTGTAGTGGGATTCTCTGTGGTTCCTATCCACCCCACACACTATCACAACCATTCTTCCTCTATTGTTTGTGCTTTAGGGCCCTTCAACTACAAGGTCATTAGAGCCTTCTGACGCAGAGACTGCACAGACACTACACTAATGCGACGATTTTTGGATACTAGCGGTACCCAGTTTTCCCAAGCGGCCACTCATGTCAGTACTAGCTGGGGTTGCGTTGCCCATACTACCTCAATCTAATCTCTGATCTTTCCCGCGATGTCCATTACAGCTATGCAGGCTACTGGAAATATCTGTGGAAGGCTTGGGAACAGGTTGTAAGAAAAGATATTCTCTATGTTACACTAATAGGTTGGGGAGTAAGCCAAGGTAACCCTTAGGAGGCTGCTCGCGGGAGATGAGGAGGTAAGTGTAGAGGATGTCAAGAGACGGGGAATTTGCAGCACCCAAACGTTCTCTACCAACCATCCGTGTTGGTACTAACGTGGGTTTGCATTGCTTAACTTCAGTCATCTCACGGGAACTGGTGTATCCAATGCAACTTGGCCGCACACTGGCCCCACCACGTGCGGGGTGGATAGGGACCTAGTTGGAGAGAGGCAGGAGTGGAGGGCTGGAACCCGCACCCCAACCTTGTCACAGGATGTCATGACTATGATGATGCACTGTAACAATATTTATGGCTCTCAAGTAATTTTTTAAATTATTCTTGGCAGCAGGTTTGTCTCATCTCAGTTTGTCGACTACTGATGAAGACACTAAAAGGTTTGTCGCGTGTTCATTTAAAGGTTTCAAATACGCTCAAATGGTGACAGAATAACAGACATACCTTCAATTCTTCTCTCGTAAAACCTCTTCCAGCTCGAATTTTAATATTGTAACGAAATGATGGACATCTCACAACTGGTCTCAAAGGTCCACCTGCAGGTCTCGGTGCAAGTTTAAGAGCTTTTTTTATGCGCTTAGCGTGCCTCCTTTTCTTTCTCATAGGTTGATCAAACCATGTTCTTACATAGCGTTGCCAATGCTTATGAAAGTGAGCATTGGGGATCATATTATTACCTGGGGGCGCCATTTTTGATCTAATGAAAACAAAATTGTGTTGATTAATTACGGTGTGTATAGTTAAACTTAATTAAAATAACTTCTTACTAATATCGAGCTGAATATTTTAAAATTAATAAATGCTGGTGACAAACTTTAGACTTACAGCCCTGATTACTCGTCAGAAGACGGTCAAAGTTAGGCATGCCCAAAGTTTCTAGCATACCGCAAATTAACAATTGCATATTTTTGTCTATTGAAAATTTATTATAAACGCCTACTGTTATGCTTAATAAAATACGAATTCAATTATTTAACGAAAATTTCAATATCGCACACTAATACGAACGTATTGCAGTAGCAAACGTTTCGTGAGATTCACGTAATCTAAAAAATTTTAAATTCATATCCTGAAAGAATATTTTCTATTACTAATATTTAACAAAATACCTACTATGTTAAGTCTTAAGTGTTATTTTAATACGGATTAAGGAAATATCGTTAGATTACAAACTCTTAAAAATACGATCCTCACCTTAGAAAATGACAGACAACCCAACAGAAACCGGATATACGCCAAACCACAGAATATGCGCCGCACTACTTACGACGCTGCTGTCAACGGCATACAGGATATTTTCAGACTAGGTTCACATTGAGCACACAAGCCTGACACTAGGCAACTATAATAGAATATTTTTTGGGGTTTTTTCACAAATTATCAAAATACAGTATTTTTTTTTTCTGTATTTTACTTCTTTATAGTGTATACTACAGTATTTTTTTATACATTATCAAACTGCATAAAAATTAATTTTCTTTCGCAATAGAGCATCAAACATGAATTGGCAGATACAGTCAATTCACATTCTCCTTAGGCCCTTCGTCCACTACCGCAATGCAACTGCAACTCAACTGAATGCAATGCAATGTCACTATCGCCCACAAACGCAACTCTATGGCAAAGTTGTACTTCTGATGTCGAGTAGTTCAGATGAAGACAGCATTGTGAGAATGGTGCGAATTGCTTGACAGTTGCAATGAAACTGACATGCTCAGTTGCGACGCAACTCGTTTCCAACCAGTTGCCTTTGCATTGCATTGGAGTTTCACTGGTGGGAAAAATCCATATCGTTAACACGAATCCGACTAGCATGCAACTAAAAAGCAACTAAAATGTGATTATTTTTTCAGTCAAGTTGCAGTTGCGTTGCACCAGTGGACAAAAGGCCTTAGTCCACGTCACAAACATTTTTCATTTATTCACTTCCTTCGTCATTATGAACACAGAAGCATGGCAAAACATCATAAAGCTATTATTTTTTTTTTGTAAAAACGTTTTTAAATTTCAATTTAATCCTCGTCTACGATCGCTTTTTATAGTAATTTTGAAGAGCAGCTCGGGTAACATCAGAGCAAAACTTCACATCTTCTTTTGTAACAATCATAGGTGGTTGTATGCGAAAGACCTTTTTTTAAAAAGAATGAAAGAATCATCGCGCATAAATTATATGAACTTGAAATGGCATAAAGCCTAATGTCGATGGCTTGTGGAAAACCTAAGAAGAGTCCTTCTTACATTTCCGAAAAAACCTCCTTTGCCAACCAAAACTCCCATTTCTCGAATATCCTCCCAAATTTCCAGTACGTCACTTGCAGGCAAAGGCGACCGCGATACCTATAAAGCAAAATTGTCAACTTTTTACAGGAATCGCCATGGCAGATACCGACAGAGAAAAAAAATTTACTCTTTACCTTATCTGTAACTAATTCCAAACCAATCATCAACCCTTTACCACGAACATCACCCACGATCTCAAACTCGTCTCTTAAGTTAGAAAGCTCTTGTAAAAGATAAGTGCCTTGTACCAAACTATTTTCTTCAAGCTTTTCTTCGTCGATAACCTGACGAAATCAGAGAGACAAATATTCCAATTCTGATGTAACTGTTGATATAAAAAAATATCTAAAAAAACTAATGAGATACTTACATCTAAGACTGCACAAGCAACAGCACAAGAGACAGGATTTCCACCAAAAGTATTAAGATGGAGAGCATTTGTTAAAGATTTTGCTATTTCAGGTGTCGTAACAACAGCTGCTAGTGGCAATCCATTCGCTATACCTTTAGCCATTGTTACTATTTCACAAATCAGGATGGAGTTAATGATTTATATCACAAAATTCGTAGAAGAACAAAAAATAATGCACCAAGAAAACTACGTTACCAATATCTGGAATAACATCATGTCCCTGGAATCCCCAAAAGTGATCACCGGTCCTCCCAAAACCAGTTTGCACCTATAAGAGAAGTCAAAGTTCAAACTATTATCCAATAAACTACAACAACAAAAATTGAATTGCAATTCAAGATCAGAGACACATATTCTTGTTAACACAACACAAACTTACTTCATCTGCAATAAAAATTCCACCTTTTGCACGAATAATTTCGCAGGCTTTCTTAATGTAATCTTTTGGATACTGAACAATTCCGCCAACCCCCTAAATTGGCACATTCACGTCAAGAAGTTTATATAAAAATATATTTGACAAGGATTTAGCTTCCATTCATCGTACCTGTATGGATTCAGCAAAAAATCCGGCCACACCACTTTTTGGCACTGAATATCTAAGAACTTCTTCTAACTCGCCAATATACATGTCACAGGCATTGCACTTCCCTTTTTCACAGTCACAATTTCTATCAGTCTGCATGACAACATAAATAAAAATTTAAAGAAAAAAAAACATTTATCCACTTTCAATTTTAGCATACTGTATATACAGTCATACTTGCACTGGTGAATCTCTACAATTTTTGTTGCCACCCCAAAGTCCTTTATATACGTCAGGACACATAGTCTAAAAAAAACTCATTATTGTAATAATTTTTTTTGACAATAAATGCATCATTAAATTCTTACATTATGAATTCCAAATCCTTGTGGCACTGCATGTTTCCAAGTAGACAGACCCATAAGTCCCATTGTAGTATTGCTCATCCCATGATAGGAATTTCTAAACACCAAAATGCATTCATTCATATCATCCTCAAACATGAACCCCCAAATTCATAGAACCATACCTAAAAGATATTATATCGTAATTTTTAGTGTAAAGTCTTGCTAAAAGAATTGCAAGATCGTTAGCTTCAGAGCCACTATTTGTGAAATAGCAAACCTAGTAAATTATGATAAAAATGTGGTATACAGCTTTCTTTCTCAACAAAGGAAGCCCTAATGACCATTGTAGTCGAAGGGCCCTAAAACATCAACAACATCAGGGGCGGATTGGGGGGAGAACACAAAAATAAGTGCGCCCAGTGCCGGATTTATCAATAGGCTAATTAGGCTGAAGCCTAGGGCCTCAACATTTAGCAGGCTTCAAAACTTAACAAAAGGGGTTCAAAAAGGGCCTCAAAATTGAAATAGCCTAGGGCCTCTCAATATCTAAATCCGGCACTGAGTGCGCCTCAAACATTTTTAAATATTCCGAATCCCTTAGTATAAATTTAGCTAGTATAATAAGTCCTCTACTGTGCACCCTAGGCAATGTCCTATCTTCAGTGGTTTAGCAAACAGTAGATTGGAGTGCAACTGTTGGACTGACAGCAGTCCGGTAACGAGAGTATGAAGCGTTTGTGGCAAGTGTCTAACTTGCGCCTCCCCGTAGCCCAAGTTGCGTTGGACACACCAGTTCTCGTGAGATCACTGAAATTAAACAACGCAAGCAGAGCCGTAACGGGGGTATGAAGCGCCTGTGGCAAGTGCATAACTTTCGCTTGCCCGTAACCCAATAATGAAAAAAACTTAAACATTTTGCGGCCCAAACCCAGTTGCGCCCGTGGCGGCCGCCTTCTTCGCCACGCCCTAGTTACAGCCCTGAGCGCAAGCCCACGTTAGTACCAACAAGGGTGGTTGGTAAAGAACGTTGGGTGCTGCAAATTTCCCTTCCTTCACCCTATACACCTTCCTACTCATCTCTGAGAGCAGCCTTCTAAGGGTTCGTCCTGTTATGGCTGCTTGGCTTACTCTCCACCCCATGAAATAATTCCAGCAAATCCAACAATGACAAAAAAATTAAAAATTTCAATGTTAAATTTTACTAAATGCAATGTGACAGTAGTCGGCACTGACTGTCAGTATAGAAATGGGGACAGCAGTGCAAAACTGCCTTATCAGTTGCAAAGTTGAATCATGCATTAGCTGGGATATTCGCCCCACTGAGACACTGAGCCATTGCTGCATTGCTCTCTCCTGGATCCGCCCCTGAACAACGTGGATAAAGGAAAATAAATACTGGAGCATTAGAACCTTAAGATTTCCAGGCATCTTTTCAGCTAATTTCTCAGCATATTCATGAATAGGCGGATTCCAATAGACATTTGTAGTGTGCCAAAGATTGTCTAACTGACCCACAGCTGCTTTAGTCGCCTTTCTGAATTAAAACAAAACGATATATAATAACTGAGGTCATTCCAAGCGAATTTCCATAATTAAATACTCAAAAATATGTGCCTACGGATGGCAATGGCCAATTGAAGTTGTTACGATACCAGCAAACATATCCAAGTAGCGTTTTCCGTTACTGTCAAAAACCCACTGTTTCTTCCCTTCGGTGAGTAATAACGGTTGGTTGTAGAGTGAAAACATTGCTGGATTTATAAATTTCTGTCTTATTTCTTTCGCTTTTTCATATGTAATACCCTATAAAAAATATATATGACTGTATGTCATTGCTTAGTATAGAAGAAAGCCTTTGGTAATGATTAGTTTCTGCACTTTCGTGGTTCCCAACGTGGGGCACCCGCTCCATAGAGGGAGCAATTTGATTTTTAAGGGGATAGTTCGACAATGAGCTATTAACAGTAAATTTTATACATTTCTTATGTTTAGTTCTTCACCAACACCCCAGCAACTCTTTGCCCTTTGCACCCATTCTAAAATCGCTCCACCCCAAGACCCACCACTCCTAGAATCTCTTCCAATATGGGGGTTCCCCAACCCTTCCTGCAGTGGTCTAGAACTGGACATGCCTGACATCCTCCACTTGATCCCCACATCAACCACAGCCCTGCTCTCCGCCTGTGATCTATGCCATCCGGAATGCAGGTGGTTGGAAGCACCCGGAGCTGGGGAAGACCAAAGGAGACGTGGGAGTTGTGGGGTGGACGGGGACCTTGTGGGAGATAGACGAGAGCGGAGGGCTAGAACCCACAGACGGAATAAGGGTATTATGATTATGAGAGAGAATGAGGATTTTAGAGATGCTTCGGTGGGCCATAGCCAAAACTAGACTGGGAACACCACTGAACATGCTCTGACTGGGGGCACCCAGCAGGAAATATTGGCTGGGTTGTCTGTGGGGGATGCCGGCCTACCCAACGAATTGGGACGATCTGCTAACTGGATTATAATATAAAATATACTAAATAAACTTAACAGTGTATGTTTTTTGCTTGATATTAGTAGATGGCATAGATGGAGGCGCATTTGAAATCATTCGCAAGTGTTGTACAGCACCTGTGAAAGTAAGTGAATTACGCATGCAATATAACTTAAAAAGTATTTCAATTTTTGACAATATTATCTATTCAGGAGACATATTTACCGCGGAGGATGCATTTCTTTAAAGCAGAATTGTTCATGATGCGTTAAGAAATGTTGCCAGAGTAAACGTCTTTGTCAAAAACTCAATGTACGCTGCATCAGACCGAAATTCGACGCACCTCTACGTATTAGTAGTACCATGCCTAACGTAATGAAACATGGACTTTATAAAGTGCTGCAACCGAAAATCTCAAGGACAACTGCCTACAAGGCAGCTGCCCAATAAAATACATCACCCCATTCTTAAGTGTCGAGTTTTATGATGTTTTATGTTATCTGCACTAGAAAACTAAAGTGTTCCACTGTGTGAACTGTCAACATTCTTAATTATAAGATTATTAGCATAGCATGACTGATTTCTGCATGACCATTTCTGATAGCATGACAACGAAAACACTTGCAATTTAATTATTAAACAAGTACTGCAGGCCCTGCAGCCGACTGTGATCAATTAACAGGAATGAAATGGCTACAAACTTTAAATTTAATTCAAGAACCATTTCAGCTAAAAATAGAAATTGAATCCATCCTTCAAATGATGCGCACTTGATGTATTAGGACAACCTTCTTAGGTCGCATCCTATACGCGCGTACCGCCATCTATTACTTAATTCTGAAACTAAAGTTCCCATTGCAAGACTTGAAGAAGCGGTTAATTTGTAAATTGAATTTCGACTTTTGATATCAATGATCTCTTCATTTAAGAAATGTCACATATTATGTATAACATCACTATTAAGAACCAAACACATTTCTCCTGTGTATTACATATGTAAAAAGTGTATTTATAGCAAAACTGGGATATGGGTTTGTATCTTAACTATATGCATCTACTTAAATGTACAATATAGTAGAATAAAACTTTAGAAAACAGCTTATTAAATTGAAAATTTATTATTATTATTATTATTTGTTTGCATTATTATTATTGTTATTTCTGTTATTGGAAAGGACAAAGAGTTAACATTGGAAACAAAAATAGACATTGAAAACTTCTGGAAGGATCGATGTGTTAGTTGGAAAGATGAAGATGCAACCAATGTAACCACGCTACAGTATTACTATTCGAAATTGTGCTAAACTGCATTAATGAAGAAATGACCATTATAATTTTATGATTATCTTTCAGTCGACTAAAGAGAAATGTTATATACTTTCCATGTTTCCATATCCTTCAGGAAAGCTTCACATGGGTCATGTGCGTGTTTATACAATAAGTGACACCTTAGCAAGATTTTACAGAATGAACGGAAAACAGGTTAACAATTTTAGTTTAAAGGACACTTAGAAATATTATAGCATGTTTTCGTGTCTATTATAATAGCAGCTAGATATACCGCAATGCTATAGTAGTTGGTGGTCATCCTTATTTTCTTCTACAGGTATTGCATCCAATGGGCTGGGATGCATTTGGACTCCCTGCTGAAAACGCTGCTATTGAAAGAGGCATTGATCCTGCATCGTGGACAAATACGTAAATTTACATTATTACATCATTTTTGTTTATAGACTGTAATAAATTAATAACTTGGCTAAAATATAGGAACATTACCACGATGAGGTCACAACTACAACAATTAGGATGTAGTTTTGATTGGAGTAAGGTAATTAAATCCCCTCTCAATGATCTTTCATTCATAATTTTAAAGGTGATTATACTTTTTCAGGAATTCTCAACTTGTGATCCTAACTATTACAAATGGACGCAGTATTTATTCTTAAAAATGTTTGAAAAGGGCCTTGCGTATCAAAAAATGGTAAGATTTGTCATTTCATTATGTGCAATATGCAAATAATAAAGTTGGTTTTATTACTCGTTAGGCCCATGTCAATTGGGATCCGATCGACAAGACAGTTTTAGCTGACGAACAAGTAGACGACAACGGCTTATCGTGGAGATCAGGAGCCAAAGTTGAAAAAAAGATATTAAAACAGTGGTTTTTGAGGACCACAATGTATTCGAAAGTAATCTCATAGCTGTTATGGTATTATTAGTCTGTCATGTTAGTAGTGGAGTAAACAAAACTGAATTTATTACTGTAGTTGTTATATGACGGATTGAATGATCCAATATTAGAAAACTGGCGAGACATTACTAATATACAACAGCATTGGATTGGAGAATGTACTGGTTACTCGTTTGTTTTCAGACTCAGGGTAATGTATCTGATCAGCCAAATTTAATGACACAAAGAAACTTTAAACTTCAGAATTAAAGATGATTTTGTTTGTACACTTTTTACTCTAGAATGGAAATGATATACTGGACGATCATTTAACAATATGGACTGACATCCCTGAAGCACTGTATGGTGTCACGTTCATTGTGGTATCTCCTGCTCACGTCCTGAATATGGATACAACCCTTTCGAAACAAGTTAACAATACAGACGGTAATTAAAACTTCTCACGTTTTAGTAATGAAGCTTGCTATGGCAACTTATTAGTTACTTAGTATTTGCGGTGGGGTTTTTTTTGGGTTTGATGTGGCCCAATGCTGCCTGAGGTTTGTTTGTAGGGAGAAAGGCATAAAATGCCTTTGTCTGCAAAGCCAGTGCCGAGGTCACTTGTTTCCGTATCAAAAAACATGACATACTTACATATAGCAGTCCTCATTGCATTAATAAAGGGTTGTGGCATTAGGTCAGCAGCAGACTCGTGTATTCCTCATGCCATTTGGAGAAATGGTTGCCTGGCCTTGCGATAGACTGGAAAAGGGTTAAAAATAATGATGTAGAATATTAATTATTAAGTTGTGACTAAATTACAGTTGTATTTAATCTAATACAAAGCATGGTTATCGATTCAGATAAACAGTTGGACGTGGTTGCAATTCATCCGTTGACAAATAGGACCATCCCAATATTTGTAAGTGACACCATCACATTTCCAGAAGGTGCGGATGCACATATAGGTATATAAAGTGGTATTTAAGTCATCTTATTTTACTATACTTTGTTCGAGTCTGATTTATTTGTATTTGTAGGAATTCCTGGTGAGAATGAAGAAGATGCCAATTTTGCCAGAAAACACAGATTAGATATTGTGAAAATTTTCAGTGGTGATCATACTGAAATCGGGGCAAACATACAATTAATTAATTCAAATGAGGTCAGTAGCAATATTTTACCGATTGAGTATAAAGAATCTGAAAACCGTTTCTGTAGTTGATTTCATACGTGACATTTTTCCGACTTGTTACAGAAAGGGGACTTCAGACATAAGCCTCATACATATTATTTAACTTTTTTAGTTTGATGGCATGAATTTAGAAGATGCGCGACATAAAATCTGCCAGAAAGCACAGGTGTATATATAGAAGTGGAGAATCAATCAGGTATATTATGAGGAGGAGCTCAAGGATCTCAACATGACTAAACTTTTGTAGGAAATGGGCGCAGGTGGATATTCAACTAGTAGTAAGCTTCGTGATTGGCTTATTTCCCGCCAACGATACTGGGGAACTCCTATTCCAATTATACACTGTCCAAACTGCCACGTAAAGAAATTTTTTCAAGTTTAAAACATGGCAAGATATTTTTCGTCAATATTCAATATGTCTTCTACTATTCTAGGCAGTACCTGTGCCATATACACAGTTGCCAGTTTTATTACCAAAAGTGTCAGTGGCCTCAGAAAATGGCACTTCACATTTGAAGAATAACAAAGAATGGCTGAATGTCACTTGTCCCAAGTGAGGAGAACACACCTATCAAAGATGAAATATGTTTCACATTCAAGACATAAACCTGTCATTGTTTATTTATTACTTTTAGATGCGGTTCTTTATCGCAAAGAGAAACTGACACAATGGATACATTCGTAGACTCTTCCTGGTATTATTACCGATTTCTAGATCCGCACAATGACATTGAGCCTTTTAAGAAAGAAAAAGTGAACAAGCTAATGCCAGTAGATATTTACATCGGTGGTAAAGAACATGGTGAGGTATATTCTCACTTTTTTTTTAAAAAAAATCTATAATTAATAAATAACTGTTAAGAGCTTCGTTCTTGAATTTAGCTGCGTTGCATCTTTATTACGCACGCTTCGTTAGTTATTTTTGTTACAACTTGGGCCTGACTGATCATAAAGAACCTTTCAAGCGTTTGTTACCTCAAGGAATGGTAAAAGGACAAACATATAGTTTAAATGGTAAATATCTTAAGCATGACGAAGTGGAACAACAAGGTAAGTAAGATTATAATAAATCTGTAATTGTTTAGCGATGTTAGTATGTCTAAAGTTAATATTTTGTGAATTTAGGTAAGAAGGTCGTTGAGAGAAATACTAAAGCTCCAGTAACTAGTCAGTGGGAAAAAATGAGCAAATCTCGTCATAATGGAGTAGATCCAAGTGTAAGAAGCATCTCTTTATCATAAATTACTCATAACTGAGTTTTAAATTAATTATTTATGCATACCTTATGATGATCACCATTATCAAGTAGAAAGTTATAGAGGAATATGGCGTTGATACAACACGATTGTTCATGTTGGGAGACGTTGCTCCTTCATCGGATAGGAACTGGTCTTCTGCAAGTACTTAGCATTTAAAAAACTTTCACTTATTACTTCATCGAAAATGATTTACTATTAATGTGACATACATTTTAGCATTTCCAGGCCATCTTAACTGGCAAAGTCGTGTATGGCTGACTGTTGGAGAATTCAGGAATTATCGGATGTCGCAGGATGCGGTGCCAAAATTATCGCCTGAAAAGTTTAATAAAGAAGAGGAATTAATGTTTGATTCTCGAAACTATTTTCTGAAATCCGTTAGTTAACACATATGATCCATTATATTTCATAACTGCCAACAGTTACTACACATTTTTTATTTTGCTTAGGTAACGCAGAACTTCCGTGCAAGTTTTCAGTTTAGCACCGCCATTTCTAGAATACAAGGCTTAACCAAAAGTATTCGAGTAAGTTCAACAAGTACTAGTTCCTAACTATAATTTAATGGTTAGATATTGTTTGATGTTTTAATTCGACAGTAAATTATTATTTAATGCAGTCTTGACCATTTTCTTGTTCTTACCTGTGTTCTGTAGCGTGCCCCACCAGATGTTGTTTGCAGAGGACTTCAATACGAGAGAGCTTTACGTGATCTTATCATAATGATGTCTCCTATTATGCCTCATTTTGCATCTGAATTATGGAAAGGATTAGTTGAAACTCCTGGAAATATGTCGCAGGATGTTGACTGGGTAACTTTATGTTTCATTCTACTTCTTACAGTCACATTTTCTGTAATTAAAGTGTATGCCTTTTTATCTTCTAAGACTAAAGATGTCTTAAATCAACCATGGCCTGTACTTGATCTGCACTACAAATTAGATTTAAAAATGAAGGTAATGATTGTAGCCTGACCTTTTAAACATTTTGGTATGCAGTACTTTGAAAATATTCTTCCCCACTTATATTTCAGATAAATGATGAAGAAATGTACGTAATCAAAGTGGACAGATCGACGTTTGACAAACTAAATGAAGAATTAGCTTTGAGCATTCTTCGGGGTGATAAAAGGACTACTGAGCATCTCAGAGGTCACACACCACAGAATATCATTTTTAGATTTTTTCCTGAATATGCAGCAGATGTAAATTTTATAATACCAGTTTTATTGAAGCAAAAGAAACCTTCTAAAGTTTAATTGTAGTACTTACTGAAACAATTTGAAATATCCTCGACATTCATCCGACAGTGATGTTCTTGTATCGGTATGATGATTTCTACGTTGAATTAAATTTTTTCGTTATTATAATTAGCTTGTGGACTACTACCAACTCCAAACCCTTTTCCCGCCTTAGGTAGGGTCGGGTACCCATTTTGGCCCCCCTGACTGGACACGGGTGATATATTGGACGTATTTTACCACAGCCGGCTGTCGAACAAAGCTGTAACCCCCTACACCTGGGAATGTTGCCTCATCAACCTGTAAGCGTTCGTAGTCAGACATTGCTCACATCCCTTAGGTCAGTGGTCTTCAAACTTTGTCGACTCACGGAACCCTTAGAACTATAAGATGTTATGGTGGGGGGAACCCCATCCCACCTTTAGAAAAGTATGTCTTGCCGCTGCTAACGAATTTTCATTTTGACTCGCGGAACCCCTAGAGATGTATTGCTGAAGCCTGGGATTCCGCGGAATACAGTTTGAAGACCGCTGCCTTAGGTGAACAACGCACGGGGCGGTTGCCGCGGCGGTCGACGGCTTTCAATTTGCATTGCAACGAATGAATGACAATACCATAACCGCGCAGCCACCGCAATAGGACGCGGAAAACTCGACAACCGCACGGTTTTATGGTCGTTGACGTGTTAATTCTAAAAACCACGACGGAAACCGCATGAGCAAACTGCAAACCCGCGTCTCGCCAACCGCAGCGGCAAACCGTCCATGCGTTGTTGCTCTTAACCTAATGGACAACTTGTTTCTTGATCTACAGAAGTAGTTTCTTCAAGCACATTCAAATTCCGACCCGGATTTTACCTGACTCGAGGTGTTTGAGGGTTTGTTTTAAATGGACGAGTGACATCTCTTACACCGTAGCATCCTGGAGGAGGCCTGACTTCCCATCCAAACCCAAACGAGGTCAGCGGTTGCCTTCAGTAAGAAACCACTGATTTCCATTTACCAGGAAGTGGACCTGCCTACCATGAAGCAACAATTAAGAGGTTATCTTCCCGAGTTAGCTTCCCCCCCCCGTTTCTTCCTATCCAAACCTGACGGAGGTCAACGGTTCCTATCTCTTCGGCAAGAAACCACCGATTTCTATTCTTTGATTAGTTCGTGGGTTGGAGTGTAAGCCAGGCAGCCATGACAGGTTAACCCCTTAGGAGGCTGCCCGCGGGAGATGAGGAGGTAGGTGAAAGGAGGAGGAAGAGGGTTAATTTGCAGCACCCAACGTTCTTTACCAACCACCCAAGTTGGTATTGACGTGGGTGTGCGCTGCTTAACTTCAGTGATCTAACGGGAACTGGTGTGTCCAACGCAACTTGGCCGCACGTATTCTTCCGGAAAGTGAACCAGAAACTACACAGGAAAGCAGCACTCGGATTGGTCTTCCCGAATTCTGATTAACTGTCCTGAATTCTCTTTCAAGCTTTCACATTTCTGGTTATGTTAACCATCTTAAACCAGCATCAAGGACAGAAACGCCACTTCTCCCATAAACCCTGGTAAACATACGCTGGGAGTTGACCACTGTTCCAAGCACGTTGTTTCTTTTAGTAAACTTCCTGTCCTAAAAATGAATAAAAGAAAAGCCACGGTTTCTTCCGTGCACAATAAGGAACTCTTTCTGGAAGGAATAGAAAGATTTTAGCACCTATCAGTAGTAGGCATGCGTGCGTTTCACTCGACCACTGTCCGATGCTCGGCTTTTTTTGTAGGAGCGCAACAGAACACATACCCTACTACAGTGGTGGCGAACCTTTTTTTTGAAGACGGGTCACAATAACACGAAAAATGAAACAAAAAATTGTCCGCGGGTCAGGTGCAAGCACTATTTAATTTTATGAATAAAATAAATTATTAATAATAATGAATAAAGTTTATTAAAGTAGCAAATAGAGACCATCCTCATAATACCCTTATCCCGCCTGTGGCAGTGTCGGGTCTGCATACGGACAACCTGCTCTCACGTTTGTTGTTTTTGAGACGATAAACTAGATATGATTCATGCCCGGGTCACTTGAAATTGCTCAGTGGGTCACTTCGTGACCCGCCGGTGACAGGTTCGCCATCACTGCCCTACTATGTCATGTTACGTTAACGGGTTGGGGAGTAAGCAAAGCAGCCATAACAGGCCGAACCATTAGGAGGCTGCTCGCGGGAGAGGAGGTAGTAGGTGTAGAGGATGTAGGAGAGGGGACATTTGCAGCACCCAACGTTCACTACCAATCACTCATGTCGGTACTAACGTGGGTTTGCGTTGCTTAACTTCAGTGATCTCACGAGAACTGGTGTGTCCAACGCAACTTGGCCGCACGCCTTTGTCCCAAATCAAAGGAAACCCTCGAGTGGCAAAGGAACCCTTTCTAGCCGGAAAAGTATTTTGGCACCACACGTCTGACTCGGCCGATGGCCAGGGGGCGTGAGAGGACACACCAAGCCAATTTTAAGCCACGATTCGTTGAATGCATTAAAGGAAACCAGAGTTCCATGCCACAGTTAGGCGCGCACTGCCCAAGAACCGTGTGCAGGTGACGTCTAACTAGGACGTCAAGTCAAAAAAAGATCGATTTCTGATTTTTAAACGATAGAATTCGGTTCATTTAATAATTTGAATTCACACAACAATCACAAAACATATACAATTTCTATCGCATCAGGCAATAAAAACAACTATACAAGGTTCGTGTGTGTTTTTCGTTTCTCCTGAATAAAACATGCATTTTACAACAAGGTTGTGAGCTCAGGGGAGAAGGGGGCAAGAGAGACACACACCGAGGGGAAAAGGAGTGAAAAATATGAAATTTCTGGATGAGGTAGAGGACAAGGAGAAGGAAGGCTGCATAGAAAAAGAAGGATTTCAAAAAATCCTATTTATACATTAGATTCGTATTACAGAGAGAGAAAGGGAAAGAGACCAGAGTGAGAAAGAGGTCACCGAGTTGTTCACTTTGAAAAAGTAGAGAGTAAGGCAATATCAAAACAAACGCTCAAATAACCACAACAGTTAAACCTCCATCATATATAGTTTAAGATACCTGGTAAGTTGGCAGTTAATGCACCCTAAAAAAACCCTTCCCCGGTCATCAGATATCAAAGATACTTGGTGCATGCAAATACCTTGATCAACAACCTTAAAAAAGGTGTGTGTGTGTGTACAATAGATGTGCGTAAAAATAAAAATCACAGTCAAAAGTCTTCTAGATATAGAATATACACTGTATACTTGGAGCCCTACAATTAAGAAACATCAACATCAAAAGTGACCGTTTTACTACGAAATATTTTGGTAACTTTTTCTTTTTTTTACACCCAAAATTCAGTATATAACAATAGAGGAACACCAGATTTGAGGAGAGATAGGGTTAAGAGAACTAAAAGCGAGAAAAAGGGGATAGGACAAACACATTGAAAAAGATGGGGTAGGACAAAAAAGGGATAGGATAATGAGAGTGGTAGGACAAACAGATTGAGAGGTAGGGTTGGACAAACAAAGGGGGTAAGATGAAGTGGTAGGACAAACAGATTGAAAGGTAGGGTAGGAAAAAATTGATGGGGGCAGGATAAAGTGAAACTGGTAGGACAGACAGATTGAAAGAAGGGGGGTAGGATAAAGAGAGAGTGGTAGGACAAACGGATTGAAAGGTTGAGTAGGACAAAGAACAAAGGGGGTAGGATAGAAAGTGGTAGGACAAACAGATTGATAGGAGTGGTAGGACAAAGAAAGACTGGTAGGACAAACAGATTGAAAAGTAGGGTAGGACAAACAGATTGAAAAGTGGGGTAGGATAAAGAGAAATAGTGTAAGGGCAAACAGACTGAAAGGGGATAGGAAAAAGAAAGTGGTAGGGCAAACAGATTGAAAGGTAAGGCAGGATAAACAATGAAGGGGGTAGGACAAAGAGAAGGAGTGTAAGGGCAAACAGACTGAAAGGGGGATAGGATAGAGAGACAGCGGTAGGACAAACAGATTGAAAGGGGATAGGAAAAAGAGAAAGTGGTAAGGCAAACAGATTGAAAGGTAGGCCAGGATAAACAATGAAGGGGGTAGAGTAAAGAAAGTGAGATGGAGGGTAGGAGAAACAATGAAAAGAGGGGAGAGGGGTAAGATAAAGAGAATGGAAAGGCGATAGGAGAAACTGAAAGAGAGATACCTTGTAAATTGTACGTGTCTCTCAAAAGTCATCATCACCACCACCACAACAACAGGTGGTAATGATAATAATAATAATGGGAAAGGGGAGGGATAAATGGTTCAAAACTGCCAACCACCATTTTAGCCACGAAAAGATCGAGTTGTTGATAATTTTACCTCTACAGGACCATTGTAACCATTATCGGGAATTTGACACAACTGCTCAATATATTCTTTTGGCAATCCATTTTCGACAGCTCCATTTATTATGACATTTTTATACACTGTAGATGGTCGTTCATCTTCTTCACCGGCTTGTTTACTTAACTGGTATGTGCGACATTGATATTTAACTCCATCTAATCCTAGGACACTCACTGTTATTGGATCATAACCACATTCTTGTCTGAAATTTAGAAAAAAAAACAGGAAAAAGAAAAGAAAGAGGTATAATAAATAGAGCAGAAGACTACGACAACGACCAACATCCAAAAAAAAAAAAAATATTGACAGACACAGTTGCCTCTCAATTAAGGAAAAAGAAATCAGTTTTGTTTACCTGTCCAAATTTCCAAGATCACAATTTTCAATTTCCCAAACAACGCCCCAAACATATCGATTTGGTGACGGAATTATAGTAGCAACAGCTCCATGCCAACGTGGTGCATTTGCTGTGAATTCCAGATTATAGTTCTGTGAAAGAGAATTTAGTTAATGACAAAAATGCTGTCCATTTTTATACCACACTTGACTAAACTGGACTTTTTATGTTGAAGGGCAAGGAGGAGCATCAACGCACAACGCACACAGCAGCAACTACTTAAATATTTAAGACAACTGAAAGAAAAAAAAGATTGATATTTTTAAGAAAAAAATTATCAATCGGGGTTAATCAGAATCTTACCCAACACTTCATTCCGAGATTTTTATTTTACCGATATTTAAAACAGTCACAAATCAATCCCTCGAAGATGGTGATGGAACAATGGACAGGATCGGCTCTCCATCAGCAAAATACTTCACAATTAGCAGAAACGAGTGCCACTTTTTTCAATGCTATCATTTTAAAATACTTCAAAGCATCTTTAAACGAGTACACAACTGGTACATTTCCAAACTGCAGATCATCTAAGATTATATAATTTCAGGTCATCCAAAAAAAAAAGTGAAATCTTATCAACAGCCGAGTAAGTATTTTTGGATTTTTCCCAAACTTCAATCTGTCCAGCTTGTAGTAGTTATCTGGCCTAGAAATCAAACAACATCTCTGCAGTGAAGTTGAATTATTTCCCCCCTCTGAACAACGAAATTTCTTCTGCATCCGCTGTTACTTAAAATACAATTTCTGCTTTTTTGTCCAACGGGATCGAAGTTCTTTCAACCGACATCTTCTTCATTCTCCACATGAATGTAAAAAACGTTACCACCATCACACGTGGAAAAACCCCAAACAACATGTTTGGAAACTGCCTCAAGTAGCCACACAAAGGTCACTTGAGCAATTTGGTGGTAAACTGGACGGAAGAAGAAGAAGAATACCTCTCCATGACCTGCGTACCACTAAGCTGTTAATAGAGCCCAAATATGAACAGAAAAAAAAGCAACCTGGACACAATGTGCATCTTATCTATTAAACCTACATAATCTCAATTAAAAACGACCGTAAATTTACAGCAATTATGCAAATAAAGCACAGGCCAAAACCGAGTGTTAGTTTAACAGTTTATTTCAAGATTAAGATATACACACCCACAAAAAAACTTATTTAAATATACAAAATATAATTCATGCTAGTCGTCGCTTAGCATCCACTGCTGAAAAAAATGTGTTATGAAACCCTTGAACTTGAAACATTTAAAAAAAAGGAAAAGAAACCGCCAGTTAGACCACAACACAAAAGCTAGCAGCTAAAAGTCTCTTCCAGTATATTTAATTTTGATTATAACATCGCTAAAGACGTGTGTGTGCACTTTTTTCATTGAAAATCTATACTGACTTCGTTTCAACTTTGATAGGGTCAACAAATTCAAGAAATCAATACAGAACCAACTACGAGCCATTTCTCTTTCATAGCAGTCGTCCACAGGCAATCCACAAACTAAACCCTCTCTCATAGTAAAATCATTAAACTAAAATAGGACACACACACGAGCCATTTTCTTTTAACGATTTATTATTAAAAGTAATTGACCTACAGAACAAAAATTAACCTACTCAATCTGAAAGCATCAGGAAACACTATCGCCCCAAATCCAATTTTAGATTAAAGCTGCATTTCAGTTACTGCAAATAATTTGCCCAAGTGATTTAAATTGAATTTTTTCCAATATAAAGTTCTGATAACTGGTCATTAAAAACATAAAAGTCTTCAGAAGAGATTGAAGGCTAGCACCTTAAGTACAAATATCGATTTAATATCTTAGGAGAGCCGGGGCGAGAGGGGTTGTGGGGGTATTCAGTTTCGCATGTTATATGGCAAACGATGAGCTAGAAGAAAATGCTTAGTTAGTTGTAGTCTGAAATAAAACACACATCATCAGTGATCTTCACACGATTCGTTTTAAAAAAATGCTGCATCAATAATAAGTCATTAAGTGGCATATGGCACTCAAGAAAAGGGCAGTAGTACAACTTTTAAATTTACTAATTATATCTATCTCATATATGCAACTTTATAAAGTTTGTCAAGTTAAAACTGTGGAGAAATTCGTCGAGAAAAGTGGCAATAAATAAGGAGACATTCTTCCCAAAGTTAAAGACCAGACAAACTTCATAAAATATACATCAAAAAATATGTCCATCACCTGCAATTTGGCCACTGCTCGCTTCACTGCTGTAGGATTGTTGATGCGAATTCTCTCAGTCAACAAATTACTTCCATATGCGAAGTATAAAAATGATCTCTTCATTTTGGGCTAGGAAAATGATTTACTGTCGAATTTTGAATGGTCCCTGTAAGTTGCTAGATACACACAACCAAAAAATATAATACACACGTTAGATACAATAGCCCAGTATAGAAATCTGTACTTAAATAGACTATAATAAATATTTTTTTTCCAGAAAAAAAATAAAACAGCTGACTCAAAGGACAAACCAAGCCCTTACAGAGGAAGGGAGAAAAGTAAAGCAGCAATGTAGAAGAGGGGAAACAATTGAATGAGTATACCCACCCCAGAAGTCATTGAATTTTCACTGGAGCAAGTGACTAAAGATAAAGAGTGGCATTCGTCCCGTACTAGTTTTGCCTCGAGCAAAGCGCAGTAGGAAAAACCCAGGAAAAAAAATCGTTTCGAGGGAAACGTGACCTAATTCTGACAATTATTGGAAATCGTAGATCCGTGAAATAACAACCACAGCCTAGAAATATTTTAAATGTCTCTCGAGTATTGTCCTCCAAAATTCCAAACAGCATAAGGTTGGAATAACTCTTTTATAACAACCTCGACCATAATAAACCAATATGTAACCAATCATCATGATTATTAATGAGCAAGCAAATATGACAATGGATATTTAGAAAACAAAACAACAATAAAAACTGGCAACAGCTGATGGATGGATACAAACACAGCCAAGGTAAAGAGTTAATGATGATGCTGTTGGCCGATGTAGTTCTCAACTCATGGAAATTTCCATGCAATTTATTATGATCTAAAATGACGGAAGTAAAAAATCAAACTGCTATTTATTCATGGTTAGTACGACACGTTTTTTTCTCCCCTGTCTTTTTCAGAGATAATATTATTTCAAGGGCATCTATAAAAGGTTATTTCAGATGCTAAATTATTTAGAAAGCGTATTCAGACAATCATAATCTATATAACAGGAGAAAAATATTGTCCCGTTTTTCTCTCTCCCATTCGATCGCTTTCTTCATAATAAAAACATTTATAATTTAATAAGGAGTTTCCACAGCGAAAGTTATATCTACAAAAGTGAACCAGTTTCATTTTTGGTGTCAGTGTATGAATTGAGAACAAGTCCCCCTCCCTTACTAAAGGCTTATTTGAGAACAAAAAAAAACGAAACCGTCACATTCCCGTGTATTAAACCTCGATACAAATATTTCAGGTGAAAGATATTAATTACAATAAATCGATATTTCAATAACGAAGTCTGTTTAATAGCGATATTAATTAATAAACATAAGTGATGGAAAATTCGGGCCGAAATTCGATGGTCATTCGATTACCCATTCGATGTTCTATAGACGCGAGATTATTTCGGAGAAAGATGAACACAAAACCAGAAACTCCTCCCAGAATTTGAGACAACTGTCCAAATTTTAACAAAATGTACGTAAATTACAACCAAACTACCTTTAGATATATTCCTAAAGACAATCTTATATTAATCGATAAAAAATAGAATGCATTCAATAACCCCTTTTCTCCCAATATGGCAAACTGTAGAACGTTTCAGACAACACGTAGATAGGCATAAAAAAACATTATTACAAACTGTTTGAAACTTTACTGTCATATAAACGTAAAATTCAGTTACTTTTCAAGTTGATAAATGGACTACAAACGGAAAAAAGTACTTACATGGATACAGAAGCACACACCGAAGCACGTCCATTAAAATACAGCCGCTTGTCGTCGAGCAGCTGGTATTTAAATAGGGCAGCGGTATGGAACGCCGAGAACGACAATAAGAATAGTGATGACGACACGTGACGTGACGTCACGAATCTTAATGGCGAACAGCTTTAACCCACTAAATTATCACTTAACGAGGACAAAAATTATTTTTGCAGGATATCATTATTATAATTGAAGTTTAATCCCACTCCATCATCACAAAACATGTCTTACTCTTCCAGTTACAAAATGTCCCAAATACTGCATACATATATTAATTAGAGATAGAAAAAAAAATGAAGAAAGACGCCTCTGACTGAAGCAAAGTATTTTTAATCAATATTTGGTCATGTTAGAAATAAAATTTTGGTTCGCAACGACTTGTAATTTACAATACTTATCTAGCAAACTTAAAAAACAAATGCAAAAATTGCGGCCATTCTACTAGGATATAATGGTACTGTATATTGAGAAAAAGCAAAAACTGGAAAGAAAAAGACATATTTGGGGGTAAGATGGGGAAACATGGTTACATTATTTTTTTTGCCATTAGAGCCATCATTTTTTAAACTTTGTCTCTATGTATATATATATCTCATCATAAAATTATAATCTAAGTAACGTCTATATAAATTATTAATTGCAAATAAAAAATTGCCATTATCATTATTATTATAATAGACCAATATGAATCACTCTCGTAACTACTACCACCTCCACCACATATTTACAATGTTCAATAGTTTGATGAATAAACAGTGCTGAACAAACAGAAAAATTTTATATTTAGGCTAGAGAACGGTTAATTTAATGACAGGTAACAAATGGAGGGAGGAGAGAGAGAGAGAGAGAGGAGAGAAAAAAGTAGGGCTCCAGTCCATCTTTAATAAAATCTACCAAGTTCACTTGATACAATTTGCCATATTTTAAAAGGTGTACACAAAATTCAAGTCATTGCTTGCAGTACAGATTTTCACTTACAAAAAAAAAGGAAAAGGGAGAGAGAAAAGATGCACAATTACAATGCAACTACAATTAATGGATGACGAAACTTTTCGGATGTCTTTTTAATGTTTTTTTTTTGAAGTCCGAAAATCATAATAATAATAATAACAATAATTTTATTATTTAGTGTCATTGCAATAACGCATCCACTTGCGCAAAAGCACACGAGCCTAATCCAACCTTTGATTGCAGTTTGATTAATTCTTTAGCATGAGCCAGAGATATTTCTAATGGAGGTTGTCTCGGTAAATTATGAGATGCTGAAAAACAACAACAACAATCAGGTAAGAAATTGAGCATTTTAATAAGTTCAAATTATGGAAAAACAAAATCTCATACCCAAAATTGCACTGTTTAGAGCAGCACAAACTGGTTCACGTTGGACGGCGTCTAATTGATATCCAACAGGACTATTCCACGGATCTGCATATGCGAGAAGACTAAATGCATCCTACAATTTACAGAAAATAAGCGAATTATAAACCTTGTTCAAACCAAAAGAGGAAAATATGAGAGAAGGGAGAGAAACAGTTGTAGAGGAGAGGGACAGAAGAGAAAGCGAGTGGGGGGAAAAAGAAGAGACAGAAAGGTGCGGTGTGGTGTAACGACGACTTTGTTTGTTGACGTTTTAGGGCCCTTCAACTACAAGGTCATTAGAGCCCCGTCCACTGTGTAGTTCTAATGCAGAGACTGCACAGACACTACTCAAATGCGACGATTTTTGGGTATTACCGGTACTCAGTCTTCCCAAGCGCCCACCCATGTCAGCACTAAGCTGGGGTTGTGTTGCTTCGCTTCAAGTGATCAGGTAAGAAGAAATGGTGTGTCCAAAGCAACAAGCATCTCCCAGGAAAAGTGGGACAAAGGTCGAAAGAGTGAGGGAGGCAGGGGAGACAGTGAGAGAGGGGGGGAGAGGACAGAAGAAAAACAGAAAAGGAGAGAGAGAAGAGGACAGAAGTGAAAGAAATAAAAGACCATATAAGTATATTTATCAAACCTGCAACATTTTCTTGTTAGATTCATTTTTGCCTTGCTCTCGTCTTAAATTTACACTTAAAGTCTGCAATTCTCTCCCAAATTTAAGCATTCTCTCGATCGCAGCATGATTACCGCCACAAAGTTGTCTTTTTGCTGGCACGGGATCAATATCTAGACATAGATATTGTGAAATCCGATACAAGGAAGATACAAGAGACAAACAATCAGATGCGATGTAGATTGCAACAATAATACGTCAAAGCGAGCCTAATTTTAACACAGGAATGATTGGTTAAGTCTGTAAATAACTAAACAACAACTTGCCCATGTCGTCTTCTTCTTCCTCTTCAGTATCTCCACCGGAATCGTGATCACCATTTTGATAACCATTTGTGGTGCTACCATTGGTGGTGACAGCATTTCTCGAGCTTTCGTCACTATCTGTTGTTTCCATATCTACATCGTTATCATGAGACACGCCAGGAGTAGTAGTCGTAGTGGTCATCTTACTACCCAAAACTTTTGGTGAATCGCCATTAATTACTAAGTTGACAGCATTCATTTCTCCAACATTCAGTCCAGAAGAAGTTTCCGTATTGGAACTACTATGACCATTACTTATAGATTTAGGGGTTATCAGAGGAGATTGATAAATAAGACTTGGGCTATTACTTCGAGATGAACTACTTTGATATGAATGTCCTGGGCAATGGATATTATAACTTGGGCTCATGCAAGGTGAGGAGTTACTTGGAGGCTTGGGGCTTCGCACAGGACGCACTTCGCTGTCTGTTCCATTAACCATCTCAATAAATTGTCGACATTTAAGCATAAATAATAAATTTTGATCGTGTTCTAACAGTACTGGATAAAGTTTTTGTGTAGTTTCAATTGCTTCGCCCATCCGACCTGCTAAAACTAGTTTTTGTATTCCTATATTGTGTAAGACATAATAAAAATTCATTAGTACATTTCTGTCGTCTTTTCTCTTTCTCTCTCACTGTCTCTTCTTCTGCTTCTTCAGAGGAAGAATGCTTCAACGAAAAAAGTAACAAAATGATGTAAAAGCCTTAGAAGTTACTCTTACTTTGCCTATGTTTAATAGATGTGAGCTCTTCATTAAAAGCTTGTCCTGTACTTCTGGCAAATGCTTCAGCAGTGGCACAATAACCATGGTGAACTAAGTAAGTGGATACAATTCTGCAAGTAGAGAACAAAAAATTACTGCTTCAAATTTAAAAAAAAAGGGAAGGAAGAGAGAAGATAAGAGCCAGAAAAGAAAGTCTAAACAAAAAACCCAAAGACACACTTGTGAAGAGTTGTCTGCCATTCGCCTTGACGATCATTTACAGGAAAGCGCTCGATTTTTTGCTTGTTACGCATTCGGAGTTCCTACATTTCACAGAAGTAAAGTAGAGCAGTTAGTGCACTCAACAAGGACTTGAATACGACCTCTTTAACCAGTGGCTTTCAACCAGAGTGCCACTAAAACTTTCAATCATCAGTCTTCGCAATAAGAAATGGATAATCATAAGCGGGACTGACAGTGGACAGTCAAGACAAGGGCGCTTGGTCTGAACCTGAGCACCCCACCTTGACGAAGTAGAAATTAGCTCCTGTAAACCAGTGCTGAAATCTATATTTCACCTTCAATACCTTTTTCAATTTCTTAAATTAATCATCTACAATAACACACAATTTTCTGGAGTGAAAGTGTCACGACCAACTGTTGAAGCCATTAAAAAATTATGCAACAAAAAAAAGGGGAAGAGGAGTGAAACCCACTGGATGTAAAACAAAAAAAATAAGTATCAGACCAGAGCCGTATTAAAACATACCTTCATCATATCTTCAATATCAAAAACGAATGGAGCTTGACCAAAATTCGCATCCACCACTTCACCAGGAGTTTGTAAGCCAACAGTTGGATATAAATTAGGCTTCAAAAAACCCAACAAAAATCCAACACTTTGAAGAAAAAATAGTTAAGTTACACATCAATATTTCTTTAACATTCAATAACATTACCGGAAGATCCGTAAAAGCAATTCCAAGATTATGTCCATTTTTTGTATAAAAACATGTATTGTCAATAAGATTAACTCCACACCCTATCACATCGCCGGTAGTAAACGTAGGACCGTAAGGCTGTCCAGTGCCCGAAGAACAAAACAGATGTCCATCATCACCGTGATAACCATAAGAATGTTTATCCCATCCTAAAATGTGTGTTTTAATATTAGGCAGGCTGAAAACAGCTTCAACTTTACCATTAATCATCATCCTACCCTTATCCCGCCTGTGGCAGGGTCGGGTCTGCGAGTTCTAGCCCTCCACTCCCGTCTATCTGCCACCAGATCCCTGTCCACCCCACACACTGCCATATCCTTACGGACAGCCTGCTCCCACGTCTGCTTCGGTATCCCCTTGCCCCGGGTGCTTCCAATCACCTGCATTCCTGTAATCAACCTAACGAGCTCCTCCCCTCTTCTCATTATGTGTCCATACCATCTCGACCTACTCTCCCTCATTTGTTGCCGCAATGTCCCCCACCCCCAGGCTACTCCCTAGCTATCAGCTCTCGACACGCCACACATATACCGCAGCATTTGCATCTCGGTTACTTGCATTCTAATGTGTGGCTCTTCCTCACTGCCCAACACTCTGAGCCATATAGCATAACGGGCCTAACCACTGCTCTGTAAAAACTTTCCATTCAACTTGATTAGGACCCTCCTATCACACAGGACTCCACTTGCCTGCCTCCACTTCAACCATCCCCCACTGATTCTATGGGTCACATTCGAGTCTATCCCCCCATTGCTTTGGAACGTTGATCCTAAGAACGTTGATCCCTTCAATTTTACGATTAACGAAATAAATTTAGACAGAAAGTGACAGTTAAAAAAAGTCCTCTGTCACCCCTTTATTGCAAACCTGTTAACAAACAGTCGATGTCAAACTTACCTGGTAACCTGTTCATGTTAACACCTTGGGCTGACAAACCGATCCCCATATATCTAGGATAACAAATACAATTTTCATTTCCATGATCAATTCTGCTGTTAAAGGAGACTAAAGGAGCTGAAACAAGTTCTTACCCATCTCGCCCCTTGCTAACAATTTTAACTTCAAAATAGTATAGCCCACAAGCGGCAGGTATAGGGTGTGTGGCTCGAACACTGGCTGCATCCTTATGGTTCTTACCACAACCTAGAAAAGATAAAACAAAGGTTTTAGATGATTATTTGCTCTTTCCGTGAGGTAAACATCGGTCACTCCATCCTGAAAGATGCAAATGATGCTTCCTTCCTACTCGCCCAAGTGAAGGAACGCCTACTCAGTGTTGCGGGAATCGAGCCTGCGCATCATGAGATAGTAATAAAAGTTACCGATTGAGTTATCGAGTCGTGATTATTATATAGCTCATGGCTCCTCCCCTCCAAACACACAATGATTTCACTTAGTAACCATCGGGTGGTGCACTTTTGGTATCGCTCGCTCCATCCTCGTCACCAGAAAAAGGAGCACTGACTTCGGACTGAAGGAGAACATGCGTACTTTGAACTCAGCAAGCAGGAGAACTCTATCAATGAGGCTACAAGATTACTCGTACATCAATTGCTGAAAATTCTTATAAAATGGACGAAAACTACCACTTGTCTCCTAAGAATAAAATATATTAATTTCAGATAAGAAAAAAAAACAAACAGTATGTTAGTAACGCTCAAAATGTGGTCCATGGTCTGGTGTGTGTCCAAGCCCCGTTTAGCTACCAGACTGCTTTCAAAAAGATGTCAGTTACACCGTTTTTCTTTAGAAACCCAAAAATATGCATTCCTTTATCTGAGATATCGCCAGATATTCCAGATAAAGGAATCCTCAGTTATCGTTAATAGGTTAAAGCAGCGGGTTAAAGGCTCTGAGGGGGGTGAGAAACAAGGAGGCAAGATGAGAAAGGGGGGCAGCCTTCAATAAATTGAGTGGAGGGAGTCCAGAGTGACTAAAGATTTCGTGAACTACTACGTTATAATTTATTCAAAGTGTTGAAAGAGGCAAATAAAACGATAAACAACAACAACAACCAAAATACATTTCAGCCTAAATAATCCAGAAAGACATCACCCTCCAGAGGCAAGAATGAATGATAGCGCGTCTGTTAGGGCCTTGAGAAATTAGATACCATGCTAACATCAAGGCCAATACACGTTAAATTTTAAATAGTACATGATAAAATAATGATTTAAAACATCATATGAAACAGGGAACCTCCAAAGGGACAAGGGAAGGATTGCTATACCCATTACTTATAAATATTCTGAAGAGGGTGGAATGAACCACCATCAACACGCCGAAAAGCAGAAATGGGACGACCAGAAAAGGCAGAAAAACCACAAGATAGAAAAGATCGAGTGAATGACGATAACAATTTGACACCGATGAGCAAATATCGACATTACAAGACTGATATAGGGCGACCTGATGTCACAACCGTAGTAGTCACCTCTCAGTCGGTCACTGAAGGGGGGAGTGGTAATGGGCCGTCCTTCAGTGGGAAAAGAAGTGGTGGAAACTACCACAAGAGTCAAATATCAAAAGCCCCATTGAACCCTAACCCTTTCCAGGCACAAGACGTGCCGAACAGATTTCAAACAAGTAACATTTATTATGCGATCAATTTTGAGAATCTGTCAGGTTTTCCACCATCTTATTTAAGATATTGAATGGATGTTGAACCTATTCAAAGAGTTTCATTTGAGATGATTGGTCACTTTAGTAAAGCAAAGAAAAAAAAAATCACATCAATGTCAAACATTATTAAATGTCAGAAGTAGCAGCAGCAAGAAAGTCAACAGACTTTTCAATGAAAATGTCAATCTTTGTCATACAGCCTCTCTGAATAAAATATATATTCATTTAGGGATCAAAAAAAAAGTCACAACATCAACAACAATAAAAAACAACAGTACTGACATACCTACACAATGTCAGTGCTGCTGCTGCACATCCAATTCACGTGTGGGCAGGCAGGTAACAATAATATCTGAAAATTGCAAGTGCATTGTTCAACAGCATTTAAACAACAACAGTTTGAGTCACACCAAGTCAATGTACTCCCGGCTTAGAGAAAGAAACGACTAGAAAAAAAAAAGGGTTATTGAAATCGACGATCAGTGTTAATCACGTTGCATAACTGCAATGAAAATTAATTGTAGATGTTGTCCTGTGTGTAGAGAGTCTGAAAGAAATTTGTGACCTTTCTTTCTCCTCCACTACAATAGAAATCTGCTAATGAAATCTACTAAATTCAGTAAATTTAAACAAATTCAAGTAAAACAGAGGAGTAGAAAATACAAGTTCAAGCCTAGGAGTTGTGCAATTCAAGTGGGTAGCGGTGGTATGTAGCAATATCTTCCCAACATCAAAATAACGCTCCAAAACTGAGTCACCAAGATAGCTGCAACGATGAGACAAAGAATATTAACTCTGCTGCAATTCTGAATATTTTAATGGCAACACGAGATTATAAACTCCCTTAGAAACACATCTAAGGTTTTATTGACAGCTCACTGATGGATTTATTTACCTTTCAGCTAAAATAACAGATGACCCGAGTTCAATCCCCTCCTTTCCAGAGTTGCAACGGTGGCACCACCACCACTACCACCGTCGAAAAATTCCTATCTCCTTTGTCCCAACTAAATTGAGCAATAAATAAAAATAGGATGGTGACGAAAAACGGTGCAGAATTTATATACTATACAAACGAAAATCGGATATGGCCGGTGTGGACTACGAAGTAAAAATAAGGCTCGCTAAAGACACTGAGAATTTGGTGGATGACCAATACATGGTCCATCACTTGCCACCAGTATCTATACCCCCTTCCGTTGGCACCTTCTGTTTGGCCTTTCCAAACTTTCAGAGGTACCCGGCCTGCACAACACATAGTGCGCGTGTCCATCTACATAGTTATCTGACACGACCAAATACTGATAACGGAAGGACCCTAGACAATCCTTCATAAGAGCAAGACATAGGTCTCTCTGTCCACCAGGGAGCTAGTCAAAATTTGAAAAAAAGGAGAGAAGAGAGAGGGAGGGCACAGAAAACTCTTGTACAGGAGGGACAAGGGCATGAGAATGATGGCAGCATGACTCAGGACATGACGTGTGATACAATGCATTGAGGGAGAGATTCTACATCAGGAGTAGAAATGGTTCCAACATCTCTTCGGTAGGGTCCAATTAATGATTGCAGGATTGCCAAGCTCTCACACGTATAACTTGTCCAAAACTACAGCTAGCCTGCGGAGTAGGTTGGGGTACCCAAATCCAAGAGATCAAAGGTTAGGACAATGGAATGTAAGCAACGTACCTTGAAAAACAATGGACATCGGTAACCCTGAGAACAAGCAACAGAGAGGATATAGTGGTGTGTAAGATAGACAAGGTCCTAGTTGAAAATTGAAGACAGTTGAGAAGTTGAATCAATGACAGGTATGTCATGAAGACCATTTATAAAATCTAGTTTAGTAGACCCGTTAGGGCAGAAACAAATTATGGGTTTGGGCGGGCCTTAACAGCCGTCAAACCACGAGTGATTAGCAAAACTAGTCATTACACTCAAAGTACAAAGACATTGTGTGCATGTCATCCTGTCCGGGTCAATTTTTTGCCTCCTTTCAAAATTTGGTTTTGATTGGTCAGTTTCTTATTTCTCTAAAGTCGCACCTTGGAGTCTGAGTGCAACAGACGATATCAGAAGATGAAACACGCAAAATGACGAGTAAAAACTTAGTTGGTTATTCACTTAGTACATTTAAGATCTATGGGCTTTCAAATGGCTGACAACAATATTTACTGCCAAGAGTATGATAATACATCTTGAAATTATTTCTGAGTGTGGATAACTTTCACAATTAAAAACAACTAATTTCAAGCGAACTATCGTCATCATCACCGCATACAAACGAGCCTAGTAGACAACACTCTCGATTATAAGTCTGGCACCAAACCTTTGTCACCCTACGTCACAGGGAGTTGGATAACAGCTCATTAAAATTGTTTCAAAAATGCAACTGCCCTTATTCAATTGCACACTACCTACAAACATAATTTCCATTAGTAGTAAATGTCTCTGAAAATAAGATTACAATAGCTGAAAGTTAAATATGTGTATATCTGAATTTAAAAGCATAACATTTCCCCTTGTACCAAATGGAGAAGAAGGAGCTCTGGGTTGGTTTCGAGAAAGGGGTATGACCTTAATTAATAGGCGACTAAAAAGACAAGGCCTGGCAGGTAAAACACCCAAGTTCAACTTTAAAGTTCATTCCTGTCTTCTCACTTGTGTGATTTTTGTCCTTTTATTTCTACAGCTTCTGATTTTCTTCCTAAGGTTTTAAAACTGTCAGATTGAAAACGGATTAGTAGCAGTAACAGTACTAAAAAATAAGGAGTACAAGCAACAAGAGCTGAATGATAATTAAAAAAACTGTACTTAAAAGTGCAATACACCTCTCATTACCTCATATTTTGAACATCTACCGACTATTGTTTATACTGCAAACATGAGTGCTAGCAGGTAAAAAAAAAGTTGGAGAGCACACAACGACAAAATTCGGTAGATGGCAGCCGTCAACTATACTGTACATGTTTTCAAGGATAAAGTAGAGAGAGAAAAAAAGCAACTCGCGAAAACACCCTTATTACAAAATATATCCCGTTAATAGTAACAAAACGTTACTAATGATAGTACTATGATTAGAACAATGCAGCTTTGTAACCAAAACGTTGGTGACCGAAACTAAATTACGGTAATGAACTATTATCATTAGGTGTTGCAATATGCACCGAACAACAGCGCCTACAACTTCAATTATCCAGGCAAATGGGGGGTCGAACTCTGGTCACCTGAACAGCTCTAAGACCCAAAATCTCGACATCCAGAACTAAATAAGTAGTAAACTGGTCTCCCTATTAAGATTATAACCGCTTCTATGGACAAAAAAGCTTCATGGATTATTGTATTAACATGTTGACTTCTGAACTATATTTGTTTAAAGAGTAAATTAACGCAAATTAACGTTTACTCAGCATATATTGCATAAGTCGAGATTATCTATATTTCATTATAATGCACAGAGTATGCAATGAGAGGATACTAGATTTACCTACATCAATTTCATGATAATTATCTATAACGGATACCATCCTGAAAGATTGCCACGCGGTTGTTGTTAAGGTAAGATACAAAATAATAAAAAATCAATTAACATTTTCCTTTCCAGACAAATTCAAATCATGAAAGAAAAAAGACGAACGTCGTCAGTCGATGAATTTCAACTTCTGAAAAGTGTTCAGTTCATCCTGAAAGGTTATAGATTTCGAATAATCATTAATAAATAATCATAATGAATCCATGATATTTTCAAGTGTATTAATTTTTTTTGTAGCATCATCATCACCATCATACAGAAATTAATCATCTAAACTGCAAGTCCAAACTGTGATAAAATATTAGTTGATTACTCAATATGTATGTACAAGGCCAATGGCATTTCTGAAAAACCTAGTTTTAAAAAAAGAAATGGAGCACACAAGGCTTATGTCCACATGCTATTTTGGGTATTAACATAGTACCAACATAGTTAAGCAACTACTTTTTAACTAAAACGTAAGCTGCCAAATCACATCAGTAAATATATAAAAATAGAGAACAGATCTTATGATCTCGTCAAAATTAACTATTGTTCAGAATACTTATACCGTGAAGTCTTGAATATTCGCTTCAGTATAAAATCTAGTATTTTCTGAATCCTGCCTGCCATAAATAAAAAAACAAAGAAACAACACAAAGATATGTTGTCCTCGATGCAATTTTTCCAAATAAGCAGCTGATTGCAAGGCTAAGTTCAGACAGCATTTGTCGCAGCTCCTTGGCGTAACAAAAAATGCATTAGCCAATGAAAAGCAATACACGACCTTACCTTTATAATGGACACGAAGATTATTTTGAGACAATCCAATGTAATTATATTTATCTTTAGGACTCCAAGATCGTGGTAAAGGTGTTTCTTCTTCGTTCACCATCGGATATAATAATTTCAATCTATCGACTGGGTTTTGCGAACTACACACATTACCATCCATCGCATCTGTCACCACCACAGCATTCGACGCCATATTAACATTTGACTCACTTCCTGGACTTTAACGTTCGTTATGAATTGGCTAGCGGTTAATTCCTGCTGATGCACATTCTTCTGATTGGTCCACGACACAATTCAGAACAGGAAGTGACGGCATGCGGTATGGTTTATAATAGCGTCAAAAAATGACTGATACGAAACACCATCAGCACTAAAAAAAAAGACGGCCATGTAGAGAGAGAAATATGATGTAGTAGTCTTGTTGCTGTACGGTATATGCAATTATAACACTAAAGGTAATTCACCTTTTATGATTATTTCCAATATTGAGGTCGGTAGAAATAAACCCTCATTTCGATACCTCCATGATCGTCAAAAAAAGTGTTAGCAACAATTTTGCCCACCCACGTCATGCGATCAATTATTAGGCACAAGTGATTCACAAACTTTTGTTATTGAACTATTTAAAAATTTTCTTCAATCCCTTTTTGACAATTAGAAATTGAAATTAATAGAAATATTAATGCCTTAACGCTGAGCCACCTCGACACACCACTAAAATACAAACTGGTATAAAAAAACCTCGTGATGGATGTGTTCAGAAACTTGTTTTGCTCAGTGTTGAAGACATTAACTTATTCAGGGACATTATTGTCGCATTAATTTTACAGTTGCTAGTTTTGCCTACTTAAAAACTAATTGGTGTATTATGAAATTAATATCCACTAGTCATACGTTCAAAGTACCAGCCCAGCACAAAGCTAATTTCCCTAGCAACTGCTAATGACTAATTTTTCCCAGGCAAAAATTAGAGAACCTCACAAAATGTTGAGATGGGGTTAATGAAAACTGATGTTTCGGTTGCGAAGAGAAACTAATCTTTATCTTAGACGGGGAAAAAGGACTAGGACTGCAGTAGCAGTACTTCTTAGAGCAATGCTCCTTGAGCATTCAAAAATTTCCACACTGTAATAGATTACTGCCAGCCGCAGGGTCCGATTCACAACCTCCTGAGGCCCTGCACCAATATTTGTCCATCCTGAACACCATCCTCCACGTTTATTTTTCTTCCAGAATTTGCAGCTCAAGAGTAGGACAAAATCCATTTAAACTAAGATACACAATGACATCTTCGAATCCGTGGTACAAATCCTGGAAAACTTTGGAAACCCTTGACCTCCAGCTACCTTAACCATAAAGCCCAAAATGTGCATTTACAATTCCATTTTATTTGCACAACATAATTTAATACCAAGTGCAACAAGTCCGTCCAAAAAAATATTTTACTCTGTAGGTAATTCACACATAATTTTACATAGAGTACACATACATCACCAGCAATGAATGTTGCATTTTTGAAATTTTCCACAATTATTTGATTATCCCCGTTACAGCAACTTGAACGAGTTTTTCCTCTCCTTTTCGTGTAGCAATTTAAAGTAAACTTTTCCCTCTCGTTGTAACAATTAAGATGAAGTCTCTTGTATCCCTGATGACATACACACAACAAGAAAAACAGCAAACGTTTCACAATCCACAGGAGGACATTTTGGCAGGGCATCATCAATTTCATAAATTATACATTAATTCCTCTCACATAATATTCTCCTTCTCTATCATAAAATAAAAAAATATTCAACTTAAATTATTCACAAAGTTTCTTTCCGCTCACTACTAGTTTGTAGTTTTCGTGCAAATATTGCTTATATTCTTCTTGATTGCTCCACATTGTTGCAGCATGACTATTTAACGGACTGTCATTATTTGGTTCTGTAAAGAAAACAGCCTGAAAAATCTCTACAAGACAGAGACTTCGAAAATGACATTTTCATCGTCGCACTCACCTGAAAGTAGGCTCTGAATAGAAAGTAATATACTTCGTACATCATACAAGGCTGACCATTTCTCTTTCAAAATGTCCAGACAAATATTACCATGATTATCAACATTTGGATGAAAACACGACGTGACAAACTTGACTGATGGTGGCACATAAGGATATCCACTAGGAAATTCCAAAGACAATTTGTAGTTGAGTCCTTCGTATACCTGCAATATACCAATAAGGAGTTTTAAACATTTAAAATTCTTCATGTTGGCCTCTTCTATTTTTTCTTCCCCGTTTTCATCAGATTCGAAAGCAAAGTGTCCAAGGCACAGATCCATTCCCAATTCCTTCTTTCGAGAACTTGCTGGGCAAGAGCTGGGTCACTGGAGACGAAACAGAAGATGGCAAAGATCACAGATGGAGAGGAGGGCTGTTGATTATGTGGAGATAAAGTGGAGGATGTCAGGCATGTTCAGCTGTAGATCACTGCAGGAAGGGTTGGGAACCCTCACAATGGAAGAGGGCCTAGGGGTGTTGGAGTGGAGCGGCTGGAATGGGTGCGAAAGGCAATGGCATGGTTGCTAGGGTTCTGGTGGAGATCTACGCATATGGGTGTAGCATGAAAAATCTCACTAGCAAGGTATCAGTCACAAAGGATTACGGGAGCGGCGAATTGCGTTGGACACACCAGTTCTCGTCTGATCACTGAAGTTAAGCAGCGCAACCCCAGCTAGTACTGACATGGGTGGCCGCTTGGGAAAACTGGGTACTGCTAATACCCAAAAATCGTTGCATTAGTGTGGTGTCTGTGCAGTCTCTGCGTAAGAACTATGCTGTGGACGGGGCTCTAATGACCTTGTAGTTGATGGGTCCTAAAACACCAACAAACAACAACAACAAAGGATTACATATTCTTATCATTTCTGTACCTCACACTTTTATATTCTTACCATCTCATCTATGTCTCTCGATATCCTCACATACTTTATTTACATATTGGTCTGTAAATAAGTGTTTTACAAACCATACACAAGTCATACAAGTCCCAGTTAAAAGACACTGCCTTAAACACTCCTTTTTAATAACAGTTTATGTACAGTAATTGAGGAAGAGTTCAACTGTAACCTATTTTTGTAATTTGTGAATTTTAACTGCCCTGTAATTGACCCACATAGGATTACTGACCTGACGACTACTGTCCTATATAAAAAAAAACTTTCTCATTAGAGGGATATCCCTTCATTCGCATGACAACTCCTGTGCTTTATGTTTTGATTCTCGATTGTGAACTACTAACCCCAAATTTCAGACTTCAATTTCTGTGTTGTGACCACACCTTTGGTTCTTTCTACACGTACTTCAGCTTCGTATTCTCTTTGCTGACATTTCAAGTCATATTAATGAATAAAATAGGTGAAATTTAAGTAGTACTTACTGTTCCTTGTGCTCCGTGAATTGTAGCAACCCATTTAAATATGTTGTCGCCATCGGGAAATCCAGAAATTCCTTTATCTCCACAGGTCTACACAAAATAGGTGGTTTTAACAAATATTTTATACTTATTTCCATCTTATACATATTTGAATAATTATGTTAAACGAAAATTCATTTACCATTAGCGTCAATAATTCTTGATGTAATCTACAAGTTATGAAATCACATATTAGTAACATGGTCAACTAATCGACTATTCTATGGGCTTAATAAGCGATTTAAAAAATGTGTATTACCTTTTGGCAACGGAATGACTATCGCTACATAATAATAGCTTACTTTTTGATGTCACTGTGTCGGTAGTTTCTGGAGATTGGTTTTGTGCCATGCTTTTTTTTTTGCAATTCAAACTTTAAAATTGCACTTTCCGAACTTAAATATGATGCGTAAATTTCTTTTTCGCTGAACAAGTTGGTAAACGGTCAAGATTTAAAAAGTTTAGAATTTTTCGCATTGACCAATCAGCGGTCGACGTATCCACTTAGGCTCCTCCTCCAAAGAAAGATGTCTGCTACAAATTCTAAAAATAGTATTCCATAGTGCGTCTTTATTTAAATATAAATATCATTTAATTAAAGTCAATTAATTAACGTGATTTAACTTGTTAACTCTTTCAGAAACTCTTATTATGTTGGAAAGTATTCGAGAAAAACTATTTTCATTGCAACCGGAGCCATCCACTAGGTACCACTTCAGATTTTTATACCTTCAATCAGTGCCGGATTTATCACAAGGCTACGTAGGCAGAAGCCTAGGGCCTTAACATTTAGCGGGGGCTTCAAGACTTAAGGCCCCCCATACACGCTCAGTTTATCTTTTTGCCACTCTAAAAGATCTTCAGTTCAAACATTTTAACGGAAGATTCGATGAGATTAACCCCCCCCACACACACAGACACGTAGCGATCTAACTGTACAGTTAGATGATAAAACTGAACGTGTATGGGGGCCTTTCAGAAATGGGTCTCAAAAAGGCTTGAAAAGGGCCTCAAAATTGAAATAGCCTAGGGCCTCTCAATACCTGAATACGGCACTGCCTTCAATCTAGTCGTAGAAATGAATATTTTTCATTTTCAGTATTGTAGAAGGCAGTAACGATGTCAACAGGAATGCTGGAGCATCTTTATTACAAAAGTAAGTTTTACTCCAATAATTCTACGTTGATAATAATTATATTCTGTAACCCAACCCTGCCACAGGCGAGATAAGGGTATGATAATGATGATGATTTATATTCTGTAACGTGGATTAGATATCAAAATGATTGGAAGGCATTGCATCGGTTGCAAGAAGAAAATGCAAAATTAGCTCAAGACGTGGATAAAACAGTAGACAACATATTGCGTTCCTGTACTAAACAAGAAAAAATCGTATCGGATTTATTAACGGAGTTAAATATGCTTCCATCGATATCCAAGGATTTAAAAACAGCAATCAAAAACATAGGTAAGTTTCCTTTTAGATCTTAACGAATCACAAAATGTCTTAAAAGTCCATATTTGAATGAATAAATATTGTTCTAGGTTCCTTACATGATAGCTTCAGGGATGTGGAAGTAGCATTATATTCTTTGGAAAACATTGTTGAGATGCAAGAATTGAAAGACAAACAGTTAAATGAGAAATTTAATTTGCAGTTATATAAAGATAAAAAGACGGCAGAGCTTGAAGTGTTCAAATGTAAGTTAAAAGTTAATTTGTTCTGCCCGGACTTTCACTCAAAAATTAAACATGACTAACGTATTTTTTTTTCATGTTTTATCAAATTCTTAGCTCAACTTGCCAAAAAACACGATGCTAAAATACACGAAATTGAATCTGAGCAACAGTTTGTACTCAAAGAGAGACAAAAAGCTTTTGCTGAAGCATTTGAAGCTGATATGCAACATTATAAGACCCATGGACAAATAGAAAGTATTAAATTTTGTTAAAAATAAACCTATATTGAGACTTTCAACAGGGATCCAAATATTAGGGCTCTTGAAACATCCTCTTTTTCTAAATTTTTGGCAGTTGAGGTACTTTTTGGCCCATTTCTAGCTGCCAGTACCGTTTTTACAGTCCAGCACAATAAGTAGTGCTGAGTTAAAGATTTTATGGGTCCTCCTAGATCGAAACCATTGAATGGACCCTAAAGAAGAGGCCCTAGATAGAAAGCATTAAATGGACTCCTTAGATGGTTGGTTGATTAATAGCCCAACTATAGATATGGAAATATAGAAAATTTAGTTTCAGGCCCTTAAAATTTAAACTGATACTTACATTTACCATGAGACCCTTTAGGTTTGGATCCCCTTGACCTCTACTGAAAACCAGCAGTGACAGTGCTGCAGATAAGTGCTTGTTACGGTAATTTTTAAATGGATTAATATAATAATTTTAAAACATTTTCTTTTAGGAGTTACATCCGTACGATGTAATAACGGTGATATTAAATTGGAAGACATTGAATTAGAGCAAGACGATGCCTTAGATACTTTCTTAGCTGTTGAAGCAACTGAAGAAACAGTTATGACGTCTTGAGGAAACAAATGCTTGTAAATAATTATTTTCAGTGAAAACGATATTAATTACTTTTGATTTATAACAATCATATTGGATATATTTTCTTTATGGAAAAAAAAGACTAAATAAATTGATGTTCTAAGTTAATAGGTGCTATAAACAAACATTAACTTTAAGAAATTTATACTGTATATTTTTTATAATTTTGCAAATAAAATTTTATTTGTTTTCTTGAAATCGCGGCAACAAAGTGAGATTCATTCATAGTCATTTTTATAAATTATGTACGCAGTCTTCAATTTGATTTATGTATTTCATATTAATTGAATGTCACTTCCATCAGAATTCAATTTTAAACCATCTGAATTTTCAGTAGGGATATATTCATCGAAATTTAATGAATGCGAGTTTGATCTTTTAGCCAAGTTCATAAATACCTATTAAGAAATATAAGAAATCAATTGTTTATATTAATACTATCGCAATTGCTTAACTTAAAAAAAAGATTAAAACAAACGTGCGATAAAAAAATAACACGGTCATGTACTGCCCACCATTAACAGCAACAACGCTTTCCGCTGTTAAGAATGCGTTCCGTTCATAGAAATGCCTGGGCGAGTATAAAGTATATAAAGTGAGCTCCAAGTGTCTGAGCGCAACGAAAGCAGCTATCCAATCATGGGAGTAGCGACAGCCAAGTGAAAATGTCGTGCTTGACGTCATGATGAGCACGTGGGTAACGCATGACGCAAGAGGGAGAAAGCGCTTGCTGATTGGCTAAAACACAGAACATCCCTCATCTTTAAAAGGAAAACGTCAGCTGTTCTTCAATAACGACCAATCACAACGAGAATCGCTTGCTCGCCATGACGTCACGACAGTCATTTCCGATGGACGCTGCAGGCAGCAAAAACTGGGCGGCGCAGGAGGTAGAATGCTCTATTACTGTACAACTGGTTCAAGGTTCGATACTGGGTCGATTGTTTGTTTTAAGGACCCGTCCACTGCATAGTTCTAATGCAGAGCCTGCACAGACACTATGCTGTTACGACGATTTTTGGGCATTAGCGGTACCCAGTGTTCGCAACCGGCCACCGATGTTAGTAGTATCTGGGGTTGCGTTGCTTAACTTCAGTAATCAGACGAGAACTGGCGTGCCCAACGGTGTAGGAGCTCGGTGGAGTGCCCCAACGAACAGTAGACCGACGATAAATGAGCATAGGGGTTGCCGCTTTGGTCGGCAACCGGCTGTACAATACATCGCCCTTGTGTTCATTCTGAGGGGCAAGATGAGTACCCGACCCTTCCACTAGGCTTCTCCTAGTGTTACTTTTGTTCTACACGTAGCGATTTTGTATTAGGCGAGAGAACTGGGATAGGGGCGCCAGATGGTGCCAACAGGGTGTATTGTTGTTGTTTGTAGGAGTTTTAGGGCTCTTCAACTACGAAGGTCATTAGAGCCCCTTCCACAGCATAGTTCTGATGCAAAGACTGCACAGACACTACACTAATGCGACGATTTTTGGGTATTAGCAGTACCCAGTTTTCACAAGCGGCCACCCATGTCAGTACTAGCTGGGGTTGCGCTGCTTAACTTCAGTGATCAGATGAGAACTGGTGCGTCCAACGCAATTCGCCGCTCCCCCAATAAGGTGTAAGAGTTCGGTTTTGTTTTGTTTGTTTGTTGGAGTTTTAGGTCCCGTCAACTACAAGTTCATTAGAGACCCGTCCACTGTATAGTTCTGATGCATATACTGCACAGACACTACACTAATGCGACGATTATTGGGTATTAGCAGTACCCAGCTTTCCCGAGCGACCACCCATGTCAGTACTAACTGGGCTTGCGTTGCTTAACTTCAGTGATCAGACGAGAACTGGTGTGTCCAACGCAACTCACCGCTCCCGTAAGAGTTCGGTGGAATGTCCCAACGAACAATAGGCCGACGGTGAATAAGCATAGGAAGGGGGGGGTCGCAGTTTTGGTCAGCAGCCGCTTGAGTAAAAAATACCGTCTAAGACATTGCTCATGTGTCCATCCTGAGGGACACACGCAGGAAAAAAAAGGGTTACTATAGTGCTCGCCACGAAAGATGACACATGGGAGGTAGAAGGTAAGAAAGTTCACTACAAAAATTAGGGGGTTTGAAAAAGGTCAAATGGCAGGCTTCATTCAGTAATGGCAAGTACAACTTCAATGTTTTCCCTATTTTTCGAAGAGGACTCATCCTTTGCCTCCCACCAATGTGTCAACTTTCGTGGCGAGCACTATAGTTACTTTTACAGCAGGCAGTAAAAGCAGTTCCACTATTTTTGGGATCGCACGTTGCACATCAAGATGTTACTTACATTATCCAGTGCATTTTGACATACAGAATAATCAACTATAGGCAGGTGGAGCAGAGCTGTTTCCATGCAACTAAAAATGTACGCTAATGATACTGTTCCTGAATGTAATTCAAACTGAATCATATTATAATTCTTTTCCTAAAAAAAAACATGACAAATGAATTAAAATAAACGAAAACGGTATCATAATTGAAATGTATCAATAGAGATGGAAAAGTCAACATACTTTGATGATTGAATTAGGAAACACTTTTTGAATAAACTCTAAAATTAGACTGACGTCTTTAGTCTTCGCTCGAACAACCACGAAATAGCCACCACCATATTTGTTCTTTAAATGCTGTACACTTCCAAGACATCGAAAACGGCCATTCACCATAATGGTCAAGCGACTACAAATGGCTTCGCATTCCTCCATACTTATTAGAGTGGAAAAAAATCAACAACAACGAATTGATTTCATTACATTATTTACTGCACTTACTTCATAAACATCAACATCTTATTATGTCAGGTCTGTCACATCCAGCTCTATACCCTGACGCAACCACTGTTCTGCATAAGGAAAACAAAAACAGGGCAAGAGTTTGGGTACTTAACGTCGGCCTCTCTACTATTGGGGACAATTTACCGACGTCGAGTGAGCGGCTTATTGCGTTGGATTTACTGGATTCATTTAACGGGTTGGGGAGTTCGCCAAGCAGCCATAACAGGATGAACCCTTAGGAGGCTGCTCGCGGGAGATGAGGAGGTAGGTAGCGGACATAGGAGAGGGGAACTTTGCAGCACCCAACATTCTTTAACAACCACCCATGTTGGTACTAACGTGGGCTTGCGTTGCTTAACTTCAGTGATCTCACGCGATCTGGTGTGTCCAACGCAACTTGGCTGCACAACAGTAGGACTACCAGTTCTCGTCTGATCACTGCATTTAAGCAACGCAACTCCAGCTAATACTAACATGGATGGCCGCTTGGGAAAATTTGGTACCGTTAATATCCAAAAAGTTAAAGGGCCCTAAAACAAGAAAGAGCTCCTACACCAGAGATGTTGATCGACGGAGTGGTGTCGCTAGGGTTGGAGTCACCCGGTCGCGTCTGCCCGTCACCCGCGTCACCCTTCTCCCGAAAAAAAAACCGCTTCTTCTGCTTTGGTGTCACCCCATTTCCCATGGTGCGAGTGGTGTCACCCGGTGCGGCCCGCACCCCCTAGTGACGCCACTGGATCGACGTAAGAGGAACTCCACGTAAGAATGTTTCTTTTATGTTTAGTAGTGACATTATAAAAACAATTAAGCAACACGAAATTGTCTTACCTGTGTGAAGTTAACACCACCGATTGGTTATTTTTTGTTAAATCTATGATAACATTCCATAAAAATCGTTTTGTGTGTGGATCCATTCCAGTTGACGGTTCGTCCTAAGAAATTCATATATAAGAAACCTTTAAATCTTCTTCACTTAACCTTTTTACCGCCTATGGTGTGATCAGTAGCGACAGTCGCTTAGTATAAGACATGATATTGCCTATGTAGTTGTTTGTTGGAGTTTAAGGTCCCGTCAACTACAAGGTCATTAGAGACCCGTCCACTGCATAGTTCTAGTGCATAGTCTGCACAGACACTACACTAATGCGACGATTATTGGGTATTAGCAGTACCCAGCTTTCCCGAGCGACCACCCATGTCAGTACTAACTGGGCTTCGTTGCTTAACTTCAGTGATCAGACGAGAACTGGTGTGTCCAACGCAACTCGCCGCTCCCGCCTATGTCCCAGAAATCATAAGAAATGTTGATTCCCGGTAACAGACGGGACAGTGGAAGGTGAACGTGCGATAACTAAATCAGTGATAAGGTGGGACATGACTTATATGTGCGGAATGCACAGGTCATGAGTAGGAAGGATAAAAGGGAATGAAGATTGTCAACTCTGACCCTACCATAGGTGGAAAAATGGTTATGCCGACTACTCTAATGACGACGACGGTGATTTAACTCGTGTACCATAAACACAATGGATGGATTTCCCATTAGTGACAATGCAGTAGCAAGTTTGCGACGATTGCCTCCACTGTAGGTGCTAACCCGTTGATCGGCATAGTCACTCAAATCCAACTTGTTTATGAGATGATTCACCACCTATGCAAATCAATTTCAAACAAATCATAAGAATGCGCTTGAACAGCCTTTAAAAATTATGTGGGAAAGCTTACAGAGTCCAAAGAGGAGGCATAAAAGGGCTTACAAGACATCCAGGTGGCTATGGAAAAGGGGCCCGTGAAGGTGAATATGAAAAAGACGGAATACCTAGCTCTCAATTGGAGTGGTCAGGGACCAGAGGGCGAGGTTCGCTCTGGAGGTGAGGTGAGACCAGTAGTGCGGGAGTTTAGATACTTAGGATCAGTGTTAGAGGGAAACTGGGAAATAGACTCGGATGTGTCCAATAGGATCAAGGCAGGTTGGCTAAAGTGGAGACAGGCAAGTGGAGTCCTATGCAACCGCGGGGGGCCTATAAAGCTAAAAGGCAAAGTCTAGGAACTGTGGTTAGGCCAGCTATGCTGTATGGTTTGGAGTGTTGGGCCGTGAGGAAGGACCATGAAAGGAGAATGCAGGTGGCTGAGATGCGAATGCTGCGCTTCATTGTTGTTGTTGCTGTTGTTTTAGGGCCCTTCAACTACAAAGGTCATTAGAGCCCCGTCCACAGTATAGTTCTTATGCAGAGAGAGCACAGACACTACACTAATGCGACGATTTTTGGGTATTAGCAGCACCCAGTTTTCCCAAGCGACCACCCATGTCAGTACTAGCTGGGGTTGCGCTGCTTAACTTCAGTGATCAGACGAGAACTGATGTGTCCAACGCAATTTACCGCTCCCGCTGCGCTTCATGAGTGGGGGTGTCACGAGCTGGCAGGATCTGAAACGACCATGTTAGAGGTAGTCTGGGAGGTGGGAGACATCGCTGAGAAGACGAGGGAAAACAGGTTGAGGTGGTATGGGCATGTGATGAGAAGGGAGAGGAGGAACTAGTTAGGTCCACCGTGGGACTGCAGTTGGTCGGGAGCACCAGGGAGGGGGGAAGACCAAAGCGGACGTGGGAACAGGTGGTACAAAAGGACATGGGTGTGGAGGAATAGAACTCGCAGACCCGACCCGAGAAGGGTACGATAATGATGATGAAAACAAATACTACTAAGCCATTTTTTTTACTTAATGACAGTTTCGTGAGTTCTGAGCACTCTATTCATTGTGCTTAATGGAGTAAGGCGAGCTTATAATCACCAGGAGTAGACTGACTATGTGAAAGGTGTGAATTTAACTGTCAATCCGCCCCCGGGTATAACAAGAGAGCCACCTCTTACTATCAATACAGGGTTACAACAACGAAGTACGGGGAAAAGAGTAATTTTTTACCTTCTTTCGATCTTTTGAAATAATTCCTCGAAATGATGCATACATTTCCAGGTGCTCTCTTGCTGTTAACTCGTCGTATAGCGAATCAAATTGTGGGCAATAACCAATCATTTTTTGCACTTTGGAAAAATTATCAAAGATGCTTTAAAAATAAAACATGAATATCAAAATTATGTACATATATATGACGACGAGACATTTATACTTTTAAAATATATACACAAGCACACCTGTAGCCGTTCAAATAGGCATCTCCATGACTGCTTTGCAAATCACCTGTTAATATTTTGAAAAACGTCGTTTTTCCAGCACCATTTGTTCCAATTAATCCAAAGCACTGAAACATCATTTGAAATTATTATCTCTGTCTCTAAACATAAATACTCTGAATTCTGACCTGAAGTCGAGTGGCAGATCAAGCACGTCCTAGAGGGCCATGTGGAGTCACTATATGAAGCTGCTAAATTTCGGAGGCCTCAATTTTCCAGTACCCAATTTCCCCAAGCGGCCACCCATGTTAGTACTAGCTGGGGTTGTGCTGCTTAACTTCAGTGATCAGTCGAGAATTGCTGTGCCCAACATAAGCCGCTCCCCTCCCCCCAAGGCTCCAAGGGCGCGTTTCTTGTGGCCATTGTTCGATGACCCGCCACTACTGACTTCTACAGATTATCAGTATTTAGATTAATTGCACAAACCTCTCCTGGGCGAATTCCTAATGTAACATTATCGACAGCCAAGCAGTCTCCTAACTTTCTAGAATGATAAATCTGAGATACAAAATCATTAATTCATGCCCTTAATTAATAGCTTTCACCTACACAAAGGGAAAGGAGGAGGACGACCTTTTGCACACCTCAGAATTATTAACGTACTTTTGTCAAATTCTTAATTTTCAAAATATCGCCGTTTGCTCTTCCACTTTCTACTCTTATGCGTTCAGAAAACACGTCTTGATCTTCATCGTCTCCTGTTATCTTTGCTTCTGTCACTACATATCTTTTTTAATGTAATCAAAACATACTTTATTAAATCCTGAGACTTAAAATCACAAAATTCCAACCCGATCACAAACCGTTTTCTGCGATAAACGCGGTATTCCAACAGCACGGTGATACAAAAGAACACGGTTCCAGATAATGCCATCCCTAACAGTTTATAGGGAACGATATCCCGCTTCCAAGGCGAGACGACATCCTGTGCTCTCCCTAAAACGTTTAAATATTTCGTAGTAGATAAATTATTATAATTAATGCACTTAAGGTAAAGTACTTACCGCTTTGAATTCGAAACTCATTATTTAATTCATTGAAAGAAAGTTCAATGAGTCCTTTACCCAAACAATAATTCGGAAATATCAAAAATGCTATTTGTAAAATATCATAGAGCTTCACCATGTCCTATAAATTAAACAGAAGAGAAACGAAAACAGAAAAATTAATCATTTTCAGGATTCTCTCGATGGCTCAGCGAGTTGCGTTATTGATTCGTGAGCCCACAGTTGCAGGATCGATCCTGGTCTAAGGGGGATGGTTTCTTTCTGTACACACAGACTCAACGCCAACAACGCTACCACAGTTCCACCGAGAAGAGTTCATAGGTCAATATGGGGTTGCCATGTGCCACTTCATAAACAGTATAAATGAAACATACCTCGTCAACAATTAATCCTTTCACTACCGCATCAATGAATAAACAAGTACAACCAACAAACAAATTGACGATAATAAGAAAAACATATGCAGTACTTGCTTCTCGAAATAAAAACGATACTGGGTACATAACTGGAGTGACTGACCACCTAAATAAGATGTAATCAAAGTTTTAAATAGCGATTGCACCGCGAAAAATAAGAGATCAAATTTGACTCTCACCCGTATAGTAGAAACAAGACGATGACGGCTGGCAAATTGGTAGACGATGCATAAGCAGGTATGTTGTACATCACCAAAATAAGGATACAAAAGAAACTTGGAATGGCCGAGTTTAACTGAAATGAGTGACCATCGATTGAAATAGGTTTGATACGAGGCCCTGACGGACATCACAATTGCTACTTCATCCCGGCTGTTACAAATTAAGGAGTTCTTTCGGAATCTGAAGAAGTCCTTAGAACAGTAAACCTAAGCAAGTCCTAAGAAGGTGTCGGCCCAAGATAGTCCTGAGAAGGTGTCGGCCCAAGATAGTCCTGAGAAGGTGTCGGCCCAAGATAGTCCTGAGAAGGTGTCGGCCCAAGATAGTCCTGAGAAGGTGTCGGCCCAAGGAAGTCCTTAGAGGAGTAAGCCCAAGGAAGTCCTACGAAGGTGTCGGCCCAAGGTATTCCTGAGAAGGTTCGGCCTAAGGTATTCCTGAGAAGGTTTCAGCCCAAGGAAGTTCGAGGAAGGTGTCAGTCCAAGGAAGTCCGAGGAAGGTGTCAGTCCAAGGAAGTCCGAGGAAGGTGGGTGTCAGTCCAAGGACGTACTAGGAATGGACTTGTAATGTGGAAATTTTTTATAATATCCAGAAAAGAGATGTCATTATTTGAAATTTCAAAATGAAAAGGTATTGTCATCGAGCATAATTTCGTATTTCACTCAGAAAATTAACAGGCGTACGAATTCTTGTTTCAGAAATTGGCACTAAGTTATGACATTGTTAATAATCAATCGACAATAAAATATTTTGCTTACGATATCCCAAAGATAATTTCCAATCCAATAAGGGAGTGGTTCTACTCCTGAAACCATGTGCAAGTGTTTGCATTTGGTAGAACGTTCCGCCACAAGAAACAAGATGAAACTCGCTGGCACAAACGACATTGCCACAATGATAAATATGGAGATCAATATATCACTTCCTTCGAGTCTGTTTTCAAGAGACAAAGATGAGCATTTAAAAAAAAACTAAGATTAAAAAAATTGCGGAATGCCCCACCACTTATACATGTACTTACAAAATGAAACTATCCGTCAGCGAATTACTTCCTGGCAAAGGATCATTGATAGTGGTAATTCCTAAGTCATCGACATCATAATTATTCATAGTTTTGTAATTCTGAGAAATTAAATTGGATCGACAGCGATTTTTTTACCATAAGATGACGGATCCCCTTGACCTGCTGGTATATTTGCTCGCAAAATACCATTATTTAAGACATTTATAAACACCGGCATCGCATGAAACGCCTCACCATTAAACCATACCTAAATTAAAAAGTAAATCACCAAAAGAAGATGAAGTTATCACCCAATGTCATTTTATTTAGAAAAATACTCTTCAGAATATTATTATTATGATTATTTTAGATACTTGCTTTGGCAAAGCTTTCAGTTGCTATAATATTCAAAATGTTAGATGTTTTATCGTCGAATTTTTGCGAACTCGGACCATGTTTCAAACCAAGTGTCAAGGCGCCGAATCTGTTTCAAACAAATTCACAGTTTTACAACTTGCCTCCGTAAGATCAAATGCATTTATTAAAGATATGTGACAAAACAAATGAAGTAACATATACAATACCTGGTATTCTGATAAAGGTGATTAGTGTAAAGAAGATAGTCCTCTTCGTTGTCCCCACTAATATCAAGTAATATTTCTCCGGTAATAGCTTTAAACTGTGGTGGATTTTCAAGACTAACATTTTGGCATTTAAAACCATACATATGACTTGGACATTGGCACTCAGAATAATAATGATGATGGCTGGTACTTTCCTCATTTCCTATTTTTCAAACAGTATGAAAAGATAAACTGACATCCTTTATGCCATACTATTTAATATATACTGTATATACATTTAGTGACTATACTACTGATACGAATATTAACTTTGAGTACCTTGTACTACGCAATCGCTGCAGTTGAATTTCGTATTATTACTACTGTGAGTCGATTGATGTGTAGTAATCTCAGAATATAGTGTTATGTCATTCATTTCAAACTCAGGAACGTTGATTCTGCTACACGATGGTTCAAAATACATAGGGAAGCCTTTAGGTGATATCACACAAGTGGCTCCTAAGCCAGAAATCATTTTAAAAGTGTCTTGAATTCGGCCAGATGTGGCATCCCTATCAAACCGACTACAAAAATGATTAAAATAACGTTGTATTCCTTGTAAAGTATACGAAATATTTTAAAATTATTGCTACAATTTTAGCGTTGAACGAAAGTTCCTCCTTTATATTGTATTCCAGAAATGTCTTATAGATACTTTCCTATGCATATATTCCCTGGATCGCGAGAGAAACGACATTATGGGGGAAACGTTTTATCACTTCCCAATCAATTTTCTGCAACTTTACAGACAGTGACTGACCCGACTCGGAGGCGCAGAGGTAGTGTGCCCGACTACTGCGTGTGTGGTTCCAGGGTTTGATATTAGATCCAGTGGCGGTTTTAGGCACGTGCAAACTGTGCAAATGCACGGGGCCTCGCTTTTGCAAGTTGAAAGGGCCTCGCACTTTCAATTTGCACAGGTTTGCACAGGGCCTCGCGTATGCTAGAACCGCTACTGATTAGATCAAGGTGGGTTGGCTTCTTACGGGCGAGAGAGAGGTTCCGAGTTAGCCACCCGTCGGCTGGGAAATGAAACTGGAGCCCCGGGTCGTGTGTGTTGTCATTGAACGAGGAAAAATTCTCAGGTGTAGGAGCTAGGTGGAGTATACCAACGAACAGTAGCCCACCGACAAAATAAGCATTGGCGTTACAGCTTTGGGTGGCAGCCGACCACATAAAACCACTGTCCACCTGGGTACCGGACCCGGCCATAGACGGTGGATTTTTTTCGTTGGTGTTTTAGGGTCTTTCAACTACAAGGTCATTAGAGCCCCGTCCACGGCACAGTTCTAGTGAGGAGACTACACAGACACTACACTAATGCGACGATTATTGGGTATTAGCACTCCCCAGTTTTCCCAAGCGGCCACCCATGTCAGTACTAGTTGGGGTGCGTTGCTTAACTTCAGTGATCCGACGAGAACTAGTGTGCGTAAAGCAATAAGCTGCTCCCTTGCTTTTTTTAGTGGAAGTGACTCCCAAAACCAAAAGACATTACTGTCGCGAACTAAAACTTTAATTCATGTTCATCATTAGATTATTAAGCATAATTTTACCTGTTATTAGTATGGTCATCTTGATGATAATTTGCAAAGGGTATAAAATGTCCTTTGTCCTTGGAAAAATTATAATAATGCGAGGTCGACATTTCAATAGGCTTCGTGTCAAATGCGGCTAACGATTTCAATGCAACCGTCATTGCCACGCCAATAAAGATGCAGGGCAGGATGAGTTGGGCAAATACTCCTTTCACGTTTCTCGTCGTGTATAAATATTTTTTCTTCATAATAGCCAATATTTGCATTATGCGTAAGTGACATCCGTGTATCTGTACGAAACTGTAGCCATCTAGGTAAGAAACGAAAAATGCAAAAATAAGTTTAATAGATACTGTATGTCACTTTCATAATATCAATCATGAACAAAAATTCAAAAAAACCTGTGGTGCTTTCAGGATCTTCTATTGGTATTTTCTCATACATTGATTTGTTTTTGAAGATATTCTTCAATGAGGTTTTATTTTTACCAACATTATTTGTTATGAAAACGTCACTGATTTCTTCCATACTCTGCAATGGATAATCCGACTGACTCAACGCACTACTTTGTGCCACATCTACGAAACGGACGTTGTTAATAATAATAAATTTAAGCGATACCTTCATAAAAATTATTCACGATTCTTACCAGTAGCTGCGACACCTACACCATCTTCGACAAGAGATTTCTGAGAGGATGTAAGTTTTAAAAATACTTCCTCTAGAGTTGTGTTTTTGACTCCATAACTTTTGATTTTCAAAAATGGCAAATTCTCATCTAAACTGGCAAATAATTTCTCAAAGTTCCCTTTCTTCAATTCAGAGATTGGCAAAACATAATGCAGTTCATATGGCGTCTCAAATTCTAGTGAAGCACTCAAGACGATTTTCTTTATGAAGCTAGTAACAGTTTTTTCACAACATAAGGAATATAATGAAGGTTCCGGCTCTATCTGATGCGATGTCAATGCCATTTCAGTATCTGAAAATGATCATTCATATGCAATATAAGAATATGATAGATCCTTCATATACATAGGGCCTACATTCCCCTCTGCCAAGTACAACGGCATCTTTAGTACATCAATCCCTCTGGGGTTATATCACAATCATTCCGTAACACTGAAAAAATTGAAAGTTACAGTAGGGAATAGATAAGACATGTTTAATTAATTACCCGAGTTTTCGTTATCTTGCCTTTCTCTATATTCCGCCTTTACTAGATGCAAATGATATCCGGCGCCTAAATGAGTTTTCAAAAATAGCGGAGTACCGCAACATCGTAATTGTCCATCGGAAATTATTGCTATCCGATCCCCTAAAACTTCTGCCTCATCCATGTAATGAGTTGATAATATGATAGTCCTTCCTAAAAACGAATAGGTAAGCACATAATTTACTGCTGACAGTCAGAAAAAACTTTCACTACTGCAAACTGCTTTTTACTCACCTTTCTTATATTTTAAAATTAAATTCCATATGGATCTTCTTGCACACGGATCTATTCCAGAGGTCGGTTCATCTAAAATGACTATTCTAGAACCACCCACGAAAGCAATCGCAACAGATAACCTCCGCTTCATTCCACCAGGTAAACTGTCAGTCCTCTGTTTACGTTTATGCGACATTTCAGCATCATTGATTACCCTGAATACCATGAATGGACAAGAGTTCGATATTTAAAATGGGGATACACATATATTTTGTATTAAAAATACTACCCTAAATAATAAAGGGGGAATATGTACAGACATGTTGATTTCAGAAGGAATATCAGTCGCAGACATTCCTTTCAAACTGCAGTAATACCACAAATGTTCCTCGACAGTCAATCTAAATATTGAAAATATAACCTAATTATGAATAGGTCCGATTAACTTTAATGAACGTATCTTGAAAACTTCTTGAGAATCTTACTCTTCAAAAAGAACATTATGTTGAGGACACATTCCCATACTTTTACGAATTAGATCCATGTCGTTATGTATATCCATGCCATAAATTTTTGCGGTTCCTGCTGTTGGTGGTATAAGACCAGTTAACATTGATCTTAAAAAATAATAAAATCTTGTTTTGTATCATGTACATTTTTCAAACTTTCTGAGACAAATCCATAAAGCAGGAAAAGTGATGTACAGAATGTCGATGAAAGAATAAGACTCACAGGGTGGTTGTTTTGCCAGCTCCATTGTGGCCCAGAAATGAAGTAATTTGACCTTCATAAAAACAAACAGATAATCCATTGACGGCAGTCTTATTCTTGTACGTCTACTTGTAAAAAAAAACATAATGTAATATTTTTACACATTTGCAGTATATTTTTCATACTTCAGTTTTACCTTCACAAGGTTGTCTATTATCACTCCTACGGGCAAATGAATAGGATCTTCTTCAAATAAATTAGAATGAGCTACAAATATGTTCATCATCATTATTTTGAAGCAATGATAATTAAACGAGATATGAATTGGCACAACTACCGCTTTCATCGCCAGAATTATTTGCCATTCCCAGTTCATCCGATCCTTTCAGTTTAGATCTGTTATTATTATACAAATACAAGTTTAGATTTTTTTTCGGGGTACCAGTCCAGTAGGATTTAGTACACGGAAAATACCATGGACGGGGAAGACCATAAGAACCTTGAAAATAAACACAAATACATCTCAAACCATCAGTATATCCAAATTATTTCCAATTGCATAATATCAAAATAGTAAGTCATTAAGAATCGCATTACCTGGATGTACATTTTGAATATACCATATTAACAAAGAGTATAGAAATATATCGAAAATCATAAATAAAATTAATGTTCGAAGAGAAAACTGATAATCAATAAACGGAATATCCCAATTGCTCCAATTAATTCCTTCATGAATCTTCTCGTAAAATGAAATTTGTTTGGTGGCCAGCAAAAATACCGTAGGGTTAAATAGACACTGTAACCGATAAAAGGAAATTATGAATTAACACGTGAAGAACAATGATGATCACTGAAATGGCAAAAATCCTTGTCTATCAGTAATTAAGTAGAATCTATTTTTATAACACATGCTATTCGTTATCACGAAGTTATAGCACAGTTCAATATTGGAATCAGCCAGTTAAAATTTATAAAGCATGAATAGTGACTTGGCCGGGCGATGGATGAGATCCATGGAAGATTCCTTCTTCTAAAGACATTGTCTGATGCATTACCGGATACATCATGTGTTACACGCCCCAGGCAAAGGAGGAGGGAAGCAAGTATTGGCTCATGTATAGAGTTTAGGAGAGTATAATTTTGGGGGTAACTTTTAATTACTGTAACCCAGTCCAACCCTGATACAATTGATTTTACACGAAGGAATTATACGTACTGCAATAACTTTAAGCAAGTATGAAGAATCGCTGTAATTATGATCCTCATTTACTGAAATATAAATACTGGGAACTAGGCAGAGAAAGTACAAGATTCCTGCAGAAGCAGCTGCTAACTTAGCCTTAGAGAATAGTGTACTAATTAAAAACCTAAAACACACAAAGAAATACAACAGTAAGTTTCAGTTAGAACACTTAATATTGAAAACTGTGGAATAACTTACGAGAAAGAAAAGTTCCCTATAGCGTAAATTTGAAAAAGTACGTATAAAAGTGTCCAATCACTTTTATAAAAAATGTTACCCCAACTCACAATGAACGTCAGTACAATGATGGAGATAGTATATTGCGCTACATTAGTAATAAAAAATGATAACCAGTGGATCAAGTCAGTCATTCCCATAGATTTCATAACCTGATAAGATGAAAAATGAAATAATAAAGCAGATATCTTTAAATAAAAATATAATTGGAGCATAAAATACTTCTTTCAAGCGATTTTCCTTTTCATAAACAATACTGTGAACAGTCATTGCTACTATGTAGACCCAACTCGTTGTCAAGCAAAATGGAATTAGGTGCTGAAGCAAAATTAAGAAACTATAAATGTAACAACGAAGACATATGAAAATTAATATAACATTACTATTTATCCGCTATACTGTACTGCTTATTTTGAAAAAAATACACATGCCACGTGTTATATTAAAGATATCATACTGTTAAATGATCCTTACGAGTCAAACACGCTACATGGTCTTGGAAATTGTTGAACATAGAGGCCTGGTTCCAAAACAGTTCTATTACTGTGAAATGAAATGATCGCCCTATCGATTGCATCCTGGAAAGCACAATAGAATAGCTCAATACTGTACAAAGAATGACGGCAACATTGTCAACATTATATGGGATACGTTTCAGAGAAAGGAAGTAAATAAAGTTTTACCTGAATCCAGGCAAAACCGGAAAAATAATATTGTCTTGCAGGCATAATATAATGATTATTCCATCTAGGAGGCATAATGACATCAGTTCGAGGTGTTAAGGCAGCACTTTGGCGAATTTTATATGTGACGTGTTTTGGTAGTGATCCATCTTGATTTACATCAAATATTATGCCTGGAAAGCATGCAAAATCACTAATCAAATAACAATATAAATTTACACGAGAATATTTCAAGAATTCTGACGTCTTAGTGACAGGTCAGCAGTAGCGGTTCTAGCATACGCGAGGCCCTGTGCAAATTGAAAGTGCGAGGCCCTTTCAACTTGCAAAAGCGAGGCCCCGTGCATTTGCACAGTTTGCACGTGCCTAAAACCGCCACTGCAGGTCAGTGGGACATTTAAGGTGAATTTCGCAACAACGATTATTTAGGTAAAATAATCATTAATACTCACAAGCATATACTGATCTATTTTTTGAATAAGACGTTTTAAAATAATCCACAGCAGCATTCTCATTTTCAAACCCCATGAAAATATCCAGATTAATGAACGACATTAGCGAAATCCAATGACAAGCTCCATTTTGTATAATTTCAAGTTGAGAGAAGAGGGACCCTTTCTCCAAGTTGTATAAATCTTTCAAAATATCTTTATAAATTTTAAATGCAGGCTTCTTTGTGACGGGTTGCACTCTGTTAAAAAACTGATCTGAAATCTTTCAAAATTAACGACATCATTTCGGACTCGTTACTAAAATTGGGAGTGAAAATAATGAGCGTTACCTCTAGTAAAACATTCACCATTTGATCATCGGCATCTTGTTTAAGATAGTCCTTTAGTCCATTAAATGTACTTTGGAACTGGTTCGCAAGACTGGTGATTAAACCAATAAGTCTGAACGTTTCATTAGCCTAATATGATATTGCCAGAAATTGATCAGCACCATGAATAACAAAACAGTTATAGCCAGAGCCTCTTACCTTATGAATGATTTTGTCGGCCTCTGTATGAATTGGGGCATACAGGATTTTTGAATTTAAACTATGAGATCGGAGAAAACCTTCGTTTTTAGATTTCTTTAGTAAATTCTTAAAATAAACTTCAATGTCTGAAATACCATTAAGCAATATTAATAGATTTGAGTCGCTACAACACCGGAGTACCTGCCCAAATATAACGGGACCCCCAGCTTACGTTTTTACCCAGAATCAAAAGTCAAATCACTGTCTAAAATAATAATAATAATAATACTGTCTGCACGCAGCAGAAAAGGGTAGGGGAACAGCCAATCAGCCATAACGGGTAATTCCCTGAAGAGGCTGAACGCGGGGTTTTGGGAAGGGATTTCACAGGAGGGGGAAGGGGGCTAACAAAAGCATTAAGAAGAAGGGATTACAAAGTAAGAGGAACCAGCTTTAGTAATGATACTCGGCGGAACTGCATAGACGACAGTAAAAGGTCATCAAATGTGAGACCTAGATCATTAAAATAGGCCTGTGCCTGGTGAACAGCTTGATTTCGATTCAGTAAAAGATAAATCTGAGCGCATAATGTTTTGGATAGTTTTATAGGTAGGTTGGATAGCTTTCAATAAAAGCGTGGACTCCACCTCCCTCACGTAAAGCTATGTGACCATTAATATTTCTAAAAAATTTGAAACACATTTTTGCATCCAAAAGGACGTTCCACGATAAAAGGTAATCTTGACAAAAAGACTAATAATCACCTAGGAAAACGCAAGAATGGCACCTGGAATTCATATTCTTTCTGAAATATCCTGTCGTTAGGCCCGCTATGCTGTATGGCTCAGAGTGTTGGACAGCAAGGAGGAACCATGAAAGGAGAATGCAAGTGGCTGATATGCGAATACTGCGCTACATGAGTGGGGTGTCACGAGCTGGCAGAATCCGAAACGATTACATTAGAGGTAGCTGGGGGGGGAGACATCACAGAAAAGATGAGAGAAAATCGGGTGAGGTGGTATGGGCATGTGATGAGAAGGGAAGAGGAGGAACTTATTAGGTCCATTATGGGACTGCAGGTGATTGGGGGCACCAGGAGTAGAGGAATACCAAAATGGACGTGAGAGCGGGTGGTGGGGTGGAGGGGAACTCGGTAGGGGATAGGCAAGAGTGGAAGATAAGAACCCGCAGACCCGACCCTGCCTCAGGCGGAATAAGGGTGAGATCATGACGATGATGATGACTTAGGACTACAAATATTTACCATTGGTCGTGCCAGAAGCGCTGGTATTGACAGCTTTAGAAATATTTTCTTGAAGAATATGTTGTTTGAACGTATTCCAGACATTTGGAATATTACTCTATGAATAAAATGATAAATTATGCTTGAATACTTGATGCAATAATTTGCTGCAATAGTAATTGATAGGTGTATTACCACTATAAGTTCATCTGTTCCATCGCTGTCTAGATGATTTCCAGGGCATGGCCCTAATTTAAAATCATAAAATAGACTTGATATATCCCCCAGTAGCTTTAACGTTATATAAAATTGTTCAAGCTAGATTAATGATTAAAACAGTTTAGATTATTTTAGTGGCAAATGAGTTTTTAAACAATAAGACATCTAAATTTAATATTAATAATTTTACATCATCTAATATTTTTGAAGGCTGCATAATTAAAGACAGTACTGCACTTATATTCAAATTCGACTGAAAAATAAAACAACACAAATCTTTAGAAATGTTCAGGTGGCATTTATGAAATAATAATTCAAGCACTCAATTTCAACTTACATTTCGAATAATTTTTACATAGTCAAACTCCTTTAGCAGCTCAAGAAACCCATTTTTAAACTGCGTAGGATTCAAGCTACAAAGTGCTTTTGAAACGACAAACTACAAATAAAGCAAATACAAAATAATATTCCTGGATGTGAAAGATGCACATTGCAACTAAAATTTATACTTACAGTTGTATTAGATTCGAAATCAGTCATAACCAGTGGTTTTTTACAGAATATGCGCTGATATGTATTGTATACATCGACTTTCTGAAGAAAAAACATGTTTAATCAGTACTATAATTACCAAAATCTTATAATCTACTTACATATCTGACAGCAAAATTTTCTTACAGGTAAGGCGTTATTATCGTACAGCAAAGCATGTATCAGGGATTTCAACACCAATGGAGAACTGAACCATTGGAGATTGGCTTCATCAGTTGCGGAATAGTCGGACAAGAAATTCAAAAATTTGTTGGACAACATTTTGAAAATTTTGTCGGTGATCTGATAAAATGAAAAATAAACTCATTGCACAGTTGCTGAATTAATTAAGCACTGCTAATTCAGTTATCGACGCTTTTTCACTTGCCGTTAGATATAAAAAAATTAATCAAATATTGTCCTTCCTTTTGAACTATAGGTGTACACAGGAGTTCCCAAAGGGGGAGGAGGGTCAGTGAAAAATAAATTCATCTACATGATGTATTTTAATATTCTATATAAAATAAAAGAATCTAAAATGTCGTCAATAATTGTTCAAAAAACATTTTTGGTGCATTTTCGTTTATCTGTTTCCCTCACGAATTTTCCCGCATGGCCCATGGTTCAGAACCTTTCATAAAACGATTTATAAAGTATTTAATATCAAACTTTCACTGAAGGAGGATCTCTGGGTTTCTATGACACAATCAAAGGGATCATTGAGATAAAATCTTTGGCAACTCCTGATCTATAAATTACAAATGCATCTACTTTAGCCTAATGATGTTTCAATTTCCTATGTGCAACACTTTTCATATGGATAATATCTTAAATAGGAGCTCGAACATAATTTCAAATCTGCAAATTAAACCACGGACAGTAAACTAAGTTTGGCTTGCGCCACATATATCGCAAATGTTTCAACACAATTGTCAAATACTAAACTTCCCACTGATAATACGAATATTAAAATGTCCTTAAGCAAAATTTGCTAATAGTTATAACCAGTGGCGGATTAGCGAACAGGCAAGAAGTGCGCTTGGGACCTCCGGAAGTTAGCAGCTTTATATCCGCGACGGCAAAATGCTAAAAAACAGACTTAATTTTAAGGAAACCATTGATTGTAAGTATTTTTATTACCTAAGTATTTAATAAACTGACTTGATAACATTACACAGTAATTGGAACAACGGGGTCCTTCAGGTGCTTGATCCGCCACTAATTACAACTATCGATATTTACCTGCAGTGTGTCCAAACTGTTCTTCAATATTTCATTAGCTGTGTTTTCAGGTATTAGAAACCGTGTCACCAATGTGTTACGAACAGCCAGGTTATTGGTAAAGATTTCGGATAAAGGGAGTTCTATAAGGATATAAATGCTTGATTATATATACCCACACATCCAGGGGGGGCGGGGGGGGGCAATTGCTGCATTGCTCAGAACCTCAATGGGGTGCATATTTCAACTTTTCAACTGATAAGGCATTTTTGCACTGCAATCCCCATTTCGATACTGCCAGTCCAATCTGCAGTTGGCTAAACCACTAAAGATAGGGCATTGTCTAAGGGGCAGTAGAGGACCTATTGTAATTGCTAGCTAGATTTATACTAAGGCATTCGGAATATTTAAAAATATTTAGGGTGCACTTTTTGTGAAGTGCTCCCTTTCCTGATCCGTCCCTCATGATCTTAAATATTTAGATTATTACCCTGGATGACAGAAATTCATAAACTTACTAGAAATCAATTCAATTATTTCCGGCATTACTAATAACTCCTTAACGACGGCTTGTAGAGTCTGAGGTAATTCTTCCAATCTTCGCAAATGAGTCAACAGGGCCAATTCGCCGTTATCATAGAGATTCTGTGTTACGGCATTGTCACTAATATTTTCAAGAAGAATACTTACTCTAGGAGAAAGGTATAAAAAGAGTTTAGTTGAGGTTAAAAAGTTTTAAATGAATTATTGAGCATATAACAGTCCACCACTATAAAAAAAGTACCGGAAACATTTTTTCTTGACAAAGTATTGTTACTTAAAAACATACCTTTTTCTCACTAATACTGAATCTGTATTTCGATCATCATGTGGTAAGTTAATTATTTCCATTAAAAGGGGTAAAATCCCTGCAGATGGAAGAGGATGAGCCGCATAATGTGCTATACAAATTCAAAAAAATTGATTATCTCAAAACATATTTCAGCAAGGAAAAATATGCTACAATTTACAGTAATTTGACAATAGACTGAAATCATGATAAGTAACGACCATAGCCGGCTCATGGAAGGGGGGGGGGGGGCAGACAAACCTAGGCTGCTGGCTCGGTTGGAAAATTTCAGACGTACAAACCTGCCATGCCTGGGGTTCCCAAACTTCTCTGATTGGTGGGAACTTTCCTAAATGCTGGCTTTCTCGAGACGCCTTGTTGCAGAGCCATATCAGTGCATTGGCAAGGTGGGGCTTGGACAATTTAGAACTGCATTAAATTTAATGGGAGAGGGGCAGCGATGGACCCACATACCTTGGACGCCTGAAACTCACGAGCCAGGTCGGGTAACGACACGTCTCAGTCCCTTTACCCTGTCAAGTTCTGGCTCCTACCATAAGTGAGGTGAAGTTATGTAAATGCTACCACGTTATCAACTCCCAAAATCTGTTTGGGTTATTTTTTTTTGGCTTTCTGTCACCAAGGGTCAGTGGGAGCGAGCCTTCAGTCTGCTGCAGGCATGTGCGTTTTGATGTTTCAGCAATAGCTCAAAATTGTTCAAAATAATGGTAGGGACGTTTATTTGAGATTTTCAGGCGAGCGCAGAAGGCCCTAGCATCGGTCCTGCATTTACTAAGCAGTAGTAAGTACAACTGAGTACTGTTTTGTAAAAAAATACGGTCTATATGACTTAATATAATAATTCTTGTACGAATATATGACACTTACAAGAGGGAAATGATTTTGTCTTTTCTTGACTACGAACAATTGCAACAACAGCAAATACTACCAATGGTATAAACATTTCGAGAATCAACACAAACTGAAAGAAAACAAAAACAATACATTAAAAAGCAAAAGTTAACGTAAAAATTGCTATCGTTTTACATTTAAAAATAACAACATTAAGTTCTATTAAATAACTACTGTATCTGCGTCACCTTAACCCTACAAGAGGCCCAACCATTTTTTTGATTTGTGTTTTAGGGCCCTTCAACTATAAGGTCATTAGAGCCCCGTCCATTGTGTAGTTCTAATGAAGAGACTGCACAGACACTACACTAATATGACGATTATAGGGTATTAGCAGTATCCATTTTTCCCAAGTGGCCACCAATGTCAGTATTAACTGGGGTTGCGCTGATTACCTTCAGTGATCAAACGAGAACTGGTGTGTCCAACGCAATAAGCCGCTCCCTGGCCCAACCATTAATGCACCGTATTCATCCATTGTCTTCTATATTGCGGTATTTTTTTTAAAAAAGAAATGTTTATTACGTTGAGCCCATATGATGCAAAATTCAAAAAGCTTCCAACCTACGGTGCAGGGGATTAAAACTCCATTGCCGGAGGTCGTCAGGGGTGAGCGAGCTGGCCCCGGGCCATCGTTATCACGCTTCCACAAGTCACGTAGGTGCAGACCTTAACTCCCATGGCAGATAATGCATCGACTGTCATCTATGAGGTTGGCCGGCATCCCCTCACCAACAACCCGTTCAACATTCTTGAGGGTTCCAGATGCCTGGCTGGGGTATCCCCAGTCAGAGCAATTTCATCTAGAGAAGGAGCTACTCTTAGATTAGAGACGCGGAATGTAGGAACCCTTACAGGCAAACAGGGAAATTAGTATTATAAAGCGTAGGAGGATTCGTGTGGCTATCTTACAAGAAACTAAGTGGAAGGGTGACAGTTCAAGGGCCCTTTGGGGAGCGATACAAGCTTATATATACTGTTAGTGAAGGGGAACGAAATGGGGCGGGTACAAGTTATGTAAATGCTGGCCACGTAGGCAAGGATAGGCAGGGATCAGGTGGGAGATAGGGGAGAGTGGAGGGCTAGAACCCGCAGACCCCACCCTGCCAAAGGCGGGATAAGGTTGTAATAATGAAGATGATGATTATGTATCCATTACGCTCAGCTAAAAGAAACTGAAGTACCCTACATCTTTTGGGCATTACTTAATGATGACTAAATGTTAGTATCTGTGACAAATTGACACGTTTATCATTGTCCGAATAGAACTACTGCTTGTCATTCATGAAGGCTCAATTTCCAGGTGTATTAAGTGTTCTGTTGATGAAAAGAATCTCCACGCCTTTCTGGTCTTATTCATTATTAGTTTGTTTTTAAGTTCTAAATTAAATGCACCTTTTGTCATTTTATAAGGCTAAATATTCTCACTTGTGTGTAAGAGTCAACTACAGCTGCTGTGGCATTCCTTCGATAGCTGGCCATGTAATATTATGGCAGAGCAGTTCTCCCATGAATGCGAATTAACTTGCCTTTTCCCCCTCTGACTTCTGGGGTTAATGTCTTCCTTATATTGTAATCGATCCACTTTTGTGGCTGCTCGAACCTTCAGAACTCCATTCTCTGCCATAGGCAGTAAAATTACATAACGTTCATTTACGACAAAGTACGCCATTTTAATTATCAACATTAGAACTCTTGACGTCACTAAATGAAGACTTCCGTTTTGCAACCAATCATGGCTGAATTCATTTTGTACCCGGGCCCAGAGCAAACAGGGCGTGCGTGACATAACTAAAAGTTATCTGCAAAATCTATTTGCGATGAGTAACTTATATTTCAGTTGTGTAAATTCTGAAAGCATATTTAAAAAGCAGATATTATCTTCAGGAAGAATGGCGACGAGACATTAAATAATATTCCATACAACTTGTGACACTCCAGTATCATACTGTGGTCGTCACGTTGGCCAAGGAAGCACTTGTCAAGAACTGCAATTTCAAGCTCTGTTGACATGCTAAATAAAATGTTTAAACAATATGTGACTAAAACATCATTGAATCTTCCTAGGATGCCGTTTTTTAATAAATGTAACTGCCAGCAAACTTAATCCTAGACTTATCTTCAAGCTTATGCCTGCCTGACTCATAGTTAGAAAGCCAATCAATGCGCAAAACTAGCTTGTTACTAGTACGATCACAGAGATCAAATGTCTAGAGTCTTACCTCATACCTATGGTAGTCAGTGGACTTTCCCTTATAAGGTCAGACTACTCAATTACCTGAACTACAATTCATTGTGGTATGTCAAACGGTGCCCTCATGCATTAACCAAATGTGGTGCTAGCAAACACGTTTCTACATTACAAATGCTGATTTGAGTTCGCTACCTTTTTTTGTTTCGTTGTGTTTTAGGGCCCTTCAACTACAACGGTCATTGATCCCCGTCTACTGCATAGTTCAAGTGCAGAGACTGCCCAGACACTGCACTAATGTTACGATTTTGGGGTATTAGTAGTACCCAGTTTTCCCAAGCAGCCATCAATGTTAGTACTAGCTGGGGTTGCGGTGCTTAATTTCAGTGATCAGACAAGAACTGGTGTGTCCAACGCAAAACAGCCGCTGCCCTTGTTGACTACCAATGGCTCTCTTACCAGCAGCATGACGACTTATTTGTATATATGCACTTCAATACAAATAGTAAACAGGTAGTTGTTTAATACCGTTGCAATGACGAAATAAAAACATCCATCGTTGGATAACAGCAGTTTACTGGCTAAAAAATGCCAGACAATGACTGCATCCCAATGCTTCCGTCATCTCTGACTGCTTTCTGCATTTGTTCTATTGTATCTATTCATCTTTTTATTGATTTCATCTTTCATTCACGTATTGAGTATATTTTATTATTTTTATTGCAATACGTTTTTTCTACTCTTTTGATACCTGTCAGAATTTTTAATCAATGATAATTTGATAACCACCTGTGATATTTTATGACCATCTTAATTCAGTTTGATTCAATGCTACAGTTCTTGGGCACTTGGAAGCCATGCCATCAACTACTTCTTGCAGTTTTCCTTAGCATACACATAAGGCGCAGCAACAATTCTTTGGCAGTCCATTGAGACCAGTTGGACGTGGTCCAAGGAATATTCAGATGTCAGCAGAACCATGACCATTCAGTGAACTGCGAGCCTTATATATGGTAAATCCCATCAATTAATTGGCTAAATCACCATTGTCTCATTTATAAAACACCATCCTCTCCACAATTTCAGCAAGACATTGGACTAACATATAAAGGTGCAAGTCCCGTGTTGAGCAATACACACCAACATTCACTTGAGTAAGGTGCGCGATTCAACATGACGATCCTTTATGGACATAATGTGGAGAACCTTTCAACATAACTTTGGATGTCCTCTAATTAAGGCTGTTTGTAGGGCAGACATTCATTAGAACATTATGATCTGACAAAAGGTTCCATTTCAGTTGTACATTTGAATTTTAAGAATGAACGAATCATTGGACATTCAGCTCGTCTGATCACTGAAGTTATGCAACGCAACCCCAGCAAGTACTAGCATGGGAACACTGGGTACTGTTAATACCCAAAATCGTCCTAACAGCGTAGTATCGGCAGCCTCTGCATTAGAACTACGCAGTGGACGGGGCTCTAATTACGGTTGTAGTTGAAGGATCCTAAAACACCAACGAAACTAAAAAAAAATCTAACATTCAGGAATGATTGAGTCAACAGCTGGTTACTGTGAAGTCAGTTGACAGTTATCACTGACAGTCATCTAACAGTCTAGGCAATTCCTTTATTAGCCTTAATGACTAAGCATTCCCACCTGTATTAATGACTAAGAGTTATCGAAGTTGCCTGCGTTTTTTCCTGTTCAAATGCTACTGGAAAAATTTCTGCAGACGTGCATACTCTTCACACTTATCTCTTCATAGACAGAATACTGTAGATTAGCAGTTATTAGAGTTTTCCTAGAGACTAGAGATCCTCACACCACACCTTTATAAACAATGATCATTAAAGATTCTAAAGGAAGTAGATTGCTGGACCAAAAAGTGCCTCATTGCCTGTGTGACACAACGTAGGTACCTGAACAAGAAGGAATATAATAACACTTGATTGAGCTGACACTGACCTTATCCAGAAGGAACCTACAATAGGATATCTTTATCACAATTTGGGGATACCCTTCCCTTGTTACCACCACCCTGTCAGGACGCTACCTTCAGGTTCACGACAACCAGCAGATACAAAAAAAGCTTGTAACCTATTCTGATTGATTGAATTACCATTACTACTACAGGAATCCATCCCGATTCCTGTGGCACATGTTTTCAGTATGGACTTTAGTACTTTTTGTATTCATTTGCTATGTTCACTTTTGATTAATTTTGAATGTCTCAGTTGTTTCTAATCATTTGTCACCCGAGTTTCCTAATATTTGATACATTTTGAGATGTAATATTCATCTTATGATACCTTCCTACTGCGAAATTTTATATTAGCATACACCCATTTAAATGTCTATTCGTTTTTTTTTCTTTATTGATGGGGTAAGGAACAGATTTCGTAGACGAGAAAGTACGTTAATAAGAAGCAGCTTTTAGTGAATCAGACTGCTCAGAATGACCCCTTAATTATTTAATTCTAGTCAACGGCAGGGTCAGATACCCCATTTGTCTAACTGTAAATCCCTTTCTAATTAATATGCAAACTTTCTGGTAACACAAACTGTTGGATAACGCTAAGAAAAACGCTTACACACAAGGGATATTAAAAAAAATTGATTTTATGAAAAGAGAGATTAAATATAAATTCAAAACTACTTACTGGATTTCGTCTCTTCAGAGTCACATTCTTCCATACTAAGAGCTTCAATTGTATAAACCATCTCATTTCGGAGCTGCCGAAAAATTTTTGCAGGAAATTCACTTACAGTCCTTGACTGAAATTAGTGATTATAATAATTACTATCTCCACATTAAATCATACCCCATTAAACTTAATTTTTTTTTGTGAAAACGAGTGTTAGAAACTGAATAAAGTATTTTACTGTGTTGAAAAGAGAACCTACCGAATTAGGTGTGGCATGTCAGGTCATATATATATACACACACATACAGTATCCTTCTTCTGAACAACTGTTGCAACACACGCTCACGCACAGTATACTAGGATATATGTACATAGGTGCTTATTGTTTAAATTAACAGGTGCAATTTCATTTGCTTTACGTATACACAAACATTTTATGATAGTAAAATATGATTAATGATTATGCTACTCGTGGCTCTGCAAAAATTTTACGTACTAGTCATCCGTAACAATTACTTTTTTCTGCACTTGAGTTTTAAGTTCAATACTCACATTCAAAGTAACACTTGTATTTCAAAGCCTTTCAGAGATGAGGCAATGAAATAATAGTCAATTGCACTCCTTGTTATTTTCCGAAATTTGAGATATAAGTTTACATCTGTGATGTAAAGAAATCTATCTGCTGTAATTCATGTAACATAATTCAAGCTTTTAATGTAATTCGAGATAACTTTGGCTCTTAATTAAACACCTGTTTTAATTAGCACCTCTTTAATAATTTGTTGTGAGACACAAATAACGATTATTATCACGAAATACAAAAATACTTATGTGATGAAAGTCATGGTTTTTTTCCTCCTTCTCCAAGCCTCGAGTTAGAAAAATGACATATATTATATTTTAATAAATATAATATTCTTCAATGTTTCATTGGATGTTATCCCCAATACTGTTATACAATAAACGGCGTTTCAATAATACAATGTGGTATATGTGATGACACATTTGTTTACTGAAAGTAAATAGTTATAACTTTTCCTTTCTAACAGTTGTACCGTACTGCATATCTGATAATTGCAATTGTTATGAATTAGTATTTGACGTTGCTAGGATGTTAAAAAAATGTGACCTTTTTCATTAGCATCAGTAATGCAAACCAGAATAAATTATAATCCATGTGACCTAAAATAACAAACTAACTGTAAAGATAAGTTTCCTAAAAGAAAATTAATAATAAAATTAAAATTTATAAGATACCAAAAATCCTGCAAATGACGTCATGAAACCCTCTTTCGTTAGTTCCCAAGTTCCACCAAACTCTTCTTCATCAACTTTTTGAAATGATGTAAAATAAGCGTATATCAAACCCGCATTTAAAATGCAAAACCTATACGAGTAAATATGTTGAAATTAATAAATTGTGCTATTAGAATTTAACTTCCATAAGCAAGTTTATTTACATGGCAAGTCCAATGAACCCTTTCAGAGGAATGATGCCCCATATAACTCCTAGAATAACACCAAGTATTTGTCGAAACCAATAAATAACATCCAAAAATTCATCCTGCAATTATGATCACATTGAGGGAAAAAAATAATTATTTAATCATTGTATTTCAAATTAATGCTCTTTTTCTAAAAGTTTATCTAATCACAAATAGAATATACGGCCGTCGAATATACAGCGATACACGTTAAAAAATAAAAGAAAGTTTTTAACTGCTTCGAAACTAAATTCAGATCTAAAACGTCACACATATAAACAGAAAGTAGTATTTTAATAACTTAAAAATAATGATAATACTGTACTGAGAAATTCGAGTATTATACAGCTGTATAATGAAACCACTGTGCATAGAATCCACATATACCTTATCAGACCATTCCGAGGATGAAGTAATAGCCTTATTAAAAATTGATTGTAGACTGCTTTGCTTATTTGTTCCGTTTACTTCAGCTTTCTTTTTCTGGACCATGATAATAATTTTAGTTAAGAAAAAATGTCTAAGTGTAAATTTTCAACGTTTCATGGGTCGAAACATGAGGTAGTCGACGAACGATCATGGATAGCATGCCGTCCACAACGAACTTCCGTCACGAAGTAAACGTCATTGAAGACGTACTTCCTCTCCCCAAGGGAAAATTCCTCATTGATATAATGGGTTGTCGGAGGTCATGACGTCTTTCCTGCTTTCAAATTGTTTGTTGGTGTTTTAGGGCCCTTTAACTACAAAAGTCATTAGAGCCCCGTCCACGGTGTAGTTCTGATGCAGAGACTGCACAGACACTACACTACTGCGACGATTTTTGGGTCTTAGCAGCCCCCAGTTTTCCCAAGCGGCCACCCATGTCAGTACTAGCTGTCGTTGCGCTGTTTCACTTCAGTGTTCAGACGAGAACTGGTGTGTCCAACGTAATTCGCCGATAACTCATTTCGGTGTCTTCTCTTTTACGCTCCTCTACACACATCAAACTATACATACAGAAGGGGTAGCATGCATAATGTGGTAATGTCGGGTTTGCGGGCTCCCGTCTATTTCCCACCTGATCCCTGTCAACCCCACACTACCAAATCCTTACGGACAACCTGCTCCTACGTCTATTTGGTCTCAGTCTGCTCCGGGTGCTTCCAACCACCTGCATTTCTGAATTGCACCTAACGAGCTCCTCCTCCCCTCTTTTCATTACATGTCTATACAACCTCAATCTACTCCACTTCATTTTTTTCCGCTGTTCCCCATCCCAAGCTCCCTTCTCCTGCCCATCTCCCACCAGGTCCCCGTCCACCTCACACACTACCATATCCATACGGAAATCTGCTCCCACGTCTGGTTTGGACCCCGCCCCCTCCTTTTTTTTTACCCGCGATGATCCCCACCCCCAGACTACCTCTAATATACTCATTCCTAACTATCAGCTCTTGCTATTCTGCTACTTGCAATCTATTAACGTGGCTCTTCCTCATTCCCCAGCACTCTGATCCATAAAGCATAGCGGGCCTAACCACTGCCCTATAAAACTTCCCTTTCAACTTGATTGGGACCTTCCTATAACACAGGGGTCGACTTGCCAATATTGTGATAATGACCATAATTTATAAATTTCTTTACAAACGCAGTCTGGAATATCGTAGACGTTTTTAATTTCATTATTACAACAATAATGTTGATTTTATACCAAATCAATTAGCATCAGGAGGGCCAGTGACGAAACTCTTCAACATGGCCTCTACCGAATCTTTCAAAGGTTTCTTTTGCTGCTTCTTCTCCTTCGTTATGCCATTACTGTTTGATATTTTAGTGCGTTGTCGAGCCTTTGATTTGATGTCGCTTTTATTATTTTTTTTATTTAATGATTTCCTCGGAGATGTAAGATCCCCTTCAAGGTTTTCTTCATCATTGCTGTTGTCAATGGTAGAAACTTCATCAGTGGTGCAGTTGTCACCAGCAGATTCAACAACAGGCACTTCTGGCAATGCTACAGAACCTAATTGGCTACTGTCTAAACTTTTATGAATAGTCTGAGTTTCCAACTCTGCTATTGAATCACGTAGATCACCATTCAGATTTTTAGAACCATCTTGTGTTAGTGATTTTTCACTAAGATACGATCTGGTATTGTCAGACAATTCCTAAAATAAACAAATAAAATCATCGACACTCGTGATTACAAGACGATTACAGTTAATTTTCTATAACTCACATTATCGACGAACTTTTTTGGGCTGATATCATTTGTGATGTGCGTTACATCAGCTGTATGGGAATTCTCGATTGCTTGATTATTAGCCTGTGACATACTAGTAATAAAATAATCTGGAACTTCCATTTCGACTTCTGACTCGTTATCTGCATCCAACTTTTGAGTAGTTTCCTGAACAGGAAGATCACTGCCTAAGCACCGCCGTATCGGATTCATTATTGCTCGACATATCGCTAAACCTTGAAAACATATCTTTGACACCTAAAACAGATTACTCGAACATTAATAATCATGAAGAGAAGTAAGGGTGCAACATTTCGAAATGCAGGTACACCTTGGGACTAGAATCCTGTTGCCCTCGTGAGAAAATGTACGCACTGTGCGATAATAACGCCTGAGTTGTTAGGGAAGGAACCAGTACCATGGCTGTCAAAAGTTTGAATAATCCTGAACGACATTGGACATCGTGATACGGTGGAACTTCATTACAACTAACACATTGTAACTTTAACAATGTACTAAGCACAAACGATGTAACTTCCTGCAAGAAAAAAAAACGAGCTAAAGTATTTGAAGTATCATAGTGCAAATCTCAATTCTAAATTTAATGAAAGTCATTACCTTTGTAGTGGTTGATGCCAGATCTTCACAAACTGTCTGCACAATAACTCGTAAAGCTAAATAAAGTAAATAACTATAGAATTTTGAACGTCGACGAATGGTAGCGTATGCCACTACTTACATTTCAGAGCGAGAATGCAAGTACTTCCATTTAAGTGGAGCAATGGGTCACTCTGATTTGTCTTCAATAGCGATTCCCCTAATCTTTGACGTTTTGCTTTTGGATTACAATCACTGGGTATGGCAATTTTATACTAAAACATAGAAGCATTTTTAGCACAAGGACCACCATTAACAATGAAACTAGTGTTGTAAACATAGGAGTCTTACGCCAGATGTCTTTTCAATGATCATTACATCTTTCAAATGCTGCTTTACGAGTGCCTCGCTAAAATTCGAAATATCGGAAGAAGAACCCATGACAGATGACCACGTTAAAAATACTTCGTATGCAGCATTACGTAATTGCCTGAAAACATGAATCGATTTGTAAACGAAAGCTCAAATTACACATTCAACATGGAATCTATTAAAACCATAATGGATAATACCATAAGGAGTTCTCGTTTCCTAGTTCTCCTTGTAAAGTAGAAGTCCACTGTAACGTGCTCAAAATCAGATTCACAACCGTCTGATTATGCAACAATACATGTTGACGACAACTGTACTTTTATAAGTTTAAAAAAAAAGCCATTTTAAATGTAAGGAACATGTCAAAAATTTTAAACTTCATTTCATTCAGACCTTAAAATTAAGCTTTCTAAAAGTCTGAGGGCTTCTTGATGGAACCTAGGTAAAACACTATACAGAACAGGGGCAGTGACTTCTGAATTTCGAGATTTTGACTGAAACGACAACGTGCAATTAATAAGGAATTTTTTTGTATAAAGCAAAAACAACATAATAACGCCAAAATGTTAAAAAAATTTACAAGGGAATTACTGGTGATTTTCATTACACGCTTCACTAAATTTATGGTTGCTTCGATAGGTACTGTTTTTTGGATATCAGTTCTGAAAAATTAATAACGTTAGACAACTCACACATTATAGAAACGAATATAATAATTTAAAAATACCCTAATAGTTTCCTAATGCAAGAAAAAATGCTAACTGCACGATGATAACATTCAATATAAACCAAAGTCGGATCTAGAGACTTCAGTGTTGATGGAAATAGAAGAGTGTCTTCAAGTTTTATTTCAGAACACTCTAAAAAAAGTTGCAAGTGAAAAAAAACAATTAAATGACGACCAAATAACTTCTGAACAACAGACATATAATCTTACCAATTTCACAATTTTCATATAATACGTTGAATTCTAATTGTAATGACATACAACATTTATTGTACAGGTCCTCCCAGGATGTGATGCGCGCATTTTCTCGACCAAAGCGACTATATATTAACGGTAAAAGAGCCAAACAACTCGATGACACCTGCGAGATGAAAAGTAATGATAATAAATGACGTTCAAAAGTTCAAAATATACAAAGTGAAATTCACCTCGACGATGGTGGGATCCTTAACGCACAACATTTCTATAATCCGTTTTTGAATGACGAACTATAAATGCGATACATTTTTAATATCAACAACTACAAAGAGGAGTAAAAGAAGAGGAATAAAAGTAAAAAAAAAATGACAGTACTACATGCTGATGACAAGGTCCAGGATAATATCTAAGAATACTTAGCAGTCCATATGCGACGACTAAATCATACTGAAATTTCCAAAATATGAATTTGTAAACTATCATTTAATTAAAAACATATGCTCGAACAAAATATGGGTATGACTACCGTTTCGTCCAACTCCAAAAAAGGCTTTATATAGGACGGGATAAAAATAGATGCCAAATACCGCTTATGCTCAGGAAACTTCGACCCAATTTTTAAGATTTCTCCAAGAATTTGAGTAGCGAGACAGCGGTACCGGACGTCAGGTTCATGCTAATGAAAGTTTTCTTTTGTAACTTAAAAAATTCAAATGAAGCATACATTTCCACACACAAAATACTGGAAAGCGTGCTTACAAAAATAATTTTCTTCAAAACCTGAATCCAACTTTGATAATTTTCAGTAAAACGAGAGGTTGAGGCTTGACTGAGAACAGTGCTTAATAATAACAATCCTTCAAGTCTGAAAAGGAAGTTGTGTCAATTTCATCATGGTAGAAAAAGAAAATATCTTGACAATATAACCTTTACAGCAGGGGTGTCAAACTGGCGGCCCTTGAAGCCTAGAGTTGCAGCCTTCGCATACACATATGCGGTCTGCAACTCAGAGGAGTAACGAGAGAGGGACAGTTACCCCGGGTGCAGTTGGATGGGGCGCCATACGTCGATTATTAAATACCATTTCGGCAAATGCCATGATAAATAAACTCGACACTGTCTGATGGGGTCTCTGGGTACTTTTGAAAACAAATTACTAAAAAAGTCGACACTAAATGGCCCTCATGGCAACGCACATGTTACCAATGTGGTCCTCGGGGTACCTCAGTTTGACATGCCTGCTTTACAGTGTACAGAACTCAGTACTACCTTGAGGATGGCTCATTTAATTTGGAGTTCACTTTTGTCAAAAACGACTTTGAATACTTGGTATCCTGTTGTCATAAAATATAATATTGTAAACTCAATTCTCGCTAGATTGCAACCTCAATGACAATTTATTATTTAGCAAATCTCACTAACTTTTGATGACAGGCTTTGATACCAATTAGTGCTCTCAACGAAGAGCATCACACCATCTTGCTTCAAGTCATCAGTCAGAAAAGACTGATGTAAAGCTAGCGGATCCATAATATCTGAAATTGTTCTCTAGTTACGATCGGAACTTAGATAAAATTGACGTGTAAAGTGAAAAACAATAAAAACCCACCGTCAAAATAAGTTTTTAAGTTGACAACATTCAACAACTTCAGCACACACGTGTTTCACAGAAATGCGCTACTTGGACAGAGCCCTCTAGCGGCAGCTGAACCAGAGACGTCCCATTGGCTGTGTCCATTGCTTCTCTGGCGTATCGAATATACACTAGTGTGTCAAGGGGGATGTTCCCGATATTAATTAATGGTGGAAATTTATTTTCATGTGTGGGAAATTTGTCAAATTATGCTCAGTCGTCGTCGTAGTAGAGTTCTGCATTTAATATGATGGTGCACTCCATAAATTACATTAATTGAAAACGAATATTTAAACCGATAAGTATGTTAAATTGGCTCAATGCCGCCATGATGATTCGAAGTTCGGCACACTGCATGTTAAATTGTGAAATCGAGATGCGCTATTAAAAAACGCCTCTTTCACTTTCATACACTGATCTCAGGCAGTTATGTTCGCTATTATTTATATATACTGTTGACGATTATAGTTTTAAACTGATGTAGAAAGTCGATGATTATTTTGCCCTTTAGGAATTTCCACAATGACAACTCCAAATTCGTGTGTACGGAATTTAGCAACTCGGCAGGTATGCGATAGTACAATTTTCCATAAAACTTTAATAAAGACAGATGAATTGTATTTTTGCTAAGAAAGTGAAGCATCTTAAACGTCTTTTATCGTTCTGTCTAGTATACATCACAGCGCGGGTGCGCGACCTTGGAAAATTAAAATATGCTTATTCAATTTATTTTTTTAGTGTCGTTTAAGGCATTTAAGAAGTATTTGTGCCAGAAACGTAGAAGTTCCTCCTCATTTGCTGTCGTTACCAGAGAACTACCTAACAGTTGGTTATTATTTCTCATTACATGCTGATGGATCAACTGAAGGTATTATTTAGAAAGTTACTAACAAAAACTGTCATCGTTACCACTAACAATGTTATATTTAACAACTTTTCAGCCTTCTACATCAGTGAAGTGATATTTGATGTTCTGGTTGGTATTAATGACTTTCAAACATTTTGTTAAAGCTGAAACAACCTAGTGTTGAAATAACCTACGCTATTCATTCCAGAATTTGAACTGGAAAAGCCTTAATTGGTCACAATATAGTGAAACTGTTAATCTGTCATTATCAAGTATCCTTTTTTATCCTGTAAGGTTTTATACCTTTTATATCTCTTGATAGTCGAATTCTATGAAGCTGTGGGAGCATGTCATAGAATGTCGCCTCAGAGACCAAACAAGCGTCTGGGTAAACCAATTTGGGTTTATGCCTGGTAAGTCCACCATGGAACCAATCTTTATTCTACGATAGGTGATAGAGAAGCATAGAGCAGCAAAAAAGGACCTCCATTCAGTATTTGTTGACTTGGAGAAGGCCTATGATAGTGTTCCTAGACAGGTACTGTGGAGCGTTTTAAGAAAGAAAGGGGTAGATGAGGGCGATATTAGGATAGTGCAGGATATGTATGAGGGTTCCATTGCTAGGGTTAGGACAGCATGGGGAAACACTGCCAGTTTCAATGTGCAGGTGGGTGTGCATCAAGGGTCGGCACTTAGTCCGTATCTCTTCACTCTAGTAATGAATGAGCTGTTGACAGGAGTGGGAGAATGGGCGCCTCAGTGCCTGGTGTTTGCCGATGATGTAGGACGGGTGGAGGGGTCCAAAGAGGATGCACAAAAAGGCCTACAAGACCTTAAGACAGCAGTGGAAAGAGGGGGTCTTAAGGTAAACATGAAGAAGACTGAGTACCTAGCTTTCAATTTTAGTGACCAGGGGCAAGGGGGAGAGATTCGTTGTGGGGGAGAGGGGATACCAGCAGTGCAAGAATTTCGTTATTTAGGATCAGTCTTCCAGAGCAATGGGGAAATAGATTCTGACGTGACCTATAGAATTAATGCAGGTTGGCTGAAGTGGAGGTCCTGTGCGACCGCCGGGTCCCAGTAAAGTTGAAGGGTAAGGTATACAGAACCGTCGTTAGGCCCACTATGCTGAATGGCTCAGAGTGCTGGGCAGTTAGGAAGAACCATGAAAAGCAAATGCAAGTGGCTGAGATGCGAATGCTGCGTTACATGTGTGGGGTGTCAAGATCAGACAGAGTTAGAAACGATTACGCTAGAGGTAACTTGGGGGTGGGAGATATTGCGGAGAAGGTGTGAGAGAGTAGGTTGAGGTGGTATGGGCATGTGATGAGGAGGGGAGAGGAGGAGCTTACTAGGTCCATTGTGGGACTGCAGGTAATTGGGGGCACCAGAGATAGGGGAAAACCAAAACGGACGTGGGAGCAGGTGGTGCAGAGGGACATGGAGGTGTGTGGGGACTTGGTTGGGGATAGGCAGGAGTGGAGGATTAGAATCCGCAGACCCGACCCTGCCTCAGGCGGGAGAAGGGTGAGATGATGATAATGTCGATGATATATCTCTTGATAGTCGTATTCATCTACCTTACATTTTTGAAATAAAAGGTATTGTTATCAAACTCTGTGCCAAACTAGAAAATGTACATTTAAATAATAATGAGGTCTTGTGGTCCAGACATATATGCTTCAAACATCTTCACTATATTGGAGAACAAGTAAGAATAACATCTTACAAACATGCAAATGATTATATTACTAATTGTTAATGTTGTTATTTAGATACCCAAAGATGGTCACCACTTTCCTGTAAATACATTAATGTTTGAGATGTTTGAAGGTTATTATGCTGAAAATAAAGAAATATGCGAAACTAATTCTTCCGAATCAAGTAAAAAGGTAGTAAACGATTTTTGGTTTTCGTGAAATAAATATGTAGTAAATACGCTTGTAATTCATAGATAGTATGTTTGAAAAACAATGCAATTATGGTTGATCCAGCATCGTTGAGAAATTCCTATGATCTACGTACTTTAAAACGGTATTGGAGAATGAATGTCATATTATGATAATGAAACCTCTCTAATTGGTACACCCGGGGGACCCAGCCAAATTGTACCCATCAGAAGGGTGGTAATAGCCTATGGATGAAAAATCGGTGCCTGAAGAATTTGTATAGGGGGTGTACCCTTGGAGAGGTTTCACTGTATAATAATTTATCATAAACTGAAAGTTTAAGCATAAATATATTTCAGTGTTCATATGGTTCAACGAGCCATAAAACAAACTAAAGCTTCTGTCCTTAAAGTTCGTGATGTGATTCAATCTAAGTTACTGATCTCGGAAGCGATTGTGGCAAAAGTAAGTTTTTGTTTCACTAATCAACCGCTGACATTAGAACCGAATACTGTACTGCGATGCAGATAACTAAAGGTGCTGATGCTGATACCTGTGCTTGTTTCCTAGTGTGCTGAGAGAGAGTGCCTAATTAATAAAGTAAATACCTTACGTGATGAACTACTCTATCAGACACAGACGTTACAAAAGATACAACAGAAGTGTAAAACTCAAAAGGAAGAAAGTGAAAACAAATGTAATTTTTTTTACAGTCTGATATAATATACTTTCAAATTTAAATGTCATGAAACTTGTCACTAATCTCGTTGGCTCATTTTAGATTTAGAATTAGTACAACGTGGTTTATGTCTGAAGAAATATGACGAAATATTGAATCAAAAAAGTCGAAATTTAGTGGATAGCAAGTAAGATATTATTCTAGAACATACCTAGATCAGAAAAACACATTTTTGTCGGCTTCATTTAATTTTTCTCTTGCGGTTTCTTAGAGAGACTTTGGTCAAGACGATGGCGCAGTTGAGTCTTCGGAGAAGACAACTGATCTCGGAGTTATCGTCACTTTATCGTATTGAGCAGGTGATTGCAATGTCCTTGTGAAAGATAAACTTATTAGGTATTTGAGGAATACTTTTTGGTTTCGTTAAAGTGTAGATGACATCATTTCAGTTTTTTTTCAGGTTGGAAAAGATTGTAAGATTTATGGTGTACGTTTACCAAATTCAGAAGATTTTGCAGGTGTGTTTTAACATTCAAGAAATCCTTTCATACAAAAGTCAGTTATAAGTTCTTGATTTTTTAATGATAGGTTGCGACGAAACCATGATATCTGTAGCTCTTGGATATGTTTGTCATCTTGTGACAATGATTGCGTATTTCTTACACGTTCCTCTAAGATATCCAACACTACATGCTGGATCAAGGTCCAAAATATGTGACCATTTTTTGTCTACTATCCCAGACAGTGATCGAGAGTTAGTAATTTTAAGAAAAATATTACCTCGTTTGGCTGTAATTATCAGACAGATTTTTAAAATGATTTGTCGGTAGATTTCCGTTGTATATTCATGGCAAAGATAAATTGCAATTCAATTATGGTGTGTATATTTTAAATAAGAATATATCACAAGTAAGTGTTAATTTCTTTCACAAATGACTTAACATGCTTCCAGTTGCTGATAAAATCTACATTTTTTTTTACAGCTAAGATTTTATTGTGGCCTAACAACTCAGGATTTAAGATTAACGTTGCCTAACTTAAAATCTCTACTGGATTTACGTTTTGCAAATAAGCCGTAGGTTCAAACTATTGATATATTACTTTATCAAGTTGGAAAGTTTTTAAGGTTTGTTTTGATTCAGGGAACAGCAACAACTGGTTTCTACTGTCAACATTGCAGAAAATTGTACAGCTCCAGTCTCGAAGCAGGAACAACAAATACCCGAGGTGAAAATTTACATTAAATTATAAGCAGTAGTGAGAAGTTCTCAAGACAAGTGCTTAAACATCTTACATTGGGTTTTTGGGTCACTCAAAGTAGTACACAGAACTTAGGGCAGAAGTTGTCTCCTGATCATGCCTAGCTTTCTTGGGAAATATTTGAAATGTTTTTCGTGGTTATCTGTGTTTCTCTGATTAAAGAAATGTTATTTTTTAGCAGCCTGGTGGGAGCACAGACAGTTTGAATCTTGACGGTATGCAACAGGACAGTACAACAGCACCTTTGTGGAGATCATCTCTTGATGGCTGTCGTAGTGGCAATTTAAGTGTATCCTTGGACGAAGGATTAGATAAAATGATGGAAAGTCGTGAGCATCTCATTTTAAGTGGAGAAAGTGTTGCTGCTGCAGCATCACATCATCATCCTTGTACTGAAGTGCATCATAGTGAGCCATCATTACTCTGGGATAATATAAATGGTAATCAATCTAAGACTTATAACGTCGTAGCTAAAAAGGCACTGGAAAACGTATTGAAACCTCTAAAAACTTATGGCAGTGAAAGTGAATCTGAAGAAAGTTCATCTCATACTGATAAATTGTACAATACTAATCAATAGTGTTGGATAAATTGAGGGGAAGTGACTGATTTATATAATTAATTCACATTTCTTTCTCTTTCTCCAATTATGCTTCATATTTATATTTCTACTATCAAAAACATGCAATATATTTCCTATTATAATTATGTACATTATACTTTATATGAAGAATAATGCATGTTTCTCAGAAATCTGTTATCTATAACATTTCTACAGTAAATTATATTTAGTCACTTTGGAATTGTCTGAAATGCCTTGGGAGAACTGAATCCTATTTTTCTGGTTTGCCTAATAGTTTGTCACTGTAGGGCTGATGAACTGTTTTAAGGTACAAGCAAAACCCAGCGTACCTATTTTTCCGTCTAGAAAGTGCAGCCCATTTGCGTTGGACACACTAGTTCTCGCGAGATCACTGAAGTTAAGCAGCGCAAGCCCACGTCAGTACCAACATGGGTGGTTGGTAAAGAACGTTGGGTGCTGCAAATCAGGGCCGTAACGAGAGCGTGGCGAAGAAGGCGGCCGCAACTGGGTTTGGGGCGCAAAATGTTTTAAGTTTTTTGTCATTATTGGGTTACAGGCCAGCGAAAGTTACACTTGCCACGGGCGCTTCATACCCCCGTTACAGCACTGCTGCAAATTTCCCCTCTCCTACATCCTCATCTCCAGCCAGCAGCCTCCGAAGGGTTCGGCCTGTTATGGCTGCTTGGCTTACTCCCCAACCCAAGAAATTAAATTAATCAAACATCCATGAATCGGCGCTGTTCCTTATCTCGCCTATTGCAGGATTGACTGCCCATTTTTGTCCCCTTGGTTCCCTAGATGCCATTCTAATGCTGCAACCTCCTACACTTATTTAGATTCGTTGGGGCATTTTCCCTCCACTGGCGTCAAAGGGACTAGCTCTTACACGTTGAAGTTCTGCCAAACTACGCATATTTTATTCCCTGGAGTAAGGATTGATTTGCGCTCAGTGGTGCCATCGTACACACCATACGGCGCCACAGCTTGTCATCCAGGACGAAAAGTGCACAGTGGGCTTCTATCTCTACAAAGAAGCAAAACTACCTCGATCCGGGATCGAATGTGGGACTCCTGATGCACGAGGCCACCGAGGCAGTAAGATAGGAAATAAATTCCTTACCGTATGTTTGTACGCCCTGTAGATGTCACATCAGCAACTAAAAAGTTGGCCTCGTGACACAGTCTCAGTCCTGATTAAGGTGGATAAGTACATGAAAGAATGGACTACAAGCTAGGTACACACCAAACCTATTGAAAGCGGCTGGATTGCGTTGGGCACACTACTCCTGGTCTGATCACTGAAGTTAATCAACGCAACCCCTGGGAGTACTGGCATAAGTGACCGCTTGGGAACACAATGCCCAAATCGCCATAACAACGTAGTGTCTTTGCAGATTCTGTATTAGAACTACATAGTGGATGGGGCTCTAATGACCACTGTAGTTGAAAGGCCCTAAAACACCAACAAACAACGACAACCAAACATCCTCTCCCTTGCTTTTCCTTTCTCTCTTTTTCAAGACTTCCTCACTCAGTACCTAACTAACTTGTAATGCACTTGACAGAGTAACTAGCTAACTTGAACGATCTTGAGCTAAAGTGCTTGAAAGTATAGATTTCCTCGTAAAGCTCGACATGAACCTGGTGCAAGTGTACGAAATCAATCAGACGATAAAATAATCCTTACCATACAACGAAAAAAAAGATACAATTTCAGAGGGGCCATACTTGAAAGTGGAAAAAGTCTTGGTCAACAGCTAGCAGAGATCAAGGAATCCGAGAAGCATTTCTTACAAACCAAATCCTGCAAGAAAGTAATCCCACAACTTGAACATGTGTTTTATTATTCTACAAAAAAATTTAAATTACTATTTTTCTTTTGTTGATGAAAATCTCTATCAACAGAGTATTATTATATTAATATTCACTAAGAAACAAATTGTTGATGATAAAGGAATGATGATAGGATTCTCTCTACCAATCACGAAAACAACATTGAGGTCATAAAAATGTCCGAAATCTATTTTTCTGAACATAGGAGTATTATTTTAAGACACGAGACACATAAGCAGCAACATATTTGTCTCTGTCTTTTCCTTCTTTCCGATGTGTAATTTAAGAGACTAACTAACACAATTTTTCAATTATTTAGAAAAAAGCAGCATCTCAAAGAATCCACCATTAATCAGTCCTCACCAAATATTACTAACCTCTTGATCGAGGAACACAAAAGCTATACAAGTGCACTTTTATATGATTAGATATAATGGCACAGACGCCTTATTCTTTCAAATAAGACTAAAATTACTAATGATTATCTCAGAAATATGAAATATGATAATCACCATCAGTCCAAATTAACGGTAGATGAACTTCTGAGCAATGATTTCTTCAAATAGTTTACACAAACAAAAGAAAACCCTGGTGGTTTTCCAATCCTCAGAGACACCATGACGAAACAAATGCTAAGATCTAGAATAATTAAAAGCACCAAAGTAAAAAAAATGCTATTAATAAAATTACTATTATATATATATATATATATATATATATTTAAACTAACAAAAAATGGCGACTTTAAAATTTAATTCTGATCCAGGAATGTGGACACTAACAAAACTGTTGGTAAACATAATCAGGTGATGTAGAGATACAACAATATATGAATTTTTCAAACATAAAAACACCCAATTATCGAGACATGAAAACGCATACTATTTATAAGTGTGTCAGATCCGATTACCAACGTCGTCAAACTCCACGACTATCCACTCTCTTTCTAAGTAAAACAATGTACACAGAGATTTCTCAACATTTCAATAATGCAGGTACATATCTCGCCCTCCCCCTTTACGTGGCCTTTTTCTTGTCCAGGAAATTATCGTAACGTGGACGTACAAATACTCACACACAAACATAATATTAAATTTTAATTGTTCATCACCGAAAAAAGTTACCCAAATTTAAAAGTGAAAGTGCCTGGAAACCCTGCAGAAAAACCACCACTTCGACCACTTCCAGGTGAGAACGAAAAGTGACCACCAGGTTCACCGTAGAATGTTTGAAATATAGTATTTGGATCAAAATCTGAAAGACAAAATACAAAACACATTATTTTCAGCAAAGAAGACGCTTTATAATCACACTGAGAAGGGGAATTTACCGACACCCGAGAGAGAGGACAATCTACTACTACTAATTCTCAGCGCCGGGTACTCATTTTCGTCCCATTGGAACCCATGAGCAATCTGTTGGGCAGTATTTTTACGCAGCCGGTCGCCAACCTAACGCTTATTTATCGTCGGCATGCTATTCCTTGGGTCACTCCACGGAAGCCAGAAGGCGGCAATAATACACACCATCCGGGAGCCACGGCAGAAGGCGCACAGGGGGTCTCTCTCCCCCGAAGCAGTCAAACCACCTCGATTCAGAATCAAATCTAAAACCACTCACACAGTAGTCCACACGAGACTACAGCTTTACGGTCCCAATAGGGACAGCAGACGGCGCACTTTGGACTTCCCTTTCATTTCGTTTGAAAGACGTCACCCATGTTGGCCAGTTCGCTACCCACCGAAGAGGCAAACGAAGCAACCAGGAGGTGTTCAGCATTCCAGGGACAGGCAGGCGACAACACACAGTACCACAACTATAGCTATTCTTATATGACGACGACATGCGTACTTTAGGTTGCCAGAACCCCTTTTGTTGGAGATACACCAGCATATTTTAGACCCCCAACAGACCAGCGGCCACCGTGACATTTTACTAGCAAATTCCCACACTCAACTTCGAATTTCGAACACACATCTAACCTGCTGCACAGTCGATATCATCCATATCTTGTCCACAATCATATCTCGATTTCTTTTTTGGATCAGACAAAATGCTATAAGCTTCACCAAGTTCTTTAAATTTTTTCTCCTGTTCTTTCTTTATATCTTCTGGAGCATTTGCGTGTCGATCTACATTTTAAAGTTCCAACAATCAACTCACAAAACCAACAATTATCATTTCAAATTCAAATAAACTTACCAGGATGGTGCACCAAAGCTCTCTTTCTGTAAGCCTTCTTAATGTCATCCTCAGAAGCACTGCGTTCAACACCCAAAATTTTATAATAGTCTTTCCGCTTGCTCTTTTTTAGCTCAAGTTTAGCTTCTTGCAAAAGTTGTTTATGTTCTGACAGACAATATATTACAACATTTAACTCAATCGACTAATACATAAGAAATACTCCCCATCCACCACCATTTTTCAAAAAAATCTAACCTCTTGTCTTTTCCATTTTACACACTTTTTCATAATCTCTGACAGCTTCTTCATACATTTCTAAGTCCATGTAACTAAAAACAAAAAAAAGATTTTAAATTCCCCCACGATATTTCTAAACTAAACATATATTGGGAGAATGAAACCAACCATCGTCCTCTCGTGAGGTAAGCTTTCTTATAATTTTCATCTAATTTTATGGCATTTGTACAATCTTCGACGGCTTGGTTTAATTTCCTTAACTGAAATACAAGACATCAATCAAAATATAGGCAACTCTTAAAGAATAAGAAATAACATTCAATATTTACCTTACTACAAACCAAAGCTCTATTAAAATACAATTTAGCATTCGTGAAAATATTGTTTGGATCAATCATTAAAGCATCAGTGTACAAGTCATATGCTTCATTTAGTTTTCCATTGCGAAAAGCAACATTTCCATCCTCCTTTTTCTGTTTTAGAGTTTTTGCTCGCTTAATTAACCAAAGAAGAAAATAAATATAAACAAAACAGAAGAGGTCATGTACTCTTGCGGATACATAATTACAAATTAAACTTTAAGAGTACATACTTTATACGCTTCTTTTGCTTTTGAATGATCTGGCGAAAAGCGGAGTACTTGTTGAAAGTGGGCACAAGCTTTATCAATATTGTCTAAATAATATAAACTAAGTCCTCTAACGAATATGGCATCAGCATTGGTTCCGTCTGCTCGAATCAGATCCCTTGTTTAGAGAAAAATGTCTCTTTTGTAAACTCAACAAATTAATATCACTCAAGACCCTCATCCAAAGACATGAAACCCACTCCTGAACTATATTTTTGATTAGATCCTCAGGGCCGTAACTAGGGCGTGGCGAAGAAGGCGGCCGCCACGGGCGCAACTGGGTTTGGGGTGCAAAATGTTTAAGTTTTTTGTCATTATTGGGTTACGGGCAAGTGAAAGTTAGACACTTGCCACAGGCGCTTCATACCCCCGTTACGGCTCTGTAGATCCTTCACAGAATGAATCTAAAACTTTTTGGTTTCAAGTGTCTTTTAAAATGAGACAACAACGTACAGCTAAATATCTTCACTTTTGATCAACAAGCGACCATAAATTATTAGAGGAGAACAGTGCCGGATTTACCACTAGGCTAAGTAGGCTGAAGACTAGGGCCTCAACATTTAGCGGGCTTCAAAACATAAGACGGGAGCCTCAAAAGAGCTTGAAAAGGGTCTCGAAATTGAAATAGCCTAGGGCCTCTCAATATCTAAATCAGAGACTGGAGGAGAGCATATTTGAGTGTTCAGATTTTGGACATGATGATTTTTAGGACATCCCAAAAAAAGGTCTAGCACACTTAAGACGACAAAAACATTATCATCATCATCATCCCCTTATCCCGCCTGTGGCAGGGTCGGGTCTGCGGGTTCTAGCCCTCCACTCCCGCCTATCTCTCACCAGGTCCCTATCCACCTCACACACTACCATGTCGTTATGGACAACTTGCTCCCACGTCTGCTTCGCTCTCCACTTGCCCCGGGTGCTTTCAACCACCTTCTATTCCCATAATAGACCTAACTAGCTTCTTCTCCCCTCTTCTCATTACGTGTTCATACAACCTCAAAACGACAAAAACATATTGCGAGTTTAAAAAGGAGACTTACGATGTAATGTCTTGAGACTCTTGATGGCGATTTAGATATGCCAAACTTTCAGCTTTAAGTAAACGTAATTTTGTACAGCCACAAGCAATTGAAAGTGCACGATCCACATGATACACAACCTATGTCATTAAAAAGTCAGTGACGCTTAAAATAAACGACTTAACTGTTTCAAATAAACTACACGAAATTTTTTTACTACGTACTGTTCGATATTCCTTCTTCTTATAAGCTTTATTTGCTTCTGCTATGAAGTTTTCCAAATGTTTTATATTATTATACTGCAACGTAATTAAACTCTCATTAGATTAATACTCAAATTTTAATTTTTGACATCGGAGAAGAGAAAGTGGGAGCATAAGCATCCTTACTTCAATTTCTAAGGCATTGTTCGCAGGTTCTAACTGCTCGAGTGTTTGTAAACTGCTGCGAGCAGCAGCAGTATCTCCTAAAGCCAAATGACATTTTGCTTCTCTTAGATATCCCTGCCGAATAAATATTGAATGATATAGATTTAATTGATCACTATTAATAAATAAACTAACTATAAACGCAACATTTACTTTGGTAAAGGTATTGTCTAAAGCTGTTGATTGCTTCGCATCTGCCAGAGCATTAACATAATTACCCATCATAATATAACATGCTGCCCTGTTGCCATAATAAGCAGCATAGTTAGGGCACAGATCTGCATCAGGAATAACGCATTAAACAAATTACTCGTGGTTAAGAAAAAAACCGCATTAAATTATGACATCCTACCTATGGCGTCTGTATAAAATGTCAATGCTGATCTATAGTCTTTTCTCTTGTATGCATCATTGCCTTCTTCTTTTTTTGTTTCAGCTTTCCTGTGAAAGAAAAACAAACGAAAATTTCTTTTAAATTGTTAAAATCCACTTTTTCCCCAATTAACAAACTTCATTTTCATCCTAACAGCAAAAAAAATAATATTTTTCAAACTGTTGAACCATTTGGCTGCTTACAATTTCAAGTGAAAATCCACAATTCAAATTATGAAAGACCCTAGTAAAAATCATTGAGGCTTATCATCATCATCATACCCTTATCCCGCCAGCTGCAGGGTCGGGTCTGCGGGTTCTAGCCCTCTACTCCTGCCTATCTCCCACCAGGTCCCCATCCACCGCACACATTACCATATCCATACGGACAACCTCCTCCCCTCTTCAACTTGATTGGGACCCTCTTATCACACAGGACTCCACTTCAACCATTCCCCATTAATTCTATGGGTCACATCCGAGTCTATCGCCCCATTGCTTTGGAACGTTGAATCTAAGTACTTTACCTCCTCTACCCTTTTCACCAGTTCACCCCTTGAGAGTACGTCACCATTAGTTTCCTGCCCTTCGTGTTTATCTTCAGCCCTCCCTCTTCTATCGCTCCTATAATATCGTTTAGGCCCTTCTCTACTTGTTCTCTGGAGTGGCTAAGTTTTCCAATATCGTCGGCAAATACAACGCACTGAGGGGCCCATTCTCCTACTCCCGTCAGCAACTCGTCCATAACCAGAATGAAAAGGTATGGACTTAGTTAGTGTCGAACCTCGGTGCACCCAAATCCTTCACTGGGAAGCCCCCAGTATTTCCCCAAGGAGTCCATACACCGGCTATGGAACCATCATACATATCCTGAACTATTCGAACAAACCTTTCTTCTACCCCCTTTTTCGTAATACCTCTCAAACTACCTGTCGTGGAACACTGTCACAAGCCTTCTCCAAGTCGATAAAGACAGCATGGGAATCTTTCTTTACTGCCCTATACTTTTCTATCATCTGTCTATAAGCTTAAACTTTTATATTTAACTTGAAGCAAGCGCAACTTATACCAGCACTGCATGTGAAAATTTCCAAAAAGAATCACACACAAAAACACACACTAGTTTGCTATTTTTTTTTTTACAAATTTTCACATGCGAATACTCAAATCAGTCCTTGCATTACACATACCATCTCACAATTTGAGATCGAGTGCGAATGGGCCAAGGAGGCAACAAAACAACCCCAAGACCAACTGCTACTTTGCCACTAGGAAGCACTTCCGTCCTTTCAGCGTTATATAAGACACCACAGTGATGATGACGGTGACCCTGTTCATTGCCATTAGTGCAGGCGACAGACCGACTGTCTTTGCTGTCGTCATGTTTCGCATCTTCGTCAGCTGGTCTGGAATCTCCATCCTTCTTAACACTTGGAGATGCACACATCAATCCTTTACTTAAGGAATCTGATTTTGGTGCTACACTAAATACTGCTTGGCACGTCGATTTGAAATTTCCACTATCACTCTTCAAATCTCGGGATACTGCAATATCCTCATCACTATTATTGTCGTCCTTAAATGTACATTTTATAGTGGTCGGTGTCTGGTCATCACCGTTGATGGAAGTCGATCCTACTTCACCATTGCACTTATTTAATTTACGCCAGTCATAGCCGTTATTGTAATCAGTGGAGTGTTTATGCTTCTCGTCATTTACATTTCTGTCACTTACTTTATCACTTTCAGGCATTTCGGATGTCTTTTTTCTATCCTTTTTCTTATTTGGTGCACCCAAGTCAAACTTACTTCTGAAGGCAGCAACACAGCCATTCATCACACCTTGCCATGATTCAAATCCAATGGCTCGTAAAAGTTTGGCTTTTTTACGCAATCCACCAACATCAAAAGACTTTATATTCTTCTGAACAAAATCATAAAACGGCAAAGTTCGACTACGAGCATTGGAATCATGGTCAGAATTTTGAGACCGAAGGGATTCTTCGTATTCCTCATAATCACAGTAGCGTTTGGCTACCGTGGTTGTTTTTCTATTACCGTCTCGCACCATTATGCTCAAATGGAGAAATTACATTATAATTCAACTCTTTAAATCCACTATTTCAATCAGAAGGCAGCGCATTAACAACCCAACAACAGGAAGGTAAATGAATCCCATAAGCAAAGTACCTTTAAAATGAGTCAGTCAAAAGTGGGGAACTGACGATACTATCTGCTGAAGATGCTTTTCTAAATTCAGGAGAATGACATCATTGCTAACATTTATAAATTTGGAAATAAAAGGAAATGAACGCTTCGGTGTGCATCTACATATACGTTATGAGGCTGGTTTGCAAAACCTCACCGTGAGGAAAAAGAAACATCAATTGGTTGTACGTCTCTCTTTCTCTGCCAAGTTCTAAAATTAAAAGTAGTCAGTCATATAACGTTCCTGAAAAAAATTGTGTGGGATATTTTTAAAAACGGGCTAATGTTTATTTTGCTTACTCAGTTACGGTACTAGACTCATGAATAAATATGTCAAAATGCGCAGTTCAAACACATTTAGGGTTTAAATTAAATTTAGAAGTGGGTGGCTGACAGCCAACTAGTACACATTTTAAAAATGAATAGGGTTGGCAAGGTCGTACAACGCCCAGACAAGAGACACAATTTGTGGGGGTGTATAACAACCTGCCAATCCTGATAACGGTGTTTAGGCCAGGCATCAAACGGCAAAAGATCATTTAATGATTAAATCTCCACTAATACGAATAACCTTCTGACGTAGGTCTGAAATCCAATTTAAATACTTTGGTGTGGCTTCAATATCCAGTCTGTAATACACGAAATATATGATCCTTGATGTCATATGTCTTCTCAGTACTGAATAACTGTCGTACAATACAAGAAATCAACAAACTTGCATGACACACATTTCACCAAATAACCCTCAAAGTTCATCAGTTTATAACTGCCGCAGGCAGCAGTTTGAGAAAAATATAATCTTACTAACCTGACCCCTAACAACTCAAGGTTAATTACTGTAAAAAAAATATATAGGGGATAACTAGGGTATGATGTCAAAGACCTGTACACATTGTTGCATCATGTTGTAATAGCCTTACGAACGTAAACATACGATTTAAAGCCTAAAAATATTCCAAAGCAAAAATAGTACGTTAAGAATGTTACGAGCCCAACTACCATTAATTTGAATTTACAGCTCAGCTATTATAAATCTTCTTTAGACAACATTACAACCATCTTCATAGTCGTCAGATTAACCACCTACATATGACTAAAAGCCTTTTGTCAACCAGGATATTAATCACAAAGTTCCGACATGAATACAAAGGCAACGAATAATAGAAAGAACATGTGATATTTAAAGGTTAAGATGTAAAACAACAACAGTATGAAAATGTATTCATGTTGACAACTACATTAATTAATTAACACGATAAAATTAACTTACTCTTCATGAGTAATAATATGAGTTTCCAATATATCTGGCTGGCAGTGCATTTTCTCTTCTAAAGTCGCCATTTTAAGTTAACGGAGAGAAGGAGCGACCACAGGCGTGACGTCACCACCACTCGCCTAACGTCAAAGAACCTTGATTGTCCATTAACACGACAGTTTCAAAGTTTTGACGTAGGTGGCGCGTAAATCGAATTAATCAAGGCAAATTTCTTGTTAGAATTTTTGCTTCAAAACACAGCGGTTTTCAATGTGGAGTAAGTAATTAAATCATGAACTAAGCGAAAAGAACAATAAAAAAAAACGATAAGCGGTCAGTTGTGTTTAGAATGGAAGACTTCTTCCTCCACTTCTACAGTGGCTACCACTGCGCTCCTAGTATCATAGCATTGTGTTCAAGAGCGCTGTCAGATAGGGAACGTTGCGTCGGTATACCCCTTGGTGGCGCTCAACGCTTAGAAACGGAACGATACTGCGGTACAAAAGAATGTCCCGCACACGCCGTTTTTCCATCTATCGGCTATAAAAGGTGTTCCTTTTCTCTTTTTGCACGCCTGTTCAGGCTTTCGTGGACGGTCAGTGCAGTATGCCGACTTTACTTCTGAACAGACGGGAAGTGCATTCCCCCTTGACGGTCATTTGCCCAAAATTATAGTGGCGTCCTTTTCACGAAACAAATGAAAAACACTTCTTCATTCCTACGTTATGCAGAAGAAACCTCCATATAACTCGCTTGGGATTTGAATTCGAGTGAGGTACAACAAACACCAAGTAGAAACGTTACTCAGTCTCAAAATCATCATCCCATCTCCATCCTGCCTGTGGCAGGGCCGGGTCTGCAGGTCCAATAAACATGGGAGCGGCGAATTGCTTTAGACATACCAGTTCTCGTCTGAACACTGAAGTTAAGCAGCGCAACCCCAGCTAGTACTGACATGGGTGGCCACTTAGGACAACACCTGCACTGCAAATGCCCCAAAATCGTCTCATTAGTGTAGTGTCTGCGCAGTCTGGGGTGGAGCGGCTGGAATGGGTGCGGAAGGGAAGGTGTTGCTAGGGTGCTGGTGATCTAGGCAAATTGGTCTAGCATGAAAAATCTCCCTAGCAAGGTTTCCGTCACAAAGGATTATATATCCATATTCATTCATATTTATAAGAACTATGCTGTGGACGGGGCTCTAATGAGCGTTGTAGTTGAAGAGCCCTAAAACACCAACAACCAATAAACATGCTCTGACTGGGGACACCCCAGTCAGGCGTCAGGAGCCCGCAGGAAATATTGGCTGAATTGTCGGGGGGGGGGGGATGCCGGCCTACCCCACTGTTCCAACACCGCATTACACAACCAAAACAGAAATTTTTGGCAGGTAAATTAATGCTTTGTTGGTTATAATATTGCATAGTGTCTGACCTTTTGCACAATAACTACAATGCAACAGGAGTCAGGCTCAGGTTTCTCAGTCTCAAAAGACTAGCTAAAAACAATTATTAGCTTCCCTCCAACTTTTGTCAACTTTGGTATCCACTTTTGTCCCTTTCGATGGATACAGGGGCTATCTGTTGGACGGTATTTTTACGCATCTGGCTGCCGTCCAAAGCTGCAACCCCTATGCTTATTTATTGTCTCCTAGAGCTTCAGAGAATGGCACATAAGCTTGATACCTCTGACCCTAGACCACAGTCTTGGACATTACCTTTCCCTTGAAGAGTGGTACTATCCAACTCTCATGCCATGCAGAAAGCATTCTACATCTACCAGTTTCCACCAGTTCCCAATCTACACTACCTGCCAGTGTACTTCCTGGTGAAATTCCTCTGTTTTGGTGGGCAATTTCCGCCACCTAATAAGCTGCTCTCCTTTCCATGAATATGCTTTGCCTGCCACTTTCACTAGGATTTCTGACATAAGTAACCAATGGCCACATTCTTTTTTGAAAATTTTCAATGGGGAGTGCCCAGCAATCATGAACCTCTGCTCTATGTTGCCCTCTGACCATCTGCGACCTCCCTTGTGGTGACTGAAATGTGATAAGGTGCTTGTCCCCCTTCCTAAACCACGTATTTGACAATGCAAGGTCATGTGCTATTACTGCATCAAGGATTGCCTGCCCTTCTATGTTAACTGTTCCATACCTCCATCCGCCATAGACCTCCCCATACCCCTGCCAATCCTTGCCAACATGACCATTAAAGTCCCCACCAATAAATAAACGCTCGTTCCCTTTACACTGCCTTACCTGAAAATCTAGTGAGTTCACCAACTCATCAAAGTGTTTCCAGAAACCCACCTCAGTGGGTTCATCCAGACCAGCTTGAGGGGTGTAGGCTCTGATGAGGTGGAGCACTACTCTCTGCCAAACTACTGTAACTAACATTAACCTGCTATTTACTCTTTTAACTAGGGTGACCCCTTGCTGCAGCTCACTATTCAATACTATACCCACCCCATTTCGTCCTTCTTCACTGGCTGCGATGGGAGTCTAATCGTGTTAAAAATAACTTTACAAAGAGGAGAAGGGAGGAGTAAAGGTTGTTACTCCATTTTCCCCTTATTATTATCAGGCCGTAGCTCTGACTACATACGGCAGAGGTGGGGCGAAAAAAATTTATGCACACATTCAACACCAATTCCAGGGCAACAGTATTTCAATCAAAAATACACGAGAGATAAAGCAATATTCAACTGGTATCTTATTGCTACGCAACACAACGTCACCGTCCTGACTAGGAAGATGAGAGAGGGAGAGCGTGAGGACATAAAAGGACAAAAATTAAAAGTATAAAGCTCATGTTTAGGTAGTGGGGAGACGGAAAGAGATAACCTCTAAGGATCACCTCTTCTTCGAATAACTCCAATTCACCTGGAAATCATGCCTAACAACACCCCCCCCCCATTTATTTATTGCCATTTTACCTGTGGTGCAACAGATACCAGTCCTTTGTGAAAACCCTGAGTGCAATCCACACTCTAACAGCAGGGAACATCAACTCGAGGGATCACCACCTACATCCCAAGTGAATGTTCCACTCATCATGCCATCAGCCCAGGGACTTCTGAGACGCCAGGGAGAATGGAATGAGCTCCATACACCTTGCTTACTGATATACACGTGTATGCTTCTCCACTAGTTCAAAGTTCGATACTGGAGCGAGGTGGGTTGGCTTCTTTCGGACGAGAGAGAGGGAGGTCCCGAGTGTATCCTGCGTCGGATAGCAAGTAAAGCCGTGGCCTCGTATGGTGCGTACGATGTCAGTTGGGCACAACTTGTAGATAGGCACAAAATCGCCAAATGTCGGAGATCGGCACTAGTGCAGGAAAATCATCATCATACCCTTATCCCGCCTGTAGTAGGGTCGGGTCCGCGGGTCCATTGAAACATGAAATGACTGGGGACACCCTAGTCAGACGTCTGGAACCCACAGGAATGTTGGCTGGTTATCTGTGGGGGGATGCCAGCCTACCCCACCTAGTGCAGGAAAAGTAACCCAATAAAGAAAAATAGGCCGACGAGAAATGAGCATAGTGTTTCCAGCATTAGGTCAGAGTCAGCGGGCTGCGTAAAAATACCATCCAATAAATCGTCCAAGTGTCTCAATGGGGGGGGGGGGTCTGATGTGCGGGCGGACTGAGTTCTATTCCGACATGTGGAGACGGAATGGCATTATCATCAAATACAGTAATTGGAGGAGCCCTACGGGCGCCTGTAGAGGAGCCGAGCCTGAGGCGGTCGGTAACCGCAGGGCCCGCTCTAAGGAGGGGGGCAACCCGAGCATTTGTCCAGGGCGCCAAAATTTCAGAGCGCGGCTTCAAGGGGCGGCAATTTGTCCTTTTGTCCGGGGGCGGCATAAGTGCTAGAGTAGGCGCTGGTTCCCGTTCCCTCCGTGTCGAAAGGATGATTCTTTTCTGGGTAATGATGCCACCATACACATTACGTCACATGGCAGGACACCGGTCTCTTTACCAGAAAAGGACGGCCTGCATTCATCCGAAGGAAACAATTCACTCTGATCAGAGCTAAGATTTGATTGGATTAGTTTTCTTGGGTTGGGTAGTAAGCCAGGCAGCCGTAACAGGACGAACCCTTAGTAGGTTGCCCGCGGGCGATGAGGAGGTTGGTGAAAGGACGAAGGAGAGGGTTAATTTGCAGCACCCAACGTTCTTTACCAACCACCCAAGTTGGTATTGACGTGGGTTTGCGCTGCTTAACTTCGGTGATCTCACGGGAACTGGTGTGTCGAAACTGTAACATCATCACGGAGTTCCTAAAGGGAAAGGGGCATGCTACGCATCTCAAATACGCAAACATTTATGCGTGTGTGTTTTGTATATGTACAAACTACAAAAACTCGAACCCCTTTCCCGCCTATGGCAGGGTGGGGTACCCACCTTTGTCCCTCTGAATGGACACATGGGCGATCTACACGCACTCAGGTCTTTTCTCTCGCTTGAAAGAAGCCAACCTACCTGGGGAGCGGCGAGTTGCGTTGGACACACCAGTTCTCGTCTGATCACTGAAGTTAAGCAACGCAAGCCCAGTTAGTACTGACATGGGTGGTCACTCGGGAAAGCTGGCTCCTGCTAATAACCAATAATCGTCGCATTAGTGTAGTGTCTGTGCAGTATATGCATTTGAACTATACAGTGGACGGGTCTCTAATGACCTCGTAGTTGACGGGATCTTAAACCCCAACAAAACAAAAAAAGTTGATGGTTAAATAAAGATAACTTTAACAAATTTACCTGTTGTTTCAACTGCACGGAAATGACATATTTACTTTTTGTAATGTCTAATATAATAATAATAATAACAAGTTTGACTTACTTTAAATTGTAATTTAACCAATATGTACAAAATGATTACAATCGTCACATTCTATGTGTATACATATACATGTGTATACTTACACAGTAACCACACGCACACCAAAATCACATTATTGGCCATCTTACCTTTCAACAGGTCAGTGATTAACCCATTAGTCTCCCGAGTAGATAGATGGCTTCAGTCTCGATTTTGGTCGACAGTTTTGGGCCACTTGTCTAATTAACATCACGCTCCTAATTGACATCAACCTTTCTACCTATTTACAAACACATTTTCCAAAACCACCTTAGGGAACAATTACGTAGATGAGGCAAAATTTCCAGGTGTAGGAGCTCGCCCCCCCCCTGGCGTCGGTGGAATTCCACAAACAATGAACAGTAGACCGACGATAAATAAGCATGGAGGTTGCAGCTTCGGTGGGCAACCGGCTGCGGAAAAACAATGACCAACATAGTATCATCCTTGTGTCCATTCAGAGGGACAATATGGGTACCCGACCCTGCCATACCGTGTTCCATTCCTGATTTCACCTAATTAGCACCCCCTACGACAATTTCTATGTACAAAGAGATATTGTTATTATTTTAATTGGTGATTACCTATTTGGAACGGAATGCAGACACTAGGTGGGTGTGCAAACCATTCCATCATCTGTTTCAAAGTGCACCAGACCTGCAAGAACAGAAAGGAGTAAGGCCAGTTGAGGAGTGTACTGTATCCAACACTGTAGAAGGGCATCCGAATTCACGTAGACCGCGTCTTTTCTTTTCCCAAGAAGATTAAAAGCAACTGCTACTCCTTTAGCCACCTAAGGCAGGATTGGGTACCTATTTTTGCCTCCCCTGAGACACTGCCGACCAAAGCTCCAACCCCTATTCTTATTTATCGTCGGCCTTCGCTGGGGCACTGCACGGAGCTCATACACCTGGGAATTGCGCGTGAGGCACACTTTGCATTGTAGAGGGGGTTCTTTCATGTGCAGTGGTGACATCGTATAGCACACGGAGCCGCTGCTTTACTTTTTATCCATCCAGCGGAAGGCTCATTCAGGATTTCTTTCTCTCTCCCGGAAGAAACCAATCCACCTTTATCTAGCATTGAACCTAGAACCACATGCGCAGTAATCGAGGAGCGGCTGTATTGCGTTGGACACACCAGTTCTCGCCTGATTACTGAAGTTTAGCAACGCAATCCCAGCTAGTATTAGCATGGGTGACCGCTTGGGAACACTGGATACTGCTAACGCCCAAAATTTCGTAGCAGCGTAGTGTCTGTACAAACTCTGCAGTGGACGGGGCTCTAATGACCGTTGTAGTTGAAGGGCCCTAAAACACCAGCGAAACAAACAAGCAGTAATCGAGCATGCTACCTTCTGCGCCACCGAGGAGGGTCTTTCTTCCTACGGGAACAAAAAGAAACAAATTACTTCGGTTAGGATTTGAACCTGTCCAGCATGGCCCGAAGAGCTCCAAATTCGCTATCATAGGGGTACAGATGCCCTACTTACAATTGAACTAAATCACATCCGGATAACGAATGCCAGCCAATCTCCATCCGCCTGTTGGACGTCCTCCCGGACACCAAACAAATGCTGGAAACCAGAAAGACAAGTGCGCGTGAGTGGACAACACATTTTTTTTTATCAATGTCAACGTTGCTGCTCTGCTACTGAAGTTGGAACAAAATAGGAATTAGAACAACGCTGGAACAGCGCTGTTCCGTTGTTCATCCCTCTGCTCTTGCAACCCCTAATCTTCCACAGACGTCATAGTGAGACTGTGTTATTCCAAAATAACGTCAAGTCCTTCCCACCTACCTACTCCTTGTCGATTACATCCTAGATTACAGGATATCCCACATTTCCATTCCGAAAATAATTGGCTCTATAATAAGTACGCTAAGTAGAGAATATACGACGTTATTTACATTAAAGCGAACACTTGTGTTTACCTTTGTTTCTAGCAACCTCATTCATCATTTGGTACGACATTTTGAGTCAATATGTACTATTCGATTGGAAAATAGCCGCAGCACTGCCCTTATTGGGATGCCACACCTGTTGCACAAGACGACGATTGGTTCCAGCCAAAGGTTTTTTTTTTCCGTGCAGGAAAAGGAGTGTCAACGTAATAACTAGAAATCTACCTCAAGTAGTAAAAACTCATTATTTTTGTTTCTTTCTCTCACCTAATTGTCCTTTTTTTTCTTCCTCCCGCGACTCACTTCGGAAAAATATGTCCATTTGTCGAAAACACCAATCATGGCGTGACGAATTCTAATTCTAGAAATTCTATTTTTGGATGACGTCAGCGTCTGGTATTCGTGATGATGATGACGACTTCCGCCTTCTTCCGTTCTAATTAACGCAGAATGAGGAAAGAGTTAGTGCGGGGTTATTCATCAATTACGAAATTATTCAATGAAGGGAAGTAATCAGTGATCACGGCATTGCACAAATTTGATATCAATATTTTATCGTTCATATTTAGTGCAATAGCGCCCCCCCATATCCTCAACAACAACAATGATTACCAACCCTTTTCCTGCCTATGGCAGGGTCGGGTGTCCATCTTCATCCCTCTGAATGGACACATTGGACGGTATTTATGGGGGAGCGGCGAGTTGAGTTGGACACACCAGTTCTCGTCTGATCACTGAAGTTAAGCAACGCAAACCCAGTTACTACTGACATGGGTGGTCGCTCAGGAAAGCTGGGTACTGCTAACACACAATAATCGTCGCATTAGTGTAGTGTCTGTGCAGTCTATGCATTAGAACTATACAGTGGACGGGTCTCTAATGACCTCGTAGTTGACGGGACCTTAAACTCCAACAAACAAACAACGATATTTATGCGCAACCGGCTGCCGACCAAAACTGCAACCTCTACGTTGGAGCACTCCGCCGACGCCAGGGGTGAGTGGCTGGCTACACCTGGAAATTTTGCCTAATCTACCCGTTGCATAGTAAGGATGGTTCTTTTACGTGCAAATGCCATCGTACACCACACGGGACAACCGTTTTACCTCTCATCGGACGGAGGACGCACTCGGGACCTCTCTCTCTCTCTCTCTCGTCCGAAAGAAGTCAACCCACCTCGATCCAGTATCGAACCTAGAACTACTGACACAGTAAGCAAGCAGGTTACCTCCTGCACCACCGAGGCGGGTACTACCTACTGCTGCAACCCCTACGTTACTTATCGTCAGTTTATATGGTTTCGTTAGGGCACTTTTCCTCCACCGACGCCTGGAGGGGGCGAGTTCGAGCTCCTACACCACACGGAGCCATAGCTTTATTTCCTTTCTACCTGAAGATAGACTCGGCGGCAGCCTCTGCATTTCGTTCTGGCCGGAATAGTCAAACCACCTAGATCCAGGATCGAACCTGAAACCACAGAGCACAACAAACATTTCTAGAATCACCAACGACCCAAAGTTCAACGCGGATTATATTACTGTCCTAGACGGTTACTCAGGCCCGGCTGGTGATCTTTAGGAGCCCTAGGCAAGTGGGTCCTTGCCGCCCCCATTAACTTTAATGCAGTTCTAAACTGTCCGAGCGTCCCTCACGCCCTTGGCATTTATCCCAATACCAAAGCATTGCTAAGGCTCTGCAACAAGGCGCCTTAAGAAAACCAACATTTAGAAAAAGCCCCACCAATCAGAGAAATTTGGGAACCCCAGGGCTATGAACATTTTAAATGACTGATAGATTGCATGGCAAGGAAGTACCTCTGTAATTTGGCCGCCCCTATGAAATTTGCCCCCCTAGGCAGCCGCCTAGGTTTGCCTGCCCCATGAGCCGCCTGTGCGGTTACTGTATGTAAGACAATGGTATAACGATATACATTGGAGGTTAAGATACCGTACATGGGTTCTAGACTGGCTGAGGTCGGTTACAATGATGAATAAAATGAAAGCGTAATATTACTGGCAGGGGTCGACTAACAGTCGAACGCTCTCAAATAATTCAATATCCTGCTGTTCACAGCTCAGCGACTAATATTTACATTATAATCAAACGGCAGGGGTTTAGTACCGGTCATCACCACTGCTTTCATTTTCCTCTAATTCTCTTCTCCAAATCCTGGAGTCATAAACCACTGACCTTGTGAGAGTGGGTGGATGACACAACAAAAAGTCCTGCCCTACATGCAGTGGTGGATCCAGGATTTTCGTCGGGGGGGGGGGGGGGGGTGGTAGGAGAGGGGGGGGGGGGGGGGATGAGTTATAGCTCGCATATATTATGCACATAAGTTTCTATGTGCATAGGGGGGTTACAACCCCAAAAACCCCAGCCTGGATCCTCGCGTGCCTACATGACACAGCGAAAAGAAAACAGCAGGCTTAAAGTAGTAGTACTACATGAAGCAACCAGCAACTTCTAACCCTTTTCTCGCCTATGGCAGGGTCGGGTACCCATCTTGTTCCAACTGAATGGACACAAGAGCGATCTATTGGACATTGTTTTTCTACAGCCGGTTGCCGACCAAAGCTGCAACCCCTCTGCTTATTGATCGTCGGTCAACTGTTGGTTTGCGGCATTCCACCGATGCCAGAGGCCGAGTTCCTACACCTGGAACTGTGGCTTCATCTACCCGTTGCATAGTAGAGAGGTTTCTTAGACGTGCAAATGCCATCTTACACCACACGGGACCTCGGTTTTACTTCTCATCCGAAAGATGGCGCACTCAGGGCTTCTCTATCACCCGAAAGAAGTCAACCCACCTTGGTCCAGTATCGAACCAGAGGCGTAACTAGGGGGGGGGGGGGCGAGGGGGGACAGATATCCCCGGGCGCAGAAGGCAGGGGCGAAAAAATGCGCTTAGCGGGTGCCAGAGGGCGCAGATTTCGGTCTTTGTCCCCGGCGCAGAATACCCTCGGTACGCCCCTGTATCGAACCTAGAACTACTGACGCAGTTACCGAACGTGCTACTCACTGCACTACCGAGGCGGAAAAAAACCATCCTTAAAATAAAAAAAAAAGCAACTCCTAACCATTTTCCCGCCTATGGCAGGGTCGGGTACCCATTTGTCCCTCTGAATGGACACAGGGCGATCGATATATTGGTCATAGTTTTTCTGCAGCCGGTTGCCGACCAAAGCTGCACCCCTACGCTTATTTATCGTCGGTCTAGTATTCGTTGGGGAATGCTACCGACGCCAGGGGGCGAGCTCCTGCACCTGGAAATTTTTGCCTCATCTACCCATTGCGTAGTAGAGGGGGTTCTTTTACGTGCAAGTGCCATCGTACACCCACACGGGACCTCGGTTTTACTTCTCATCCGAAAGAAGGTACACTCGCGGCCTCTCTCTCGCCCGAAGGAAACCGACCCACCTCGGTCCAGTATCGAACCTAGAACCACTGGCGCAGTTGGCGGGCGTGCTAAACAGTACGCCACCGCGGTGGGTCCGAAAAAAAAAACATCCTTAAAGTAAATTTGAAAAAAAAGGAGTGGAAGTGTGTGCCACCTAGCGTTAGTACATACAATTAAAACCGTATGCTACCGGGCCACCTGAGATAACAAGTGAAAATAATTCTAACTATTAATGGTCAATGTTCCTTTGTCAAACAACATTAACTACCAAAAAAACCCTGACATTTCACGATCAATACAAGTACAATGTAACAACATATTACTTATAAATTCAATCAATGGAAGGGACGGCGAATTCTCTACGCGATTGCCAAAAAAAAAAAAAAAATAAGTGACCACAATGTTATCACTAAAAACAAATCTACATAAGGTCCATATACGACTCCCTTGCCTCTCCTCCGAAAATAAAAATTAAATTCAGGCTGAAGAAAATGTATATACTGTACATTCTTACTCTGAATGCTCACATGTTAAAAAAAGCCTCCCAAGTTCTCATTCAGTTTCCTTTATTTTTATTAAATCTAGTCAAAATCAATTATTCATCAAAGACTAACAAATCATATTAAACTACTTAATTATGGATGACCCTTTCTATACGCCTATCTGTTGCCAGATTCTAACGTCCCAGGAAATGAATAAACAACCCAAGGAGGGAGGAGGAAAGAGCAGTAGTAAAGGAGACAGTGACGGACACAGAAAGAGAGAGACAGATACAGGGGAGAGAGACAGACACAGAGAAAGGGGTAAGAGAGGGAGAGATATAGACACACAGAGAAAGGGAGAGACAGACAGCGAGAGAGGGACAGAGAGAGACAGACACAGAGAAAGGGGGAGAGAGACACATAGAAAGGGGAGAGAGAATGACAGACACAGAGAA
>JAAFCE010006156.1:15191880-15290423 GCA_013389805.1 Trigoniulus corallinus
GACAGACAGACACAGAGAAAAGGGGGAGGAGGAGAGAGACAGACAGACACAAAGAAAAGGGGGAGGAGGAGAGAGACAGACAGAGAAAGGGGAGAGACAGACAGACACAAAGAAAAGGGGGAGGTGGAGAGAGACAGACACAGAGAAAGGGGAAGACACAGACACAAAGAAAAAGGGGGGAAAGGGAGAGAGACAGACACAGAGAAAGGGGGAGAGAGAGTCAGAGAGAGACAGAAAGACAGAGAGAGATTTTTTCTTTTTGCTTCGTTGGTGTTTTAGGGCCCTTCAACTATAAAGGTCATTAGAGTCCTGTCCACTGAGTAGTTCTACTGCAGAGTGCACCGACACTACCCTGTTACGACGATTTTTGGGTATTAGTATTACCCAGCGTTCCCAAGCGTTCACCTGCACCCATGCTAGTACTAGCTGGGGTTGCGTCTTCAGTGATCAGCTGAGGTTGGGGATGGAGTTGCTTCTCCAGTGATCACACAAGAATTGGTATGTGCAACGCAATGCAGCCGCTTCGGAGGGGGGGGGGGAAGAGGGAGAGAAACGGAACGAAGAAAGGTAAGGGGGGGGGGGTAAAGTTTGCAACAAGAAGATGGTGGACAAATACAGAGGGGGAAAAGAGGCGGCAACCCATCCTAGACAGTGAGAAAGTACCACCTCAGCACTTGGCAACCTTGATTTCATGAGTCCAAGATTACAGGATCGATCCTAGCCGACGCAGAATGCTTCTGTCGAGAGACAGCGGCTGCAGTGCGCCGTTTTCCGTCTCGTGGAAAGTAAAGCAAAAGTCCCTTATACGATATCACCACTGTACCTTTTCAACATTACCCTATTTCCGCCTATGGCAGAGAGCCGGGTGCCCATTTTTGTCCCATTGGGACGTACTTTAGCGATCTGTTATTGGACGCAGCCGACTGCCAATTTATTGCTGCAACTCCCTATGCTTATTTATCGTTGGCCAATTTCGATTCGTTGGGGCACTTTTCCTCCACCGACACCAAGTGGGGGGGGGGGTCACATTTTACTTCTCATCCGTAAAAAGGTATATCACACTGATGGTGGCCTCTCTCCCTTTTTCGGTCTCTATCCCCCAAAGAAGCAAAACCACTCTTGGTTCAGGATTGACCCTGGGACCTTGGCATCAACAAGACCTCCTCTACCTTTATTTCCTCATCTACATTTCTACTTCCGTTTTCAATAATAGAAGGACCCACCTGCAAATAAAATTTACTTTTAAGATCAGGGTGTGGGTTGAGGAAGAGGGGTGTGCGTGGTGAACCTGTACTAAAGTGATGGGCGTAGAGGAGGAAGGAAAGAAAACGAAAGAGCTGGCTGGAGGACCGGGGGTTTAGAAAAGGAGGGTTGGAAGGCTTTAAAAGACATTTAGGTCATGGGTCCCTGAAAACGATTTCGAACAATAAGATAATGGAGATCAACTTATCTATAAAAATTGGCATTTCCTGACTTTTCTTCAAGTACAAAAGGGCTTTTAAGGAGCTATACATAGGTCCTTAGGGACTGAGTCATATTGAGTACAAAATCAGGGAACGGAATGAGGGGGCGAGGGTGGAGGGAGAGAACGCAGGGGACCGGTATAGGAATGGGGGCGAGATGAGGGATGTAATGAAGAGGATGGGGCGCAGAAAGAGCCCTAACAGGAGGGAGGGGAAAGTGAAGCATTTGCTCTACAACGAGAGGGGTGGGGGTAAAAACCCACGGACGCATTTGCGACATTCGACGCAGTAAATACCAAAAAAATATTGACCCAACAACACACATTAAAGTTTCCCCTCCCCATCTGCCGTCCTCTCCTCGATTGAACATTTACGCTATTTTCCCGGAATTTTTACAAAGTGGGGAAATGTATCCGGATATTTATTCATCATACCTTAGCAGAAACGCGATAAAAAACGGAATCGAACCGCGATAACACGTTTTATACGAAGTTGTTATTTGGCACCTACTACCGATGCACGAAAAAATTGGCACTTGAATCAACAGTGACCAAAACTGATATATTAAATGACCAATGCTCTGACCTTAAATGGCCTCTTCTGTGTCAATAAAGTCATCAACATCACACAGAGGCTTTTTCCCCAGGTGCATAATTCTTGTTAAGACCCGCCTCTTCTAGCCCACTTTGCTCTCCCCCCACAACTTTTAAACAACAGACGTCGACGGGGTCATAAATGGGCCTAGAACCTCAGTTGATTGGGCCTAGCATCAAGGGTGAATTAAGAGACCTCTTCATCTAGATCGAACCTAACTCGGTTCTTGATCATTTGAGCGTGTTAAACTCTTGCGGCCAAGTTGCGTTGCGTTGTGCGGCCAAGTTGCGTTGGACAGTGCGGCCAAGTTGCGTTGGACACACCAGTTCCCGTTAGATCACTGAAGTTAAGCAGCGCACACCCACGTCAATACCAACTTGGGTGGTTGGTAAGAACGTTGGGTGCTGCAAATTAACCCTCTCTCTCCTCCTTTCACCTACCTCCTTATCTCCCGTAGGCAGCCTCCTAAGGGGTTAACCTGTTATGGCTGCCTGGCTTACACCCCAACCCACAAACTAATCTTGACATTTTGACCTCCGGTTCGATTCTGGTGGTCCTACTTAAGAACCCCAAACAGGATAGTCTCACGTGCGCCTTCATTGGAATGGGAAGTAACGTCCAGGCCCCGTTTAGCGTAGCTTCAAGTGGATCCCACACATCATGAACTGAAGCGGTTTAGTTTCAGGCTAGTTCAGCCTCCTGTGCTCCAGGTTCGGGCCCCTTTATGCATTGGACCGCTTCATTGAAGGAAGAACACTCTAAATGGGGTGATTGTGTAAAATTCCTCGGGCCCGGGATTCACAGGGGCATGACATCAACCCTCATTTTATTTTGTTTTCCGCATTAATTAACTATAAAATTCCCCCGCCCGGCGACGTCTCTCAATGCCACTGAGTGGGTCCCCACACAAGTCAAGAGCATGCTCATCCTGGGACGGAATTTTTTAGGGGTTTACCAACCGATACCCAACTCTACTGGAGTTCTGTAGAAACTCCGATGGATTCCTCTTTGGCCACCTTTTAAGTGACCTTTATAAGAGGTCCACTATTCCCCTATAAATACCCGGAATATTTACCATCACGTTCAACATTCCAACTTTAAAATTTTTGTGTACATACCTAGGTGCCCTTTGACCCGATAAACCTCTGAAGCATATCTACATGACAGGTTGCTTTTCATCAACTTCAGTTAAGGAGGCCTCCTTAAAGGTGTGCAGCCAGTAGAACAACCCTGAACACGGGTCGGACACTCGTTGGGTGGAGAACATGAAAATAACCATTTCAGTTCCAACAATCAATTTTTTTATCGGAGGGGGGGGGGGGTCATTATAAAGTTTCATATCTGTGCCTCCTTCTGTGTTTTCTTTTCTCAGGCTCTAGAGATGACGATTAATTTTTGATTGTGAGACAAGGAAAAGGAGAGGAGGGGAGCGGAGATAGTGAGAAGGGGAGGTTACAGGTCAAAACTAAATGCAGGATGACCTCAACAATAGCCCACTGCATCCCCCTAACTTCTAAGATTATTATCTTATTAAAACAATAATCGACCAACAGTGATAACACCCATAGCCCCGCCTTTTTACTCTCATTTAAAAGAGAAAGGCGGAGTCGAGAGATGCGCTCCAGGAGCGTACCATGACACCCTCTAGTCCATTTTCTTTGGCCCAAGTGATGATGACCGCCTTTTAACACACTTTTTATGACCCCTTATCTGGACAACCCCTTTCTTTTTGATTTATATTCGTTAACACGCCTAATCTATGCCAAAATTGGCTCAAATGGCTGCGAAGCCCAGCGGAAGTGCTATTTCTTCCTAGATTCACTTATGGGACACTTGTATTTTGGGAGTAGAAAAGAAAATCCATTGACGGACCATCAGTAGATAGATAACCTATATCCTATTCAGGAATAATTTTAGGCCAAAGGCTCTGAAGAGTTGACAAGGAAGGGAAAGCGGAAGGGGGTGGTAGAAAGTGTATCAACCGTCCATTCTCTCAACTCCGAAAGGGCCTCTTAACAAATACCGGAAAGGAAAGGGGAGCACGAACTAGTAGGTCCTATATCTGAAAATTTCATTTAGAGTGCTTCCACGTGCAGTACTGACATCGTGTTGTGTCGAATTAAGGATTTTGTCTCTGTGTGGGGGGGGGGGGGGGGTCCTAGACCAAAATGACAGAATCAGCCCTTAAAGAACAGAGAGACCCAAACGCTAAAATCGCCTTTTATGCAGCAGAGGACCTTAAGATGGCATGATAAATAATAATTCAAATATGGACTGAGCTCGACTATAATCAGTCTGTTTCGGTGGCTCGGTTAGTGAGTCAGTGGTTGCAGGATCGATTCTGACTGAGACAGGTGACTTCTTTCGGGCGGGGGAAGCTCAACGCCTACCTTATGTCGAATGGTTACTTCCCATTCCACAGAAGGTAGTTTTGGAGCTTGTCGAGGCCCTGTGGAGCATGTACGATAGCTCCGAAAAACTCTTTTATATGGAATAAAATAAATGTGCCAGTTAGCCAAATTTCCACGTGTAGGAGGGCAATCCCTGGCGTCAGTGAACTAAACCCTCCCCACGAATTAAATAAGCTAGGGGCTGCAGCAATAGGTTGCCTGCCGGCTGCGTAAAAATCTGGTTTAACAGTTTATCCGTTTGTTCCTGGCTCTAGTGGGGCAATTGGGTACCCAACCCTGCAATGACGGGATGAAGAGTTAAGAAAGATGAAAAATTCGGCTAGGCTCGAACTCAGAATCACGATTTCAAAAAGTAAAATGCTTACTAACTTGAAGAGGGAAAAAGTGTAAGTCCATATAACGATAGCCTATTTTCGCTGACAAATTCCCCTCATCGATGACGAAGAGGTGTTTGTCAGTAACCCTTCTATAGGTGGCTTATTTCACCGTTGCCAAATATAAATACATTACTGCGATCAGCACCTGCAACAATGAAAAACAAGTGCAATATTCACTGAAATACTGCAGCTGTTTTATTTAAAAAAGCGAGAGGGGTACATGAAACTAGCCCTGTGCTCCACACCTGTTGCTAAAATAACAAGAACTGGACTCTACGTCAAGTCACGAAAGCACAGTTGTTTTACTTCGCACGCAGCTACGGCCCAAGTGTGAGGGAGTGAAATCCAAGACTAAAAATAGGATTGAGGCTCAAAGAGAGATGAGGGAGGGGAGAGGCAGAGAGGTGGGCTAGTGAGAGGTCCAACAGCAATGCAGAAGGGGACACTCTGAAGGTTATTTTTACCGACACCGAAAGGAAACACTGTGTAGCAGCACCCCGAACATCACAGTGGAGCGACACCCTGCATTTCATTCTCAGCAACACCCTGCATTTCAGCCACGAGACCTCACCGATTTTATCCGAAAGAGTTAAAATCACCCCTCTTATCGTGTGGGTGAAGGGGAACTGAATAACATTTTACTACTTCACTGATCCTAACTGGAAGGACGAATTTATGATACTGCCCTCTTTCCTCCTGGACGATCAGGATCGGTCACACAACTCTGAAAGCATCAGCTGGACATCGTCACAATTCCTATTTTTTCCGTTTCGTTGGTGCTTTAGGGCCCTTAAATCACAACGGTCATTAGAGCCCCTTCCACTGTGTAGTTCTAAGGCAGAGTCTGTACAGACACTACGCTGTTACGACGATATGTGGGGTCTTAGCATTCCCCAGTCTTCCCAAGCGGGCACCCATGCTAGTCGTAGCTGGGGTTATGTTGCTTAACTTCAACGATCAGACTAGAATTGGTGTGTCCAACGCAAAACAGTCGTTGACTATTTTCCCAACTATGGCAGGGTCGGGTACCCATTTTGTCCCATTGGGATTTTTTCGTTTCGTTGGTGTTTTAGGGCCCTTCAACTGCAACGGTCATTAGAGCCCCGTCAACTGTACAAGCGGCTACGCTGATGCGACAATTTTTAGGCATTCGCGGTATGCAGTATTCCCAAGCGGCTACTCATGGTATTACTAGTTGGGGGTTGCGTTGCTTAACTTCAGTGATCAGACGAGAACTGGTGTGTCCAACGCAATAAGTCGCTCCCGTCCCATTGGGACACATGAACGATCTGTTAGGCACTACTATTTTGATTCGGTGCGGCACTTCCTTCACTGACACCATCGAGCTCTGCACCTGAAAATTGTGTCCCGATCTCCACGCTTATATTGCACTCCAGATCAGGGGCGGATCCAAGGGGGGGGGGGGTTTGGGGGTTGCAACCCCCCCTAAATTTTGGGTCGACATTGACACTGACAAATGAAAATTGCGTTTCCAATCGCTGCCTATGGCTCAACCCCCCGTGACGAAAATCCTGGATCCGACCCTGCTGCAGATAGTAAGGATTTTTACATGTAGTGGTGTCGTATACATCTCCACACAGAGGCCACGTCTTGACTTCCCATTCGTCCTCTCTCGCTTGGAAAGAAGCTAAACCACCTCAGTCAAGGCTCGAACCAGGAACCACTGAACGCAGTACAACAGCACGCTACTTCTACCTTACTGCGACGGGTCGAAAGTTCAAATTGGACAGCACTCCAATTTACGACGACGAGTATGACCATTACCTATCACACCTTATTGATACAGTATGTCTTGTAAAGTACACGTTAAAGTCACCCTCTTAACCCCTTTTCTCTCTCTCTCTCTCTCTATCGCAACCCTTTTGGCCCAATCCTATCCTTTCAACGGTTTGCTTCAGTAAAAGCAATCTTAGCGAAGAAGTATGCATCTTGAAATAATGTCAAGCTTAAAGTGTGTTTGAATATCTCTATGCGCGCGTGTGTGTGTCTATTCGTCTCCTAACAGCTATCTATTTGACCAGAATAAATTGTAGCCGGATCATGTGGGATGGCGTTTTCTCAATTGGTGCCCCGTCCTCAGTGTGGGGATGTGTTTGATGTCTGAATTAACGGTGTTTGCCCGAGGACAATTCAACTCCCATCAAACTGCTTACTGTTGGATTAAAATCCTGTCAACACACTTCAACTATTGAAATACTAAATACACAGTTATAGACACTACAGCATATATCTACATAGAGAGAAAGAGAGAGAGAGAGACGAAGAGAGACAGGGAGAGAAAAAGACGGAGAGAGAGAGAGCGGGGGGGGGGGAGAGACGGAGAGAGATATTATATACTGCAGCAACACTTGATGCCAACATCAACAGCTGAATATCAAACACACATATTACACTTACCACATTTAAAGATCATCTACAAGGGATTGGTTCGGTTATTTAACATTGATCTCTCTAGCTACCTATGAAGGAGTCACTTAGCGACTTCGAGGGGAAGGGGCCCAGGAGGGGGGGGGGACGAGTGTAAGAATGGGGAGAGGGGAATGAAATTTAGTCGGAGCGGCGAGTTGCGTTGGACACACCAGTTCTCGTCTGATCCCTGAAGTTAAGCAACGCAAGCCCAGTTAGTACTGACATGGGTGGTCGCTCGGGAAAGCTGGGTACTGCTAATACCCAATAATCGTCGCATTGGTGTAGTGTCTGTGCAGCATATGCATTAGAACTACGCAGTGGACGGGTCTCTGATGACCTTGTAGTTGACGGGACCTTAAACACCAACAAACAAACAACAACAGTGAAATTTGGTTGCTTAAAGTCGGAACTTGTCCACCGCTGAAGGGAATTTACTTACGACGGCAAAGAAGGGGAGGGAGGTAGGGCTGGTAGTTAAAGGAGCAACCACCTATCTTGCCGATTCACACGCATATTTTATAAAGCCCGAGCTCGATGGTTCCAGGTTCGACCTGCCTCGGTGAAACAATAGGTAACGAGCTCGATTTGCTGCGCCAGCTGGTTCCAGGTTCGTTCCTGACCGAGGTTGGATTCAGCTCTTATGAGAGTAACCGCATGACCTCTGACCACATGGCAAAATAAAAACCATTCGCTAGACAAAGGTTTGAAACCCACCTCTGTGACGCAGAGGTAGTGGGGTGACATCCCCATACGGGATGGAAGGCCTTCTTGGGGTCATCCTTCCTTCTGTCTTGGGAGCGGCGAATTGCGTTGGACACACCAGTTGTCGTCTGACCGCTGAAGTTAAGCAACGCAACCCCAGCTATTACTAACATGGGTGGCCGCTTGGGAAAACTGGGTACTGCTAGTATCCAAAAATCGTCGTATTGGTGTAGTGTCTGTGCAGTCTCTGCATCAGAACTACACTGTGGACGGGGCTCTAATGACCTTGTAGTTGAAGGGCCCTAAAACAACAACAAATCCTTCTGTTTTGCCCAGTAACGACGTCATTCATGCACACTACCACTACCACTGAGAAGGGGGGAAGGGGTGAGCTCCTACACATCTAGAAATTCGCAAAAAATACACGCTTATTGTGTCCCATGCAAAAACGATTTTTGTGTAATGATGGTGACGTCGTAAAATCCACCAGACAGGACCACCGTTACTTCCCAAACAGGATGGAGGTTTCCTGCCTGCTCGCCCGGGTAAGAAACTACCCGCCACAGCCAGGATCAAGCCAGTTTCTATGGAACAACTGAGGTGGGGGCCCTCCTGTGGTGAGTGCTGCTGGTGCAAAAACACTTAAACATGGAAAGACTCCCAGGTGTAGGAGTTCGCCTTACCCTAGACGTCGGTGAAAGAAATTGTTGACAGTTGAAAGATCAATGTTAAAATAAGCAGAAATCGGCAGCTAGCAACGTAACATACCTTCCACCGCCCGACCTTGCTATAGACGGAAAAAGGGCTCAGAGATGTTCACTCCTTACTATCCATCCGATGAGGGTCAAATTTGACTTTTAACAGCTTCATTTTGTTGTTGTTGTTTGTTGGTGTTTTAGGGCCCTTCAACTACAAAGGTCATTAGAGCCCCGTCCACAGCATAGTTCTGATGCAAAGATTTCACAGACACTACACTAATGTGACGATTTTTAGGTTTTAGCGGTACCCAGTTTTCCCAAGCGGCCACCCATGTCAGTACTAGCTGGGGTTGCGCTGCTTAACTTCGGTGATCAGACATGAACTGGTGTGTCCAACGCAATTCGCCGCTCTCGACAGCTTCATGTATCCATATCTCTAGAACTGAATTAGAAGAGAAAAGAAACAGAAGGTGATCAATAAGCATCATTTTCCAAGTTCAGGACGTTGGAGGGTTGAAAGAAGAGCACGAAATTCAAAACGCAAATTGACTAAAAAAAAGTAAATAATAGGCCCACTCATAAAATCGCCATCACCTCCCCACTTGTCATCTTTCTTAGTCCCCCTCCCTCCCTCTCTTTATTCACAGTATCAAATATTTATCCATTTAATTAAACTAAATACAACTTCTTCACCTTCAGATTTGCTCAAGAGAGGGATTTGTTTGATGGGACGTCTCCACAGTAAACCAAATTATGGGAGAGCGTTTATTTGGCTAACAAGATTGAAAGCGAAATCAATTCAATAAAATAAGTGTATATATAATTTTTGAAATTGTATCTTAAAAAGTATTGTTAATATATTTGCATTTTTTTAAAGTTGAAAATATTTAGATATTAAATAGCACGTTTTACTCGCAAAAGGAAGTATAATGACTGGTGGGATTACAAAGGTCCCATTTGAAGATATCATGATAAATGACTGTTTTCTTTTTGCGCCTCTTACAGTACCTCTTCTCCCCCCTCCCTTCCCTTACCCAAAAAAGTTTCTCAGTCATCTCTCTTACACCCCCCCCCCTTTCCCACCATGACAACAACGACTTATACGTCTTCCTTCTAGTCCCTGGTCACCCAACCTATCATCATCAAAGTTTCGAAAGAACTTCAAATTTGATAGTGGCTGAACTAATTTACACACGCACCTTTATTTGTCCTGCGTTGGTGTTTAAATTTAACTTTTATCCTTAGTAACCATGTCACCGGCACCATCACGTCAAAGAAAATAAGTGATACGAAATTTGAAATTGAAAAATGAGACAAGTGACATAAATGTACAGAACCTCCTTACATTTCACGTTTCGTATCACTTATTTTAGCGTCGGCTTCTTTGCCTCCGGGCCATTTCCCGACGCCTGGGAGCCAAGACCACCTCCTGCACCACGACAATTTTGCATATCTACACGAATAGAGTCTTACTCCGTGTCGAGGCACAGTCCTTTTGTGTTCAGTGGTGACATCATTCACCCACACCACAAATGGGACTTTGGGGTTTTATTTCATTCCCAAACGGGACGGAAGGTGTACCGTTCCATCCTATCACTCACCCGCTTGGTTCTTCTCTGTGATTCGGTGGTAGAGTCGTCCAAGGCGAGTCCAGAGTCGATCCTGCTTGAGGCGGATTCTGACAGAGGCTTGTCCCTACCGAGACCATCCCGAATGGGGAAGCAAAATCGTAGTCCCATTTTAAGGTGTGTGCCACGTTGTCAGTGCACGTCAGGAAACAAAATTCCTAGGTGTAGGAGCTCTACCCTCCCTCTTCACCCTGGTGTTGGATAAATTCCATTCAATAGTTGGTAGGCTGACATAGGCTAACGAAATCCTTATTACTCACCTCGGCTGGGATCAAAGCTGACACCACGAACTCGGGAATGGAGCACGCTGACACCGAGTTACCGAGGAGGGCAGTGTCCGAATCGAACCTGTTATCAAGAGATCAAGAGTCAAAATACGCTAATGAAGCGGGAATAAGAAACAAATAATAAAAAAGCTGTCCAATATTTCCAATGTTACCCTTTCTAAATTATTTTGTCTTTTTTTTTTTTGAGATGTAGAGCGGAAATGCGACACAAAGGGGTAAAGGAGGTAGGAGTTAAAATGTGTCGAGGGGTGAGGGGGAGAGAGGAAAGAATTGACAGGTCCCGAGAATTCTTGCCCTGACCTCCACCCTCAACATTTCATGTCAAATTGATAACAGTATTTGTACAAGTAGAAGAATATTATTGCAGATAACGTGCATAGGACATATTCTCACCAAAAAATAACTGTCGCCTCATTTTCGTTGTTGTCCCTTTGGTTGTTTATCATCATTGGCGCAAGGATACGTTTCATATCAGAGGTCATAAAACGTTTTTTTGGGGGAGGAATTACCATCTTATCACTTTCTTTGTAGTTCTGCCTAGAATTTTCAGATAGATATGTGTACCAACTGTTGGGTAAAAGTACTCGGAGAGTCTTTTAATCGAAGGTATATAGTACGTATGTGCAATTGATGAGGTTGAAGGTCACTAGACATTTTTGAATGAGGGAGATCCTAAACCTGGATGTGTTTTTTTTTTGGATGCCAGTTCTGACACGTGAGTTGCGGCATCAGACACCTTCCTCCTCAGACTTTTCAAAGAGAACAAGTGGTAATTAATGCTAGTACTAGCACTAGGGTTCTTATACAGGCAGTAGTAACCTCGTATACATCCTTTTTATGGGTTCCACGACCTTACGTTTTCCCATCTGGGACACAGGCTGCTGGGACATTGTGATCTTCCTCCATCCCTTTTACCAAAAAGGGGGGCATCTGCGTGAGCCACGACCGTGAGGTAGGCCGTCATCCCCCACAGACAACTTTGCCAATATTCCTGCGGGTTCCAGACGCCTGGCTGGGGTGACCCCAGTCAGAGTATGTTCAGTGGACCCGCAGAGTCGATCCTTCCACAGGCGGGATAAGGGTTTGATGATGATGATCTGCCTGAGCCACGACCGAATCTGCAGCCGTGAACTCACTAGTCAAGTACGCTATCACTGAGACACCAGATGGGCTTAAAAATACTCCTTGAAGGAAAAGTCACCCTTGACTTTTCTCTTATGGGACAAAAATGCTCCCCGATTGTATGTGATGCAATAATTACCACATCATCCGAAAATAGGCTAGTCACAAATTTAGTTTTTATTTCTACCAAACTCGTCGAGATAGCGGCAGACGTTTTGAGTGCGCGAGTTCAGACTCCAGTGTCATTTAGTGATAGGGCTTTTAAAATAAAAAAAGTACAATTGGGACGACAGTTATTTTTCGACATAATAAAAGTGAAATAGGTTAGTTATCAATTATCTCCCCTCTGCATTATTCGTTACTAGATACCATAATCGTATGAACGTGGTGCAAACCCCAGCGCCAATTTGTTTCTCATTGCCCCATAACTAAAATTCAAACGCTAGCAGTCGTTACTTCAGCTCTTTCTCAGAGGCCTACCTAGTACTCATTTCCTTACATGCTCCTCAGAGGGCATCCTTAATTTTTTTTGTTCTGTATTTTGTAGACGTGCACGCTTATCCCGCTAACCCACTAAATTTTTCAGGACTAATACCCCTGAAGACCAGGGAAGTAAGAACTGGTAATCTTCATCACGGGACACAGATTACCAGGAGCAGAAGAGGTAGAGGGAGCAGGTTGTACGGTGGCACATGGCAATACGTGAAGTTTGTGGGGACTTGGTGAGAAACTGAAGGGAGGGAACGGATAGTCAGAACTCTCAAAAGCGACACTGCCATAGGCAGAAAAAAGGACGTTGTACTAGGCGGCTAAAAAGGCTATGTCATTAGTTAGATCTGTTACACTCAGTTGTGTTAAAACCACCATCCAACAGTTACCCATGACATACCGATGTCTTCCTTCATCTCTGTTACCTCTTTGTCTTTCTATACTGTCAATTTCTGCCTTATGGGTAGCCGGCCCTGCATTAGATTAAAGACATTTATTTAGCTTTGCATTTCCGGATTGTTGTTCGTTGGTGTTTTAGAGCCCTTCAACTACATGGTCATTAGAGCCCCGTCCACTGCGTAGTTCTAATGCAGAGACTGCACAGACACATCAATGCGACGATTTTTGGGTATTAGCAGTATCCAATTTTCCCAAGCGGCCACCCATGTCAGTACTAGCTGGGGGTGCGTTGCTTAACTTCACTTTACTTGCTTTTCCGGAACTCCCTGACTGGATATGGTCACCCACCCCTGACATGGGTGGCAAATGAGACAGCCATTGCAGCATCCCGCTATTCCTTATCAAAATCAACGGATACCCATTAGTTCTGTATGTCCAGTCAGAAAACAAAAGGCCGAAAGTGGCAGTGGCAGAAAGGGAGGAGGACATCAAAACCGATTTCGGATTTTGAGCTCAAAATACAGTCAGTACACAGGTTCGTCCCTAGCCAAAGTCGGTGAATTATTGTCTTGCAAGGGAGAAAACTACAAAGTGCCTTTCTTGTGCACGTGTGTATGCACCTGGCCCTCCACGACATCTGAGCACCTGTCTCAGCAGGGCCCGCTCTAAGGTGGGGGGGGGGGGCAGCAACCCGGGGCGCCATTTTGGTTGGATGTGTGAGAACAGAGCGCTGCTTCATGCTGCGGCAATTTGTCCTTTTGTCCGGGGCGGCATAAGTGCTAGAGCGGGCGCTGGTGTCAGGTTTAAACAGGATCTAAAGATTAATAAAGAACAGGACTTGTCTGAACCAATGCGGAAAGCTTACTCCTTCCTCTCTCTCTCTCTTATCAAAATTATAAATGAACTATATCGATATGATCGATGGTCTTGCCAGTAAGAATCGTAATTGTCACAATTCCAACAGATGAGGGGAAGGGCAGAGAGAAAAAAGTCATCACCCATCTTCTATGGTCAATCGTCCCGTCCCTTTCTTCCTTTCCACCTGTTAAATGAGATTACACGTTAATTCAGCTCCGCTTGCTACGACTTCATTTCCATTTCAGACATCAAGCACATTATTTTACCATGGATCTCAGAGATATATACTGCACCGTATACCAAAAATCCTGCCTCTTTATTCATCGGTGGTACGCATTATGCGCAAAATAGATGAGTGCCTATAAAAATAAGCTGTAATCCGTATCGACGACATATTAAACTCTATACACATATACACCAGAGTGATCCATACGTGCTATTGACTTGTTATTTGAAAGGCAACGATGTGGAAGAGGCAAAGGGACGAGAAAGCGGCGCAGGGGTAGGGGGTGTTATAAGGGTCCCGTGAAATCAATATAAGTACAGTATACTATAGAACTCTGAGAGTTACATGAATATAAGTGAAATGAAAGGCCTCCAATACTTATCAATGCCGAAGAAAAGGGGTGAGTGTGTGTGTGTGGGGGGGGAGATTGGTTGACAGGAGAGGGGTGTCCTCTTCTATTTCCACTGATATACAGACAGTCCCTTGATCTGTATGCCTATGAGAGAAAGAGAGTGAGTTTGTAATCGTCTTTTTTTTACATTTCAAAATGCTAAATGCACTTGACGCCTATAATTTATCAACATAATGGGTGCTGTCTAATCTATAAAGAGAAATAAAAAACCACCAGCAAAATTTTTTTTATATAAAGGCGGAAAATAAACGTTCATCATTAAGTGCCATTATTCCAATTATATCTATTTTCTATATAAAAAAAATAAATAAATACTCCCTGCATTTAATTAATATAAGAAAATGCTATAGTTTCAAATGGCAAAAAGCGTCTCTGTGGAAAGATGAGCAGGGGTCTATACCACTAAAGCAACTCCTAACAACTTCCATCAACTCCTTCAACTTCCATCTATGGCAGGGTCGAGTATCCATATCCATGTTGTTCCTCTGACTAGACACAGCGGCGATATATTGGGCAAGTGTTTTTCCACGGCCGATTACCGACCAAATGGGAGCGGCGAGTTCGTTGGACACACTAGTTCTCGTCTGATCACTGAAGTTAAGCAACGCAAGCTCAGTTAGTACTAACATGGGTGGTCGCTCGGGAAAGCTGGGTACTTGCTAATACCCAATAATCGTCGCATTAGTGTAGTGTCTGTGCAGTATATGCATTAGAACTATACAGTGGACGGGTCTCTAATGACCTTGTAGTTGACGGGACCTTAAACTCCAACAAACAACAACCGACCAAATCTGCAACCCTTATGGTTATTTATCGTCGGCGGTCTACTGCTCGTTAGGGCATTCCACCTACAAATTTTTGCCTCATCTATCCGTTGCATAGTAGAGAGGGTTCATTTACGTGCAAATGCCATCGTACAAGGGAGCAGCGAATTGCGTTGGACACACCCAGTCCTCGTCTGATCACTGAAGTAAAGCAGCGCAACCCCAGCTAGTACTGACATGGGTGGCCGCTTGGGAAACCTGGTTACCGCTAATACCTAAAAATCGTCGCATGAGCGTAGTGTCTGAGCAGTCTCTGCATAAGAACTATGCTGTGGACGGGGCTCTAATGACCTTGTAGTTGAAGGACCCTAAAACACCAACAAACAAACAAAGCCATCGTACACCACACGGGACCTCGGTTTTTCTTTCCATCCGAAAGAAGGTACACTCGGGGCTTCTCTCTCGCCCGAAAGAAGTCAACCTCCACCGAGGCGGGTAGCAAGATGCTTTCGATTTCCGTAACGAATTATTAGTCAATTAACATCTTAAAAAATAGTTATGTTAATGAATACCTTATCAATCAATAACTTTACAAATCAATTTGACATAACTACTACCCCTCGTAATAAGGAAGGAACCGAACTCACAAGGCCAAGAAACGCGACACAGAGTACCGAAAGCTGTCACTAGAGGGTACTGCTCAGTCAACTTCAACAATAGCCACCTGTTTGACTGGAGATTAAAAACATCGCAGCTATCACTTACAAATGATAATACAGTATAGTATATTCATAAAGTTAAATACCACGGAGAAGTAGAAAATGTCACTTTATAACTAACCTGTCCAGTACGAGGGCAACAATCTCCTATAAACAGTTCCGCGAAGAACGAGTAAGGAATGGAAGGGAAGGGCGAGAGGAGGAGTTGGGTAGTAGAGTGAAAGACACTGAAATTGAACATCAGAATCGGCGAACAACATCACATCTGTATAGAATTTAACATTAACATTTAGTGCTACCTTACTTTTATTCACTATTCCAGTGCGAAAACAAAAAAAAACAGTATGAAAAAGAAATTCTACAAATGTCATCCTCCCGCCATCTTCTCGCTTTCCTCCTTTTTTTCGAATCTAAAGACATTCTTTTTTTTTCTTATTGCGCGCGCGCTCGTGCAGCGCCTTCTTTGACTACTTTTTCCTTAACACTGTCACTCCGCCCACACTCAAATCAAAACACTTTCCAATGGTTGACAAGGTAGGATAGGCGGAGATAGAAAAAAAATGGGCAAAAACTGAGCAGTTAGAATGGCGGGAGAGAGGCAGAGGGAAAAAATGAAAAACCAATCAGAAAAAAGAATGGCTTCCATAAGGGGCGGAGTTATGACCACGTTCCCCCTCTTAACTCCACCTTCAAGAGGCGGATCCCAACCATCGAAACGTATACGGTCGAACGAGGGGGCGGAGTCGAAACGGGTTTGCCAGAAATAACCTAAAAACATTAAGCGCTATTTACACAGCATACTTGGACCAGTGCAATTTTACTTGCCGTCGTGTAGAGCGGTTCGGCTCCTGTCGGAGTCAAAAGACAAACGTAGTGACAACTATTATTTCAGACCGGAGGATACAGTGGTGTGTCTCTCGTATCAATATATGTGTTTCGTGTGTGTTTCGAGTATACATATATATGTGTACATCGCGCGCCTATGTGTCATTTAAGTGTGTGTGTATGGGGGGCCTCCAATTTTTTTATTATCTACCTTTTGTTGGTGGATGGACCTACAGGTTACTACTACATACTTAGTAGCCCTTCTCCCCCATCGATGGTGGCTAACTAGACGTGTGCACATACTCAACAACAATAACAACTCTCTCGCTCTCTCTCTCTCTCTCTCTCTGTATATATATATATATATATATATATATATGCATGTTTAACTACAGCCATATTAAGTGTCCTGCTGCTAATTCTGTGGACTAAAATCCTATCAACTCAGCATGCTTCGCCTATTAAGCCGATATTTGAAACAAGTGTCCGGCGGCGGCGACGGCGGCGAAGGATCCCCACCACCTCATTAATTCCTCATCTATAAAAGGACCTTTGATGTGTATATATATATATTTTTTAAAAATTATTTGAACATATTTTATACTGAGTGCAAGTGTTTACTGTTCATTCTAGTGTTTGTTTTGTGAGTGAGTGTGTATATTTATATCTGAAGAAGACCATTTTTTTAAACAAAAACGACATTAGAAAATACATGGCATTTTACCACAAATTTTCATCGGCTACAACAACAACAACGCCATATAAAAATTGGATTTCTCCCCAAAATACTTATAATCGCAAGTTTAAAAAATAAAATCATCGCCGCCACCGTTTCTCATTTCTCTACAAATAACAGAGGATTTATTATTTCATTTTATTTTTTTTGTGCGAAAACAAAAATTCAAACTCTTAAAATCTCGATCATTATTTTTTTCTCAATGATGCCGATGGGGGTAAGTAGATGATATGATCATTTAATCGGTCACTTATTTATATTTTTTTTTTGACCATTTTATAATTAATATAGACAAAATACAATACCACTTAACTAATAATCCAACATTTCATTCAGAAATTTATCAATAAGTGTCATAATCTTCGACCACATAGAGACGAACAGTAAGAAAATTCGCAAAGGGCACATGTCAAATAAGCCTTTTTATTTAAAACTAAAAGTCAAAAAAATCTGTGTCTCTCTCTCTCTATCGTTATTTTTCCACCCGGCAAAAAAAATACGACTGAATAAAACACGTTATGAACAATTTCTGAGGGACCTCAATTTCAATTTTAAACGCTCACTATGTTTGTTTTTTTTCGCTCAAATAAATCCCAGTTAATAATATAGACTCCGCATGTAAACATAAGACACACACATATATATATAGAAAGAGTTAAGAAGTGTTTGCGCTTAAATTTTTTAAGTCAACACTTCCATATATATATATATAGGTCCTATATACACAGTGTATTTTTCTCAGGGTCAAATAATTTATTTGCGCAAAAATTTTTACCTTGACTTCAGAAAAGTTATCTCTATGTGTGTTGAAAAAGTATGAGGAGCGATTCTTCATATTAAAATACAATACCTACACACACAGAAACATTTTCTGCATTTGAGATTTTACGATAGAAAAAGTGAGGAGAGGAATAAGGGCACAACAACAAAAAAATTTTTTTCTAGGAGGGAAATCCTTGTCCAAATATATATTCGAGGGTCACAGAAGTAAGATATACCTACATTGAAATGTGAAAAAATATATATATAGATAATATCCTTCATCATTCCCTTTCTCACCACTCTCGGTATGATATCACACCAAATATCCCCAAAATTTTACATTTTCAATTCAAATCAGAAACGAGAAAAAGGCCCTTACTCAATTTCGTGAAGTTTACAAGTATGTGCTGAAGGCTTGGGTGTTGTACAAAGTTTCAAGTGGTGTGTTTGTGTATGGAGGGAAGGGAGAAATAAAACTTGATCACAACACTATAATTAACTATTAAATGCAAATCAATAATAAAATATATGACAACAAGAGGAGAGTTGCGTTTGCGAGAAGGTACTATTGATTTATATATATATATATATATTTTTTTCATATATATATATATATCATAGGGCCATTACTCGTGACCGCCTCACGTCAATTTTTGTATTAATTGAATCAATATCAAACTGGTGTATATTTAATAACTACATTTAGGCCTAGTTATCAAAAGTCTTCTTTGAATTCTCATATCACTTTTTGTATTTATAGGTAAACCCGTGAGCGACAAAAAAATTTTCAAAATGTGCGACGACGACAAAACTTTATTATTAAATACGGGGAATTAATTCAATCTACCGCCTCCCAAAAACATCGAAATTTCATCGAAAATTACTATCAATTTGACACTTTATGAAGTCGATTGGAAATAGTGAAAACCTTGGATGATTTTACAAATCCTAAATTACGAGCGGTGTGGCGCGTGTCACGGTTACCGCTACTACTAGCCTTTAGGGCCTCTTCATTCTCCTACAAGCCCTATATCGATTTGTGCAACAACAAAATAATCGAAAAATCGGTGTTAAATAAAAAGCAACTATAACAACCACCTTTCTAGTTTGAAGAAACTTTTTCATATATAAATATATATATATATAAAAAAAATAGCTATGCTATCTCATAAAGGATATGCGGAGAACGTAAACTCCATGGGAATGGGCACAATGGGTCCCATGACCAATTCGTATAACATGAACGCTATGAGCAACATGAACATGGCCTATTCTCCTCAGGGTTTGACCACTTCCATGGCCATGGGTGGTGCAGCCGGAATGGGCGGCATGACATCGATGACCATGGGCGGAGGTGCGTGTATGGGCTCCTCTATGGGTGGCATGCACGGTCCCATCAGCGGCATGAATTCCCTCACATCGGCCACTTCCATCAGCAACATGAATTCCATCAATTCCACGTGTATGGGCAGCATGAGTCCCATGAACAACATCAGTGGGGCACTCACGCCAGTATCCATGAATCGAGGAGACATGTCGCCTCCGGGTTCGGCCGGAGGTGGGGTCAACGCTTCGGCTGCCGCCCTACAAAGAGCGCGCAACGACAAGACCTATCGTCGCAGTTACACCCACGCTAAACCGCCCTATTCTTACATCTCCCTCATCACCATGGCCATCCAGAATTCGCCCACCAAAATGTTGACCCTCAGCGAGATCTATCAGTTCATCATGGACCTCTTCCCATTCTACAGACAAAACCAACAACGATGGCAAAACTCCATCCGACACAGTCTCTCTTTCAACGACTGTTTCGTCAAAGTCCCACGAACTCCGGACAAACCCGGAAAGGGCAGTTTCTGGACTCTACATCCCGAGTCGGGCAACATGTTCGAAAACGGGTGTTACCTCAGGCGACAAAAGAGATTCAAATGCGAAAAAAAAGAAGCCATCCGACAGACGCAAAAAACTACTATGGGTCCTCAACAGACTTCGGCCCTTAGCAATTCCATGTCGGCCAATCTCAAAGATGGCGGTGGAAGTAAGGACAGTTCAGGAGCGTCGTCCCCTACCAGTGACGGTAACGATATGTCCAAATCCAATTCGGACCAATGTCTGAGTAGTTTAATGAATTCTCATCACATGAACAAGTTGCAGCAACAACATCACCATCAACAACAACAACAACAACAACAGCATCAACAACAACAGCAACAACAACAGCAACACAGTGATAATCGGTGCGCACCCAATGGACACCATCCTCACGGCGGCGGTCAACCGGACCACCACGCCCATCTGTCTATGCACCATCACCACCACCATCCACACCATCCTCACCATCATCGGCCAATGTCCGAATCGTCACCACCACTTGCCGGAGGTCTCATCAAAACAGATCCACATTTTAATCCCAGCAATCATCCATTCTCCATTAATAATATCATCTCCACGGATAATAAAGTCGATATCAAAATGTATGACGTCACTCAGTATTCCTCCTACGGGTCACTCTCACCCATGTCCAGTGCGGCCTCCACTTTACCAACGGACAATAATAGTTACTATCAGAATACAATGTATCAAAATGTACATCATTCGGCCATTTCCACATTATAATGAATCACCCACTCAACTATGTCCCATCTCACAACTATCTCTCGGGGATCACCTTGTGACACACGCGCACCCCTTTCTCTCTTGAGACCTATCTCTTTAAACCGGCCTCCTTAATTTCTTAAGTGTGTGGCAGGGAACGGTGTTGGAGAGAGATAAAAAAAAGGGGGGGGGGGAGGGAAATGGGTAATAATTTAATCCATACTAAATTTTTTATATATATATTGTGAATGTGTGCGATCTATACTGTTATTATTGTTAATAATATAAATTTAAGAAACAAAAAGTCTATTTAAAGAAAGAGAGAAAGACGAAAGGGCCGATATGAAGATGATGATGAACCAGGAGGGGTGTGTGTGACAAAAATGTATCCTGTTATCGTATAAAGACTTTTTACCAACAACGTGGATAAAAGAAAATAAGTTTATGGTCTCTCGTATTACCCTTTACTATTATAATTACAATTAAAACAAATTGTACAGTATATAAATATTATAATGTATGATAAAAAAAAAATTTTTTTTAAACAATGCACACAGAGAAGGTCCCCTTTCCCCTCTCCGCAAAATTTCGTCTACAATATCGCACATATGAACAACACACATTAACGTATAGGGAAATAAGGGACGGGACGTCCCAAAACAGGACAGCGAGTTCTAGTAATTACAAGCCCTAACTAAAATTCTGATAACCCCACAAGCACAGACGACATACACACGCAAGCAGAAAGAGGCCCCAACCTGTTTTTTTTTTTAGCCCTTGAAACTAAAAATTAAGGAGAGACCAGGTTCCAGACTTAGATAGTAATAATAATAATAATACGAATTAATCTATATTAAACTTTAATGGCTTATAGAGAGGAAAAGTTAAGAAAATTCCGATATCAAAGACATAGGAAAATAAATTGAAGGCCCTTTACAAGACGGAAAGAACCTAAGAGGTTTATAAACAAACCCGGATATGATGCCGCTATGGAATTTCGTGTGTATTTGTGCGGCGTTTGAAAATGATCAAAAAATATCATCATCATCATCACCTGGAAATAAATGATCAATCATACTAGAGAGGAAAGAAATAACATGTCGAAGAGAGGGACGGCAATATAAAAAGCACTCGTCCGGAGGATGTCATCTGGCCCCAAAAGAGGAAAAAAAAAACACTACAGTACTCGGGGAAGGAAACAAAAAAGGCCCTAAGTGTGCGCGTTTGTGTGTGTGTTTTGTGCGAGACTAGAAAACAATTCAAGATATGTACAAGAAAGGGAAAAAATGAAACACCATCTCATCTTCATCCTTAAGACATTTTAAAAAAAAATTTCGACCACGCGCCCCTAACCCTTCCCCCTTCTTCTCTAAGACCCGTAGAGAAAGGCACATTATATGGGACCCGTCTCATCATATGTAAGTTGTGAATCTACATTTTCAAACCTGAATGGTGTGTATTTGTGTGTGCTTGTATATTTTGTATGTATGATGGTGCTATATATATATCTAAAGAAAAAAATAATAATAATAATAAATAACTTATATATATGTGCAAAAAATTTCGGACCAAGGGGTTCCTTTTAAAATTAAAAACCCCTCTTTCCCTTCCCTCTCATCGGGACAGGAAGTGGAAGTAGGACGACAGTAATAATTATTAGCAGCAATCCAAAAAACGTCATCTCCATCAATACTGTTATCCATCCTGTGACAAGAGTTTCTAAAAGTGTCCCAACCTCGCCACACCCTCCAACTTTTAACCATGCCCCCCCACCCACCCAAATTTGGCTACCCTATGTACACCCCACCTCACTTCTACCATTTCCCTCCTACTAGCTCCCCATTTTGTCATTTAACATAGTAACTATATACATCCCATTCATGTCCCAAACCTAGTACAGTAAACCTCTCTATGGGTACACCCCCCTCATATCGGTAAAATGTCGGTAAAATTGGTGTCCATATGCTATTAATACCCACCCCTCTGATGGGTATATACACTTTGACCTGGTCCCACAGGTGCACCGGAGCAGTAAATTGCGTTGTACACACCACTTCCCGTCTGATCACTGAAGTTAAGCAACGCAACCCCAGTTAGTACTAACATGGGTGGCCGCTTGGGAAAACTGGGTACCGCTAGTATCCAAAAATCGTCGCATTGGCGTAGTGTCTGTGCGGTCTCTGCATCAGAACTACACAGTGGACGGGGCTCTAATGACCTTGTAGTTGAAGGGCCCTAAAACACCAACAAACACAGGTGTACTAATTAGAGAGGTTTCACTGTATTCAATTTCCACCCTGAACCCCTTCTGAATATCGGACGATTATTTCCAGCCTGGTGTCCTTTGACCACACTGTACGCCCTTTTTTGGATACGTTAGTTGGGAAAATAAAGGGTAGCGGCATTCTATTCCAAAAAAATCGTGTACAGTCCGGAGAACCAGCTAGAAATTATAAATGTTGAGTGAAAAAGAAGGGAGGGGGAGACGAAAATAAAAAGGTTAAGGGTCAAAAGCTAGGATAATGAACAAATTTTTTGTCCGGGTTCCTACCCTTTCAGTCCCACACCAATAAATTTACGTCTTAATTTGTCTTGTGGCGGGGGGGGGGGGCATGGGAATGAAGATGGAGATGGTCAGTTAAGGGGGGGAAAGGAAGGTAAGGGGAGAAAATTGAACATAATTTGCCCCTCAAACAATTAAAATTGAGAAGGAAAGCGAGCGGAAGGAAACGAATGTGAGTGAGAGGAACTTAAATGACCAACCAACCACCAGTAGAATGATATTTTTGGAAGGAAGGGGTAAGGGAAGGAGGGGAGGGGGGTCAATCACTGTGCATATTAATAAATAGTATATTATTTCTAAACAAAAAAATAAATATATAGATATATAAAAAGTATATTACAAAATGTTGGATAAGAAGGAAAAAAAATGCCTTTTTTTTAATATAAAATATTTTTACGCACAATATATTTTCACTTTCTTTATACATATATTTATCAATACACACATACCTATATACATAAACTGACCACTGGAAATTAAGGAAGGGTTATTTTTGTTTCCATGGGCCCTAGGACATCATCATCATCACACCCTCATCCCACCTGTGGCAGGGTCAGGTCTGCAGGTCCATTGAACGTGCTCTGACTGGGGAAACCCCAGCTAGGCGTCTGGAACCCGCAGGGAATATTGGCTGAGTTGTCTGCAGGGGGAGGGGTATGCGACCAACCCCACGTGTTCCAACACCGCATTATAGCCCTACAACCAAACTAGAAATTTTTGGGCAGGTAAATTAATGCGTTGTTGGTTATAATATTGCATGGTGTCTGACTCATTGCACAATAACAGTATATATAATAAGCAACAGGGACATTCCAGCCTGCATGCGGTTTCTGGTTCATGGGCCCTAGGACCTGTCCAATAATAAGGCACAGGCAAGATTCATCATCATACCCTTATCCCACCTGTGGCAGGGCGGAGTCTGCGGGTCCACTGACCATGCTCTGAGTAGGGCCCCAAGCCAGGCGTCTGGAACCCGCAGGAATATTGGCTAGGTTGTCTGTGGGAGGGGGGCCTACCCCACAAGATACAGGCAAGATTGGGTCCCAATAATATAACGATGTGTCAGATTAAGCAGCAGGTAAAATATTTTTGTTGTTACATCTCGTCCATTAGCAATTAAATATTCATAATTAATTTTTATACGTTTTATTTTTGAAATATACGTCTGTGTGTGTGTACATATATGTGTAAAGAAAAGATATTTTTTTTTCGTTGTTAACCCCTGAAAAAAATGTTTCATTTGCATATTTTTGTTTTTAATAATTATTTGTTTACTTAGTCCATATAAATATTTTTTTTTCGCTTTCTGTTTTTATGTACAAAAAATAATAATAGTGTAAAAAAAAATACCAGTATTGCTCATTTGTATGCCTTATTTGAATTCAGATTTCAGATTCTTATCCCGATGAAAGTATAATATATACATAGATCTAAAATGAAAACGATCAAATTTATTCATAGGTCCTATTGTGTGATTGTTTAGGGCAGAAGAGGGAAAGAAATTGCCCTAAAATGTGTATGCAAGATATATTTCCAAAGGGGCAAACAAATAGGGCCAAAAAATGTACGTCTATCATAATCGATAACATTTTACATAACCTTTTTTTTTTCATCAATTGAAGGAACAGAAGAAATTCTTTGTCTATAATCAGCGCTAATCGTGTACATATATACATAAGTATATATTTAATTTTTTATGCACATCATCTATACCAAAAAATGAATGATTATTAAAATATTTATAGTTCAAAAAAACAATATTTTACCAAACGGCTTGTCTATATCTCTCTCTCGCTCTCTTTGTACGATTTTCACGAGTGTTTTAATCGATCTCATCATCAACTTACCCAACCAAGTCTTATTGTATATACATATCAATCAACCATTTTACTGATTCCTAAGAAGATTGTTGTATTAGTTATTATTCCACATCTGGAAAAATCACTACAATTGCATAATGGGACATGCATGAGTGGTTAAAGGGCTATTATTATTGTTGTATAGTCGAATTTCACTTCGCGCCATTCCAACCAAAAAGAAAGAATTCCTCCATCTTGTAACGAACACGAAGAAGAACATTCTTGCGTTCTATTTTCCGCCATATTGAAATTAGGCTTACTTAACAAACACTAATTATACAGTTTAGTTCATAGCTATTGACCACTTATTAAAAATTGGACAATGCCGCTGTCTCATTATAGTGACCAGAGATCATTTAAGCTCTATATTTATCACCACGTTACAAGACGACTTGTCTTAAGTCTGTTGTTGAGAGATACGCGCATGACAACTTAAAGAATATGCCAGCAACTTTCGATCAATAGGGACCATTTTTAGAATGCCATCGTTAGGAACCAATTTGTAGTAACTCACTCTTTCCAAAAATTACATCACTTAAAGGTAGGGCGACCACATGATATAAATGTAATTTTTAAATACAGTATAAAACTTAAGGCAGAATCTATTTGCATTCTGGTTCTATGCCTCAATAGGGCCTACCTGCTTGCTAAGGAAACGTTACTTGTTTGGTGGGCATCAGGACGGAAATACGTTTCATTTTGCTCGCCATCACTTTTGTTTTCTTGACTGTTTCATTTCCACTATTTCAAACTGACCATTGGTCACTCTAGAAATGTCGATTTCACGAAAAGAAGCTTCTATGTTGGGGAGAGAGAGAGAGAAACTCGTTTCGAAACATAAAAATAGAACGCAGTCATGCGACGACTACGTCATTGCCATTTCGAATTTCGTCGATTTTTACCAAGGCCTACAGTAAAACAACATTGAAAATGTCATCTTCCTTCATACATAGCTTGTCATCATCATCATCATACCCTTATTCCGCCTGTGGCAGGATCGGGTCGGCGGGTTCTAGCCCTCCACTCCCGCCTATATCCCACCACGTCCTTGTCCACTCCAAACACTACGGGAGCGGCGAATTGCGTTGGACACACCAGTTCTCGTCTGATCACTGAAGTTAAGCAGCGCAACCCCAGCTAGTACTGACATGGGTGGCCGCTTGGGAAAACTGGATACTGCTAATACCCAAAAATGGTCGCATTAGTGTAGTGTCTGTGCAGTCGCTGCATAAGAACTATGCTGTGGGCGGGGCTCTAATGACCTTTGTAGTTGAAGGGCCCTAAAACACCAACAACAACATCCAAACACTACCATATCCTTACGGATATCCTGCTTCCAACCACCTGCATTCCTGTAATGGACCTAACGAGCTCCTCCTCCCCTCTTCGCATATCACCTCAATCTACTTTCCTTCATTTTTTCCGCGATGTCCCCCACCTCCAGGCTACCAGTAATTTACTCATTCCTAATTTATCAGCTCTCGACACCCCGCTCATGTACTGCAGCAATCGCATCTCTTACTCACTGCCCAGTCCTTCTGGTATAAAGCCCACTCTCACGAACCCTTCGGGAAGTTAACACTATGAAACTACAGTTCCAGTGGCAGTAGGTAGAGAGGGCGTACCGAGAGAGCTGTGTGGCCGTAGCCGTCGTCTGGCACCTGGCTGGAAAGGCCGATAGAGCTCCTCATTGGCTGTTGTGGCTTTTGGACGCCCTTGCCCAGGCCTCCTGGATGTGGAGTGAGCGGCTGTATTGCGTTGGACACACCAGTTCTCGTCTGATCACTGCAGTTAAGCAACACAACCTCCAGCTAGTACTGACATGGGTGGCCGCTTGGGAAAACTGGGTACTGCTAACACCCCCAAATCGTCGCATTAGTGCAGTGTCTGTGCAGTCTCTGCAATAGAACTATGCGGTGGACGGGATTCTAATGACCTTGTAGTTGACGGGCCCTAAAACACCACTGAAACAAAAAAACTGGATATGGGTCCAATCTCCTGAAACTGTTTCCACTTATTAGAGACGAAATTAAGTATTACGTTGAGGTATCCTACAACCTGCAGTTGGGATCCTACACTTACTAATCGATACGTGCACTATAGCAAAGCAACTCCTAACCTTTTTCTGCCTATGGTAGGGACGGGTAACCATCTTGTCCCTCCGAATGGGCACAAAGGCGAGATATAGGATAGTGGTTTTCCGCAGCCGGTTTCCGACCAAAGCTGCAACCCTTGGGCTTAGTTATTGTAGGTCTACTGCTCGTTGGGGCACTCCACCGACTTCTACACCTGGAAATTTTGCCTCATCTACCCGTTGCATAGTAGAGAGGGTTCTCGAACAGGCAACTCCCACGGGACCTCGGTTTTTACTTCTCATTCGAAGGAAGGCGCACTCGGGGCCTCTCTCTCGTTCGAAAGAAACCAACCCACCTCGGTTCTGTATCGAACCTAGAACCCTGTGACTCAGTTACCGAGCACGATACTCACTGAGCCACCGAGGCGGGAATATAGCTGCACTATAGCATTACACTGCAAAGACTTGTGCAGGATAAAGTTAAGGAGTGGGGGTTAGGGCAGTGGCAACAGGGAAGGACGGCAAAGAAAACGCTGACGGTGTATGGGAACAAGGCTTAACATAGAGAGGGAGGTAATTTATGACAACACGTGGAAGAGCTCACTTCTGTTTCGGGCAAGAGCTGGGTCACTGGAGACGAAACAGAGGATGGCAAAGATCACAGGTGGAGAGGAGGGCTGTGGATTATGTGGGGACCAAGTGTAGGATGTTAGGCATGTGATACTGGCTTGTCCAGGGCTGGATCACTGCAGGAGGGGTTGGGGAACCCCCACCTTGGAAGAGGTTCTGGGGGTGATGGGTTCTGGGGTGGAGCGGCTGGAATGGGTGCGGAAGGCAAAGGTGTTGCTAGGGTGCTGGTGGAGATCTAGACAAACTGGTCTAGCATGAAAAATCTCCCTAGCAAGGTTTCCGCCACAAAGGACTACATATTCATATTATTATTACTATTTTAAAGACATAATTTCCTATTTTGAGCTCAGTATTTTTTGAGAAATTTGAATAAATGCCTTTATTCTCTTAATTCACTAAGAAAGCAATTGTCATTTACCATTTACGATTTCAAATGTTTGCATGGTACGTCTCCATTATACACCAAAATACACATAACCAATAAATGCACTGAATGAGTTATTATACACTAATTTTTTCCTCCCCCTCTCCCAATTTTTTTAGACAATGTCTATATACTTAATGTTCGTATGTATATATAATATAACGTTATTAAATGATAACGATTAAGTAAATATTTTTTAAACCCAGAGCTACACACACATACTAGATATATTTACACGCCATCTTGAAATTATTTATTGATGAAACCTTAATTCGAAATTATCTATGCATAGAATATGGCACTGGTGTGATTACCTTGAACTCATTTTTATTGTCCTATCATCTTTAGAGTATTTGTAAGGGAGCTATTTCACATTTCGATGAGACGTACGTAAGTTAAATAAAAAACTAAAAATATAATATCTTGTTGAAAGGAATCGTCAACAACACACACCATCATATTCGCCGCCATAATAATAAAGACCAGAGCTGATGTTCTATTAGTAATTTACAGTAGCATTCAACTCAAAATCAACATACAGAAATTTAGTTTGATATTTCTGTATTATTTATTACGTATATATTATAGTTTTGGATATAATTGATTATCCCTTAGAAGGCTTATTCGGTATTCGGTAAAAAGGGGAATAGGTGTACATTGTAGAAGAACAACAGCAAGTGGAAACGCTTCACACATACCTCGACTATTGGGACTTCTGATCACCACATTGACAACAGAAATAACATCCTTTCCTCACATATGACATTTGACACTGAAATGCATCATCCCTAGGTATTTCGATTCCCTGATGTAGTTTTTTGAAGAGGTGAAATATTGTCAGACCTACTAAATTGGTATGATTTTAAGCAGTGATTAACAGGCATACTGAACTTCCATTTCTCTCGATAGGGGCAATACAGTCACTACCGCAGTTTGCGTGCTGCCCCTATCGAGTGAAATCGAACTAAAGATATTCCACATCATCATCATCATCATCATCATACCCTTATCCCGCCTGAGGCAGGGTCGGGTCTGCGGGTTCTAGCCCTCCACTCCCGTCTGTTTTCCACCAGGTACCTGTCCATCCCACACACTGCCATGTCCTTCCGTACAGCTTGCTCCCACGTCTGCTTTGGTCTCCCCCTACCCCGGATGCTGTCGACCACCTGCAGTCCTGGGATGCACCTAACGAGCTCCTCCTCCCCTCGTCTCATGACGTGTCCATACCACCTCAGCCTATTCTCCCTCATCTTTTCGGCAATGTCCACCACCCCCAGGCTACCTCTAATGTTCGCATTCCTAATTCTATCTGCCCTCGACACGCCACACGTGTACCTCAGCATTCGCATCTCGGCTACTTGCATTCTATTTACATGGCATTTCTTCACTGCCCAACACTCTGATCCATACAGCATAGATGGCCTAACCAGGACAGTGGTTAGGCCATCTATGCTGTATGGAACTAAAGGTATTCCACATGCCTTTAAAATGTTGTAATGTTCTATCAAGTCAATAATTAAACTGAATTAGGTTCCCGCCCCATTATGTAAGTTATAAGAAAAACTCCCCTCTTTACAACAGTTTTGCAACTATATAATCTTTTTCCCACCTATGGCAGGGTCAGGTATCCATTGTTCTACCGCCCCCTTTTCAGAAAAATATTACTCAGCGCCCCCATGGAACTTCTTGAAGTGAACAGGCAGAAAGATTTACTAAAACATTTGTGTTCTTGTAAATAAGACACTTGACATCAACGCCCCCCCCCCGCCAAACCCCCCCGAGGTTAATACCCCCCCCCCCCCCCAAATGCACCCGAGGTTAATATCGCCCCCCCCAATGCACCCGAAGTTAATATCGCCCCCCCCCCTTGATCGAACTACTGCCCCAAGGGGGCGATATCGCCCACTTTGGGAACCCGTGCTCTAAATGGACACATAGGCCATCTATAGGACGGTATTTTCACGCCACCGGCTACCGACCAAAGCTGCAACCCCCCATATTTATTAGAGAGTTTTCTGGCTGCGGTTCTATCCGACGTACGCTACGCAATGCAGACGAATTGTCAACTGCGCAAACTCAGATACGGCGTGCGTCTGCATTGCGTAGCGTACGTCGGATAGAACCGCACTGTTCGTTGGAGCGCTCCTCCGAGCTCCCACACCTGGGAATTTTGCCTCATCTACCCATTGCATAGCAGAGAGGGTTCATTTACTCCCCATCCGTCGGAAGACGCACATCGGGACCGTCCTCTCTCGCCCGAAAGAAGTCACCGCCACCTCGATCCAGTATCGACTCTGGAACCCACGTATTACGTTGGACACACCAGTTCTCGTCTGTCACTGAAGTTAAGCAGCGCAACCGCAGCTAGTACTGACATGGGTGGCCGCTTGGGAAAACTGGGTACTGCTAATACCCTAAAGTCGTCTCATTAGTGTAGTGTCTGTGCAGTCTCTGCATAAGAACTACACTGTGGACGGGGCTCTAATGACCTTGTAGTTGATAGGTCCTAAAACATCGACAAACAACGTTGTACACACCAGTTCCCGTCTGATTACTGAAGTTAAGCAACGCAACCACAGTTAGTACTGACATGGGTGGCCGCTTGGGAAAACTGGGTACCGCTAATACCCAAAAATCGTCGCATCAGCGTAGTGTCTGTTCATTAGAACTACGCAGTGGACGGGGCTCTAATGGCCGTTGTAGTTGAAGGAACCACTGACGGAGTAATCGAGGTGGGTCCTCTTGACATCAATTTGAAATTTGTTGCATTTCTTGAATAACTACCTCAATGAACACCACTTTAGAGCTGAGGAATTTAAAGAAAAGTTGCATGCAGGCAAGCAGTGATACGCCATTTTGAAAAGACAAAAGTGTTATACACATGTGATATGGCGGAGGAGGCCAAGGAAAGGGTCAGTCGAATGTGCGTGTAGGCGAGTTTTTACTCATTGAAAACGGATTTCACCAAATAATTGCGTGTTAAAATAGCCTAATAAACTCCTTCATCTTTTTATATAGTCACTTACATACAATATTCATATTACATTCCCATGATAGCTAAATAGAATCGATTCTATCATCAGCAACAATGAAGAGCATTGCACCACCAATGGAGACCACTAAGTAGTTAGTCATGCTTCAACAATTTATTTATTATTATTATAATTATTATTACCATTACGATGCCGTGCAGGGTGAAGTGCAAAACATTGATTTCTCCATTTAGGACCTCTCTCTCTCTCTCTCATTGAGTGTCTCACCCCCTAAAATAATAATAATAAGCCGAACCGGTCATATTTTAAAATGCAATCTGCTCCTCCCCTTTGTTAAACAGTCGCGTGTGCATTTCAAGTAGAGGGTGTAGAAAAGGACCACTTCTCCTTTTTTTTCTCTTTCTCCTAAATTATTCTGTAGGAACTCCTATCACACCCAACAATCAAATGAATGGACAAAGGTCACAAAAAAAGTCGAGGGAAGTTTTAAGAGAAATCGGTTTCTTTTCTGTTGGTTCAAGGGTACATATGCCTACCTACCTCTTCATGTCTTAAAAGGTGCCTAAAGGGGCTGTGGCATTAGGTCGATAGCCAGCCACATAAAAACAATCAGCCAAAAGTCCTTTCCTCTCTGCACTCATCTGTTTAGAAATCCCTGGCTCGCTGGTACTCACCCTTGCCATAGGGAACAAAAGAGTTAGGTAGTAATGAAGTACTGAAGAGAAAGGCTTAGAAGCCAAATTGATGGAGGGCCCTTGTCTCTTCAACTGAAAACTCGAGATTCGCCTCTGGTCGAGGTACAGTGGTAGATTTTCTGTCTAATGGGAGGTGGAGGTCTTCCGTCAACTAAGATGTAACACCGCATTCAAATGTGGAGGCGTGTTGCCCCACCTGCCCTTTTGCGAACCTAGGGGTATATGTAGTGTTATGCAAACAAATAATTTGTAAAATCTATTTTAGTATTAGTAGAAAGAATGGTTGATCAAATTTATATCAAAAATCTGGGCAGAAAATGAACGTTTAAACAAGAGGGTTAGATGAGCACTAGATAGAGGACAGCAGTTCAAATTGTGGCTGGCAGCTGGAGACCAAATGTAAAACACAAAGATAAGGACTGTGATTCAGACTGCCGCCCACTATTTTTAGAGAAATATTAAAAAAAAAACACGTGGAACATTGAATGAATTTAAAATTCTTAAGACTACAAGATGGTTTGATGCAGAGGCTATTAGAGCATTGGTGGTGACCACTCACTCTCATCATCATTCTAATTCTAGTTCACTGCAAGCAGCCACTATGGCCAATTTGGCAGTGGAGAGACTAACTCATCATGCCCTTATCCCGCCTGTGGCAGGGTCGGGTCTGCGGGTTCACTGAACATGCTCTGACTGGGGGCGCCCCAGCCAGGCGTCTGGAACCCGCAGGAAATGTTGGCTTTGTTGTCTATGGGGGAATGCTGGCCTACCCCATGTTAGTGACCACTCACTCGCTTTACTGAAATAATTACCCGGAATCAATTGATGTGCTTGTAACTCCCAAGTACAGATAGAATCAGAAGTGGCAATAAGCCTTAAAAACTGTTTTCCTCCGGCGTTTCCCCAAGTGACATACCTGGCTGTAGTGTGAACGTGGCCAAAGGCTTCAATAACCTTGCTCTTTCGGAGCACCCGGTATGAGTATCATAGGTTTGGGGGCGCTAACGTCGCTCACGCGAGATTGAAAAGCAAACATTCTAAAACAGAAAATGGCGACGGTCATGACGATGACTTTATAAATAAAAGATGTATTCTGGCATGCGTCTTAATTGAAGTAGGTGAATTTTTCTTTTTATAGAAAAAAAGAGTAATTTTAATAATAAATTTAAATTAATGTTTACTCTGGCATGTGCTCCGATACTTCCATTAAGAAAATATTTTTAAGGCCATGTTAACTATTAGAAGACGCTTTGAATTTCGCGTACAACGCGCATTGTAAAATATGGAAAAGGATTTAAAATGCAATTTTCTCTAAGATTATATTACGTCGTAAAGTTGTATGAGCAAAACTACAACTACTACTACTAAACATTATGAACGTTATAATTTTCTTCGCTACTCACGCCAATTTTTGAAATTTCTATTTCTTGAAAATCATCTTCTCCATCTCTTAGTTGTTATTATTATTTTGATTTGAATATTTTATAACCCTCCCATAATACTTAGTATTTTATAGGAGAAGAGTGAGACATTTAATCAACAACGACTAAAACTTGGAATGGAAAGTTAGTGTGAATACTATTTTATACACAACACGGTCTTAGAAGAGCAGAAGTAGAAGAAACAATTTGGCTATAAATATAAAAAGGTGATGGATCGATTGTTTTGTTTTGACAGTATTGAGATAACAACGTTGAGAGAGATAGTGTGTGAGAGAAATCCCATTCACACAGGTTGTCTATATATAGTTTTATAACAAATATTAAGTTTTATTTATTACATATAGAGTGGGTGCAACATTATCTTATCATTTATAACCCCATACCTTAACTATATGTGATGTCTGGTTAAACTGAGATGAAGCACAGAAATAACATTTATTCGTTAAATTTTTTTAAACCACACACACATATACACACAAATCTATAGATACTGTACTACTATATGATATACTGAAAGAAAAACAATTTGGCACTACAATCTTAACAACTTTAGAAGAGTAATTAAAGCAATTGAATTTACGATAAAAGCGTCGTATATTATAATTATATATGATTGCAAATATGTACACATCCTATTTAAATATTAGTTGAATATCATACTTGGTTGGTAGTGGTAATAGTAGTAACGATGCACTTGAATTAAAAATTACAGTAGCATGTCAGTAATATAGTAACTTTTAATCATTAGACATATTGTTGCCATCATTATTACCTTACCTTTTATCTTACACGAATTAATTTATGCATATTTGTTGTAGTTTTATAGAATTTGACTGCTGTAATCGATTTCATTTTAAATTTGCGACATGGGAGAAGGAAGGGGTGGTCGGTTGTGATACATAAACATATTGATCATAGTCATAGACAACACAATGACGATATTAATTGCTTATTAATAAGAAAAACGGGTAAGATGATATCAAATATTTTTTTCCTCCTACCATATACAATCACGGTTTATATTTTTAAGCACTCGTAGAGTCTTTATACCGCCCTCTTATTATTTTGACTTCGTTGCTGAGGGTGTTGCCGCTGTTACTTTTCTCATTTTCTGTGGGCAATAATTGCAATATTCTACCTTGATGACTATAGTTCGTAATTTGGTAATATTATATTTACTTACGAAGTACTTCGACATACCGATTTTGAAACACACACGTATTAAAATCTGTACTTTTCAAAATTTAGAAAGTGGTGCACTGCATGCGAACTGCAGAACGGATGGGTGACGATCGTATGCCTATTTACCCTCAAAATGGGCATGTAGTTGTTGTTGTTTGTGTTTTAGGGCCCATCAACTACAAGGTCATTAGAGCTCCGTCCACAGCGTAGTTCTAATGCAGACACTGCACAGACACTACACTAATGCGACGATTTTTGGGTATTAGCGGTACCCAGTTTTCCCAGGCAGCCACCCATGTCAGTACTAGCTGGGATTGCGCTGCTTCACTTCAGTGATCAGACGAGTACTGGTGTGTCCAACGTAATTTACCGCTCCCCGAAATGGACATGTAGCCCTCAGCTTTCTGTCAGCTGTGCGGATCTGTTACTCGTATAAATAAATGACATCAGAAATTGGTAGTTTTCTGTTGATTTCACCTGGAAAGCAGCAGCACTGCCATTTCTTGTGGAAAAGGTTTCACCACATCAATGCATACAGGTGTATGAAATCAGCAAAGGGCCTTGCGAAGACTGGAAATTCAAACATTGATTGCTATGTGTCTTGTCGACATCTGTGATGTACTAATCATTAGTGAGTTTGTGCGATTCATTTGCAAAACAATTGGCCTATCAGTCGACATTCAAGTGTTCCTCGAAACGGTTGAAATAAATACGACAAAAAAATACACATACGCACGCAAAATATCTAGTGAAAAAAATATAGACCGTAATTGCAGATATTGTATTATGTGAAGATACTGTAGGTGTACTTGATGGTACACAGGCCCCTGTTTTTTTACTCGATATGGAGGATGCTGAGAAGTTGCTGCTCTACAGGATAAGATTTCCTTACAATCAATAACTGCTGCCACTACAAACACGCTTTTTCAAAGTGGGGCAGACACAGTTGGAAACACAAACCCATGAATTTCAGATTTCCAGCTAGGAAATGTAGAAAAAGTACGAAGACATAGAAAGACAGAAAAATAGAAATAAGATTGGCGGAAAGCAGAATCGAACCTGTATAATAGACTCACAAGTAGGCTATCATTGAGCCACAGAGACTGCCCAGGAGCGAACCTGAGGTTAAGAGGAAAGATGCTGCTCTACCGCTTCATTGATCGCATGATGTCATAATAACTATAACTTTGGAGTAGTAGTTCCCGCCTATGGCAGAGTCGGGTCCCTTTTTGTTTTTTGTCTCGTTGGGACACGAGCGATCTTTTTGGACGGTATTTTACGATGCCGGCTGCCAACCTAATGCTGCAACCCCTATGCTTATTTATCGGCGGCTTGCTGCACGTTAGGGCACTGCAACATTTCCAGGGGGCGAGCTTCTACACCTGGAAGTTTTGACACGTATATTTGACGTGCAGGTGATACCACACGTACTACACAGGTTCACGGCTTTAGTTTCCATGGAAGGAGGGCCACTGCAGACATCTGTCACTCGAAAGAAGCCAAACCTGGATTTTTCGTGAGTTACTTCCAACTTACCTCTCCTTATCCTGTCCCTCTGTTGTTGCCTAGGGACGGCCCAGAATCGTTAAGGAGTACTAGGGAAGTGCTTGAATAGCTACCATGACTTTGTAAATGCAACATACCAACAAGATTGACGACTTTGGGTGGGATGATGAATGAAAGATTTTTGTTTGGGGTTTTGTGTTAATTCCACCTCAAAATGGTGAAACAAAAACCGCCGTGCGGATAAATAATTTCTCGGGCAAACATACATTTTTCATTTATTGTAGACAGATTAATTGGGTAAATAAATATCTTTTCAGCCGTTGGCGTATCGCTCAATTTCAATCTCTAACTCTCATTAGTGAACCGCTATTTTGTCTCGCTTTTCCGTATCTGCAAATACCGCATTTCAACACTTTGCGGATGTTGTTGGTTTTAATGTATCTTTTAAAGTTTACAGTCCTTGCATACATACAGACCCACCTCGGTGGCGTAGTTGGTAGCATGCCCGGTAACTGCGTCAGTAGTTCTTGGGTCGATACTGGGCCGAGGTGGTTTGTTTGTTGGTGTTTTAGGGCCCTTCAACTAACTACAAGGTCATTAGAGCCCCGTCCACAGCATAATTCTTATGCAGAGACTGCACAGACACTACACTAATGCGACGATTTTTGGGTAGTTAGCAGTACCCAGTTTTCCTAAGCCGCCACCCATGTCAGTACTAGCTGGGGTTGCGCTGCTTAACTTCAGTGATCAGACGAGAACTGGTGTGTCCAACGCGTTTCGCCGCTCCCAGCCTAGGTGAGTTGGCTTCTTTCGGACGAGAGAGAGAGATGGCCCGAGTGAGCCTTCTTTCGGATGAGAAGTAAAACCGAGGTCTCGTGTGGTGTACAATGGCAATTTGCACGTCAAAGAATCCTCTCTACTATGCAACGGGTAAATGAGGCAAAATTTCCAGGTGTAGGGGCTCGGTGGAGTGCCCCAACGAACAGTAGATCGACGATAAATAAGCATAGGGGTTACAGCTTTAGTCGGCAACCGGCTGCGGAAAAAAACAATGTCCTATATATCTCCCTTGTGTCCATTCGGAGGGACAAGATGAGTACCCGACCCTGCCATAGGTGGGAAAAGGGTTAGAAGCTGCTTTTGCTTTTTTAGTCCTTGCATTCATACATCGGGTGAGTCAGTGACGTTTTGAGACACCCAGTATATCTGTAAGGACCATCTCCCTTCTCTCTTCTAATTATTTACCGATTGTTACAGAAGTAATAACCCTTGGGACAAGGCTCTTAGACACATGGGTCGATGTAATTCAAATCATAATTGTTGGGCCTTAGAACCCCAAACAAACAGCAGCAAGCCATGACTTCTGACCGCCTATTGCCATAGGCGGGAAAAGGGTTAGGAGTTACTTTGGTGTCATCGTACAAATGTCCCACATGGGGTTACGGCTTTACTTCGCATCCGACGAAAAGCGTGCTGGGGGCGTCTCTCTCTATTTCCCGAAGGAAGCCACCCTCCTCGGACAGGATAGAACCTGAAACTCCTGATGCACTAGTCCGGCACAGAGGCGGGGTTAAAACGATAATTATATGTTAGAAATGCCCTTCGAATATATTGGACCGGAAAAATTAAAGGAGGCCCGTAAAACCCTCACTAAGTGGTGCCTGTTGTTATTATTGTTGTTGTTAGTCCTCATTGTTGAAAAGAAAATTACGGTTGTCAAGGAGAGCTGATAGCCTTAAACATTTAGGTTATAGATTACGAGGTATAATTTGGGATAAAAGTTCCCTCGTTTCGTTTTTAATTTATGATTACGGTTTTATATACATTTATATCTGTCACATGCGATTTAAACTCCTTTGGGTTTCGCGCGAAGTGTTTCCAGCACTAAAGTGGCCGAACTATTATTATTTTCAACTCGAAAATTCGCGTCATTTTGTACTTCCTGTGTATTGACCTTGTTTCCCATCCTGGGACCCATTTGTCCCGTTGGTATCCGAAACACGGCGAACTGTTCGGGAGGACGAAATTGTTACGAGCTCCTACATCTAACAATTTTGTTGATCCCTACATTTCTCTTTTTCGTGTAGAAAAGGTTGTATTACGGGCAGGTAACTTTATACCTTCCGGGCCACCATTGCTTTGTGTCTTATCTGACCAAATACTGGCCTAGTCCTGAGGAAAAAACTATCCTAGGTCAGGATTGAACCTGTACACCATAAATGAATATAGGCAGGAATGAATAGGGTGGAATATAGGCACTAGTCCTTTTTAGAGCCGAAGGGTGAAATTATCCCTGAAAATTGTCCGCAGATAGAAGTTAGGGTGACGGACAGGGGTTGTGGTCGCTGAACGCCAGCAAACGGGGCATTTCCCTTCCCCCTCCTCAATTTAAACGCCTTTGGGAATCCTGTGGTCACTGGGTAGCCAGGACACTCCTTGCCTTCTCCCTCCCCCAAGTTTCTCTACATCTGGGGATTTGAATTTCGGATCATCTGCATGTCTGGTGAATGCCCAGCTCATTAGGATACCAGGACTGCTACCAGGCTTTCCTCTTCTTCCACCACTTGAGAGGGTCGTTTGCACCCCACTCTCAGGCCTATACTTCCAATTGGGATGCTAAGACGGGCGTACCCCTCGCTTTACTCCACTCTTTGGCGAACATATCAACATCACGAATTGAAGAAATTGACGGTCCTGTGCAAGCCCATCATCATTTCTGAAACCCTTTCTCCCCTTGAAAGAGGTCTCAGGTATGACCCCTTTGACATGAAAGAGAGACCTTTCTACATGACCATGGTACATTTTCGGCATGTCTTTTTTTTCCACTTAAACCTACTATTTGTGTTGCCCGTCTTCTCCGCCCCTCCATTATCACACACCTTCCTCTTGTCCGAAAATTGTTGAGACCGACCACAAGGGAGAGGGGCCACCACCGTACGTCCAAATTAAACCCCCCCCCCCTCTCTCCCTCTCCACTTCCCTTCTCCACTAAACATTTGCTAATAACCGCTTACCTAGGTGTATATAAACACTTTTATGGATTGCGTGCTTACTCAAGAAAGGTAAAAATCTATTCGTCAGGTGAGACTTGAGTGAGGTAGAGAAAAGGGGGGTTATTCTTCGGTGTGGTCTTACCTGAGGGGTTAAATTGATAAATAAAATGAGCACATCTTTAACACGGCAACAACAAAAAACATGACTTCTACCATGAGGTGCTTGATGATACGAATGGAGCGCAGTTGTGTCAAATCTTTACTACTGATGGTGAAAGTGGGGTGAGGGAGGGCTAGTCAGACCAAAAAGTGGCCTGTAATTCACGGGAGAGTAGAGAGCCCCAAATGCGAGAGGAAGGAGAGGGGGGGGGGGGGTCAATAGTTGAAAGCGCCAGCTGGTGACATATTTTGGCAACTAACTTGGCACATATATGTCAAAGTATTTTTCTGGTTCTCAAAAATAGGTCCTAAAGCTTTGGTATTGGCTGGGGTGCATAGGTGAGGTGGGAATAGGAAAAAAGAAGGACAGGGGAGTGGTTGAGACTGACAAAGAGATGTCACACACTAAAGGTATGGGGGGGGGGCACTCTTTTAATTTACATCATATGAATGTTACCCATGTCAATTTTCCCCTCTCCTCCTCCTCCTGTCCCAAGTAGAGATCCATTCGGTCATGACTTCCTTATGGTGTTGCTCCATTTCAATAACAATGTGATGGCACAAGGGTAGGCAGGACACGAAATTTATTACTGAAGATGTTTTGTCAACATGTCCTATGTCTATACTAAGGTGATTAGAAATGTGAAAATAAAATGCGGTGGTGGGTGCGGGGGAGAAGGGTGAGAGGAGACATGAAAAGGGAATTTTTGTTAATGTGAGAGAAGAATGGATGAGCAATCAAACACCCCATAAGTATGAATGTAGTGCAAACACTGTATTGTCCCAACTTAGAATCCAGGTCAAGCAATTTGAGTAACAAGCTCCAAAGTGAAGTAGCGTAAAGCCAAGTCAGTAACTATATGGGTGTTCATTTAACCTCAGTAAACAGGCGCAATGGTTCAGCTTGGAACCGCGCTTTAGTATTGAGCTAAGTGACTGCAGGCTCGAGCCTGACTGGCTGTGCCTAGAAGCGTCTTGTTTCCCGGACGCTGAAAAGGAGCTTCACATTAGGGCGCTTTCTACCTTGCGCGCACCCCAACGGCGTAATTTCCAGGTGTAAAAGGGGAGTTGAGGCTTGAACGCGTGGTTACAGGTTCGATCCTGTCCAGGCCAAGGCTGATAAGGAAGTGCATCTTCCTTCTGTCCCGGATGGGAATTAAAGCTCGTGTGGTGTTAGCAACGTCACTGCTACTACTACTACAAGGAAAAGAACTCGGTCTAGGTGGAATAAAATAAAGGTGTAGGTTGGAACAATTCACAGGACCCACCCTCTTTTCCTGATGCGCCGATAAATTACCTTTAGCAAAAGACGGGCTGACGTTACACCCAATCCAGGTGCTATTTTCGGTAGACGGGATTGCAAGTCAACGTTCAATAACCATTTCAGGATTGAAATCCGAGTTGAAGGCCCATTTGGAACTTTATTTACCTGCAGCAAAAAGACAACCTGAGTCAGGATTTGAACCTGCGATCGTAACTCATGATGAAAGCGTGCTAACCATGAACCTATTGGGACAACAGTCGTGGGAAAAATATTTGCTGAATTATTTCAAAATTGAATGATTGTAATAAATAACATTTTTATCAGGGTGTAACTCGGGGCGACGGTCGACATGAATACCGTCTGTGTTTTGGAGGGGGTGTCATGAAGTAAATACAGTTGACGTACCCTCCCAGTCGACCCCAAAATGGCGATAAATTCCACACCTTGTTTTTTTTACTTCATATTGAGAGATATTAAAGTCAGTTTATTTTTTTGAAGTGGAAGAAATTTCTGTCGCAATTATTGGACGAATTTCTTGATAGTTTTACCCTCACCCCTCATGTCTCACATTCAGGTCGTTTAATAATCACCATCGTGTTAAGATTAGTCAGTAAAAATAAGCAGTGTAACAACATTAACAAAAGTGACGTCATCATCCCAGGGTGACATTTTTTTCTATTCAGTTGTTGTTATTGTCATTGCAGTTAACCTCGAAATGCAAATAGCCTCATATCTCTGGCGTTCCTAGGGTCTTTCATTGCCCCTCATTGAACTCGTCTGCTTATGTAGCCTCCACTTAATAGCGTATTTCATTCTTGAGTTCATAGGTTCGATCCTCACAGACCGAATCCGACAGGTGACAGACTTTCAATTCTGCACTTAGGTGTACGCCCTGACCTTAAAGAGTCAGTAAATAGCATTACCAAGCTGTTCCCTTGTCCCATTTCCGAAACTTTCTAAATGTCTCTGGCTTTATCCTATTCCTTCTCCCACCTTGTTCTTTACCCATGGGGCCGCCTCGGCGGTTGGCTCGTGAGGAGGTTCGATCCCTTCTGAGACAGATTTTTTTTGTACGAGAGGGCTCGATCCTGTTTCAGACTGGAACTCAAGCGAGAGGTGATTGGTAGTTGAGGTATATGGCGTCGGAAGCGGCGAGTTGCGCTGGACACACCAGTTCTCGTCTGATCACTGAAGTTAAGCAACGCAACCCCAGTTAGTACTGACGTGGGTGGCCGCTTGGGAAAACTGGGTACCGCTAGTATCAAGAAATCGTCGCATTAGTGTAGTGTCTGTGCAGTCCCTGCATCAGAACTACACAGTGGACGGGGCTCTAATGACCTTGTAGTTGAAGGGCCCTAAAACACCAACAAACAAACAAGTATATGGCGTCCGTCATCTGTGAACCCTGTGTTAAGCGGAAGACGCGGCAAAGTTCCTAGGTGTAGAGACTCCATTCCTGAAATCCTAATAAGGCCACCCGTTAGAACTAAGACGTTAGGTAAATAACTCCTTACTTAGTGGGATGTCTTTTGCCCCTCCTCCTTGTTACCGGTATCTTCTTCCTCAGGTCTGAACGATACTAGTTAGTGCCCTTTGACCTTCGCCGTAATGTGTTCTTCGTGTGGTGTAGTCTCACTGCACCTTCGTCGCCTCCAACACTTCTAATTCTAGTAACCCCTCTCTTTTTTTCTTGTGCCACTTGAAATTTAAGTAACCGCCCACGAAGAGAGGTCCTAAGTGTCGTTTTTGTGTAAAAAAATTTTTTGAGAGAATAAAAGACCCCCACGTTTCAGAGCAACCTTTACCCTTACCCTCCCCTGTCCTCTTCAGTTCCTCTCTTAACCTTGCACACTTCAGCTACATGCAATAAAACAGGATATGGCCATGCATATAAAAATTCAAATGGGACATTTACAATTCAAGCCTCTGATTCATTACTAAAAGCATTTCCGTTGCTGATGTAACGGAAAGGGAGAGTGTTGCACATAGTCCTTGCTTCATAATGAGAAATACGAGATCGATCCTGGTCGCCGGTAAAGGTATTTTTCAGTTTATCTAACATAAACAGCCCACTTCGGTGGGACAGTGGCCCATGCTCGGTATCTGCGTCAGTGGTTCTACGTTCAATACTGGACCGCCTTGTTGGTGTTTTAGGGCCCTTCAACTACAAGGTCATTAGAGCCCCGTCCACTGTGTAGTTCTGACGCAGAGACTGCACAGACACTACACTAATGCGACGATTTTTGGATACTAGCGGTACCCAGTTTCCCAAGCGGCCACCCATGCCAGTACTAGCTGGGGTTGCGTTGCTTAACTTCAGCTACTGGATCGAGGTGGGTTGGATTCTTTCTGGGCTGGACTCTCCGAGTGCGCGCCTTCCTTCGGGTGAGAAGTAGAACCGAGGCCCCGTGTGGAGTATGAAGGCATTTGCATGTAAAGGAACCTTCTCTACTATGCAACGGGTAGATGAGGCAAAATTTCCAGGTGTAGGAGCTCAGTGGAGTGCCCCAACGAACAGTAAACCGACGATAAATAAGCAGAGGGGTTGCAGCTTTTGTCGACAACCAGCTGCGGAAAAACACTGTCCAATATATCACCCTTGTGTCTATTCAGGGGGACAAGATGGTTAGGTTATGGTTAGAGAACAACAGAAAATTGGTAGAGGGTGAATATGACGTCATATTTTTGAAAACCATTTATTGAAATATTTCCTGCGGGTTCCAGATGCCTGGCTGGGGTGCCCCCAGTCAGAGCATGTTTAGTAGACCCGCAGACGCGACCCTGTCATAGACTGGATCAGGGTATGATGATGATGAAAGTGCACAAGTACGCCGCCTTCTGAGCGACAATGAGGTTCTCTCTCTCTCTCTCTGAAACAAGGGTGCCAAAGGAGTAAAGTGGGTTAAAGGGCACCCTTCTGACAACGGAAGTAAGCCGTGATGCCGTCCTGCCACGAACATTGGACACCCTAGATATGACGATGTGATTGCGCATGTGTGATTCACATCTAACTAGGAATGTAGTGACGTCATACAGAACACGCGTGTTCTATTGGGAAAAAATTTTAAAAAAAAGAACGCCATGACGTGTAGTACAGAATGATGGCGGAGAAACGTTCGAACAGTCTGTTGTATACCGGTATATTATAACAAAATGGACAACTGGTCAACTGTCCGAAAAGTTAACTCCAGGCCAGTGACGTAATAAAAGTAATCGAGTCATCCATCGCCTTTCTGAATTGCCATTTAAACAGCGGAGACAGGAATTGTTGGGTATTAATCTATAATTCTTCGCGTTCTCCAGGCGTCAAGCCCATTATTACGGTAATCACATATTATTTAAACTTACTGCTATTTAAAATTAATAAGCAGTCTTTTAATTAGAATGGCTAATATACATGTCAAGTCTAAAGATAAGTTAAATTGAAAATTTCCTAATGTAAAAGCTTTTTTGGCGATGCGAACTTGTGTAGTGAGCGAATGGAGAGTACAGTCATAGGAGGGTCCTTCAAGAATTACTAAGTAACCTCTTCACTGTATGGGAGGATAAGGATGACAGTTGCAAAATTGCAGTTCAGTTATCCCCAAACGCTTTAACAGCGTAGATTTATTTAACACGTGCATGGTTCCCGATTCAACAAGGGATAATACCTCGAATGTGAATTACAACTGTTTCTGCCAAGTAACCTCGGAATTTGAATGTAGAGAAGAGTAGGATATGATGACGCTATCCTTCTTGCTCTACCTTTTAATTCTGCATATCATAGGTTGAAAGGCGGAGGAAAATTTGGAAGGAAACGGAATAGCAACAGAGAGAAACAGTGGGCAAGAGGCCAACTATGGAAGGTACAATAACGTGACATCCGCTCCTCTTTTAAGAGGAGGACATATTCTGCTCACCTTTGATGCATACCACATATTTTTTTCTTCCTAGAGGCGAACGGGTGAAAAAGGTGCAAGAGGTAAAGTACTTAGGATCAACGTTCCAAAGGAATGGGGAGATAGACTCGGATGGGACCCATAGAATCAATGGGGATGGTTGAAGTGGAGACAGGCAAGTGGACTCCTGTGTGATAGGTAGGTCCAAATCAAGTCGAAAGGGAAGTTTTACAGGGCAGTGGTGTCGATAGGGACTACGCAATGGACAGGGTTCTAACGACCGTTGTAGTTGAAGGGCCCTAAGACACGAAACGAAAAAAAATCAGAAATTCATTGCTGCACTGCTGTTTTCATCATGGCCTGTGATTGATAACCCTGTGAGTTTAGCCACTTTGTGGATACATACGAGTTTTCAAACTTAAAATCAGCTCCTCAGAACTTCTGTCTGCGTGTATAACAAGTGCTTGGAGAATTCCTTTATGGTGTGGCACTTTTTTTCTGTGAGGGAGTATATTTGTGTGTTTGTTTAGGTCACTCACCAAAATCGACTCTCTCTCTGTATACACTGAGTATGGTTCACGCCCACCTCAGACACGCACACTCATATACACACACATAAACAAAAAAAAAATATTATTTGCCAGGGAGAGAATGTGTGGATAAAAAAAATAAAAAAAAAATTTTTTTTATATCGGTTTTGACGACTTGGTAATTTTTTATTACTATGTCGCAAACACGTTGTGTGTCCTTTTCGCCCGCTCAAATAAAACTTAAGGAAGTGGTTATTTATTATCTTTGATTAGTCCACTGTACACACGTAACAATTTTCGACCAGATTTTGTGCAATTTTTTCCCTTCCTATTATGTGTGTGTATATGTACCTACAGCTGTAGAAAGACCTTTAAGAAGTCAGTCATTTGTTGATGGTTAGTTAAATAATTAAAAGCTATATTTCTTTTTTTTTGAAATCTATTGTCTTCATTCACCTACCGGGTTGCAGGCGCCGTTTCTCAAGTTCAATTTGTAAATTAACGGGAATTCTTCTAACTATAGGCATTAGTTTGCAGTAGTACCCAAAAGTTTCAATATATCACCATCATCTTGACTGTATGTCCTTTATTTATCTGCAAAGAGTAAAAAAAAAAAAATAATACAAATCAAATGCGTAGGCCAACCCAGTCAGAGGCTTGAACTTGCCATCTATAGATTAAAGGAGAGAGGCATCACGTATCTATATCCGTCATTTTCCCTGTCACATCAGGGAAAACCATTGACCTCAGCAAGTGGCGAACCTGGTTACTTTGGGTTCAATAGAAGCAACCGTACTCTGCTAATTGCTCATCATCACCATTCCCTTTATACCACCTGTGGGAGGGTCGGTTCTGCGGGTTCCCATCGTCTGCGCATCCCCACCAGGTTCCCATCCACTCAACACTATCATATATCCCTTCGTACAACCAGCTCCCACATCTGCTTAGGTTTTCCTCTGCTCCGGAGCGGCTCTACTGCGTTGGGCACACCATTTTTGTTTGACCACTGAAGTTAAGCAACGTAACCCCAGCTAGCTCTAGCATGGGTGACCGCTTGGGAACACTGGATACTGCTAATACCCAAAAATCGACACAACAGCGTAGTGTCTGTGCAGGCTCTGTATTAGAACTACACAGTTAATGGGTCTCTAATGATCGTTGCAGTTGAAGGGCCCTAAAACACCAAGGAAACAAAGAATCCTCTGCCCCAGGTACTTCTAATAATCTCCATCTCTGTGATGGACTTAACCAGCTCATCCTCCCCTCCTATCATCATGGGCGTTTGCGGCTTATTGCGTTGGACACACCATTTCTCGTCTGATTACTGGAGTTAAGCAACCCAACCCCAGTTAGTACTAACATGGGTGAGCGCTTGAGAAAACTGGGTACTGCTAATACCCAAAAATCGTCGCATTAGTGTAGTGTTCGTGCAGTCTCTGCATTAGAGCTACACAGTGGACGAGGCTCTAAGGACCTTGTAGTTAAAGGGCCCTAAAACACCAACAAATCAAACAGTGGCGTCACTAGGGGGAGTGCGGGCCGCACCGGGTGATACCACTCGCACCATGACAAATGGGGGAGGGGCGAATTGCGTTGGACACACCAGTTCTCGTCTGATCACTGAAGTTAAGCAGCCCAACCCCAGCCAGTACTGACATGGGTGGCCGCGTGGGAAAACTGGGTACTGCTAATACCCAAAAAATCGTCGCATTAGTGTAGTGTCCGTGCAGTCTCTGCATTAGAACTATGCTGTGAACGGGGCTCTAATGACCTTGTAGTTGAAGGGCCCTAAAACACAAACAACAACAACATGAAAAATGGGGTGACACCAAAGCAGAAGAAGCGGTTTTTTTTCGGGAGAGGGGTTGACACCAACCCTAGCGACGCCACTGATTGTCCCTATTTCGAAATATTATACAGATGTAAGGGTGGTCCTTGAACCGGAAGAACAACATTTAGGGCGAGTAATGGCCGACAACATTATAAGAAAGTGATTGGTTCTCGTGCATTTTTCTAAGCTAGCGGGAAATACGTCATAATGTTCTACAGTGTTTAATTTCTTTTTTTTTCTTTGCATTCGAATAAAAAAATGGCGTCGGGGACGATCACTCGCAAAAGTCAAAAAAGGGGATGGACAAAACAAAGCAATTTTGAGTGACCAATGACGAATAGCTTTTTATAAATGCGGCAGAGTAAGATGATACTGAAGAATCTTATCGAAATAATACATAAATGGAATTTTCGTAGCGGACTGAAGAAATGTACGTACGAGCATTTTGATATGTAAGTCTACATGTCATGTTCCTAATATATTGATCGATGATTTTGATGTTGCCTTCAACATCACGAACACCGCTCGCTGTTTGTCATCCACTCATCATCTGTAGGCGGGTTTCTTCGTCTAAATACGAATAGTAAGATACAAAAATATGCCCGAATTGTAAAAATAATAGCCAGCGGTGAGCAAATATGCGCGCGCAAGTGTTTTCTCCTATTTTTTTTTGTTAGAATACAGTTACGTGTTTCTCCATCTCGACTGTTGATGACATATGTGGCATCAACCTGCTGCAATATATTTGTCTGGTAGGGATGGGGGGTGACCACAAGGAAAAGATGATGAATTGTCCCGTACGGGTACGTAGAACTGGGAGGTGTAATAATGGCATGTGTGATCACTTGGCTTGCATCGTAATGCAACCACCATTACCCTCACCTCGCCCCCCTCTTCACTCCCGAAGAGAATAACAAGTTCAGGGTTAAAGGTGTAAATTATTGTTCCAGTGTCACTTATGGTCTGCACAGTGTGTGGTGGTGGGTCATAGAGACACATGACATTATGATCTGGTAGATGGTCGATAACTGTCGAAAGAGGTCGTTTACCCTGCCTGCTCATTCTGCTTCACCCAGGTGAACAGACGCACAATCGGACACCTGTCGAGCATTTAGATTAATATACACGTGTAATTTAAGCATGAAAGTGTAAGTAACTCATATCAATAACTTCATAATTTCAACTGTTTTCTGCACATTCATTCAGGTGTGAGTGGGTAGTAAAAGTGCTCGCCATGGTAAGGATCGAACCTACGCACAATGATTGATTATTGATCGGTTTTGTTTACTTAATGTCGGTCTGCCTGCTACTCTAGAAGTTATTTATCAACAACGGGAAGGAGGTGAGGCCGAGCTCTCACACCTGAGAATTTTATAGATCTAGCATATATCGACATAGAAAGGGTTCTTCTTCGGGAGTCGAGACATCGTAACGTCACAATTAGGGGTGCTGTCTTTCTTACTCTAAATAAACACCTATGCTAGATGGGTTTGCCCTTAGCTATTAAAGTGCAGAACACTCTACTAGCCCTGCCGGATCGATTCTTAAGTTCCAGATTACAAGTTCGATCCTGACGGAGATGGATAGTTGGCTTCTTTACCAGGCGAGAGGGAAAGAAACTCCAAGAGTCCCATTCAGCGAATGGGGCGTCTTCGACCGTGTAGTATGTACGATGTCCCCACGTTAAAGACCCCTTTTTTTTGGAGGGCAAAATTTTACCGTGGAGGTGAGCAAAATTTTCAGGTGTCGAATGTCGCTAATCTCCTACATAAGTAGGCCGACATTAAACAACCAAATAAACTAAACGCTACAAATCATGGGTCAGCATTGGCTAACTGTTAATCGATTTTAACCTCAGCTCTTTTCGTGTGGTCGGTCTCCTGTGATGGGACAGGACCGGAATTTCTCTCGTTTGATTTCGGAAGTAGTTCGGGAGTTTTTTATTTTGTTCATTTTAATTTTTTTTTTAAATTGTCCGATTTTTTTTATAACTCTATATTAATGTAAGTTGTAGGGGATAGTGGTTGGCAGTTTGGAGGGGTGGGGGAAGCAAAACGGGGCACACCGATGAATTGACACGGGATGACGGCCTTGGGTTCAATTTACGATTGTGTTGTTGATCCCCTCCAATAAATACAAGCGACACCGATGATTGAGGGCTTTGTCAGGGAGAAAAAACCCAGCAACAATAGCAACAAGAAATAAAAAAAAATGTCTGCTGCTGGGGGAAGGAGGAAGGGTGGCTGAGTTAAGGTGTGTGGGGGTGTAGGCATTGGTTGGAAGGGAATATATGTGGAGGGTGTGCCATTGATGGTAAGGTATTAAACTCCGCATGGTGCAAACAAATTTTTACCGCTCCAAATCCTTCAACTGTTTACATAAAGGTTATACTATAAACTGCCATTAAGCACTACGAAGTTTTTATTTAGTATGTCCGCTGATTGTATATGATTATTTCTCTTAAAATAGTATGTGTGTATATATTTGTAATAATAATAATAAATATGTAGAATGAGTGAGAGAGAGAAAGGTGCATGTTCTGTTTAGAAAAACTAACAACATCTACTAGTGAGTTTAGCAAATAATTTATGTCTGACAAATATATTGTGTCTATATGTATTATATAGCGTGTCTATATATACACACACACTACAATACACACATCTAAGGGTTTCATATCACATAAAATCGAGTTTCATTTACAGTATTCATTTACCGATTTACCGTGATATACATAGAGGGGTAAAGGGGTGAGTGAGGTGGACAGTCCTGGTTGATGGAGAAATGCGCAGGTAAAGCTCCAACTGCAGTTCGTCACTGTGGAATTGAACCCGGGTACCTTGGATTAACTGTCAAGTAACTAACCATAAACTAAAATGCGCTCTCTTTTACATTGGGTACAACCAAAGAAGTCGACAGCAGTCTAGTGCGTTGTGAATTTGTTTGTTTGTTGGTGTTTTAGGGCCTATCAACTACAAGGTCATTAGAGCCCCTGTCCACAGTGTAGCTCTAATGCAGAGACTGCACAGACACTACACTAATGCGACGATTTTTGGGTATTAACAGTACCCAGTGTTTCCAGTACTAGCTGGGGTCGTGTTGCTTAACTTCAGCGATTGTACGAGAACTGGTGTGTCCAACACAATTCGCCACTCCCTGCGTTGTGAATCCCAGGCTCGGTCCCCGGCACAACAGACTAATTTCCCTCAAGGTGCTAATGAAGAAGAAGGGTATAACCAAATGTTGAATTAAGGTTTATATGGTCCTCTAGGCGGAATGGTTAAAATTGACCTCTTATGAAGGTTGCCCCTCCCCCCCTACCAACACTGAAATCAGCGGAAAATAACACCAAGTCTTTCCGACTGGCCTTTATGTAAATATCGGCACTGGGAGAAATACAGGTGCGGTCTACAAGCTCAGTCCGGGAATTGGAGTCGGTGTGCCTGTAGGTCAAGTGGATAGTGAGTCAATATGGTTATTGTGCAACTGTCACCCCCCCTCTCTCCTAAAGAAGAGGCGCATTTCTTAATCTAAATGGGTCTTTTTGTCACCCCCCCCTCTCTCTCTCTCTCTCCTAAAGAAGAGAGGGAGTGGCGAATTGCGTTGGACACATCAGTTCTCGTCTGATCACTGAAGTTAAGCAGCACAACCAGGGCTGTAACTAGGGCGTGGCGTAAGTTTTTTGTCATTATTGGGTTACGGGCAAGCGAAAGTTAGACACTTGCCACAGGCGCTTCATATCCCCGTTACGGCTCTGAGCACAACCCCAGCTGCTACTGACATGGGTGGCCGCTTGGGAAAACTGGGTACTGCTAATATCCGAAAATCGTCGCATTAGTGTAGTCTCTACATAAGAACTATGCTGTGGACGGAGCTCTAATGACCTCGTAGTTGAAGGGCTCTAAAACACCAACAAACAAACAATCCTAAAGAAGAGGCGCACTACTTAATCTAAATGGGTATTTCTTAAACTGTAGTCCTGGGATCTTCTTTTCCTGCTGCTGATCTCTGACACCCTTTTAACTTATTCAGGACTGGTTCCAAGCTAAGCACGAAAGTAATGGCACTAAATCGGACTTTGAGACGGTTCAATAAACGAGCCCCTATCGGAGGAGAGTAGAGGAGGAGTGACATAAATCTTTGAGCCGGATCTGAACTGGCCCATCATGAGTTCAAGACTGTCAACCATGGCAGCTACCGATGGAAATATTTTTCGTGGAACTCAATAAATTGGGGCGTGTAAAGAACGTTTAACACCTGCGGTTAGTTATCTGTACGTCACTGGTGCATCACAGATGCACATAACCCCTCCTCTCAAGTCATACCTGTCTGTTGTCAAGTCACGTGAAAGGTGGACAGACATCAGTGGGGTTGATGATGATAACTGTGACTCATCTCGGACTACCTAAGTTGCGCTCTCTGTCTCTTTCTCTTGATAGTGTCTACTCTTAGCCCGCCTCTTCCTACTTGTCCTCCAGCCTCTCTTTATCTTGTTTTCATACAACGACTGACGGCACTTATGTCTACTAAAAATATTAAATAGAGTATATCAAAAAACTGCGCGGTTACTTACTTTATGGTCATAGGTGATTGTACGGTAGCCTCCTAATGTTCTATGTCTACCTTTATGATATCAAAAAAAATATAATCATTTAATTGTTTCTTTTTCTTCATGATATCACTCAATTTCCTGTCAAGATAAATCATCTGACAAAAATAAAAATTCATTCATCAGTTGTGAAAACACATTTTAACTTTTTACAGGTATCTTTCACTACGGTGGCTGAGAGTCTTATGTCAGGGTTTGTAGATTGTCTCGTGACGTAACAGACCCCCACACTCAGATATTTCTTCCTGAATAACGGAAGGCACACTTTGGAAGGTGGGATATCTAGAGCTATCCCCACTCTTCCCCCCCCCCCCCGCCAATTTTGGCAGCTCATTTCGTATTTTGCGAATCCCCCCTATTAGCGCTCTCTTTCGTTCAACTTGTAGCGGAGCGCAAAATAGCGCTAGAAACTCCCACGTGCTCTGCGATAGCCATGTGTGATATCATCTAACAAATTAACCTGAACGTCAATTTAAAGGTGCGCCCTGTAGAAAATTCCGTAATCGGCTGCACCAGCACTAGTTATGTGAAGCAACTCCTAACCCTTTTCTCGCCTATGGCAGGGTCGGCTACTCATCTTGTCCTCCTGAAGTGATGGTAGCGGTAAATTGCGTTGGACAAGCCAGTTCTCGTCCGATCACTGAAGTTAAGCAACGCAACCCCAGCTAGTACTGACATGGGTGGCCGCTTGGGAAATTGGGTACTGCTAATACCCAAAAATCATCGCATTGGTGTAGTGTCTGTGCAGTCGCTGCATAAGAACTACACTGTGGGGTCCTAAGTTGAAGGGCCAACAAACAACAACAAAAGTGATATATTGTAAGCAGCCAGGCATCTTAAATACGCGGGCCATATGCGGCCCACGATGGTCTTTCGTGCGGCCCGTAGAGAATTATAGGCACATTGGAAAAAATTGACAGTAAACGTATAGGTTAACGTTTTGTCCAATTAAATTCTATATAAAACGTTACTGTCAGGGCCCGCTTGGGGGGAGAGGGTGCAACCCGGGCATTATTCCGGGGCGCCATTTTGGCTGTAAGTGTGAGAAAACTGCTGCTTGAACTTGAATTATATTCTTAAGGGGACGGCAACTTGTCTTTTTGTCCGGGGTGACTAAGCGCTAGAGCGGACCCTGGCTGTATGTATTTCATAATTTTAAAAATGGACACAGCACTTATTTATATAGGTAGTTTACACATAACTTAGGTCATAGTGCATGCGGCCCGCAGAAAGTTTCATTGTTGTAAATACGGCCCTCCGATAAAGTGAATTTGAGACCACTGTTGTAGAGCGTTTTTCCGCAGCCGGTTGCCGACCAAAGCTTAAAGTCAGTGGCGTAACTTCAATTGTTGCGCCCGGTGCAAGAGGCATTCGAAGCGCCCTTCCCTGTTGCTTGTCCTGATCTAACATGGTAAGGCACTTTTTATTTGCCGTAAAGTCGTTGTGCTGACAATTAATTGGTAGCGGCGGCTGATTTCTAGCAGGGCGGACAAGGCGCCCGCCCCAAGGTGGCGCTTTGTCAGGGGCATTTGACCCCCCCATTGCCCTTACAAAGCCACTGCTTAAAGTGTTTATGTGATTAAACATGGGTTCCACTTGTTAGGGGCTTTTATATTACTCTCTGGTTGGACATAAATTAGAGATCGAAATTACGAGACGGAAAGAGAAGTTTCGAATGTGGTGACCCCAACATTCATACGTTTCACTGACACCTGCGTGCTGAGACAACTATAATTTAATGCTAAAGGTGTTTTTATCCCCTCAGTTGATTTACCTAATCAATTATCACGCTTTTCGACACGAAGAGAAGCACACAGGTGACACAATTGAGTGAAAAAAAGGTGACGGACAGGACCTAATATTCGGAACTGGTCAATGGAACGTACAGATAATGATCACAAGAGGAAATACACTGCACATCAGTCCTGTCGTCCCTACACATCTTTCCAATAAATGTAATTTGAGTTTTGAACTAAAAAGTATTGCTACCTCTGTTATAGAGTTAAAATGTTGACCTACTGTAAGTGGTAATCGCATTTTTTTTCTTTGGTTTCTGTCCACCAGTTCTTGTCCATAGCACACGTCTACCCCTAGACGATCGTCACCGTAATGGTGCGGTTGGATTTCAGGACACGACCAATGAACCAATATCCTTTTGGGTATTGCATTATCTGCGAAAACAAAAATCAGATGAAGCAAGGAAGGTAAGAGACAGCAAACGACAATTTCTGAAAGTTATTTACTTTGTTTAATTGATGGACAATGCCAATGGTCGAACGCTGGCCAGCACTAGTTTTCTATAGTCCAGATTGGAAGTTTTGAGGTTACTCTCTAGGGAAGGTAGCCACTAGAAAATGAAACTGGTAAACTTGTTTTCGGTTTCGGCCAGTAGTCAGCCAAAATAAAAGCGTTGTTTGTTGTTGAACGTTTTCTTCGTTATACACGTCGTTGTTGTTGAGCGACTGACGCCAGCCATTTTCGACTTCGGAAGACATTTTCTAAAGCTTTCAACTTAACAGTTTATGGCTGTTCGTATACTACGTCATCGAATTATGCATGGCGGATGGGGGAAATTTGACTCTATATTGTCGGACTTACATTTTTTTGCGTTTATATTCCCCTTGCCCTATATATTGTAGCTTCTCCAAGGATGTTTAATTGAAAAAAATTATGCGTAGGCCACTTTATCGAATCAACGATGGATAACAACATTTGAACGACCCTCTTTTATTACCCAGGAGTCATTAGAGTGTCAACATGGAGGACTGAATCTTGGAAATTAAAGGTATAGGAAAATAAAACTTATTAAATGCTGTTTATAAGGTATCATAGACTTCTTTCTCCCTTTTATTCGCGTCACAAATGAATTTCAGTATTTTGAGAAATTAAAGTTCTCGGATGACGAGTACCAATTTTATCGCATGAGTCATGTCAAGAAAGTAATCGAATGCGATAGCGGTATCGTTTATCTAAACAACAACAACAAAAAAAATAATAACATTTCATAATTCTCATAAACCTAATTCTCCACCTCCTCTTTTCTTCTGAGGGTTCTTTGGGTTTGAAACAAGATAAAAGGGACATGAACCTTCATTACCCTATCTGTTTCCCTACTTTTCTAAATTGTTCCCACTCCTCGCAACATAATCGTTGTCGTCGGCTTATCATGCTATGACGTAACTGCTCGCCGACGACAAAGAACTGCGTGTTGTTTATTGAAAGTTTAAATGAAATTACGATGATGATAACAGGTGCGATTCCCGCTCTTCTTAAAACTAATAATATCAGAGCTGCTTATATATACCAGTATCATCAGTCCCTTATCCTGCCTGTGGCTGGATTTCTGTTGTTGTTTGTTGGTGTTTTAGGGCCCTTCAACTACAAAGGTCATTAGAGCCCCGTCCACAGCATAGTTGTTATGCAGGGACTGCACAGACACTACACTAATGCGACGATTTTTGGGTATTAGCAGTAACCAGTTTTCCCAAGCGGCCACCCATGTCAGTACTAGCTGGAGTTGCGCTGCTTAACTTCAGTGATCAGACGAGAACTGGTGTGTCGAACGCAATTCGCAGCTCCCTGGGTTGTCTGTGGGGAGATGCCGGCCTACCCCACTTGTCCCAACATCACATTATACTGTACAACCAAAATAGAAACTTTGGCAGGTAAATTAATGCTTTGTTGGTTATAATATTGCATGGTGTCTGACCTATTGCACAGTAACAATAAGCAATCCAAAGCTGAAGCTTTAGGCAGGCATTCGTTTATGTAACATAATCTTCACATATTGGACTCGAGTTTTTCAGGTTTGGTGGACAACCAGGTGACATTGAACACCAGAACGCGTAACTACACAATATTTATCTCATATAAGGCAGATATTTATTCAGTCAATATTTCCTGTGGGTTCCAGACGCCTGGTTGGGGTGCTCTCAGTCAAAGCATGTTCAGTGGGCCGGTAGACCCGATCCTACCACAGGCGGGATATGGGTATGATAATGATGAAGGCAGAAAATCTTTAGGCCCCCCCAACTCCGCGATCAGCGAAAGATTGGAGGAAACCTTGATCAGGAATAAAAAAATGCGAGCTTTGAGTTCAAAACACAAAGGGTTCTCTGAGGTGTGTGATTTTTAACATCTTTGCCATAGAAAGTTAGTTTTCGATATGCTTTTGCAGTTAGATATGAAGTCTCATATCAGTCAAATTAACGAGTGAAATTCATCGTATATTTGTGACGAATAATGCTAGATAGAGAACTAAAAGTGATAGACATCTACTTTTTTTTTTAAATCCCTTCATTTTATGAATGGCCCTTGACGTTTGCGCGCGCGCGAAATGTTTTTCGAACGCAACGCGAGCAAGTGTTCTACGAAAGATTCTTTTTTGGAATGGCTGAGGTAAGACGATTCACTTCCCGCTTAATTTTACTTGAAAAATGGACATATTTTGTCATAAGATTTCGCTTTTAACATTTAAGTCAGATACTGGGTAAGAACCTATAAAGAATATAAAACCAATTTACAAGGTATTATCATCTTTGCAGTTGGCTACAGTAGCAAAGATAGAACTCCACATCATACAATTTCGAACGAGTAGTAAAACACAGGTTGATATTCGATATCCATTTCATTAAAATAAACAAAACTGCGCAAAGACAAGAAAAAAAAGTGAAGCTTATCATCGTCGAACTTTATACACGTTAAATAATTTATCATTTATACATAAACATCATCAACTAGTAGTAGTTTCTCACTCTCTCTACCTCTTGTCTTTGTTTACTATTTATTGTTTTGTAGATACTGCACTGTTTTATATCTAATGTCTGAAAAGAAAACATTTAAAAAAATTTCACTTTCGCTGACAAATCTACAATTACACATTGATATAAAAACACTCCGATCTCTAAAATAATATCTTTTACCACACATTCAATGACCTCAATTTAGTGGTAGTAGTACAGTTTCGTAGTCTATTTTAGTAAGGCATTTGTCTCGTAAGTTGTCGATTACGAGTTCGATTCTCAACCCCGGTAATGCTAATGATAGTTTCTTTATCATTTTTAGTAAATGTTATGGAGGGTTATCATGTTTTACGTACGTATAAAGCTGATTGTTTCTTCGGGGTGACAAAGACGAAAATAGGGAAGGAAACATAGATATTGGACACATGGCTAAAAAATCGATCTCAAACCAAGGGGGCAAATTGTCCTCCACTTGACAGCAACTATCTTCGATTATTAGAGATATTTTCCAGCTGCTTCAGTGGCATGATGCAGACTTGAGAACAGGGCAAAAGAGTATACCTACCTTAGTGAATCAACACAGTTGACACCTGCACTAAAATTAATAATAATGAGAAGTGATTAGAATGGTTGAGTTGGCACAAAAAATATCAATTATTCTCGCCACTTCCTCCTTTCTTCTCCCACGTCCCCGATAAATGCAAAAAAAAAAAGATATTATATTGCGCAAAAGTCGGAGATTAGATAACCAACCATGTGTCCCAATTAGACCATTGTTGAATAACAATCAAAATATAATGCAGTGTATATTCCATGTACTGTATATACCGTACTTATTCTAATTAACAGCGCCCTCTAATAAACGGCACACTGTCTATTAAAGGTACTGAATTCATCATCATCATACCCTTATCCCTCCTGCGGTAGGGTCGGGCCTGTGGGTCCCCGGAACATGCTCTGACTCGGGGCACCCCAGCCAGGCATCTCGATTATTGTTGTTGTTTGTTGGTGTTTTAGGACCTATCAACTACAAGATCATTAGAGCCCCGTCCACAGTGTAGTTCTTATGCAGAGACTGCACAGACACAACGCTAATGCGACGATTTTGGGGTATTAGCAGTACCCAGTTTTCCCAAGCGGCCACCCATATCAGTACTAGCTGGGGTTGCGTTGCTTAACTTCAGTGATCGGGCGAAAACTGGTGTGTCCAACGTCTGGAACCCAAAGGAATATTGGCTGAGTTGTCTAGAGGGGGTGCCTTATTGAAAGGGGGGCCCTTCAATTATTATTAGGAGGGGGCACCCTCCAATAAACGGCGCAACAAAAAACCTTTGAAAAAAAAAAGAAATAAATAAACGGCGCGCCGTTTATTGGAATAAATACGGTATATATTTCGTTTAATAACTTTCTTAATGTGGATGTGGTTCTATTTATCATAGAATTGGGTGCTTTTATAATTTAATTATTTTTTTTACTTTGAGAAAATGAAAACTTGTAAAGAATCTATTGATATATTCCAAGTCGTCCTTAATGTGTGTGTATTGTTTTTGTTGTGTAGCGCATAAAAGGGCTGTCTCATGCCGTCTTAAATATTCATGAAGCAATGTCTGCAACTGAAATATAAAACGGAAAAAAGGAGCGAGTGATTTCAACGGTTCGATTTCTCTACCCTACTATAAATAAGTAAAAAAATTCGTTCATCTATAAATATAAACACACAAGGTAAATCTTAAGATAAATAACGTTATATATTTCTTTACAATTCCTATATATAAGTAAGAAGACGGTCTTAGAAACAATCGACGATGAGTAGTAGAATAAGAATAATCTATTGTTGTTGATCCCATTTCTTGATTATTGTTGCATATAAAGCGATATACCGACAAGAGACAGAGAAAGAGAGAAACCTATTTAATACAACAGGTCTTCTTCCTCTCCTTCTACTCACCCTTATCTCTTTAAAATTTTAAGGCTCTATAAACTTCAACTATACGTGGTAATCGTTGGTTCGATTCCTGATAAAGGTGATTGGAGCTTTTTCTTTAATTGTCAAACAGCAAAGGCCTAAAATGAGGTGGGGGCGTCTTATTGCGTTGGACACACCAGTTCTCATCTGGTCACTGAAGTTAAGCAACGCAACCCCAGCTAGTACTAACATATGTGGCCCCCTTAAGAAAACTGGGTACTGCTAATACCCAAAACTCGTCGCATTAGTGTAATGTCTGTGCAGTTCCTGCATTAGAACTATGCAGTGGACGGGGCTCTAATGACCTTGTAGTTGAAGAGCCCTAAAACACTAACGAAACAAAAACGATTTTTACATTGGGTACAATTCAAAGTCCTGCCACGATTTCTCCTAAGGCGTGTTGTGTTTCATGGGTCCAGCAGACGGAAAACTTGTTGGAGGTCTCTCTCGTACTCAAAACAGCCGCCCAATTTCGACCAGGGCCGAACCTGAAATCACCGACGAACTAGTAGAGCACGAGCACATGCCTTAAGGCAGTGGTTCTCAAAGTGTGTTCCGCAAAAAATTTAATGAACAAATGCAATGGAGAGATACTCTGATGTGACCCGCAGAATCAATGGGGGAGGGGGGGCGTCACTGAAGTGGAGACAGGCAAGCGGAGTCCTGTGTGATAAGGAGGATCCCAATCTAGTTGAAAGGGAAGTTCTACAGGACAGTGGTTAGACCAGCTATGCCATATGGATCAGAGTGCTGGGCAGTGAGGAAGAGCTACGTAAATAGAATGCGAATGTTGTGGCACATATGTGTCGTGTCGAGAGCTGACAGAATTAGGAATCAGCAAATTAGAGGTAGCCTGTGATGGTGGACATCACCGAAAAAATAAGGGAGAATAGGCTAAAGGTGGTATGGACACGTCATGCGAAGAGGAGCTCGTCTAGGTTAATTCCAGGAATGCAGGTGGTCGGTGGCACCAGGGGCAGGGGGAGACCAAAGCAGATGTGGGAACAGGTTGACCGTAAGGATGTGACAGTGTGTGGGGTGGACGGGGAACTGGGGGGGGAGAGATAGACGGGAGTGGAGGGCTAGAACCCGCAGACCCGACCCTGCCACAGGCGGGATACGGGTATGATGATGATGATGATGTAGTAAGTAGCAAGTGTAGAAGGTGTACAACCTGCTTTAAAGTTTATGTTGAATTGTAAGTGTTCCGTGCTAGTAAAATGTCACAGTTTAGTGTTCCCCGACTTGAAAAAGATTGAGAACCACTGCCTTAAGGTATGGGAGGCATTGAGTTTGGAATTGTTATAAGAATGGGGAGGTACAAGGAAGCAGGACCAATGCATGGCCTGGAATGGACATGATGGACGTTTGTGAGTTTGGTATCCTATTTCGTTGAGTTGCATGATCTGGAGATGTTTTTCTTTTGGCTCCAAGGTGCGTAGGTTCGATGTGCGCCAAGGCCAGTGATTTCATTTGAGTAAGAGGGAGGAGGAGGAGGAGGAGGGCCTTTCACACGAGAGGTTTCTAACTCATTTGAAATCAGTCTGTTTTAAATCATGTTATTAAACCTCTTGAAACAGAAGGAGACGAGGAGGAGGGAGTGTGTGTGTTAGGGATATGGAAAAACTGTAACAAAAGTAGGCAGTAGTAACAACAAATGTCTCACAAATGATACAATAGACATGGCGACTCAGTAGAAATGGGCCTTTAGGTTGTGGCCGTTTTAATTTTCTCAACAAACTCCTTAAATAAACACATCTGATTATTATAAATTATTCAAAGGCTCTTATTAAAAACATATACATTATTCACAGTCAGAGGGGTCCCGAAAATTCGTTATAACTAAATAGATGGAGATATATCTGAATAGTCGTCATCACCCTGCTCCTTTTCCTCCTCCTTCTTTCTCCCCATTCTCTCTCTCTCTCCTCCTCCTCCTCTTCTTCCCCCCTTCCATGTCTCTTCCCCTCCCCCCACACCCAACACATCCCAGATCGATATGGTAACAAGAGTGGATCGACTATTTTAATGGTGGCAGTGGTGACGACGACAACGACGACACACATCGTTTTCTCTCTCTTTTCTCCCTTCTTTTTCCTCATCACGACATCACGTAACTCAGGCCATCGCCGCAGCAGCGCTGTCCTCTTTTTTCCAGAGTAGTGTTGGTGATGGTGTGCTGAATGGGAGGGGTATGGTTGTGCCACTCGTGTGGAGAGGAAAGGATAGTTGTCGAAATAACAAGGTCCACCCCACCATCCCCGCCTCAGGTACTTAAAGTCATTTATCCATTCATTCATATTGAGATCTCGAATTGCAGAAATGAGGTTGTCAAGGGCAGGTAAAGTTAGAAATGACTATGTATTGGTGTAGTGGTAATTTAGGAGTGGAAGAAGACATTTTAGGGAGAAATGAAAGTGAGGTGAAATGCAACATATTACAAGAAGAGGAGGTGGCTGAGGAGTTTGAGAGCAGACAGGGTAGAGGTAGGCCAAAGAGCGTAGACGGAGATGTGGTTGTTGTAGGGAATAGCAAGGAATTAATGGTCAGAACCCGCAGAGCCGACACCACCACCACCACGATACTACGGTTTTTACTTCCTTTTTTTGGTGTTTAAGGGCCCTTTAACTTCAAGGTCTTTAGTGCGTTGTCCACTGCGGAGTTCTAATGCAGGAACTGCACAGACACAGCGCTAATACGACGGATTTTTTTGGAAGGTATTAGCAGTACCCAGTTTTCCCAAGCGGCCACCGATGTTAGTACTAGCTGGGGTTGCGTTGCTTAACTTCAGTGATCAGACGAGAACTGGTGTGTCCAACGCAATACAGCAGCCGCTTTTTACTTTCTGTTTTGTTCATCCCAATTCCAGGGGGAGGATATTGTGCCAAGCTACGCGTACATTTTTCTAAGTGAAAATTGCAAAGGGCTTAATGATGTGGGGATGATAGGAAAAAACCATTAGGTATTTTAAGTCAGCTCGCTCCCCCTAGCGTCAGGAAATAGGCTTTAAGAGCTGAGATGCATGTTTCAGGTTACTGCGTCACCAGCTGAGCTCAAAGTATGCAAGGTTCGCCCTTTGGCACTTCCGGTGTCTTTCGCATCACATAGGAAGTTAAGCTTTCGTACCTGTGACAATCGACCTTTTATAGACTATCCTCCTCCTTGAACTGCATTTATTGAATTCCTGAATTTTCCCCTCCCTATCGGGTCAATAACGACCACTTTTTTTTATATCCCTTTGAGTTTTTTTTTTTGTTTGAGGGCTGTGTACCTCGCCGTTGGAAGATGATAAATTATTCATTATTTAGGTTGCAAATTTAACAACATAACTACTATAATGAAGAGATTTTCTTTACATATAAATAAATTATTGGACCATGCTAATTGATCGTTTCAAATTGTACAATATGCAACATAAATGTAGACGTGGGATGGGCTTCACTGCTGGTGCGTCTCTTTACAAAGCCCAGCGCAAAATGAGGCGCAGTCTCCGCAGGTGACGCACTATAAATTTGTGTGGCTCACACGATAGTATGTAGTTGCGCATGTTAAGTCGCAGGGTGACGTGACTCAGTGCCTGCCCCACGTGACCCTGCGGAGTGCAGGGCCAATGCCGCAGTTTCCTGCGTGAAGTTGGCGTGACAATAACAGAGAAGTTCTCTTGTTATTTGATGCAAGTATGGTGAAAAACTGCGATTCAATGTGCGGTGATTGCCTGCTAGCAGAAGGTGTACACACCAGTTCCCGTTAGATCACTGAAGTTAAGCAGCGCACACCCACGTCAATACCAACTTGGGTGGTTGGTAAAGAACGTTGGGTGCTGCAAATTAACCCTCTTCCTCCTCCTTTCACCTACCTCCTCATCTCCCGCGGGCAGCCTCCTAAGGGGTTGACCTGTTATGGCTGCCTGGCTTACACCCCAACCCACAAACTAATCAAAGAATGCTACACCCTGCGTCTCATTTTGCGCCCTGTCTAACCTGTTTGCAAAAAAAAAAGCAAGCAACTACGGTACTAACCCTTTTCCCACCTTTGGTAGAGTCGGGTACCCATTTCTGTCCCTCTGGATGGACACGTGGGCGATGTATTGGACGGTATTTTCCGTAGCTGGCTGCCGCCCAACGATACAACTCCTATGCTTATTTATCGTCGGCCTACTGTTTGTTGGGGCACTTCACCGACGTTAGGGGGCGAACACCTACACGTGGGTATTTTGCCTCATCTATCCGTTGCATAGTAGCGAGGGTTCTTTTCCATGCATATCAAATTGTACACCGCACGGGGCCTCGGCTTTACTTGCCATCCGACGGAAGCAGCACTCGGGGCCTGCCTCTCGCCCTAAAGGAACCAACGATCCATTGATAACCTGTTAGTGATTACTGACATTAGTTTCTTTTACAAAATCCTTCATTATTAATAAAAAAAACTGTAGATATTGATCGAACGGGTCGTAACTCGATCTCATAATTTTCAGGTTCGATCTTCATTCAAGCTTTGCTCTCACTTATTTGGTTATTTAACATCGGGGTACCTAATAGGGCATGAGCCTGACTCCTGGTGCATTATAGTTATTGTGCAATAGGTCAGACGCCATGCAATATTATAACCAACAAAGCATTAATTTACCTGCCAAAAATTTCTATTTTGGTTGTACAATGCGGTGTTGGAACAGTGGGGTAGATCGGCATCCCCCCACAGACAACTTAGCCAATATTTCCTGCGGGTTCCAGACACCTGGCTGGGGTGCCCCCAGTCAGAGCAGGTTCAGTGGACCCGCAGACCCGACCCTGCCGTAGGCGGGATAAGGGTTTGATGATGATGGTAAACATCGGGGTATCTAATACTTCTGGAGGGGTGAACTCATTATTATCATCACTAGTACTTTTCCCGCCTGCGGCAGAGTCGGGTCCTATGTTTGCCTCATTGGGATAGATTAGCCATCTGTAGGACGGTATTTTTACGCAGCCGGCTTATCACGGAAATTAAGCAACGCAACCCCAGCTAGCACTAACATAGGTGGCCTGGGTGGAAAACTGGGCACCGCTAATACCCCCCCCCCAAATCCGTCACATTAATTGTGCAGTTCCTGCATTAGAACTACGCAGTGGACGGGGCTCTAATGCCCTTGTAGTTTAAGGGCCCTTAAACACACACACAAAAAAACGTAGAGATGACATCGTAACCACATGGGACCAAGTCTTGAATGGCATGCAGAAAAGATTCTTTTAGTACGGGACCACGACTTTACCGGTAATATCCTTGGGACTTTCCTTCCTGTTATTGGAAAAGCCGACGCCACTTGCCCTAGACCCGGGATGCAACTTACAACCAAGACTTCAGAAATCAAATACGGCACTAGTTCTTTGATTGTTAAAAATATTTAATAAGAATTTAAATATGGCAATTCTGTATTTCAAAGACTGTCCACTGTATAGGATGATCCCCACTGGACTTGAGCATCTTTGTAAATAAAATGAGAAGTGGGGGGGGGGGATGAAGGAGGGATCGCGGCTCAAGTATGGACCGGATTTCGTCTACAAGATGAGACAGTAGACAGTTATACAAACAGGAATTTTATATAAACTCAATGTTATATGCATATTCATTGGAGATTATTATTTTGATAAGGCAAAGGAGGGAGTGGAATTAAAAGATGGGAGGAAGGGAAGGGAGGGAAGTGGCATCACTGAGATAGAGAGGAAGTGGTGACAGGACCTCTGATAAACTTATTTTTAAGAGAGAGAGAGAGGGGGGGGAAGGGGATGAACAGGACAATTTAAATGCAGGAGATTTGCTACTAAAACTGAAAAAAAGCAGCTGAAAGTAAGCCGCCAGATGTCATCACTTGTATAACTGTGGGACTAGAGAGCGACATGTGGCGGAGGAAAAAGTAAACATTACAAATGAGTTGACATGGGAGAGAACCTTTTCATTTATGATCCAAAGGCCAATATATATATATTTTGAATGAGATAAATGTTCGGAGATGGAAAGAGGGGTTAGTGTAACAGTGAGTAGAAGTGGACAGAGGCGGAAGGAGGGTATATATATATATATAGAAAGCAGAAAAGAGGATGGATGGACAGAGAGACAGAAGGATGGGGGTTTCTAGAGAGGAGGTGGAAAAGGAGAGAGTAGTAAAAGCTGGACGTGCTCGAATTGCAGACAATTGGACGTGGACGTCAAAGTCCAATAGCTATAGACACACAAACACAGGTCATAAAAGGACCATGTTATAGTTGGTGGTACCTGTATAATATGGTCATCTATTCTTCAAATTAACTTGATCTCTCTCTCTCTGGCAATCCTTGTTCCTCCTCACTCCTCTGTGTATGTGGTGTCTCTAGTTGGGCCGCCACCACATCTCTTCCCTCTTTAGTCCCTAAGCTGAACTCTCACCCCCCCTCTTCTCCATTTTCTACAAAATGCACCAAAAACCAAAGAACAACACACCCACCCCAGTATATTTTAGTAAAATGGATGGAGAGAGGGCGTAGGGACTGCCACAGAAGAGAGAGTAAGAGGAGGTAAAATTGTGAAAGAGAAGCTACCAACAAGAGTGGACCGAGGAGAGGGGAGTGGGTGAGGCAGGCCGGCCAACCAAGAATCCACTCCTATCCTTGGTTGATGATAGTGGTGGTGGTGGAAGGGTGATTAGTAACAAGTAGATGGAAAGGAGAAACTAGAAGTGGTCGATGAGGACAGGCAGCAGAAAGAGAAAGAGCAGGAGAGGGGGGTGGGGGTTAGAGTTGGAGTTGGGGGGAGGAGGGTTCCTTGTAAAGTTGTGTGTGTGTGTGTATGCAGAAGGGAAAGGGCCATTAAAGAGACTTGATTCTATGGCATACAGTAAAACTATATATGTATAACTAACTATACAAGGGCTCAAAGGAGATGAAAAATGGCGAAGAGGACTGGAATGGTGGATAATCCCATTAACTCTATGTAAACATTCCTGATGAAATCATCACATCTCAAAAACCTGGGTACGCACACACATAGTGAAAAAAATCAACACTGAGGGTGGTAGATCGGCCTGCCTGTCTGGTTGCTCTCCTGCTCACCCATCGGTTTAGAAGAGAAAGAGCGAGAGAGAGAGAGAGAGAGAGAGAGAGAGAGTCAGAAGAAATATTTTTAAGATGAAAGGGATGTGTCAGGGATGGAATCTGTAGAAGAAAAAAAAAGTGCATTAGATGATAATAATACATATATACATAAAAGAGAAATATATATAAAGAGCTATAATGCATGACTCAAAACAAAGATTTGCATTCATATCGGCCTCTTTCTAAAATGTGAAAGCTAAAAACTTATAAATAAAATAAGAGGGCTCGGAAAGATGATGATGATGAGAGAAAGATAGATGTAGGTAGAGATATCGTCATCATCATCATCAACAACAACAATAACAACAACACCCCCACTTTGAATGAATGCTGAATAATGAATGTTATTGAGGAGACTTCAAATTTGCCATGCGTGTGTTGCTATTTGAGGTGAAATATATATTTTAAAAGATGATGACTACGAGAATGATTATGATGATGATCCATATTTTCTACTATTTAATCGATACGATAGTCATTTCTAAAGTTATAACATCACTGGTCGTCATCGTCCTCGTCGTTATGATATCATATATATATATATATTTTTTGTGGTTAACAAACAGAAATGTAATGACAGAAGTGGCAGAAAGAGGACCTTTATATAAATATATCCTATATATATATATATCGTTCATGACATTGTTAATCTTCATATTTATATACGGAATAAATATTTCATCAAATCCATCGGCATATTTACCTTTCGCTGAATAAGCTCCGTTGTAGATGTACTCGAGTGTACAACTCTGTTTAGACTATACATGAGCTTTGCCATTCACACATTGCACTTGAAAGACAAGCAAAATGCCAATGATTCCATTCAGTTTGTTAAAACAGGTCTTGTTGTTGCTGTCGTCGCCCCTCGTCCTTAGTCTCATCACTAACACGTTTTCTCTCCTCTTTCTTTCTCGTTTTCTTCTTTTTCTATATAGTGTAGGAGAGAGAAAAAAAAGCAAAAATTATAGACAGTTATGTAATACAAACAAATTAATTAATATAATTCATAGACGAAAAATATCCGTTTAAATCTCAGTTGAAGATTTCGATAAGAGAACAACGACTTTAGCCTCGGTTACAATAAAGTGTCAAAGATGTCTGCCATTTAAAAAAGAGAACGCAATGCATTAATTTTTAAATTATACAATTAATTGCAAACGATCAAAATGGCCATGGTAATATAAATAAAATATTAACTTATGGTGAACTGGGTTTTACACCTACATCGCCTGACTTAATTTTGCAATTAAATATTCCTGTATGTAAATACGACATGTTCTAGGTAGTGCTAAGGTATTCTTTTTCTGTTTTTTTTTTCGTTCGAATCCTTCTCTCGTAAACAACAACCAGGAGTGGCGGGAGAGGGGGTTATCCCAATATTACGTATGGCCGTGAAAGAATTTTCTAGTTGGTTAATGCGGCATTTAATCCATTGTGTTGAACTCAATTCTAACACAAATATTGAAAGTCGATCATGTCCTGTGAAACTCCAAGGGATAATTTCATACATGAATGCAGAATCTTGATTGGGAAATACCGATCCTAGCATACCGTGTACGTGTGTGTGTGTGGCGACTGCAATTAAGGATGTTGAATTAATTTGGGTAACAAATTGGAAATTTTTGGAATATCACTAGAGTTTATTAAAGTTTGTCCACAATGGTGTCATTTAAAAAAAAAACGTTACGGCAATGAAAATGAAAAAAAGAATAAATAAATATATTGACGTAAAGTCGGAATGGCTCTAAATTGAAAACAAAAGAGAAGGAAGAAGGACGCGATGAAATAGAATGTAAACAAGTTCGAAATTGAGTCAAACGGCAACAAAATGGCGACAGCGTTCTAAGCACCTGACGAAATAGGAAATTCGTTTTAGGATTTTGTGCTTGTAATTTATGAAATTACTAGATAGTTATCGACTAAATGTAAGTGGTCTGTTTAGCTGTTCAAGTCGTATTTAGAATTTGTCTCCCCTTTCTCCAACTCTTTCACAAATGCATAAATAAAACGATACCGGTAATGCGATGTTGTACTAAAGACATTATTAAATAGTGGTACCAACGGGCAGACGACACGCATGTATTAAATTGGCAGATAAAGTTAATACATTCAATATTATTATTAATAGACGTGTATAACTTATACATTGTATGCGTGTGTACACTAATCTAAATGCCATATATTGTATTGAAGGTAAGGTACGCACGTGTTAAATGCCAAAAATGAAGTGTTCTAGGTCAGTGCAATAACTAACACGTACCTGAAAAGTGGGAAGAGAGAAGGAAGGTGGAGAAGGGGGGGAGAGTTTAATATGTACGACAATAGTCAGACGTACTATATGTATGTATAAATACATGTTGTTGTGGTATGTCTGCCTACGGGTCAATGAATTGTCTTCAATATTTGATATTTAAGTAGAAAAATAACCTGTCATTGTAGGGTCCTCTTAAACGTGGATATTATAGACAATCGAGAGATGCATGTCTACATAATATTTAAGACACCGACGACATAATGGACAAGCAATGTAAGCGCTAAAACATGAAAGAAGAAAGAGAAACCCGTCTTGCCTTGATGGATGATGATAAATTGACTATTCCTACATTCAGCCAGCCACAAACCAATCACCGCAAACAAGGACTGTTCAGTGAGTTGGCCTCTTCTTTTTTATATATATTACTAGACTATAAAATTGCCGGTTCAACCAAATCAAAGTAAATAATACAGTTGTCCACCAATTTGAAAGCTTCTACTGAAGAAGGTAGAGAAAAGACCGTTGCTCTGTTGGTCCTTTTGTTTTTTTTTTCTTGGGCTGTTGTGATTCACGGTGGTCATTATTATAGTTTTATGGTTTTAGGATCAGTCAACGTTGCCATTCTTTACTTTAAAACCCATTAAACCGCAACTTTTAATTAATTAGCTCCATCTCTCACCCTGGATGGCCCCCTCTACGACGATAATACGCTTAAGTGACCAGATGTAATTTCAAGGCTGAGGAAAAGGAGGTTCGATAACAAAACCACTTTGTGCTCTTAGGTTCCTATACAAATTTGAAAGTCGCCTATGCACACTCACCCCAAAGTAGAAATATCTGTCTCTAAGGTATTTAATAAGACGTTTCATTTAGTCTTTTCATTGATATATCGAAGTTAATATTCCAAGAAACAAATGGTATCTATACAGGCCTGATGTACGCACAAATAATACAAGTTCTTACGAAACTTATTGTCACCAATAGCAGTTTTATTGAAAGGGTTAATTTGAAAGCGCTCATCTCTCTATGAAGTGCCCATTTGTATCCCATTGAGACACGTGAGCGATCTGATCTGTTGGACGGCATTTTTAAGAAACCCCTTGCTATTTTCGTTGGGGCACAGTGCCGGATTTAGATATTGAGAGGCCCTAGGCTATTTCAATTTCGAGGCCCTTTTCATGCCCCTTTCTTAAGTTTTGAAGCTCGCTAAATGTTGAGGCTCTAGGCTTCAGCCTACTTAGCCCCTAGTAGGGCACTTCCACCGACACCCGGGTGCAAGCTCCTAGTGCTGGAAAGTTTGCCTATGAATAGTAAAGGGTCCTATAAGGGGTCTCATAAGTAAATTCACTCTTGGCTGAAAGGGAAAGCAGAAGGCCCACTCTCGAAGCTGAATGGAGAACCAAGGGCGGATCCAGAGGCTGGCTCAGGGGGGGGGGTGATCACCCCGATCACCCCCCCCGTGGATCCGCCACTGTGGAGAACCCATCAATTCCAGATCCTATTCAGTCAGGAAAGGATCCTTAATCCAATCTGGCCTTGTAGAAATTCAAGGTTGAGAGTGGCCTGGACTAGGATAAATGAAAATTGGGTTGTTGACAATATTGATTCGTTGCCGAATCTGCCATTTGTTTTTAATTGAAATGGGTATGCAGGTGGGGGAAGGGGCTTATTAGGAAGGGAAGATATGTAGGCCTAAAAAAACTATGATAATTAAATATCTCTTTAATCACCCCCTTTTCATGTTTATGGTAGAGGCTCCTGGATTTCATTAGCACAGTCGTAAGATCACTTTAATTAACAGGAAATTAAACTACTATACTGTATATAGTTGTGCAGCCGCACACAGTAGAGGAGAGGGTTCAAATGTAAAAAAAAACACCACTATCTGCTGGTGGTAGAGTAGATTAGGCTTTTGGTAGGAGTGTAAGTAACCCGAGTTCAATTCCAGAAGTTGTGTCGGATTAGGGGGGGGAGGAAGGGGGGCGTATACATGGCAATAATAAAGCGAAAATATTGCTACTATTACTGTAATAGTTGCTGTCGTGATATTATGATAGTACTATTCTGATATCAGGCTGATATAGCTAAATAACATTACTTTCCTCTCTCTTTCTCTGTCTTTGAAAACACCTCTCAGCTGTCAGGATAGCACTGTCGTGAAAGCACTATCAGGCTAGCACTAGGACCCCTGGGGGGGGGGGGGGGAAGGTCGTGGTCACTGTCGGGTAGTAGCAAAGTCGGAATTCCTCGACCAAAGTAAGCACTCTCAGGTTTGGACCCCTTATCTATTATTTGGTGGTGGTAGTTGGATTTTCCAAGCTACAGGGATTGAATATCCCTAGAGGCGTCACTAGGGGGGGGTGCGGGCCGCACCGGGCGACACCACTCACACCATGACAAATGGGGTGACGTTGGATTCTGGATTCATTTAATGGGTTGGGGAGTTAGCCAAGCAGCCATAACAGGACGAACCCTTAGGAGGCTGCTCGCGGGAGATGAGGAGGTAGGTAGTGGACATAGGAGAAAGGGAAATTTGCAGCACCCAACGTTCTTTACCAACCACCCATGTTGGTACTAACGTGGGCTTGCGCTGCTTAACTTCACCAACGCAACTGACGTGCAAACAGAAGACGGAACAGAGCGGCTTTTTTCGAGAGAGGGGGTGACGTCAACCTTAGCGACGCCTCTGAATATCCCTGTCATGTAGTTTACTGTCACATATTTTTAGATTTTGAACTGTTTTTTAAAAATATTTGGGCCGTTTTTTGTTGTTGTTCTGGTGTCTTTCTCCATGCAGTTCGCCTTTAAATGTCCGTTTAGTCCATTCAGCATTATAAAAAAAGGATGCGAGATAATGTGGTTGGAAGGGGAAGGGAGTATTTCGGAAAAGAAAGAAATAAAGAGACCAAGAAATCATTAGACGAGAGAGAGAGAGAGAGAGAGAGAAGAGGGGAAAATTATTGTAAAACTAAGACTTAAGTTTTGATATTATATCAATGGATTTTATTTTCAATAGCCGCCGCCATTATAAGCACTCTTTTCTCTAAGTGGTTAAGTTGCTGACCTCCCGCCTCAAAGCTGTCGTGTCGTCATCGTGTAGTGAAGGACGTTGATTGGCTGAGGGTTGGTGTGGCGCGCGTGAAGGGGCGGAGTGTAACAGTTGGGGTTGAGTCTATAATAAGAATAGAACGAAGAGGGAAGACGAAGCAATAGAAGGAAGAGCCGTGTTCTTTTTTTTTTCTCCCCTCCATCTTCCGCTTCTCGATTAGTTTCGAGCGTCACTTCTGCACGTGCGGCGTTGGGGCTTCCACGCCGTTTCCAAGGCAACGATTCAGCCAATGATCAAATGCCGTAATTCTTTACTGAAGGTCGTTAATGGACCGACAGGGAGCACAAGTTTCATAATGTTGAAAGGGGTTTTTGTCTCATGGGCATGTGCCACACACACCTCTACCATCCGCACTATCGTAGACAGACTGACTGACGACTTCTCTCCCCCCCCCCAACCCACACACCTTTTTATCATTTTCAAACTTCAGAATTATCATTTTATTTTAATATTTTCCATCTCTTTCTCAATGTCTCCGCACCCCTTTGATGTTCATAACCCCCTTCCTTCACCAGTTTTTGTTCTCGGCACGTCAAATTCGATGCTGGGCGCCGAGTCGAGCCTCGGTGAGCCCACCATCACGTGACCAAGAGGGTGGTGGTCTATACATACATGTGATAAAAACGTTTAGATAAATGTATGCGATAAAATAAGCAAATAGTTCATTGAATAAGCACAGGTGCAACCCTGTAGAGATGAAAAGAGGGAACTCGGTAGGTGGACGGGGGGGGGGGGGAATTAGCTAAAATTTGAAACATGAAGAGGTGTAGAGGGAAGCAAGAGGGCTAGCTGATGCTTCCTCTCGCTCTTTCTCTCTTTTCCTGTGTTAAACAAGGGGGCTCAAGAGTTATTTTTTCAACTATGTAAAGGGGGCAGGAAGACCACAGGTGAAAATGATTAATTATAATCTAGCGCTAGTAATAAGTTACTCGCAGAGAAACATTTTATTTTCCTGGAGGACAACCAACTAACTGCCCCCTTCTATCTCTCTCTTTCTCGCTCTCTCTCTCCTCCCCTTTTCAGGAAAAAAAAGGGTTAACATGTAAGTAATAATTCCACTGACTTTCAGGTTTAAAGTATCACAAAGGTTTAAAAAACAAGCAGCATGGACCAAACTGAGAGCTAGTAGTGATGATAATGTACACAATGCACTACACTGAAGGGGTTTATTTTTTCTCATTTGGGACAGTTCACGTGTTTTCCACCACTCTCAGGAAACTACTCATTTCGGGGAGGGCTTAGTTAGAATCGAACGTCTGAACACAATGAGCTTCAGAGTCAAAAGGTTACAAACTGAACTAGTTGATATCACAGAGTAAAGAAACTATCGACTCTCGGCCCAGAGGTGGGCGGTGAACGAGCCCTAGAATAATGAGTGAGACCGGACGGTCGTTCGCGATATTCAGGTAAAGATTTCCATCCAACAATATTCGTCCCCATTTCCTTATTTTCGGAACGAAATGGTACGCAGCTCTGGTTCCAGTAAAGGATTAGGAATGATGATGATCGGGGGGGAGGGGAAATGCTTTTTTTTTTCTCCTCTGCTCCTTGTTTCGTTGGTGTTTTAGGGCCTTTCAACTATAACGGTCATTAGAGCACTACACTTATGCGACGATTTTTGGGTATTAGCAATACCCAGTTTTTCCGAGCCGCCACCCATATCAGTACAAACTGGGGTTTTGTTGATTACCTTCAGTGATCGGACGAGAATTGGTGTGTCCAACGCGATAAGCCGCTCACGACGAGTTTTGGGTATTAGCGGGTAGCCAGTATTCCCAAGCAGCCTGTTGTTGGTGTTTTAGGACCCTTCAACTACAAGGGTCATTAGAGCCCCGTCCACAGCATAGTTCTTATGCGGAGACTGCACAGACACTACACTAATGCGACGATTTTTGGGCGATTAGCAGTACCCAGTTTTCCCAAGCGGCTACCCATGCCAGTACTAGCTGGGGTTGTGCTGCTTAACTTCACAGATCAGATGAGAACTGGTGTTGTCCAACGCAATTCGCCGCTCCCCAAGCTGACACTCATGTTCGTACTATCTGGGGTTGCGTTGTGTCCAACGCAATACAACCGCTCCCTTCTCTTCGTTTGTTGCATGGCTAGAGGTAAAAGTCGACTATTCCCCCCCCCCTTGACTCAACTGTCATGCAACCCTTCCCCCTTCCTAGTTTTTTTTTTATTTTTCTGAATGTTATGTTTCAGGGGCTGTGCAGGCAGGCAGAGAAAAGAGAGAGAGAGAGAGCAAACACAACTAGGTTTTTTGTTTGAACAGTGTTTCAGACAGGGCCCGTTGCATAAATGGTGTGTCTGTACACAGTCAGGTTTTTCCCTCGCTCACGCATATTCATCATCATCATCATATTCATTGACGACGATTGATTATTTTACTCCAAATGGTTTTAATGAGCTGTCGTCATCAAATGCAACATATTTTTGTTTTTATCTGAAAGACAAGAGAGACTGTCATCCATCAGCTTTTCAAGTGTGGGGGAGGATGGTGTTGTTAGTCGACTAGGTCTCATCGTTCAGGCCCTCCTCCTTCTCCTGCTGTTCCTAACTAGACCACATGTGCAGCAGTGCCTCGATCAAATGCTTTTGTTTGTTGCTGTTTTGTTTTATTCCAGGTTATACTGGTTCCTTCCGTCCTCTACTCCACTCTTCCCTCCTCTCGCAGTCTGCCTGCTCGCCTCGGTGGCTAGCTTGCTTGACTCCAGGGTTTGAGACTTGATTCTCTCGGTTGCTTTCTTTCAGACCAAGAAAAGGAAGGGGGGGACACCAAAGTGCTGCCTCTCTCTCTCTTCCATATGGTGTGAAGCTGGTGTCTGACCGTGTGGTGGGAGTACGATATCATCCTCAACTACACGGAAGAGTTTTACGTGAGAATTAAATGTCCGGCGGTAAAAATTCCAGAGGTAGAAGCTGACCCGTCCCGCCACCCCCGGGGTCGGTGGAGTGTCCCAACAAAAAGTAGGCCGACGATCAATAAGCTTTGGTCGGCAGCTGGCTGCGTAAAAATAGTCCGTCCAAAAGACAACCCCTGTGTCCATCCAGAGGGACAAAGATGGGTTCCCGACCCTGCCATAGACGGGAAAAAAGGATTAGTTGCTCATTGTGTTTTTTTTTGGGTTCTATTTTCTGTCTTTTCCGGTCCTGGATGGGGATGAAGTCGAGGTGTGACGTGATGGGTGCGTGTATGCTCGCCTCTTATCTTCCCTTCCCTAGCGTCGGCAAATTACCCTCAGAATTAGAAATACCGAATAGGACTCGTATGTTTATGGTAAATGAACGTTGTCAGTGGTGGGGGGATACATTTTCCGGAATTGTCCGGGAAAGATTTTCACCTGTCCTACAAGGACGTGGTGGCGGCGGTGGATGTATGAGACATTGGCGTTGGGGAAACGTACATGATTGCGGGTTCAATCCTGGTTCGAAACCTGTGATTTCGTTGGACACAGCAGTTCTCGTCTGATCACTGAAGTTAAGCAGCGCGACCCCAGCTAGTACTGACATGGGTGGCGGCTTGCGAAAACTGCGTACTGCTAATACCCAAAAATTGTGGCATTGGTGTGGTGCCTGTGCAGTCTCTGCATGAGAAATATGCTGTGGACGGGGTTCTGATGACCTTGTAGTGGAAGGGCCCTAAAACACCAACAAACAACAACTTCAGAAGTAACCAGCAGGCTACGACAAGGACGGGTCAGTGTATGTGTGTGTGTGTGTGTGTTTGGGGGGGGGGGTGAGTTCTGTTATCTGGAAGTGGAGATACCGTCCCGTTTGGTTCAGGATAGTTTGATTAAGGACGAAGAGGGACTGAGCACCGCCAAAGGGCTAATTCGTATATTAGTGAGATGAGGGGAAGAGGGATGGTGATATATATCGGATTGGGATCTGAACTGAGAGAGCGCCAGATGGTCCTTTCCTTAAGCACTGTTGACTACTTCGGACCTTTTAGATGTGCATATGAGACATTCAAAACTAAATCGCTCCCTCTGGCGATGAAACGAGGCATTATTAATTATCGAAAATTAACGTGAATATTAATGAGGAGTCCTGACTCTTCCCTCCTCCCCCCTACAGTGTTTTGTCTGGGGGATGGGGATGGGAGACGGAGGGGCAGAAAAGAGGGTAAGGTCAATTTAGTTAAGCGGCCCTCACCATGTGAAACCCTCTCAAAATGATGCCAAATATTTATTAGCTGCCTTGTTGTTTGCTGATGGTGTCTTAGTGGCTTAATGTGATGAGTTGCTGAGTAGCAGGTTCAATTCCGAATAGGGGCTATGGAAAATTAAACAAATTCTTTTTCCTTCCTCCCTTTTTTTTTTTTACTTATAATAAATTGAATGAGATGATGATACGTTTGAAGCGCAAAGTTGCAGCAAACGTTTGTTGAATTGTTTTATTTCGGACGGGAGAATGGGATAAGGTCCTTTGTGAACAATGGACCACTGACTAAGGGGCTCAAAACACCCACCCTCCACACACACACACAGCGGATTAATTTCTAATCTTGGTGACACGTGTTTTTAGTTGATGAAAACGACGATTTTTATCAGTCGTTCAGAGCTCTAAAGCGGACGATGGCCGATAAGGCACCGTCCCGTTGAGGATTTTAGGCCGGTTTGCCGTTGTCTCCCCTATCGCCTCTTTCGTCTAGTAATTTACTCGATGAATTATTTAGGGGGGTTTTATATTAAATAACGGCGAGGGTTCATCCCTAGACTTAATATCCACTCGATGGCAACGAATTAATTTTCGGTGATTATTTTTTTTTCTCTCAAAAAGGTGGGTGTAGGAGCGGAGGTTGGACCTATCCCCCCACCCTCTCTTTCTCTCGTCTGTTCTTCCCAATACCTCCTACTGCTGCTCTCTTTCGTGTCCACTGTATGATGACCATTTAGGGAGTGGCGAATTGCGTTGGACACACAAGTTCTCGTCTGATCACTGAAGTTAAGCAGCGCAACCCAAGCTAGTACTGACATGGGTGGCCGCTTGGGAAAACTGGGTACTGCTAATACCCAAAAATCGTTGCATAAGTGTGGTATCTGTGCAGTCTCTGCATGAGAACTATGCTGTGGACGGGGCTCTAATGACCTTGTAGACTGGATGGGGGAAGGGCAAGACGAGGAAGAGGGGACCGTTCCTGTTTCTTCGTATGGGACGTCCTGAAACGTTGTGGTCACCTATATATTTCAGTGTAGCGCATCAGGGTTGTTATTTTTATCTTGCGTGGGAGAAGAGGCGGGGGTTTACACAAGAAACTGGGCATTAGGTGTGTATATCTCAGAAAATTACTTTCCAAAAATAGCTATTATAGATCGCCTCAGATGTTAAATAATCAAATCATGGCCGTGGGCAGAATCGAACCTTCACACAGTGAAGCATCAGCAGCAGCAGCAGCGGGTAGCCTTGAGACAAGCAAAGTTGTGGGGGTAAAAACAGCAGGACGAAGGACCGGATATAGATGTTGGATAGCGTAGGAAGAGGAATTCGGGAAAAGTCCCGAGGACGGAGGGAAGGGCGGAGTGCAATTTTTTTTTGGGGGTGTTGTTGTAAACAGTTGTGGGCATTTTTTGTTTTTAAAATAGTAAGGTGTCGTCTCTCCTCCCTCTTACCATGGGACATGTCCATCGGCTCTACATCCCTTTTCTCCTCTCATCTCACCATTATCAAAAGGTTGGCATTAAAATGCAGAGGGGTGCCGGGGAGGGGGGGGGGTCAAAGCGTAACACCACTTTTATTGTATGATCAATATCTGGAGATCTACGGTAAATATACTGTTTGTTGCATCGGATAGTGGCAGTAGCAGCCTTTATTTTTCTAAGCCCTTGTGTGGAAATCAAACATTGTGTGTGTGTGTGTCCTGCACCAGGCAACTCCCTACCCACCCCACCTCCCCTCCCCCCACACAACGGGCCATCATCATCATCATCATCACTCCTACTACCCCCGTCCTCTTCTGTGCGTAGTCAAACAAAATGCGCTGATTTCTCCTGGCCACAGTTCAGTTCGACTTTTGCACCAAAAATAGACAGACGTAGATATATCACTATTGTTATTTCGGCCTACGCAGGAAAAAAAAAAGATGGCGGATGATGATGCTGACCAGTAAGTGACCAGTGGTAGTAACAGAAATGGATAAACTGTTTGTGTGTATCTTCTTGTTTTGAAAAGACTTGTTTCTTATTCGCGTGACGACACAAAGGGTTATTGAGGTGTGTTACCCGCTCGTCTCCGAGCCCCCTTTCCACCTCTCCCGAGTACCCCCCTTCAACTTCATTTCTAAGACTACGTCACGAGATGGTGATGACCATCGGGTTATGAACCCTAGTGTTTGGATTGAGACGCGTGCGTGTGTTTGTTTGTGACACAGGAGGTGGTGGACATAACCGGAAGTGCAGTGTGCTAGAAGAAGGAGTGGAGGAGGAGCAGGAGATGGAGGGGGTTGATCATCTCTCACAGGTGTTAATTAGGAAAGGAAAACGACAATGGCCTCTCCCCCTCCTCCGGTCATCCAACTAACTACTCAGCCCTGGGATTCTTGCCTCCTTTTAGTCCTACGAGAAGTGATCACACGCGATGATAATTGTAAGTATGGAGCGCCGTGTTGTTTAGTGGACATTCACTGTCCAATGAAATGTCCAGTTGTTGGTTTATTTTGATAGTTTTGTTATCTGCTCTCGGGGCTTATGTAGGGGGGAAGGCTCAAGGTCCTACGTTTTACTCTCTAAGTAGATAGGGTTCTCTTCTTCCGTGAATGAGTTGGGGAGGGGTGACATGGTACCCCTATCGCACAAGTAGGTTATACCGTATAGACGTTACTTCCGGTCTAACACGGAAGAGACACTCGAGCAGGGGGAAGCGTTATCCTCTACCCCCTCTCGCGCTATCTCAAGAAGAAAAAACCCCTTTACACCCCTTAACTGGAGAGTAAAACATATACGGGTAGGTGGGGCAACATTCCCAGGTTTAGGAGCTCGCTCCCTCCTGGTGTCAGTTAGGCGAAAAATGCCCCAAGAAGGAATCTAAGTCTCTCCGACGTTAAATGAACCAAGTCAAAGTTGCTACTACTGGGATGGTGGTGGTGGGTGTCACCACCACCACCACCACCATCCTGACTGGGAGTTGAACCCATGGGTCACGTGTACACCTCAAGCAGAAGTGCTAGAATTATTTTTCGCTCATTGGGCCCAGTTGTCTCACAGAACCACCACTGCCACGTACTGCCCTTTCCTTACTGTTATAAGACTTCCGAAGGGCGGGAGTGATGGAGTAGAAGGAGGAGGCGGTGCCCCTATAGGGTCATTCTCAAACGATTCAATGAAAACAAAGGAGAATGGAGGGGGGCCTGGAACAGAGGACCTTTCCTATTTTGTATTTAGGGCTCTAGAAGGGCAGTTCACGAACTACTTTAATAGAGATTTTGCTGTTATTGTACAGGGGGGATGTGAATGGAAGATAGCGAGCGGGATGCGTCGAGTGGTGTAAGGGTTACAGTGGGTACAATTGGAGAGTGGGTGGGACGTTGGAGGGATAAGAGGTGAGGGGGTGCCCTTCATCTCTCTCTCTCTAGAAGTTATCATAAAATTTAAACTTGATTATGTGAATAGCAATAATAAAACGGTACTAGTTTTGTTGTGTCCCATCTGTGTAGAGGAGCCATTTCGTCGTCCTCCTCCTCTTTTCCTCGCCTGTCTGCTCGCCCCCCCCGTCCTCCTCCTCCTCTCTATAACTAGTACAAAACAAGTTGACACAGGAAGAGGGCAAAGAGATGTCCAAAATAACAAAAAGTTCATCGTCGGGGTCACGAGTCTATAACAATGACAAGTTTCACCTGTCAATTTGATGGCATTTTTTTTTCTGTCGTCACCATTCCTATTATTATGACGCTCTACACACACATCAGAAAATATTATTATTATTATTATCAAGTTATAAATAATAATTTATAAGATGTAGGCTCGTGTTATTTAATTTCTTTAAAATGAATGTAACATTATTTTAATAAAAAAAAAAAGAGAAGGTCAATTAGACACCTCCCTTGCCTGCCATCAATTTCAGGTGAGGGAGTCGAGAGTGCGAAAGGGCAGCAGCAGCACCGACCATCTTTGCTTCTAATCGTAATTTGTACGAATTATTTAAATTGTGACCTTTGGAGCGGAGGTAGGACCTATCCCCCCCACCCTCTCTTTCTCTCGTCTGTTCTTCTCAATACTTCCTACTGCTCTCTTTCGTGTCCACTGTATGATGACCATTTAGGGAGTGGCGAATTGCATTGGACACACCAGTTCTCGTCTGATCACTGAAGTTAAGCAGCGCAACCCCAGCTAGTACTGACATGGGTGGCCGCTTGGGAAAACTGGGTACTGCTAATACCCAAAAATCGTTGCATTAGTTTAGTGTCTGTGCATTAGAACTATGCTGTGGACGGATGGCTCTAATGACCTTGTAGTTGAAGGGCCCTAAAACATTAACAGACATCAGACGAGAACTGGAGTGTCCAAGGCAATAAGCCGCCCCCTCCTTCTGAGGTGTTCGCCTACTTAGTAGCCGCCATCTTCGTCCCACTCGTCGTCGATGTCTGATTGACTGTACACCCACCCAACCCCCCCTCTCCCTTGTTGTTGTTTGTTGGTGTTTTAGGGCCCCTGATGCTGTGGACGGGGCTCTAATGACCTTTGTAGTTGAAGGGCCCTAAAACACCAACAAATGAAATGAAAATCAACTGAGAGGTACGTGTACTACCAAAACGAGGTGCATGAAAATGAGGTACATGTACTGTAATACCAAAAAAAAAAGGGGGGGGGGGCTGGGGCCCTTTTCATCATTCCGCCCTCCTTCTAATGTTCAATCGCGAATTCTCTAAGTGATTTATTATATAATCTCTACACGGAGGCGAGAAAAGTGTTAGTAGGGGCCCTTTCCGTTGTTGTTATTATTATTCGGTCCTTGAATTTCTGCCTGCATCAATCTGGTGAGATAAGGTCTCACACACACACACATACTACACCACGTAGGGTGGGTCATTTAGGGCATGTATATAAGGCGGCGGTAGGCACCGGAGAAAATTCATCTGGAAAAGGGCAGTTCACTCCATTCCTAATGGGTGATGACGATGGGATTTGTGAAAATTATTAAGGACCTCTTGATCTGTGTGGAGAAAACCGGCTGGGTCACACACACCATCATCGAATTACAATCCTAGAAAATAAGCCCTTTTATTTTTTTAATAATGACCAAATTAAATATTACATGTGTCTGTGCGTGCGGTAATTGGGAGTATTTTTTTTTATGGTGGAATTCTCTCTAATGAAGGACCTTTGAATTTTGAAAGTGACCCTTTCGAACGAATTACAAGAAATTGGTGGTGTTTTTTTTTTCTCAATAATATAATAAAGGTCTCCTTCCTCTCTTCCGTCCGTTCAGGTGGGGTGCACCTGCAGGATCGATATAGGCTTAAAATAACAATAGGGATAATAAATGATGCGCGTTCAGTGAAGCGTGCGGCCGTCGAAAAGGCTTATTTGAACACTGCCGCGCTGTGATGTTGAGTGAACAAGTGCCAGAAGAGCTGTGGATCAATGTTTTTTTATTATTATTATTATTCTTTCGCTAATATAGATACACAATATTTATGATTTATATATTACACCTTTTAAATTTTTAATTCGGTATAAAATAAATATAAAAATATAGAGAAGGCAGCGACGAAAAATAAAACACCCATCGTCTTTCTAAATCGTGTAGGTTCGTTCATTCTTTAGAAGAAGGTCCTTTTCTCTTTCCTCCTCTCTTCTTATACTCTGGTTCATTTTTATTCCACTATAGGGTTCGCTACAGGTGGGTTTCTTTGTTGGTACTTTAGGGCCCGTCAACTACAATGGTCATTAGAGCCCTCCCCACCGTCCACTGCGTAGTTCTAATGCAGAGAGACTGCACCGACACTACACTAATGCGACGATTATTGGGCATTAGCAGTAGTAGTATATACCCAGGGTTCTCAAGTGGCCACCCATGTCAGTACTAGCTGGGATTGTGTTGCTTAACTTTAGTGATCAGACGAGAACTGGTGTGTCCAGAGCAATAAGCCGCTCCGGTACAAGGGGGACAGCACTTGGGCCATCGCCGTGAATTAAATCGGATGTGATTTTTTTTCTTCTTTTAAATATCTCGAGAGAGCGCGTGAGTAAATGGTCACAAAATTAGCTGTGGACCCTACTTTTCTCCTTTGCATAACTGAGGCTCGATTTTTCGGGGTCTTTTTCTGGGCCGGCGTCGGTAGCATTCCCCAACGAACACTAGACCGACGATAAATAAGCGTAGGGGTGCAGCTTTGGCCGGCAAACGGCTGCAGAAAAAAAACTATGACCAATATATCGCCGAGAACCAGGGCCCGCTCTAAGGGGGTGGCAACCCGGGCATTTGTCCGGGGCGTCATTTTGGCTGTAAGGTTGATTTTTGTTGTTGTTTGTTGGTGTTTTAGAGCCTTTCAACTACAAGCTCATTAGAGCCCCGTCCAAAGCATAGTTCTTATGCAGAGACTGCACAGACACTATACTAATACGACGATTTTGGGATATTAGCAGTACCCAGTTTTCCCAAGCGGCCACGCATGTCAGTACTAGCTGGGATTGCGCTGCTTAACTTCAGTAATCAGACGAGGACTGGTGTGTCCAACGGAATTCACCGTAAGGTTGAGAACAGAGCGCTGCTTCAAGGGGCGGCAATTTGTCCCTTCGTCCGGGGCGGCATAAGTGCTAAAGCGGGCGCTGCGAGAACCCTACATCGCCCTATGTCCATTCCGAGGGACAAGATGAATACCCGACCCTGCCATAGGCGGGAAAAGGGTTAGGAGTTTGGTTTATTTTTTTCTGGGCCGGTAATCCCCCTCCGTTGTATGGTTACACGGCTGAGTGGGGTTGAATTCTTTTCGGTTTTTGTTTCGTTTCGTTGGTGTTTTAGGGCCCTTCAACTACAATGGTCATTAGATCCCCGTCCACTCCGTGTAATCTATTCAGAGGGACAAGATGTTGTACCCGACCCTACCTTAGGCGGGAAAAGTCAGGAGTTCCTTTTTACTGCTGCTCTTGCGAAATTGCAAGCGCATAAACGCGTACACGCACACAGACAGACACCTGGCCGACCGACTGTCCTTGGCCAGGAGAGAGGGGGGGGGGCGAATTTGATAGTTTCAGAGGTAAGCAGCAGTAAGTCATTATTGACCAAATTTTGAAAAAAAAAGGCGAAATATTATTTTCAAATAAATAAAAGGGTAAAGGAAGAAATTGTTTTAATAGTGTGTGTTTGTGCGGTGGGTGTATTTTGTGATGCATAGATTGATTATAACAAATGATAACTGGGGATGGGGGGAGGGGGAGGGGGGGTCGAAAGGGTTGAGTCACATTGGATGGTTGGAAATTTGGAGGAGAAGGAGGAGGAGGGCATGTGATGATAATGTTGGCAATTGCCCCAGTTAACTTTATTGCAGAGATTACTTTTATTATTATTATTATTATTATAATAATAATGCATTTTTATACATAAGTCGAGTTTATGGTCACAAATGTACTACTACTACTACTACTACTATACTATATGCGTATTAGAAAGAAGCAAAGGGCCCTATATTTCCACAATGGTCCTCTGGTAGAAAATGGAGGGGGGGGGGTCCCTAATTAATTATTCTTGAAAAGTATACACAAAGTCATACACACAGGAGAGAGATTAAAGTCACAAATTGCAATGTTGTGTCAAGTGGCCTGAATAAGATGCTGCGATGGTCATTTTTTGGAAAGAGAGAGAGCGAGAGGCCTATTTGTCTCAAAGGACCTAAGAACTAACACAACACCTTTCATTTTTTTTTGGTCGGTTTTGATCGAGGGGCCTTTTTTTTTTTCTCTGGTTTGTATTTTCGTCTCTCTTTTTTTTTTTTCTTCTTCTACAAATGGGTTTAAAATGTGTTAAGGGCAGTTGACTGGCCGACCGACCCGACCACACACACACATTAGATTTGTTATTTAGGAGAAGGAAGCAAGTAAGGAAAGGGAAGGGGGAAGCGATCCCTCGGTCCTCCTCTCTCTCTCTCTTTTTAAATTGTCGTTGTCTTAAGATTTTTCTTCCTCTCTCTCTCTCTCCTTTTTCTTCTTCTTACATCATTGTAACCGACACATTAAGACGATTAATAATTTATTGCTTGTTTTGGACGGGCATGCAAACAAAGGTGAGAGAAATAATTGTGTACACTCGAATTAAAATCTAAGACCCAAGGCAGTTAGTTGTAGCGGCGTATTTCAAATTTGGAAACATCCTCCTCCTCCTCATCATCATCCCTACCCCAGAGGTCCTCCTCCCCTCTCCGCCTCACCATATCAACCCAAAAATACTCTCTCTTTGCTGTCGTCATTTGATTGCTAATAATAATAATATCCCTCATAGCTGAACTACGGTGCTCTAGTCTAGTTGTGCAATTTCGTAGGTTGATGGCCTGCCTGGTGGCTACCGGAAGGGGGGGGGAGGGGTTAGTGGACGGTCCTGGTGTGGTGGTGCACCCTTTATTCTGCAAGGACAGACAGAAGGGAAGAAAGGTTGGGAAGCGAACTCGTGTATCTGGGAATTAGTAAGGAGAGGGGAAGGGGAAACTCGAGGGCTCTAGGGAGCGGCGAATTGCGTTGGACACACACACCAGTTCTCGTCTGATCACTGAAGTTAAGCAGCGCAACCCCAGCTAGTACTGACATGGGTGGCCGCTTGGGAAAACTGGGTAATGCTAATACCCAAAAATCGTCGCTATTAGTGTAGTAGTGTCTGTGTAGTCTCTGCATCAGAACTATGCTGTGGACGGGGCTCTAATGACCTTGTAGTTAGTTGATGGGCCCTAACATACCAACAAACAACAACAACTTGAGGGCTAGGGCTATCTCTCTCGCTCTCAGTGGCCCGGGCCATAGTGGCTCAGTGGTAACGTGTCTTGTGAGTGCAGAGGCTCGATTCTAGTTGGAAGTGGAAGAGACTATGTTCCGGTGAGTGAGAGGAGGAAGGAAGCTAGCCTAAAGTGTGACTTTGGTCGGATGGGTACGATTTCAACCCCTCGCTGCACGGAAAAATGAATTCTTTCTACACGGACTGAAGTAAGGTAGGTATTATACGTGTAGAGTTGGTAGAATTTCTCAGGTGTAGGAGGAGAGTTCGCCTCTGGCAGAAAGGTTAAAGCCACACACGTTTTTAAACGGAAATGACGTCGGAAATGACCTGTTCAGTGGCAGAGAGGCAAACGTTGGGTCAGGAGGATCGAACATGTAAACCAGGAGAGCAAGAGTCAAGCACGCCATCCCCCTACCCCTTCCTTCCTTCTCAATCACAAGAGAACCTCTATAAGGTGAACTGCCAAGAGATAAGTTTGGAGGACTATCCTGCTAGGAAAGAAAATACTTCCAAGCCACTCTAGGGACTCGGGAATCGAACCCTGATTCACTGGAACTACAACAGTTTTGGTAGATTAGGGTGTGTGTATTGATGCGAATTCACGAGTATTATTAGACTGTGATCTTGGCATTTGACGGAAGCAGCAGGAAAAATGGGAGAAGCTCTCTCACCCTTCCAACTATTAATGATCAATACACTTGTAAGAGGAGGACAAGGGCGAGGGGGGGGGACCAAAGAGTGTAGGGATTAATTTCTGTAGGATTTTCGTCGCTCTCTCTCATCCCCTCCATGTTGTTGAAATCTGGAGCTTGATATGCAATGATGACATCATCATTATGAAAACAATAAACGAATCTCTTCGACGTGGGACATCCCTCACCCCCGTCCTTCGTGCGCTCGCCCTCTCTCTCTCTTTCATCCCTTGAGCCCTCTCTACTCTACTTCTGTCCTTCTCCCATCTCAGCAGCAATGAGTGTGTGTGTGTGTGCTAGTGACTGGGGGGGGGGAGGGGCAAGAAGATGAGAGGAGGTAATGACTGTGTGGAAAAAGTGATTAGGTCCTAAGGGACCCACCGACCTTGTCCACGATGATTTTGCACACTCTGATGACAGAAATGGGACGTACAGACTGTAAAAAAAATAACACATGTAATATGGGGGTCTATTGAGGACTATCCCACGCACACCCCTTTGAGTCCTTCTTTCTCATACACCCCCTTCCGCTGTCCCCTCCACACGCACAAACTTGTCCCATCTGCTACCATTTCTAACGAAAAGTGGCCGTCCCTACGTCATCCATCCACCGTCCCGATGTCATCCATGAGATACATCATGACTTTGTAGAGTAACGATAGAGCCCTTGGTTTGCTTCGCCACCCAATGAGTTCAGGGTTCGATCCTGGTCAAGTTGTGACTTTTCATTACTAAAAGGAGAGAGTGATGAGGGCTCATGATACTAATATTTCAGTAGGTCCTTGAGTAGTAGTTGTAAAAGGGCAGAAATGATTAATTGGATACATCATCATCATCATACCCTTATCCCGCCTGTGGCAGGGTCGGGTTTGCGGGTTCTGGCCCTCCACTCCCGTCTATCTCCCACTAGGTCCCTCTCCACCCCACACACTGCCATATCCTTACAGACAACCTGCTCCCACGTCAACTTTGGTCTCCCTTCAGGAGTCAGGTCTCTTCACGTAAATGGGCCGCAGGCTTTTTCCAAGTGGGTCGCGATCGGGAAAGTTTGAGAGACACTGGTTTACAGGACGTCCCGCAAGTGGTTGCCCCCCCACATCTCGGTATCACCGACGCCGAATCCAATCAATTTGCCAGAGGGCTTTCTTGGTGATCAAAGGCAAATGACCACAGGCGCATGCGAGCAGTAAGTAGCCCACACCTCCTGGCTTATAAGCTATTAGAGTGTGGGTGGATAGCGGCGTAGTTGCGACGAGTCGGCTTTCTTTTGGGTGTAGGTCCGATTCCGATAACTAAAGCCAATGGTTTTATACGAGAGGGTGGGGGGGGGGCCCAAGTGAACCATGATGACCCCCCCAACCCTTGTTATGACTACTAGGGTAAAAAAAAATCTCCCTCCTCTTCAGACAGAAGACAACAGGAAACAGATGGCGCGATGAGAAATGATTTTGGCACACGATCATGAGCACTACTCCGTTTAGGACAGGCGTCTGACCACTCATGCGGACCACTGGAGCCCCGAGAGAGTGAGTCAAAGCCACTTGGACACACACGTGCGATTTGAATCCTCTTCTCGATGCTACGCTGTCCCGCACACACACGTGCAAAAACCACCGAGTCGCATCCAAACCGCATTTTGGGGCAGAGGGCAGGGGGGCGTGAAGGAGTAAAGAATGTTTTAGGTCATTAAATCAATCACGGTCCCTTTGTATTTCGAAATGGCGTACCAACCACAAATTTAGACACCACCATAACTAGTCGAGAGAGAGAGAGATAGAGGGGGCGATGATAGCACCCGTCTCGTCGAGATGGACCACGAAAAAAACATCTGCGTGGCCCTTTTATATTTATAGTCCCAAAGAATGTCGACCGTGTCGGCCTCTTGTGTGTGTATAATAATACTGTACGTGGTTGACCTCAGTTTTGGGATGGGGTGGGGGGTACTAATTCATTCTCATCGCCGTTGCCCTGTGAAGAAAAAGGCTCCTTACCTCCCCCCAACGATCTGAAAGTGTGGGTTTCTGTACAATAGAAGACGAAAGGAGCACAATTTTAGTTTTTATTTGTCCTGGGATTCCTTTTCTCGTTTAGGGCAGGGTCATGCACCGTTGCGGTCAGGGTCGAACCCGCAACTCATGAAACTACCGAGAGCGTCTCTTATGTTCCTTTTTTTTTTACAAAGTGTATAATGGCGTACGAGTCGGTGAGATTATTTATGGACGCCCCTTGAGGTAAAAAAATCCTGCAAACGCAACTTGCAACCTTTTTCCCGCCTATGGCAGGGTCGGGCGCCCATCTTCTTGTCTTTCTGAATGGACACAAGGGTGATCGACTGGACATTGTTTTTCCACAGCCGGTTGCCGACCAAAGCTGCAACCCCTGCGCTTATTTCTCATCGGTGTACTGTTCGTTGGGGCACTACACACCCATGCTCTTACACCTGGGAGTGTTGCTTCATCTACCCGTTGTATAGTAGAGAGGTGGTTCTTTGACGTGTAGAGGTGACATTGTACACACCACACGGGACCTCAGGTTTACTTCTCATCCGAAGGAAGGTGCACTCGGGGCTCGAAAGAAACTCCAGCATCGAACCTAGAACCACTAGTGCAGTAAATCGAGCACGCTAACTATTGCCGCCACCGAGGCAGATGTGGTAAAAAATCCTTCGTTTAAAAAAAAAAGGTACTCAGAGTTAGAGGTGGTGTGGTGAAGGAAGGTCGCGCCCCGCGAAGACGGGTCACACATGACTCCACTTCCTTTTGTGTGTGTTTTTTTTATTACTTGGTAGGGTTAAAAGGTAACTAGATAGATGTCTAAACGAGTGAGAAATTAACGGGGACTTAGTAATTGCACCCGAGCAATTAATGACACGGTTGTTAAAAGGTCCCATATCTCGTTTTTAGCTAAGGCGTGAAAACAAAAGCCTCATCGTCACACCATGTGTCACGGTGTTGACAAAAGGGTGGAGGATGGTTTCAACGAGTTCAGAAATGAAATAAATCCCTGTTGATAGATGGCGCTCGGCCACGACGACAACTCCCCCCCTTTATCATCCATTTTTCAAATTCGACAGAAAATCGATTCATTTTAACACCACCAAACACAGGCTTCCTCTTTCATACACCCTACAGAGAAAAAGCAACTCCTAACCCATTTTTTCCGCCTATGGCAGGGGGTCGGGTACACATCTATGTCCCTCTAGATCCGTGATTCTCAACCACTGTGCCGCGAGGTCGGGTACCCATCTTGTCCCTCTGACTGGACACAAGGGCGATATATTGGGCAGTGTTTTTCCACAGCCGGTTGCCAATCAAAGCTGCAATTCCTATGCTATTTATCGTCTTTCTACTGTTCGTTGGGACATTCCACCGAAGACGGGGGGCGAGCTCCTACACCTGGAAATTTTGGTCCTCTACCCGTTCCATATAGAGAGGGTTCTTCCATGTGCAAATGCCATCGTACACCACACGGGACCTCGATTTTACTTCTCACCCGAAAGAAGGTGCACTCAGGGCTTTTCTTTGGCGATTGTGTACCTAGAAATGTGTCGTTGCTAGTGTGCCGCCAAATTTTGAAATTAGTAAAAGTGTACCGTGGCGAAAAAAAGGTTGAGAATCACTGCTCTAGATGGACACATGGGCGATTTGTTGGACGGCATTTTTACGCAGTCTGCTGCCCTATGCTTAGGGGTGCTTCGTCTACCCGTTGCATAGTAGAGAGGGGTTTTTGCCGTGCAGTGGTGATTTCCTACACACCACACGATAGGGCACCGGCGCATTTAGGGCCTCTCTCTCTCGCTAGAAAGAAGTCAACCCACCTCGATCCCGTATCGAAACTGGAACCGCTGACACAGTAGTCTTGTACATTACCTCCCCTGCGCCACCGAGCCGGGCTCCCATACAGCCTACAGAAATTTCAAGAAATTGGGATATCCTGTTGTTGTTTATCGGTGTTTTAGGGCCCTTCAACTACAAGGTCATTAGAGCCCCGGTGCAGAGTCTGCACAGACACTACACTAATGAGACGATTTTTAGGTATTAGCAGTGCCCAGTTTTCCCAAACGGCTACCCATGTCAGTACTAGCTGGGGTTGCGCTGCATAACTTCAGTGATCGGACGAGAACTGGTGTGTCTAACGCAATTCGCCGCTCCGGGGATATCCTGTGGTGGGGATAATGGTTGAAGGAAGATGTTAAGTGGAAGGCAGGGCAAATAGGGCGGATGTGTGACGTCACGCGCGAGCGCCACTTGTTTGTGAACATCACTAGTTCAGCACGTGCTAACCACGTGAATTGCCCCACTTTTTCCTCCTCCTATCAAACGTGATTGGCGTAAATTTTTCCACACTTGCGCATGTGCAATATATTGCTTTTGTGAACACGTGGAGGTCTTACACGTGGTGCATTTGTCATCAAAATTGCGACAAATGAGTCCCTTTGCGAATGAGAGTACCTCTGTGTGGTGTGTGTTGGGGGCTAAGGGCTCCGGTAGTGACATCATTAAGGGTGACGTTTCTTATTTTAACAAAATGTATGTATATGAAAAAAAACAAACAACATTTTTATGTGGATGTCAGAAAATAAGAGTGAAAGGATAGCCACCACCGTCCTCAGACCCAGGGCAGAAGATTGGGGGGGGGGGGGGGGGAAGGTAGTATATTTAAATTAATAATACATGCCAACGAATGCTGTGAAACAAGAGAGGCTTCATCTCTATCCCCTTTCTCTCCTTTTTTTTGACAGTTTCTCTCTCGCCTCCTCCCTGCAGGGTCCTGCGTCCCGCTAAAAGTCGATGTTGGATCTTGTCAATTTATTCAAAATCACGTCTCGACGCCTATCGACGACAACGTCAGTTCCCAGAGAGCACGGGAAGCGTTTTGCTTGAATCTATCACAAGCTGTTCAAACTGAGATAGAAAATATGCAGCGCTGCTTGGCATAAATATTTAGGGCCTGTGGGCCATTTCTGTCAGTTTTCCCTCACAGACAGAGATAATGTTATTTGGACAGCTTAGTCGATTGGCAAAGGGCATCTTCAGACAGATACGCGCTGCTAGATTTTTTTCCCCTCCTCCTCCTCTATCTTTTTATTTTCTCCTCCTTCTTCTCAAAATTTAAATTGCCCCATAAAATATACCATTTCTCTTCCCCCGTGCACCCCCCCTCTCCTACATCCTTTCACCCTGGGTCCTTTTGTCTCTCGCTTTCATAATATGGAGGTCAATTTTCAGACTGCCAATACACCTTCCCCCTATTCTCCAATGATACAAATGCCCTTTTTTTCACTTTCTGTTCCGTGTTTTTGGCCTGTGGTTTAGATGAAGGCCCTAACGCTCTTCCTAGCAAATGTATAAAGGGCCTATTTCGGCAATGTTGGTTGAGTTGATTACACTGGGCTAGGAAAGATTATTTATCTCTTCTTCTTCTTCTGCCCTAATAATATCTATGATCTTCATATTTGGGGGAAGCTAGGTTGACACCACCAACTTCTTTCCTCTGTTTCTTCCTCCCCTCAATCGTCTCCTGTCTCCTGCCCATATCCTTCACCAAACGTTGCACTGACCATAAGTAAAGGGCACTTAACAAAAAAAAACCCCAACAGATAGTGAAATAATAGAAAGCTACTGCGTATTAGATGACAATTGTCCGATGAGACATTTGAAAGGAGAAGGAGTAATAATACAGCTCTGTTGCAAGTGCTCCGCGCGGGGATCTCGAAGAAAGGAGGAGAAAGGGTTCTAAGGCCCTGCGGAATAAATCGCGAAATGGTCCCTTGTCTTCGTCCGCCCCCACCACACTTTAACCAATTCTTTTCTTCCTTGCCTTGTCATTACTTGCTTGACCAACTATGAAAATGCATTGCTTTCCTCTCTCTCTCTCTCTCCCTCTTCTTCGTCCCTTTCTTCACCCATTTCTGCTGGTCGTCGCTCTCACTTCCCCATCTCTCGCCCTGCCCCCCCCCCATCACTCTTTTCCTATCGTACCGAAATTATAAGGCCACTTTCATTTCTCTAGGGTGAGCAAAGATGACGTCAAATGGGCCTTTGAGTAGAAATACATGCCGAGTGTCCCCTAAATGCTGAATGAGCTTCGATTTGGCAGTAGGTAGATATTTCGATGGCAAGGACGGGGGACAGGGGTGAGAGAGATATGGGGGAAGTGTGAGAATGGAGGAAAAATGATTTTGTGCAAATCACGTTTTTATTTAGGTCTCGGCCATCTTGTGATGGTGTCGTGTGTGTCGCCCCCCCCGAGTGACGACGATAAGAACCGGCTTCTTTTCTGCGAATTAACTAACCGATGTTCGAGTGGTAAATGTTTTGAAGTTGTTGATCACATTAACCGATCGAATATTAAATTGAACGAGTGCTAATGATTGAGGGCGACGATAGAGTGAGTCGGGGAGAATCAGATGCTAAATGCTGTCCTCCATCCCCCTCCCCCTGGTGTCGGTAAAATAAATGACGAAAAAAAATGAGATAGTCAACGACTTGACCCGGCACCGTGGCGCAGTGGGAAACACGCTCCGTAACTGTGTCAGTAGCTCTAGGTTGGATACTGGACTAAGGTGGGTTGACTTCTTTCGGGAGAGAGAGAGAGAGGCCGCCGAGTGCACCTTCTTTTGGGTGAGAAGTAAAACCCAGGTCCCGTGTGGTGTACAATGGCATTATTTGCACGTTAAAGAACCCTCTCTACTATGCAACCTGTAGATGAGGTAACATTTCCAGGTGTAGAAGCTGGCCGCGCCCCCTGGCGTCGGTGGAATGCCCCAAACGGACAGTAGACTGACTTGCGACGATTTGTGAATACTAGCGGTACCCAGTTTTCCCAAGCGGCCACCTATTTCAGTACTAACTGGGGTTGCGTTGCTTAACTTCAGTGATCAGACGAGAACTGGTGTGTCCAACGCAATTTTCCGCTCCCAGGAGCAACCTAGGGAGAGGATGGAGAGGAGGGGGGGGGGGTCCCCGAATTGAGGTGTCCGGTAGACAGGTAGTGTGTTCCAGTGTCGGGCACCTAACTGCAGAGATTTTGCTGATCATTTTTTATCAAACATTTTATATACTGTATAAGAAACGCATCTTTAAATTGTATTTGCTTTCCGTCTCTCTCTCTCTCTCTCGCATCTTCACAGTGGCAGGTTTCCTCCGTATGCCCCCCTCTCCTTCCCTACCGTTTCCTTCCTTCTCTCTCTTTACCCTTTCTGCGACGACATAAGGATGGCCTTCAATGTCTAAAATATTTGAAGGACATCCGGTAGATATGTACATGTTGTGCATACGCAGTGGCACATGCGCACCAACGCTAATATTGAATGTTAGGCGATCAACTGAGTATGGGACATTATATATATATATATATATATATATATATATATGTATTTATAAGGGAGGACAGAGGAAGGGGGAGAGATGAGTGAGAAGATGGAGGGAGGGGCAGATGAAAGAGAGAGAGAAAGAGAGAGGAAGGAGGATGCCAAGGAGAGAAAAGGGAAGACGGCGACGTTTTGCTTTTCATCCTAAACCCAACCAGTAATAGCGTCCTCCCTCCATCTCTCCCTTACTACACACACACACACACACACACACACGTCTTTCGTTCTACACAGAAATGCGTACACGAGTTACTCCTCGTCGTGTTTCTACTATGGTAGAATGGGTTTAATTCGATGCAGCAAAGAAATGTTGTCGCCTATTGCAGTAGTAGTAGTAGTAGCGTCGGTTCCCAATCCGCCTTCTGGCAGTAATTAATACGTATCACGAATATTAGAGCAAAGTAAGTTTCTCGACACACAAACAATAGCGCGAGCGCAGCACATAGCACCGCTCAAACTCATTGCACATGAGTAGGAAGAAGCCTTTTTACCGTAAGAGATGAGATACACACGCGAAAGGGAGTGGTAAAAGGATGTGGGGGGGGGGAATGAATGCAAAGAGTCCCCCAACCCTTTATGCACTCCCCATATCATCCCTCTCCTTCTCCTCCTCCTCCGCTTCCCTTAACTCGACATATATCAGGCTGAGAAATTGAGGGAATCGTCGCGTTGCACTTTTAATATGTAATATATCAACGTATGTAGAGAAAAAGAAGAAGACGAAGAAGAAGAAGAAGAAAAAGAAGTTGTTACCGCTTCTAATTTCAACCGACCGTTAAGTTTGTCGCATCCGTTTAATAATAAAATGAGATGTTGACGACGATGACGAAAACTGTAGCGCCGTTACCATCATTCATTCCGATCTATTGCAGGAGAGGAGGGATGCACTGAGAGACAAGGGCAGAAATGAGACGAGAGAGAGAAACGTACGGAACGACAGAAGGGCGTAGGGTAACGCCATGGTGTTTCCCCCTTCCCGAAAAAAAAGGCCGCTCTGTTCCTTCTTCTGTTTTGTTGTCACCCTATTTGACATGGTGCGAGTGGTTTCTCCCGGTGCGGCCCGCACCCCCGTAGTGACGCCACTGCTAGATACATGTGGAGGAGGGAGGGAATTGCCGTAGTAGTGTAACGAAGAGCTTCCTTACACGTTATGCCTAGTTCCGTAGTTTGGGCCCTAATGACCTTTGTAGTCGATGGGCCCTAAAACACAAACAACAACAACAACTAGTTCCGTATCACCACACTGTAACGCTAATCACGTCGACACTGATGACATTTTGTGCTAGTGCTTTATGAAGGAGCGCCAGCGCAATTCCTTAAGTGTAGCGCTTTTTTTTTCGGAGTACGTCACGCCGCCGTCATGTCTCAATTTATCCTCCGTCATTTTTCAAGCAGACAGCTCCACCGTCAGCCAATCAGAACGCAGCGTGACTTGCGGGACGCTATGTGAGTTGACCACCTGTCAACTCAAATACCGTCACGCGTAGCTGCTCTGCGGCGCCCCAAGTAGCAGGGTGACGTCCCCATTTTTTGTGCTGTGTCGTCTGGTTCAACGCTAATAGCGTTAGCGCGTGGGTATACGGAACCAGGCATTAGAAATGGAGCCAAGAGTGTTTCAGAACGAAGGTAGGAAATGAGGGAATGTTGGTTCCTCCGGTTCTTTTGGGGGGAAATAGCGCCGTTGTAACGTCGTTCGAAAAGCGTCTGGAACCCACACCGTTGTCCTTGGTTACATGACCACGTGCATCTCAGAATGAATGGCCTTGTCGAACGAACTTCTAATCCTGCACGTGGCCATTCATTGCTTTTTGAAATATCATCAAAAAAAAGAAATACATACCCATTTGATTTTCGCATCAGCTAGAATCGAACCTACGTCTATGATATATGTGTGTGTATAGTAATTCAAGTAGCAATAATGCTAACCCTTCAAGGTGGTGGAAGGCGGGAAGGGGTAGAGAGATAGGGGGAGGAAAGGGATATATATTTTTAAAATTCTATTTTAATTAAAGATTTGTATTCATCGCTCATCACGATGAAGATCCCTCTTACCCCCTCCCCTATCCTATCCTTCCGACCTTTCACCTTTTTTTAGGTTGTCTCGAGGCGCCATCGAGTGAATAATGATGACAAGTCGCGCGTGAGAGTGTAGTACATTAATTACTAGTTTTCGCACGTTTTATAAGGTGTAACGGGTGAGAGAGAGAGAGAGAGAGAGAGCGCGAAGGGGCTCTTTTAGGTGGAGGAAGGGTCGGCAACGGCCCATTCAAACTCTTCTCCCCTCCTTGAACTTAGAGGCTTCTTTTGGAGATCAAGGATGAGATGAGGTCCCCCTCCCCTCCCCTCTCTCTGAAATCGAGACATGATAAGGAGTGTGAGTGTATATAAATATATAACATCTGCAACATTGGAGAGATAAGGTCCAAAATTTCACATGCACTCTCTCTCTCCATTTTGTGCTGCTGCTGCTACTGTCTTTCGTTTTCCTTCCTCACGAGTTCTCGTCGAATCTCGAGGGCAAATTTTCAAAGCTGCTACTACTGCTGCTGCTACTATTGCCCCTCATCCCCTTACCCCCCTCCTCTCCTGCTGTATTCCGAAGAAAAAGGGCCCTGGGAGCTTCCTCTCTTCATCGCCACAATTTGATATTCTACTAATCATTTCATGCATGTGATTGTCATTAGTCGAGTGCATTTCATTTTACTTCACAGTCATCAACTTTTAATTTGGAGAACCGAGTCGAGGCGCGAATTAAACACAACTAACCCCCTCCTCAAAAACGATGTCCCCCCCCACTCCTCCTGCTTCCTATGGACCAGAGAGTGCAATAAGAGGCGAAGACGACGAGGAGGAGTTAGGGCCTATACCTCTCTCTCTCTTTCTCTCTCTACCGAAAACATGTCTTGCAGGGATAGAAACTCAGATGGGACATTTGTCGTATCGATTAACAGTGGTTCAGCTGCTTTCGTCTCCATCCCTTTCCGCTTTCGGTTAAGGGGACAGGACAAGACAAGAGGTGCATCCAATTGGATGCAGTTTTCTGCTACTATTCTATCAGTCATTAATATTTATTTTACACCCTGATGTCGTTTCTAGTGTCTGTTGTTCCTCTTTTCCATCTATCTCGATATGGGACCTTTTAAATAATATACCCCCTTCCCGTTCTCAGTTTCGATATGTGAGAATGCAGCACAGAGCTCTGCGAAAACGAAGTGATGTGCTGCTACAGGTTATTCTGACCTCCTACAACACCTGGAAATTTTTGATAGACGTCTAGTTTTAAAAACACCCACCTAGAGAACAGGGAGGGGAAGAGGAGTTTTCGCGACGTGAGGATACCATAAACCTGGGATCGAACCTTTCGACTAGGAATTCAACAAGCCGACTGACTACCTATCCTTTAAGTTACATTGAAGCTGGTAAGGAGGGCGTTTAGGAGGTAAGGGGGGTGGGGGAATTGTGTGCAAGAATTATATTGTGTCGGAGTGAAAGGTCAATCAACCTGCCTAATTCAGAGAGAGGCAAAGAGAGGTTGCAGGGTTCCGTTTTTTTCTTGCGCAATAGATGAGAGAGTCCATTCTCACCTACAGGACCATGCCATCGGTGAGAAAAGGGTTAAGCCCGCTTCACAATAACATCGGGAACGAGAACGGCAACGGGCTTACGTTTAACGGGAAAGTTGAAAAAATTCAACTTTCCCGTTAAACGTAAGCCGTTTGACCAATAGGAGCGCACCTCCACCACATGACGTACCCGTCGCCCCTCCCCTCTGCACAAAATACGTTTTACGTTCCCGTTGTGAAGCCCGCTCTAATGATCATGATGATAAGGTTGCCGGTGGCGGGTGGGTGGATGTGAAAGTGGGTACCCGTATAGGGTGTTATGCCATTGGGTCAAAGACCTAGGTGGATATAAAGAAAAGAAAATAGAGTCTTCTTATTCCTCCAACTGAACCCGCAGACCCGATCCGACTATGCCATAGGCAGAAAATACGAGTAAAATACGAGTACGGGTATCCCAGTTCGGTAGCGCATAACCACTGCAAGGGCATACATTATTAAGGGAAGGGGAAGTGGGGAGGGGGGAAACAGCATCTAACGACGGTAATGATGACGATGAAAGGTTCTTTTACCTGTTGACGGCAGCTGTACTAGTAGTAAACCGGTTGAATGACGTCACTTCCGACCTAAAATATACAAAAATGAGATAGTGAATGACTGTGTGTATTTAATGGTGGATATATTTTCAATATAAATAGTAGATTAATGGGTTTGTAGGAGATTCGCGGGCTGTAAGACGAGGGTGGTGGGTGTGTGTGTGTGTGTGGGACGGAGGGGCGGTGGTAGGTGAGAAAGGGGTGAGGAGGAAAGGGGGGGGGTAAATATACTTTAGAGAAAAATATATTTGCAGATTAATATATTGAATAGCAAATAAACATAAGTGTTAATAGTAATTCAAATAACACCCGGGATGCATTTTAAATATCTCGATACAGATTAAGGGAGGGGAGAGAGTGAGAGAGAGAGAGAGAGAGAGAGAGAGAGAGAGAGAGAGAGAGAGCGAGGGGGGGGTGGGGAGAGAAAGAAGGAGGGGAGACGAACAAACGTACACCTGTAAGACGGGAGGAAAGTGGGAGATGAAGGTAAGATAGATGGGATAATGATAATGACAGTGGTGGTGGTGGTAGTAGTAGTAGTAGTACTGAATCGGGGAGGTGAGAGAGAGAAAACGAAGGGGTGAGAGAGACAGAGAGGAGGATGGGGGTTCGCATCTCTCAGTTTGCAATAAGAAAAATTATTACATAGTGTAAACACACACAGCAGCAGTTGGGTTTGTGTTTGAAGTGTTACGTGAATAAACTCGAAATGTTTAATCAAACCTGGATAATTACTATGAAAATATGTATTTTACTACTCATACGGAAAATATTTGCATATGGCGTAATAGACACCACACTCTATCACCACCACCACCATCATCATCATCATCGCCTCCCTTCTCATCCTCCTCTTAAGCAATCACCGCCGGCCGCGAACCCCCTTCAACTCGGGATTACTACTTACATAACATAAACACACACACACTCACTCAATAGGAAAGAAACCAGATTAAATGGTTTACATTGGAAATGTCGCTCACCACTCCTCCTAGTGTCGATAAAAGGAAGTTACTCCCCCCCCCCTTCTCCCAGGGCCGGTCTTAGGGCAAGGCGGCCGAGGCAACCGCCTTGGGCCCCGCGCTGGTAAATTGAAAAAAAAACATATTGTTTTTTTAAAAAAAATATATATATTTTGATTTCTTGTGTGTTGAAAGACATTAAAATACTGCATTGGTAAGCAATCAACTTCATAAATCTTGGCATTGGGCCCCTCCCCCCACGAACCCCCTCGGGCTGGCCCTGCAGAGCCAGGCAGCCCTGCCCTCCGCCCCATACAGAACACGATAAAACCGACAATAAAAAGTAAACAGGAAGTCTAGTAGTAATGTATGTCCTCCCCCATCCCAACAGTTCACTCTCTTCTTTGGGTTCAGTCAGGCGAGGGTACTCCACCCTGCCATAGGCACTAGAAGAGAGAGAAAAAAAACAAGAGTTAGCCCTACCCCAGTCGGTACTAAGTGGAAAGGGATACCAGTGGCTCGTTTCTACCCTGTCCTCCTCCTCCTCCTCTCAGTGGTTACCAGTGTTGATAGGCCCGTTCGTCATTCTAGAATCTAGACTACAAACGGTGTATTTTATGAATCATCCTTGCACCCTTGCATGAGGTGCTATTTGGGGGAAAGGAGAGGAGAAGAAGAAGAAGAGAGGTCAATTGCGATTAACGCGCAAGCGCAATGACCCTAGCAGGCACAAGCAGAGTTGCGCATGCTCATATTGACAGTGCCGCACTAGCATCGTTCTGGTGGGAGAGACCTGCCTTGTGTAGTTATCACAAACCTTAATAGGGCGGACTGTATAACAGTCTAAATGGTGGACGAAGCCATGATTACAGGTTCGATCCTTGACGGTTGCATCTTTTTTTTTTTTTGCATCCCTCCCCCCGTCTTGGGGGAAAAAAACGTGCGGCTGTACGGTATATCACGACTTTTTTTGTTTTTACACGGAACTGAACGTGTATAACACCGAAATGTCGTCAAAATTAGGGGAGATAGAGGGAGAGCTCATCCTCATCCTTCCTGCCTATCGCCTCATTTACATTAGCCAATCAGAAACGAGAGAGAGAAAGAAAGAAGAGTTAAGGTATAGTCGGTCACAGTCGCCAACAGGTTGGCTGCACGTATTTTGAGCCTCGTCATCACCTCATTTCAATAACAATGACGAAAATGTAAATTAAGATAATAAAAAAAAAGAAGAGATTTTTGAGAAGTCGAAGGAACAAAAGTGTCCCGTCCCCCTTCAATAATGATTAAGGGACATGGATGAAATTTTCGGCAGGAGGTGATGGAGGAGAGAGAGGTGGAGAGGGAGGGGAGAAGGAACGATTCGCACCACTTTGTCGTTTTTTTTTTCTTCTCCCTTTTCTCCTAAAGTGAAGAGAGGGCAGGCAGGTAGACAGGGCAGGCCAACAAGAGCAGCAGCAGCAGCAATAGAATGAACATCAATCATAACAGGCCCTGTGGCCCACATCCCACGACACACACACATACATACGAGGTGATAAAATTAGACCCCCGGTGTCAAATTCTAGCAATTGAATGGCGTATTTCGCAGGCAGTCAGTTGTCAATTGCTATTTTACAACCTACGAAAACATCTTATGGATGTAAGTAAATAACTTTTCAAATCTTGTTTTCATTTTTTTTTTTCATTCTTTTCATTTCGGTGGTCCTTTTCCTCTTTTTCTTACCCTCCTCCCGTTGATCACCTCTTCGGCCTCTCTCACATTCCGGCGGCCCTGTCGTTGTTCTAACATTTATTCACCCTCCGTCCCGTTCCCTCATCACTTACACTAGTCACTCAGGCCACTTTATCGACGACCTAACCCAGCTAGTCCCCCCTGACTGTCTTCAAGTTCATGTCACGTTGATTTTTTGATAGCAGCTTCTCCATTTGCCCTCCCCGCACCGGTCTTCCCCCCCCTTCCCTAAACTTACCTCACCCTGGAGTCGTGCCCTTCCTTATGTCCCCGAGAAAGAAGTAACACATAGCCACTCCTTTCCTCGACTCGTTTTTTTTTTACTCAAGAAATAAAACTAAAGGACATAACCAATTTAGCAATGACTGTGAGTGGGGAAAGAGGAGAACAAGGAGGGGGGGG
>JAAFCE010006156.1:15295044-15305866 GCA_013389805.1 Trigoniulus corallinus
AGGGAATGAACATTAAGAAGAGGGATGAGACGGGAATTTGGAGGGGGCATAGGTTCACTGATACATTATCCTTACTGTGTCAAACCTCCACCTCCTCCTGGGGAAGGGCCCGCGCTCTTCTCCATCTCCAGGAGTGGATGGACGGACGTCTATCTCATATCCCATCTCCATTATACCACTCTCCTTTTCTTCTCTCCTGCTGCTACTGCTTGCTACCAGCCAAAATCTGCATAGTTTGTGTATGACCTAAAGAGGGGAGGGGGGAGGGACATAGACTTAGAAGGACGGAACAAGGGGTGGAAGTAAAAATTCAGCCCTATTGTAGTAGTAATAATAATAATAATACAGAACAACTAAAGAGCAGCAAATGGGAGGTCATATTGGTCATGGTGGTGGTGATAGTAGTTGCGGGATGAATTGCTTCCATCAATTATGATAGTGTCCTCTCCGTGTCCCACACAGCAGCCGATCAACACACCCCTGACCTATTGTTAAAACTACAACGACTACGAGCCGCGAACCACCAACTGAGATGTGGAGGAGAGAGGGAAGGGAAGGAAAGAGCGAGGAAAACAATAAAAACAACACGCAAAGCCACAACTATAAGGCAAGCCTATTAATTAGGGGCAATTTCACTCTTTATCAATCAGTCACAACCAATTAGGGGAAGGCGGAGGAAAGTCACTATCAACTCAATTAACAGCACCTAACAAGACGACTACAATGACTAAACAACAGGGAGAAAGTGATAAAGGGTAAAGAGAGAGAGAAAGAAAGGAGGGGAAAATGGGGGGAATATACAATCTGCCAAACATTTCACTCCCGAAAATAAAAACATATAAGTCTACCTACACCATGTTGAATTTTTGAAAGGAACATCCGTTCTCCTTCCAGAACATTTTGACACCCAACAAATACGTAAAGCAACTATTTCTGCGCACAATTCAACCGTTATAATCGAAATGTATATCATTGTCGCATGCCTTTTCATTATAACAAATATGTAATATAATAATTTTAATTTAACAATTACCATTTCAAACGACGACGACGACGATTATTATCTGTCCGCCATTTGCATTACGCGTTCGATTTTCGTTCTCGAACGAAACCGCGAGACAACGTTCGAATTCGAGAGGAAAAAAAAGAAAGAAAGAAAGTAGTGACGTCACACTACAAAACGACGACGACGTAGTCACGTGACCACAGTTGCCATATCAACAACCTAACATCAAAGATCGTCTCGGATCTTCGCCGACATTAGGGGGGGGGGGGGCTAGGACCCAGATGAATATTAATGAAGAAAAAGGGCAAATGATACACAATGGATCCAAGACCCAGGTCAAATCGATAAGCTTACACACTCCCCATTCTTATCTTTCGATACAAAGAAAGGACCACCTGTCATCTCGACCATAATAAGGCACCTTTTAACTTCAGTTAAAGCCCATGGCTAACATTGTCCCAACAGTGACAGGACAGGAGGTCCTTAGTAAACAAAATCGTTACGTTAAAAAAAGTCCTTCCCCTTACTCGGCAGTACTCCAGCACCAGCAGTATCACAAGTCATCCATCTACTATATTAATAATACGCTAATCGTCACCCACGCGAACAATATATTCATAAGGCCCTAAGCATACGTAACAGATGGTCTAAATCCGACTGCAATGGACCTTTCAATTGAGACCTAACACCATCAAGTTATTTAATTTTTTTTTTTCGGGGGGAAAAAAAAGAACGGAGAGAGAGGAATTGAGTCCTTTATACGGTTCAGATAATCAGACCCTATTGCAGCGAACTCTTTCCAAGCCAAGGTTTTAACCAGGATTTCAATAAAACTTAAGTTTTGACAACAGATAAAAACCAGCTTAAAACCCCCCTCTCCCCCTTTTCTTTCCCCTAAGTCAAAGGGCATCTCATTATAATTGGGGACCCTTCCCCTTTTTTATTAAACAATGCTGTTAAAATATTCTCGATTATCCAGTAGAACCCAGGGCATCTCAATACATCATAATCATGAACTGTATTATCAAAAATCAGATTCCGAAATGGGACCTTTTGGAAGAGGGAGGGGTGAAGGGTATAGCAGTGGGGAAGAAGTTGAATGCGACGACCACAGAAGTCACTGCGATGCAAATTAACTGTAAGCAACTAAATTATGAAACGACAGCTCCGGAAATCCGTAGTAACATATATAACAATGCCGGCCAAACAATGAGGGGGCTTGCTGCAGGCCGGTTCATTTTCCAGCCCCTTTCTCCTCCACCGCATTTCACTGATCAATTTCGATTTAGAGACACACAAAGTCAAGGAGATAAAAAAAGAGACCCACTCAGGAATGACAACAGTTTTAAACGCCCTTATTTTACGGGCCTTTTTTTTTGGACTCGTCTGGGTGGCGCTGGAGGTAGAATGCTCCATTACTGCGTCAGTGGTTCTAGGTTCAGTACTGGATCGAGGTAGAGTGGCTTCTTGTTGTTGTTTGTTGGTCTTTTAGGGCCCTTCAACTACAAGGTCATTAGAGCCCCGTTCACTGCGTAGTTCTTCTAACGCAGAGACTGCGCAAACACTACACTAATGCGACGATTTTTGGCTATTAGCGGTACTCAGTTTTCCCAAGCGGCCACCCTTGTCAGTACTAGCTCGGGTTGTGTCGCTTAACTTCAGTGATCAGACGAGAAGTGGTGTGTCCAACACAATTCGCCGCTCCCTAGTGGCTTCTTTCGAGCAAGCGAGAGGAATAAAATTCCCAGGTGTAGGAGCTCGCCTCCTGGCATGAGTGCCCCAACCAATAGTAGACCGACGATAAATTAGCACAGCGGTTTGCAGCTTTAGTCGGCACACCGTCTAATATATCGCCCTTGTGGCCACTCAAAAGGACAAAGAGGGGATACCTTATCCTGCCATAGGCGGGGAAAAGGGTTAGTAGTTACTTTTTATTTTGAAGGGCCTTTCTTGTTAAGCTTTGGCACATAATCGGTCATTTCTTTTGCCTTTAGCCAACAATTATCGCAATATGTAGGCTACCACAAACCGTCATCAAAGGTCACTTAATTGTACATTTTATTTTTGCAGATGTCCGTTTACGAAGGGATGACAAACCAGCAACCAACCAGAGGACGAAAAACCAAACAGGGAAGAAACAAAACCACCAATCAACCCGATGACTGATAGACAACGTATGCAATTCAGAAGCCTGTTCATTTTTTTTCCTGGTGTAAAATTCAAAGGGCCTTTTCACATGTACTGTATATGGGCGACGATATTAATAAACTCATTACTGATTTGATGCCATTAAGTCATGCAAAAAAAAAAGGTGTGAACAAAGGGCCTTAGTGCCAGTGCGGTGGATGGAAACCTGGCGGGTTTGTTTGTTTGTCGGTGTTTTAAGGCCCTTCAACTACAAGGTCATCAGAGCCCCATCCACTGCATAGTTCTAATGCAGAGACTGCACAGACACTACGCTAATGCGACGATTTTTGGGTATAAGCAGTACCCAGTTTTCCCAAGCGGCCACCCATATCAGTACTAGCTAGGATTGCGCTGCTTAACTTCAGTGATCAGACGAGAACTGGTGTGTCCAACGCAATTCGCCGCTCCCCGGTACGATGATGATGAAAGGGCCCTATCATAAGGGCCGTAGAGAACTATTTAGAACGCAATCGGTCATGAGTTCAAAATACAGCAACGCCTATTTAGTAACATAGAAACGTATCTATGGAAACGCACGTGCTGAAAAAAAATCACGTGATCAGTATATCAGCTGACAGCACGCATGCTCAAACAACACACCTACGACAGGGTGCACCATTAATCTAGAACTTCTTGTTTAACAACTTTGCCGAATTTCCGGTAAATTACACATTCCCGTTATTACGAGTTCCGGGACCTGGCAGACAGAAATGAAAGAAACAATTGTATCTGGCAAAAGACAGGATGGCAGTATGAAGTGCCCCGGGTCCACTAAGACTCTAATGAGACAAGTCGCAGTTAGGAGGGGTAGAAGAGTAGGACGAGGTAGGTGGGTGGGGTAAGAACAACCCAATAACCAAAAGATGGAGGCCAGGCACGGAACAGGGATCATCAACTTAAATGGTGACGTGACAAGTGGGTTCCTCAAGTGATTAATGACACAACTGCAAACACCATCTTCCCCCCCCTCCTTACTTTGGTCACGAAACGAATACTAACCCGGAAAAGGCGGCGCTGCTACGTGTACACATCATGCGCCTTGGACATAGTCCGCGGGGGTAAGGCAGCGTGGGTCGCTGGAGGAATGAGGGGTTGAAATGCAAGAGAACAGTGAGGGGAAGGAAGGAAATGAACAAGACAAAACGCCAAACGTCATTGTTCAGGAGGAAAATTGACGTCTCGTTGACAAGACACCCAGGCAATTTTCATCTCTCATTCCACATTCGGGACGTCGTAAACAAAGGGTGGAAGTGTGGAGAAAATGGAGAAGGGGTGGACGATGACCATCAGGTATGTACATTAAAGCATTTGGGGGGGGGGGGGGGGCAGGAGGAGAGGAAGCCATTTCAGTGAACTATTCAGTGGGCCTTCAACACGTTCGATTCTCATTCACCGACGGCCGGCCCGTACTGGTAAAAACCAACCATCACAGACGTCCCAAGAACGGAAACTATATTTTAGAACAGGCCCCCCCTTCCTCTCCATTTCACACAACTCGTGCAACTAAAACCCTATTCTCCCATGTTCCTTCCTAAAAACCAATTAAACGATGGGTTGGAATCGAACCTACGATCACAGATGTAAACAAATTAAATCAGTCATCTGTTCACGGGACAAAGAAATTGGGCAGATGAGGGTGATGTGTAGAGGTACTGTACTGAATAAACCTTAGACCTCGTAAGGTATATGTTCTTACAGGTCAAGAAGAGGGAGTATAAAAAAATTAGGCCCGAAAATACTAATTTTTTGAGTTGTGTCTCACCAAAGCCTTGTTAAATAAAAGTTGCCAAAAAAAAAAAAACCGTCCCAACACTGGTGTGCTGAAATGACACCCCTCCCATGCCTGACACAGCGAATGGCATGGGGGGGGCGGAATGAGAGGAGGGTAACAAGTAGGGGATAATGGCGGCAACAGGGCGGAGACGGTAATACAACAGAATCATTCGGGACAAATGCAATTACGAAGGGCTCTTTCTCTATCCGGCTCTTTCTAAGGACCCCCTCGTGTTTGACAAGGGCATTAGTACCTGGAAAGTGTCCCGTTACCATCCACGAACAAACTCAGGAAAGCAAACAAATCCAATATTTGAACACATGTCACTTTGGAGAACACAGAGAGAGAGAGAAAGATGTGATGAAGTCAGTGCTGGGCCAAAAGATGAATGAGTTGGGTGGTCCCGAGGGCGATATGGAGGAGGGAAGAGGGGGTTGCTTCAAAGAAGCAAGACAAGAAACCTCTCTCTTTTTTTATATATATATAAATTGGGCAAAACACCACCCACATGGCCACAGAGATTGGAAACAGAAGAGAAAAAGAGGGTGGAACCTAAGAGCCGAAAACGATTCAACAACATCCATCGAACCAACATTTTACACAAAAAAATCAGCAGGCCATTGTTAGCAATAACCTGTGACCCTCAAAAACACAGGACTCCCCTCCCTCTTTTTGTCTCTAAAAACAACAGGACAGAAGAGTAAATAGTGATAGGTTCCGTTTACGACAACCTATCCTATCATCCACTAATGGAAAATCAGCAGTTCCCTCTTAGGACCATCCTATCACAGAAACTTTATCTACCTTTCCCTTGTAGAAAGAATTATTGCGTGGGTCAAATTTTTTTTTTCGGGTGGTGGACGGACGCCCCTGAGTCAGTAATAAAATCACTAGTACCCCTCTATCCCCAGTCACCTCATAAATACCATTAAAAATATAGCCTTTTACCTAACTTTTTATCTTCGGAAAGGGGGGGGGGGGACGGGGACGGACTATTTGTCGTGATCCCCACGTTGTAGACCTCTGGTATGGCAAGGGACATTTTTGTACCCCCCCGTACCCCATCCGAACTGAAAACATATTTCTCTTCTCAGCTGAAGTAAACGTTCAGACTTTTCCAGGATTGCAACAAAAGCAAAGCAACTCCTAACCGTTTTCCCGCCTATGGCAGGATCGGGTACCCATTTGTCCCTCTGAATGGACACAGGGTGATATATTAGTCATAGTTTTTTTTTTCTGCAGCCGGTTGCCGGCCAAAGCTGCACCCATACGCTTATTTATCGTCGGTCTAGTGTTCGTTGGGGAATGTTACCGACGCCAGGGGGCGAGCTCCTACACCTGGAAATTTTTGCCTCGTCTACCCGTTGCGTAGTAGAGAGGGTTCTTTTACGTGCAAGTGCCATCGTACGCCCACACGGGACCTCGGTTTGACTTCTCATCCGAAAGAAGGCACACTCGCGGCCTCTCTCTCGCCCGAAAGAAGCCCACTCACCATGGTCCAGTCCAGAACCTAGAACTACTGGCGTAGTTGCCGAGCGTACTAACCACTACGCCACCGCGGCGGGGTTTTTCCAGGATTGCAACGCGATAATAAATTTCGGAGACGGAAATATGATATCAAATGAGGTCAGTATCCCCTAACAAACATTTTCGTACTCCCAATTCGAGAACGGGCAGGTGACGTCACAAATCCACATATGGGACAATGGATTTCACTTCTAAAATGGAGGAAGGCACACTTCACATCTCATTAAAAAAAATCGGGTCAACCAGTGGGAAGCGAACCTGTAACACACCGCTTGGTGTATTTAACGATGCGACGGCTTCTCTACTCATCACCATCATACCCTTATTCCGCCTGTGGCAGGGTGGGGTCTGCGGGTTCTAGCCCTCCACTCCCGCCTATCTCCTACCAGGTCCCGGTCCACCCCCCACACACCACCATATCCTTACCAACCTGCTCCTAACTCTGCTTTGGTCTCCTCCTGCCCCGGGTGCTTCCAAACACCTTCATTCCTGTACTGGGTCTAAAGAGCTCCTCCTCCCCTCTTCTCATTACATGTCCATACCACCTCAATCTATTCTCCCCCTCATGTTTTTTTCCGCGGTGTCCCCCATCCCTAAGCTACTTCTAATGTAGGGCCTACCAGCACCTGCTCTAGCATTTATGCCACCCCGGACAAAAAAGACAAATTGTCGCCCCTTGAAGAAGCGCTCTGTTCTCACACTTACAACCAAAACGGCGCCCTGAACAAATGCCCGGGTTGCCCCCCCCCCCCTTGGAGCGGGCCCTGGGCATACTCCTTCTTAATTCTATCAGCTTTCGACACCCCACTCATATACTGCACCATTCCCAAAGTAGTTTCGGGCCCCAAAAACACTAACTCCCTGCAGTGGTGCTATCCGTACACGGGACTCATGTAGGGTTCCCAATTTCGTCACAATCAAAAACCCCACTGCAGCCAGCATCGAGTCAAACGCACAAGCTCATCTGGGGAGCGGCGAGTTGCGTTGGACACACCAGTTCTCGTCTGATCACTGAAGTTAAGCAACGCAAGCCCAGTTAGTACTGACATGGGTGGTCGCTCGGGAAAGCTGGGTACTGCTAATACCCAATAATCGTCACATTAGTGTAGTGTCTGTGCAGTCTCTGCATTAGAACTATGCAGTGGACGGGTCTCTAATGACCTTGCAGTTGATGGGACTTTAAACTCCAACAAACGCACAAGCTCATCTGAAGTGGCTTTGTCTAGGTGTGTGCTAGGCCTGAAAGAGGCCACTCGCCTTAGTCGGGATCGAACCCGAAACCATGCACCCGGGGCTCGACAAGAGTGATTTAAAACTAGCCGAATTACTTTACTCCAAGGTCGGCGGCACCAATTCTTTTCCTCCTAATCAATGTGACCCCCCCCCTCCCTGAACCTTATTAACTCTTTCTCACCGCCATTCATACGGCAACCCCTTACGGCCCGTGAATTAAAAAGAAAAAAAAAACAGCCACCCTAAGGAAGTCTTTGATGCAATTAATTAATTCGGCACATAAACAATTAGCGTTTGATTGACACAATTTGCACCCCCTTTCTATTCAGGCTACCAAAGTAGTAAATAGCAGAGTAAAGCATTGATGACGATTAATAAAACAGTTAGCACCCCTTTAATAGAGGAAAGTAAAAAGGTCCTACAAAAAATAATTAAAACTAACATGTCACCGACATCTTATTAGTGGCATGAAACGCCCGCCGCTCAACTCCATCGACACCACTCTAGGCCATGAAATCGATGACGCACATCACCAGCCATCCCAAATCATGACAAAAAAAAATTACCTCCCTACATCGTTATCACGTCCCCCCCTCCTCAAAAATCCGACCATCCCCTCTCCATTATGGGCCACATCTATTTAACATTGACCTGTTATTGCCTGCATAACTTTATAGTCTCTCAGCTCTTGTAACCATTTACCGACGCCAGAGGGCCACAGTTGTGGTTAGCACGCTCGGCAACTACGCCAGTAGTTCTAGGCTCGAGTCTAGACCGTGGTGGATCGGCTTCTTTCGGGCGAGAGAGAGAGAGAGAGGCCGCGAATGTGCCTTCTTTCGGATGAGAAGTAAAACCAAGGTCCCGTGTGGGTGTACGATGGCACTTGCACGTAAAAGAACCCTCTCTACTGTGCAACGGGTAGATGAGGCAAAATTTCCAGGTGTAGGAGCTCGCCCCCCCTGACGTCGGTAGCATCCCCCAACCAACACTAGACCGACGATAAATAAGCGTAGGGGTGCAGCTTTGGCCGGCAACCGGCTGCAGAAAAATTATGACCAATATATCACCCCGTGTCCATTCAGAGGGACAAATGGGTACCCGACCCTGCCATAGGCGGGAAAAAGGTTAGGAGTTGCTGTTTGCTTGCTAGCTCCTGTAACCATTTACCGACGCCACAGGGCCAGAGTTCCTCCTACACCAGTGGTGGCAAACCTTGAAGACGGGTCACAATAACACGAAAAAAAAACAAAAAGTTGTCCGCGGGTCAGGTGCATGCACTATTTATTTTTTTTGCACTACCTCCCACGAGGTTCTCGTCCACCCCACACACTACCATATCCTTCCGGACAAGCTGATCCTACGTCTGCTTTGGTCTCACCTTGCCCTGGGTATATTCTCATTACGTGTCCGTACCACCTCAACCTACTCTCCCTCATTTTTCCGCGACGTCCTCCATGACCTTAAGCTAGATATGATCACGCTCGGGTCACTTAAAATTGTTCGGTGGGTCACTTCGCGACCCGCGGGTCACAGGTTCGCCACCACTGTCTTACACCTTTCAGCATCATCACCACCACTAACCCTTTTCGCCGCCTATGGCAGGGCCGGATGCCCATTTCTCTCTCATTGCGACATATGAACGATCACTTAGATTGTTTGTTTGTTGGTGTTTTAGGGCCCTTCAACTACGAAGGTCATTAGAGCCCCGTCCACAGTGTAGTTCGTATGCAGAGACTGCACAGACACTACACAAATGCGACGATTTTTGGGTATTAGCAATACCCAGTTTTCCCAATAGGTCACCCATGTCAGTACTAGCTGGGGTTCTGTTGCTTAACTTCAGTGATCAGACGAGAACTCGTGTGTCCAACATCATTCGCCGCTCACGATCACTTAGAGAGTATTTTCACGCAGCCGGCTGCCAACGTAATGCTGCAACCCCTATGGCAGGGTCGGGGACCTAGCTTGTCCCTCTGAATGGACACAAGTAGTATGTTAGCAGTGGCGTACCGAGGGTATTCTCCGCCAGGGGACAATGACCGAAATCTGCGCCCTCTGGCAAACGCTAAACTTAAAGATGAACCGCATTTTTGCGCCCCGGGACATCTGCCCCTCCCCCCGGTTACGCCAATGTATGTTATGTTAATCACAAGAGTGATATATTAGACGATGTTTTTCCGCAGCCGGCTGCCGACCAAAGTTGTAACCCCGACGCTTATTGATTGTCGTTCTAATGGTAGTTGGGGCACTCCATCGAGCTCCTCCTACACCTGGAAATTTTGCCTTATCTACCCGTTACATAGTAGAGAGGGTTCTTTTACGTGAAGATGCCATCGCACACCACCCGGGACCCCGGTTTTACTTCTCATCCAAAAGAAGTCGCACTCGAAGTCTCTCTCGCTCGCCCGAAAGAAGAAGGGAGCGGCGAGTTGCGTTGGACACACCAGTTCTCGTCTGATCACTGAAGTTAAGCAACGCAAGCCCAGTTAGTACTGACACGGGTGGTCGCTCGGGAAAGCTGGGTACTGCTAATACCCAATAATCGTCGCATTAGTGTAGTGTCTGTGCAGTATATGCATTCGAACTATACAGTGGACGGGTCTCTAATGACCTCGTAGTTGACGGGACCTTAAACTACAACCAATAACAACAACCGAAAGAAGAAAACCCATCTCGGCCCAGTATCCAACCTAGAACCACTGACGCAGTTACGTTTTCACACTGCGCCACCGAGGTTAGTCCCTTTGCAATATTTATCATCAGCGTATTTCGATTCGTTGCGGTACTGCCGCCAACGACGCCAGGAGGCAAGCTCCTACACCTGGAAAATTAGGGGCCACGGAGTCACCCAAACCTCAAACTCCCACTTCTCTCACTTGAGACCTACCTTCCTCTCGTCCGATAAAGACGCCATCTGCTTTGGACAGAAGATCGAACGGTGAAACCACAGCAGGTAATTGAATCTGCACCAGAAGGCTGATGGTTGAAGATTTACTGGAGGAGGGAGCCTCGGGGTGAGGGTAGTAGTAATTAGTGGAACCCGGGACTATTCACAAAAGAAATTCTGTCGCCAAGTTTTCTTAGAAATATGAGAG
>JAAFCE010006156.1:15305876-15318497 GCA_013389805.1 Trigoniulus corallinus
GGGGGGGGGGGGGAAGAAGAGGATGCTCACCTCCCCCACAGTATCTCATGGGTCAATATAAATCATCAGCTACCCATCCCGGGACACTTCTCCCCTGATAAGATTGGAATGTTGGTATTTACTACTACACATTACCAACAATAACAACAGCAACGCTATAAACAGGTCTGTACCAAAGAAAAGCATGGGTCAGTCAGACACGGTACGGTGTAGGTGTGAAAAAAAAATTAAGGTTTCCCCCCCCCTTCCTCCCCAGAAGCAGTGACCGTGAGAAGAAGAACCAGAAATAAATTCATTTAATTGAATTTCAGCCTTTCATTAAACCACCTTTTCGCACATTTGCTTGCACGGTAGATAGTGGCGCCGTTTACTCAACGACAAATGAAGAAAGGAAAAAGAAAAGGTCACCATGGTCAACCACCAACTCTTTCGCTTCGGCGGAGGATTCAACCTCTCACTCCCACAAGCCAGGAGACGAGCGTCACGTGATGGGACGTGACTTGGGTACCAGTAACGTGCATTTATAATAGCCCACACCCCCCATTCCAAAAGCAGAAAACTACCAACCGCTTCAATTCGCTGCTGCAATGGTAGAGGAAGTGGTCAAAAAAGAAGGGTCAGCCAACGACGAGCACATTTCAAACCAGTTACAAGAAGCAACTTTAACCCTTTTCCCGCCTATGACAGGATTTGTTTGTTTGTTGGTGTTTTAGGGCCCTTCAACTACAAGGTCATTAGAGCCCCGTCCACTTTGTAGTTCTGATGCAGAATCTGCATAGACACTATACCAATGCGACGATTTTTGGTTACTAGCGGTACCAAGTTTTCCTAAGCGGCCACTCATGTCAGTACTAGCTGGGGTTGCGCTGCTTAACTTCAGTTATCAGACGAGAGAACTGGTGTGTCCAACGCAATTCGCCGCTCAAAGACAGGGTCAGCTCCCATCTTGCCCCCCTCTCACATTGTGCTCACTTCCAACTCATTCCTATCTGGAAAGGAAGTGCACTTGGGGCTCCTCTCGTTCGATTTTGTTTCGTCCGTGTTTTAGGGGCCCTTCAACCACAAAGGTCATCACAGCCCCGTCCACTGCGTAGTTCTAATGCAGAGCCTGCACAGACACTACGCTGTTACGACGATTTTTGGATCTTAGCAGTACCCAGTGTTCCCAAGAGGCGGCTCATGCGGCAGGCAAACCTAGGCGGCAAATTTCATAGGGGCGGCCAAATTACAGAGGTACTTCCTTGTCATGCAGTCTATCAGTCATTTTAAATGTTCATAGTCCAGGGGTTCCCAAACTTCTGATTGGTGGAGCCATTTCCAAGTGTTGGCATTCTGGAAGCTCCTTGTTGCAGAGCATTAGCAATGCATTGGTACAAATGCCAAGGGCGTGAGGGACGCTCGGACAATTTAGAACTGCATTAAATTTATTGGGGGCGGCGATGGACCCACTTGCCTAGGGTGTCTGAAACTCACGAGCCGGGCCTGTCCAGGTCACCCCTGGTAGTACTAGCTGGTTGTTGTTTAAGGTCCCGTCAACTACAAGGTCATTAGAGACCCGTCCACTGCATAGTTCTAATGCATAGACTGCACAGACACTACACTAATGCGACGATTATTGGGTATTAGCAGTACCCAGCTTTCCCGAGCGACCACCCATGTCAGTACTAACTGGGCTTGCGTTGCTTAACTTCAGCGATCAAACGAGAACTGGTGTGCCCAACGCAATACAGTCGCCTGTCTGTCCGTCTCGAACCTGCAACCATAGACTCACGACTCAAATAAGTTGTGGCGGAGCTGCGAAGAGGAAACTATAACAATAAGGAAAACAAAAAATCATTACTCAACCTCTGGGTGGTCATTGTGACAGCGGCTAGCGACAAAGGCCCGACGGGAACACCAGTTACATTAAAGAATGAGAATTGATTAAAAGACGACCACATTTTGACAACGAATTTCAAGAAAATGTGTCAACACCCATTAAGTAATACGCGTATCTTAATCAGACTCTAAATACCAAATAAGGTAGTAAATAATCCACCCAGGGGATGTCGGAAAGGAGAGAGAGAGAGAGAGAGAGAGAGAGAGAGAGAGAGAGAGAGAGAGAGAGGAACCTCCATTACCCTAGTAACCACCGCCCTCCGCCCTCCACCTCTCTCTCTCTCTCTCTCTACGCTGGTTGTTGCATTGCCGACACAGTCAAATAAACTACATTTTTAAACCACTTCACCACCAAGTTCAGTTTCGTTGACTAGAACCTTTGAACTTTAATTGTGATAAAAAAAAAAAACACCCCAACACACCTTTCATTTCTCCGACTTCTCCCCACACCCCGTAGCCACAGTCCCTAAGTAAACAATTGCACAGGTGCACAACTCACAGGCCAATTTCCCATGTATTACATGCTGCAATAACCTAATTGTTTTCCTCCACCCACTCACTCACTTCGCTGGGCGCCATTTCAAGATAAAAATTTCACGTCTCTCATCCTGCAGCCCATTCTCTCATCTCTGCCCCAGACACAATCTCCCTTTTATCAGGAAAGAGGGCGAGAGACCACAGGGAGCCAAGGTGTGGCAGGGTTGTCAGCCACTCTGACAGGGGAATATCCGTTTACGGGTCTAAGACAGGGTTAAAAAAAAAAGCAAAAGAGACAGAGGTGGGGGAAAAAAAAGTAAATTGTCGACATTGGCACGACAAACATCGAGGGCAAGGGGGATGAATTTCTCACCGGCAGAAATTTGGACAATGGTGTCTGTACTCATTCATGATTGACTGGCATTATTCTGTGAAATACCTCAACCCTTTTTCCTCTAAGTCACTGCATGAAATTAATTCGGGACTCTTTGATTTTTGTTGTTTGTTGGTGTTTTAGGGCCCTTCAACTACAAAGGTCATTAGAGCCCCGTCCACAGCATAGTTCTGATGCAAAGACTACACAGACACTACACTAATGCGACGATTTTTGGGTATTAGCAGTACCCAGTTTTCCCAAGAGGCCACCCATGTCAGTACTAGCTGGGGTTGCGCTGCTTAACTTCAGTGATCAGACGAGAACTGGTGTGTCCAACACAATTCGCCGCTCCCGGGGGGGACTCTTTGAACTCATGACTAATCAGCCATGAGCTTAACCGACCTGCCCCCTTGGCAAGTTTGTGTACTTTATGATAGGTACTGTGGTAGGGTCAGGTCTGCGGGGGTCCACTGAACATGCTCTGACTGGCAGCACCCCAGCGAGGTGTCTGGAACCCGCAGGAATATTGGCTGGGTTGTCTATGGGGGGGGGGGGAATGCCCCACTTAATTATTAAAAGTATTGTAATGGTCAAGCACCGACTTACCTCCATGATAAATGTCCGGCAAGAGAAGTGATGGTTAATGGCAGAAAAAAAACAACAAACAAACTTGTATCAGGAGACTTAATAAAGATGAAAAAGGAAATCATGCATTTTGTATTTATGAAGGTGCAATTGCTAACAACATCTGAACAGACCGAGTCCGTGAGACATCCTAACGAGAAAAATAAAATTTTTCAATCAGAATTAAGTGATAAACACATGCAGTTAGTTAGCTCAGTTTGACGATGCTTCTTGTTTCGACAAAACGGCGATGACAACGAAACCGTTTGACCGTTGCAGCTTGCAAAAAACAAAACACAAAGATGGAGGGACATGGCAGTGTCATCAAGAACCCTTGCAAAGTTTTATTATAGCTTCATATAATATATACAAAAGACATCGTCATGTGAGAGAAGACAGGGCATGAGGGAATGAAAAACAAAATCGACACACGAGGCCCTCCTAACTTACCAGTAAGAATTCATAGCAACAAATCGAACAGTGAGAAAATTCAAAACACAACGTGATCATTACGACGATCGTATTTTCTTTCGGAGTAACGCGACGAGCCGTTCCAACCTATTCGATATATAAAAAAAAACAAAATTTAAAACCCAAAAAAAAAAAAACATCATATAAATTTCTCAAAATATTTTGAAAATTAAGGATAATATACCATTCCTCTACGCTTGTGACGACGCCATTTGCAATTCTCATATGCAAACAAGGAATTCTGGGAAAAGAACGAAGTGCACGTGCGTTCTAAATCACATGCACTCGCTTCTTCCGTTCTAGCGCTAGGCGGTAGTAAATAAACACTCAACGACTCAACCCCTTTTCTGCCTATGGTAGGGTCAAATACCCCTCTTGTCCCTTTTTGTTGTTTGTTGGTGTTTTAGGGCCCTTCAACTACAAGGTCATTAGAGCCCCGCCCACTGAGTAGTTCTTCTAATGCAGAGACTGCACAGACACTACACTAATGCGACGATTTTTTGGTATTAGCGGTACCCAGTTTTCCCAAGCGGCCACCCATGTCAGTACTAACTGGGGTTGCGTTGCTTCACTTCAGTGATCAGATGAGAACTGGTGTGTCCAACGTAATAAGCCGTCTCTCCCTCTTGTCCTCCCTCTGAATGGACACATGGGCCATCAATTCGACGGTGCTTTTATGCAGCCGGCTGCCGACCAAACCTACAACCCCTACGCTTATTCATCGTCGGTCTACTGCTCGTTGGGACACTCCACCGACGCTCATACACCTGGGAATTTTGCTTCATCTATCCGTTGCATAACAGACAAGGGGTTTCAACGCGCAAGCGACATATGGGGCCACGGCTTTACTTCCTATCCGACGGAAGGCGCACTCCGAACAGCTCTCACTATCACGTCTGAAAGAAGTCAATCCACTTTGATCTAGTATCGAACCTAGAACCAGTGACGTAGTTACCGTGCACGCTAACTACTGCGCCACTAAAGCGGGTTCACCAAGCAATAGCGAGGTACAAAAATAAAACGGGTTAACGTACAAAAAACGCATAGGAGACAGACCTTCGACATTTTGCCTCGGCGTTAAAAACAGCTTTCCACGCCACAAGTCGTCGACCTCGATGACCTTTCGTAGATCCTTGACCCTTCTCGCCACGTCCACGGTACACGAAAGGCTTTTTACATTTCGACGACGACGACGACGTCAATCTAGTAGGACGGGCCTTTTCAAATGACGATTCGGAAAGTAAGCCTTTTGAACAGCGGCCTCCTTTCGAAGAACATGGAGGTCCTACAGGAGCACCAAATAACGAGGGCCCTCCGCAGCTATCCGGAGTTGTGGATACGGACGGTGACATAGTCACGAAACCCGTTTCTGGCGGTGAGATACTCTGTTCGTCTGAACGTCTTAGAGGTGCTTTGGGCAGACTACAAAGAAAAAAAATGAAAACATTCAACACTATAAGTTCATAATATTGCAATCGTGCGTGAATGACCCTTCGCTAGGTAATTAACTTTATATAAGCAAATCCTAACCGTTTTCCCGCCTATGGTAGGGTCAGGTACCCATCTTGTCCCGCTGAATGGACACAAGGGCGACATATTCGATAGTGTTTTTCCACAGCCGGTTGCCGATCAAACCTGCAACCACTACGCTTATTTATCGTCGGTCTATTGTCCGTCGGGGTATTCCGCCGACGGCAGGGGGCAAGCTCCAACACCTGCAAATTTTGCCTCATCAACCCGTTGCATAGTAGAGAGGGTTCTTTTACGTGCAAGTGACATCGTACACCCCACGGGACCTAGGTTTTACTTCTCATCCGAAAGAAGGACTCTCTCTCTCTCTCGCCCGAAAGAAGCCAACCCACCTCGGTCCAGTATCGAACCTAAAACTACTGACGCAGATACCGAGCGTGCTAGCCACCGCGCTACCGATTTTGTTGTTTGTTGGTGTTTTAGGGCCCTTTAACTACAAAGGTCATTAGAGCCCCGTCCACAGCATAGTTCTGATGTAGAGATTGCACAGCCGCTACACTAATGCGACGATTTTTGGGTATTAGCAGTACCCAGTTTTCCCAAGCGGCTACCCATTTCAGTACTAGCTGGGGTTGCGCTGCTTAACTTCAGTGATCAGACGAGAACTGGTGTGTCCAACGCAATTCGCCGCTCCCCACCGCGCCACCGGGGCGAGTCTATGTAATTAACTTTATATGTAACAAAAAAACTAGGTCCTACACAGGTGGGCAGGGGGAGAAGGTCTGTCATCAGCACGTGTTCATTACACGCCTGATATTCACTTCCGTCTTCTAAACAATACCTCCTTAGATGGGACGCCAAGCGCGTGGCTACTTGTCACGGGCCAGAGACTATCATCCAATGGATCTCAACACACCTGGGCTATCAGTGTTGTCATCTGTCCTACTGCCCAAATCGACGTCCTCTGCCATCATCCTCATCACGAATCTTAATATTCATCTTCCTCCCACCTTTGTCTTTCAGAACATCCCTATTGTGTTGTCCCGGGGTACGCGTCCTTACTCGGCTAATCGACCTTTTCATAACTCACCCCCACATAACGACCCCTAACGGACAGTAGAGTGCAATTTCACTAATGATACATTGTGATAGTCATCACACGCGTGTCATGGATGGGGCAGCTGCTTTTTTTTAACAACAAAGAATGAAGAGGATGAAGAGAGGACGAGTCCGAAACGACCCCCTCTTCCTTTCTACAATTACACCAGAAACACGGGGGTAACAACAGAATTTAAATCATGTGAGCCCTTAGTGAAATTGAAAGACAAAGCTTGGGAGGAAGGAGAGAATGAATTGGACACTACCAACCAAAAAGGGGAACCAACGGTTCCCGGTGACGACCATCACCCTGGTTAATTTCGGTTAACACCACTGACCAATATCCTGACTCGGATGTTCAGTAGATAGCGAATTTGCATCGTACGACTGCAATTTCAGGTTCCGTACTCCCAGAGGTCCTTCTATCGAAAGTGTCCCAAAAAGGTAAGAGTGTACGACGTCACCACTGCCCCTGAGAAGAACCCTTGTAACATGGAATTATAAATTGGCAAAATTCCTAGGTATAGGAGCTCGTCCACTGGACTCGGTTAAAGCATCTGCCCCCAGAAAGTCAGACAAAAAACAGGAACATTGACAGTTAGCCGAATAACGAAAGCGGTCTAAAAATTCGTCTGTTTTCCTGGCACCAACCGGACAAATAATTACCAGACACTTCCACGGGCAATAAAAAGGCTAGGGGAACCAAGATCTTGTTTCGTTGGTGTTTTAAGACCCTTCAATTACAATGGTCATTACAGCCCCGTCCACTGCGTAGTTCTAATGCAGAGCCTGCACAGGACACTACGCTGTTATGACGTTTGGGGGGGGGGGGGGCGTATTAGCAGTACCGAGTGCTCCCAAGCAGTCATCCATGCCGACACTAGCTGGGGCTACGTTACTTCCGTTATCAAAGGAGAAGTGGTGTGTCCAACGCAATACAGCCGCTCCCGATCACTGACCAGGATATACCGGGAGCGGCAAATTGTGTTGGACACATCAGTTCTCGTCTGATCCCTGAAGTTAAGCAACGCAAGCACAGCTAGTACTGACATGGGTGGCCGCTTGGGAAAACTGGGTACTGCAGTCTCAGTAGTGTCTATGCAATCTCTGCATGAGAACTATGCTCTGGACGGGGCTCTAATGACCTTTGTAGTTGAAGGTCCCTAAAACACCAACGAAACAAAACAACAACAAACCAGGATATACCGGAGGAAAGGAAGACTTTAATATGGAGGTGGTGAAGAAGCGAATTACGAAACTTGCGGGGTCATGGGTCATCACACCAGATACGTGTAGAAGGGGTGTGGGGTTTCAAAAAATGTGCCCTCCATTCCTGATGGGATATTAGAAAAAAATAATAAACGACTTCAGCTAATTTGACGTCACAATCCGTGTTTGTTGCATAACGATAAATGACTAAGGTCAATTCTGCCCTTGAACTCCATAAAAGAAGACACGAGGTACAGTCCAATAAGAGAGGAAATTGCCAAAATATGGACTAGAGCCAATAAGGAAAAAATCAACTCAATAATCAATCAACCATTAGACGGATATTTATACATTGATAACTTCAATTTATGAAGAAATTAATCGTCTTCTTGTTAACTTTCCTACGCAGAATAAAATCAATTCGGATGGCGTGTGACGTCATTCGCAAGTAAACGTCGGCTCACCAGCCAGGAGCATCCATTAAGTACAGCCATTTTGCAAATCTTCGCAAAAGAGGCTTCACCATAAACAACTTTTGATTACACGCAAACAAGCAACTCCTAATCTTTTTTCCTGCCTATGACAAGGTCAGGATGCACCCATCTTTGTCCTTCTCAATGGACACATGGCAGATCTATTCGCAACCCCTCTGATCGTCAACCTACTGCTCGTTGGGGCACTCCACCGAGCTCCTACACCTGGGAACTTTGCTTCATCTACTCTTTTACAAGCAAACGGCCTCGTACACCACACGGGGCCATGTTTATCCGTCCGGCAAAAAGTCGCACTTGGGACCACAATCTCTCTCACCCGAAAGAAACCAACCCATCTCGATCCAGTATGGAACCTGAAACCACCGACGCAGTAATCGAGTGCGCTATTTCCTGCACCACCGAGGCTGACTCAACAGTGATTGCATGAAACGCATACATGTTTTTAATTATCCCGCTAAAAGCTATGGGACCCCGCCTAGGTGGCGCAGTGGGTAGCGTGGTCGGTAACTACGCCAGTGGTTCTAGGTTCGATACTGGGCCAAAGTGGATTGGCTCCTTTCGGGCGAGAGAGATGCCCCGAGCGCGCCTTCCGTGGGATGAGAAATAAAACCGATGTCCAGCGTGGGGTACGATGGCATTTGCATGTCAAAGAACCCTCTCTACTATGCAACGGATAGCAACTCCTAACCATTTTCCCGCCTATGGCAGGGTCGGGTACCCATCTTGTCCCTCTGAATGGACACAGGGCGATATATTAGTCATAGTTTTTTCTGCAGCCGGTTGCCGGCCAAAGCTGCACCCCTAAGGCCCCCATACACGATCGCTCCATCACTCCATCACGCCAACTGACCGTGTGTGTCAAAAACGTGGTCCAAATAGGGATCACTATGCGTTGTTGTTTGTTGGTGTTTAAGGTCCCGTCAACTACAAGGTCATTAGAGACCTGTCCACTGCATAGTTCTAATACATACGCTGCACAGACACTACACTAATGCGACGATTCTTGGGTATTAGCAGTACCCAGCTTTCCCGAGCGACCACCCATGTTAGTCCTAACTGGGCTTGCGTTGCTTAACTTCAGTGATCAGACGAGAACTGGTGTGTCCAACGCAACTCGCCGCTCCCACCTGAGTGGTGTATGATGTCACTTGCACGTAAAAGTATGTTAGTATGTTATGCTCAGGGGATGGGGAGTAAGCCAAGCAGCCGTAACAGGCCGAACCCTAAGGAGGCGGCTCGCGGGTGAGGAGGAGGTAGGTGTAGGGGATGTAGGAGAGTGGAAATTAGAATCGCCCAACGTTCACTACCAACCACCCATGTTGGTACTAATTGGGCTTGCACTGATTAACTTCAGCGATCTGACGAGAACTGGTGTGTCCAACCCAGCTCGACCGCACCCCCTCTACTATGTGACGGGTAGACGAGGCAAAATTTCCCGGCGTAGGAGCTCACCCCCTGGCGGTGGTGGAATTCCCCAAAAAGACAAACAGTAGACCAGCGGTCTTCAAACTGTGTTCCACGGAATCCCAGGGTTCCGCAATACAACTCTGGGGGTTCCGCGAGTCCAAATGAAAATTCGTTAGCAGCGGCAAGATATACTTTTATAAATTGGAGATGGGGTTCCCCCAAAAGACCACTGCAGTAGACTGATGATAAATAAGCATAGGGCAGTGGTGGCGAACCTTTTTTGAGACGGGTCACAATAACACAAAAAAAAACAGCAAAAAAGTTGTCCGCGGGACAGTTGCAATCACTATTTAATTTTATGAATAAAAAATTATTATTAATAATGAATATATTAGTTTATTAAAGTAGCCTTATCCCGCCTGTGGCTGGGTCGGATCTATGGGTTCTAACCTCCAGGTCCCCGTTCAACCCACACACGATAAAATAGATATGATTCACGTTCGGGTGGGTCACTTAAAATTGTACGGTGGGTCACAGGTTCGCCACCACTGGTATAGGGGTTACAGACTGCTGTGGCTGCGGAAAAACAATGACCAAAATGCCGCCCTTGCGTCTATTAAGAGGGACAACATGGTTACCCGGCCACCAAAAGTAGCAATTGTTCTTCATCCATGCTGTTCTCACCAGAACTTAAAACTAAACTCAAAACAAAATGGCGTGATGGCGGCCCCTACGTGCATTTATCGTCGGTCTAGTGTTCGTCGAGGAATGCTACCGACACTAGGGGGCGAGCTCCTACACCTGGAAATTTTGCCTCATCTACCCGTTGCGTAGTAGAGAGGGTTCTTTTACGTGCAAGTGCCATCGTACACCCGCACGGGACCTCGGTTTTACTTCTCATCCGAAAGAAGGCACACTCGCGGCCTCTCTCTCTCGCCCGAAAGAAGCCGACCCACCTCGGCCCAGTATCGAACCTAGAACTACTGGAGCAGTTGCCGAGCGTGCTAACCACTACGCCACCGCGGCGGGTTACTACGCAACGGATAGATGAGGCAAAATTCCCATATGTAGGAGCTAGCCCTTTGCTGTCGGCGTGCAGCTTTGGTGCAGCAACCGGCTGCGGAAAAACACCGTCCAATATATCACCCTTGTGTCCATTCAGAAAGACAAGATGGGTACCCGACCCTGCCATAGGCAGGAGAAGCAGGGAGAGAGGCACAGAGACACGAGTGCAAAAGTTGACGTGGTGCACATAATACCAAAAATGTTTCAAAGTGTCTAATTGGAGACGACGACGACAACCATTACGAACAACCTCTGACATTGGTGGACACAACAACAACAACAACACCGCCTGACAGAATTAAAAGAGCTAAGAATAGCAGCAATAAAACTTGACCAATTCGTCACATTTACATGTCTGCATGCATTTCCGGTTCTGGAAAGGGCGAGGAGAAGGACACGGGGAAGAGCAAAGAAAAATTCATATCCAAAGTCCTATAGAAGAAATAACGTAGTATTTGCAAGATGACCTTCAAGCTAGGTACTGAGGAGGGGAAGAGGGTCAAGACAAGAGCAGAGAGAGAGAGAAGAGATAGGTGGGAGAGGGGGGAGGTTAATAGAAGAGATCATACAATATAACGTTATTAAATTTACCCCACACCCTCTCGTCCTCCTCTACATCTCATCCACACACACACACACATATACCCTATCCAGACTTTTATTAAATCACAACCGACCGCCGGTCATCACCAGGAGAAAAAAAGAACACCACCCCCTACAATACATCAATACCTCCTACTTTCAAGAGTGCAGTGAGGCCTTACATCATAGGATATGAGCCCATCACCCAGTACAACCTCCTCAGGGCAGTGTGCACGTGGGTGTATGGGAGGCACAGTCCAAAATACCAATTTCAGAAATAGTCAACTTCTTTCTCCCTGTGCAATGGTGGTGGTGGTGGTGGTGGTGGCGGTTCTGGGGAGAGAGAGAGAGACCTCTCCTCCCCCCCACCTTTTACTCTCCTCTGACATGAAACTGAATTAAACCGATATCGAGACAGACAGACACACAAGATATTGAACTTTGTTTCCAACTGTCCTCCCAACATTATCAAAATGAAAAACCTAAAAGGAGCGACCGGGAGAGAGAGAGAGAGATCGGAGCCAAGAGTGGGCTGCAAGTGCAAAACATGGCGGCATCAAGGAGGACAAGAGATTGGTGGCATGAGGAATTGGGCAAAAAAAAAAAATGAGGGGAGGGGGCTGACGGTAGTGCAAGTAGAGTGAGGAGGGTGGAGAGTTAGAGGGAGAGATACATATACACAAAAAAGATATTGAACTCTTGTATCTCCAACATTGAAGGACCAACTGTTTGCTCACCAGCACAACCAACGACGACAATCAGAAGAAGAAGAAAAAAAACGTCCCTCACGATGCACACGGCCTTAGAACCGCATTTCAATATCCAAATGCATAAAAAAAGGGAGAGAGAGAGAGAGAGAGAGAGAGAGAGAGAGGAGGGTACGGGACGGGACGAATGGGAGTGAAGACCTCCCTGATGCAACCGACTGATAGAGAGACACTATATTTCATCAGTTCAATTTCAGTGAAAGGCACGTTCACGCAATATTTTCATGGCAATAACGTCGATAAACAAACGTATGCGCGCATCTACTATACTAAACGAGTACCAAAAAAAAAAACTTAACCCCCCCACAACCAATCCCAACACCTCACCCACAAGTCGGACGGACAAACGACTAACTCACTACACCTAAAAGGTCCTAAGAAGGACAGACATAAATAGGAGTGAAGAGAAAGGATGTTAAATCACGAACGGCGCGGCGTTTGAAATTCAGACGAAAATGAACAGAGTCGCGTCATATCCCCCTCCCCATCTTTCTGACCCCCCTCTCCACAAGTAACCCAAAAGCAACTCCTACCCCTTCTCCCGCCTATGGCAGGGTCGAGTACCCATCTTGTCCCTCTGAATGGACATGTGACCAATATATCGCCCTATCTTTTTCTGCAGCCGGTTGCCGGCCAAAGCTGCACCCCTACGCTTATTTATCGTCGGTCTAATGTTCGTTGGGGAATGCTACCGACACCAGGG
>JAAFCE010006156.1:15318597-15348823 GCA_013389805.1 Trigoniulus corallinus
TAATGCATATACTGCACAGACACTACAGTAATGCGACGATTATTGGGTATTAGCAGTACCCAGCTTTCCCGAGCGACCACCCATGTTAGTACTAACTGGGCTTGCGTTGCTTAACTTCAGTGATCAGACGAGAACTGGTGTGTCCAACGCAACTCACCGCTCCCCCCAAAACCTGGACATTTCGCCTCATCTACCCGTTGCATAGTAGAGAGGGTTCTTTTACGTGCAAGTGCCATCGTACACCAACACGGGACCTCGGTTTTATTTCTCATCCGAAAGAAGGTACACCCGCGGCCTCTCTCTTTCTCGCCCGAAAGAAGCCAACCCACCTCGGTCCAGTATCGAACCTAGAACTTGTCGAGTTGCCTAGAGTTGTCTAGAGTTGCCGAGCGTGCTAACCACTACGCCACCGCGGCGGGTCGAGAATCGAACCAGCAAACCCTGAAATTGCCAATCAAGTACACCATCAACTGACCTATGTTGGGAAGAAAACCAAGAAATGAAGGGGGATGTCACAAAATACGTCACCAAAAAAAACAACTTTTGGTCCTCAATCGCTGTCCTCGCTCGTACGCCTCCCCCCGTCTCTCTCTCTACAAATCGTAAAACCATCCGTTGATAGCCGAGTGTGTAAATAGTCGTAACTTTGATGCCGAAGTTACCAAAGTGGACGGTTAGATGGGGGGTAGTAGAGGAGAGGGGAAGGGAGCTGAAAGAGGTCCAGCAGTCGCCCAACAACCCACTTACCAGCGCCATCCCGCCATAACATCATTCCAGAGAGAGAGAGAGAGAGAGAGAGAGAGAGAGAGAGTCTAAACTGAAATAATTACTTTTACAACAATTTAGAAAACTTTTAAAATGAGTTACTACCCATATAAAAATTCACGGGCCTAAAATAATAACACCCTCGACAGGCGCAGAAAGGAAAGGGGGTAAAGGAGAGGTGTACTCCTCCTCACTACTGCACAGCACTGGCAGAATTTTATCACTCTCTGCACCCTCCAAACAACGTGCACCACATAGATAATATGTATTTATGTCAGCGCACATTAAAACCATCGCATAAAACACTACCAAACATATTCGTGCTCGCAGCGAACGCCTATGGGTTCCGGTCCGCCTACCCCTCTCCTATTCGCCCCCTATCTATCTCGGCCGGTACACACACATCAACATCATCATCATCATCACTACCCTACCCTAACCTACCCCTAGAATCAATCCAACATTTTTATTCACGACGCAACACGCATCATCATCATCATCATTTTATGCAACACGTCAAAAAACAACAACAAAATTCACTCGCGAACACCCAACACGAACAAACAAAATCAAAAAATCCCAAATTTCCTCACAAATGCCCAATTCATCTCCAAGTAAATCATACGACACGTTATTTTCTTTTATAAAATAACGTCTTTCGGGTTGCGCATGAACACTATGCATCAATGTTGGCATTTTCTGGAAAGCGAAGCAGGATTGGGATAGAGCAGAAAGGACGAGAAAGGGGCCCCTGCACGGATTGAGGGGGGGGGGGGTCGAGTGTGTGTATACGCATGACGATAGTTGAAAAAATACACACCACTCCGGACAACCACCCCTCGTCCTCTTGAATATTTCATCTAACTCGGCAGACAACATCGATGTATAAATAATATAGGTGACACATTTCACCAAAAAAGAAGCAACTCCTAACCCTTTTTCCGCCTATGGCAGGGTCGGGTATCCATCTTGTCCCTCTGAATGGACATAGGGCGATATATTGGTCATAGTTTTTTTTTTCTGCAGCCAGTTGCCGGCCAAAGCTGCACCCCTACGCTTATTTATCGTCGGTCTAGTGTTCGTTGAGGAATGCTACCGATGCCAGGGGGCGAGCTCCTACACCTGAAAATTTTGCCTCCTCTACCCGTTACATAGTACAGAGGGTTCTTTTACGTGCAGGGGACATCGTACACCACACGGTACCTAGGGTTGGTTTACTTCTCATCCGAAAGATGGCACACTCGCGGTCTGTCTCTCTCTCGCCCGAAAGAAGTCGACCCATCTCGGTCCAGTATCGAACCTAGAACTACCGGCGCAGTTGCCGAGCGTGCTAACCACTATGCCACCGCGGCGGGTTAGGCGACACATTTCACTATCCAGCAAAAAAAAAAAAACCTCCTAGCCCTTTTCCCGCCTATGGCAGGGTCGAGTATCAATCTTGTCCCTCTGAATGGACACAAAGGCGATATATTGGACGGTGTTTTTCCACAGCCGGTTGCCGACCAAAGCTGCAACCCCTATGCTTATTGATCTTCGGTCTACTGTTCGTTGGGGCATTCCACCGACGTCGGTGGAGCGCAAGGGTTCGCCCCATTTATAGGGGGCGAGCTTCTACACCTTAACTTTTGCCTCATCTACCCGTTGCATAGTCGAGAGGGTCCTTTTCCGTGCAAATGTAATCATACACTACATGTCGGTTTCACTTCTCATTCAAAAGAAGGCGTACTCCGGGGTGTGTGTCTCTCTCTCTCTCTCTCTCTCACCCGAAAGAAGCCAACACACCTCGGTCCAGTACCGAACCTAGAACTACTGACGTAGTTGCCGAGCGTGCTTCCCATTGCACTTCCGAGGTGGGTCTACATTTCACTATCCCTTATATATAAAAAAAGCTCCTAACCCTTTTCCCGCTTATGGTAGGGTAGGGTATCCATTTTGTCCCTCAGGATGGACACATGGGCGATCTGTTGGACGGTATTTTTAAACAGCTGGTTCAGTTGTTGTTTGTTGGTGTCTTAGGGCCCTTCAACTACAACGTCATTAGAGCCCCGTCCACTGTGTAGTTCTGATGCAGAGATTGCACAGACACTACACTAATGCGACGATTTTTGGATACTAGCGGTACCCAGTTTTCCCAAGCGGCCACCCATCTCAGTACTAACTGGGGTTGCCTTGCTTAACTTCAGTGATCAGACGAGAAGTGGTGTGTCCAACGCAATTTGCCGCTCCCAGCTGGTTCAGACTACAAAAACACGAATTCTGAAATGGGTAACGAAAAAAATCATTCTACCCCCTCCTCAAATGGATTCCTATGCTCGTTCTACCCTGCTTAAAATTAGGCGACCGGTGGATTAGTGAGTCCATTCTTAAGTGAGGAATGGGTCCCAAAACAACAACAATTTCACTAACAAGAACTATTTCACTGCCCTTCAGAATAACATCATCAAAACTTCACTTGACGCGTGAAGTAGGTGGGGGGGAAGAGGGGTAGGGTACATATTTGCGGATGGTGCGGTTTCCACATGAGAGTAGAGAAAAGAAGGGGTGTGTGATGAAACAGTTGTAAAAATTCTTAACGAGACTGTGGGTTTCATATGAGAGAATCGATTAGGTCCAGTCGTCGCTGTCGTTGTCCTAGCCCCTCCCCTACCCCCTCCTCCTTATCTTTCTCTTTCCTTTTCAAATGCAAAAAAGGATCCCAAAATAAAAATAAAATACTTGTGGTTTCCTCTATCAGCAACACTACTCCCCACTCCAAGACTATTTCAACCCTAGGTGCTAATTGCCTTTTTCCTAGGCCACCAATGTCCTCTATTGGGAGACACACAATGGCACGCCACATTGGCGAAGGAGTGCTGAAAATGGCGTACACACTTCAGTTAGGGGATAATCCACAAATTACTGACAATTTCTTTAAATAATAATAAAAAAATACATTTTTAACAACCCGACACCTCTGATTCCTTATCCCTCGGGCACACTGCAACTGACAGCCAATAAGAAGTTACCAATCGGAGAAAGCAGGTCGTTACAGTAATATTCGGATGTCCCAATAACTGCAGGAATGAATTTGGGGCGACAAACGTCGAGTATTAATTTGGAGCGACTGAGGAGGGCAACTCAGGTGGTATAACGAAAGTGAGAGACAAAACACCTGAAGAAGGGGTGAAGAGAGAGAGAGAGAGAGAGAGAGAGAGAGAGAGAGGGAGTAAAAAAAAACTGCCCTTCTTAAAGTTACTGCTAGCTCGTCGCTGACCTGTTGTCATCCGCCTTAGTTCCCTTCATCCCCCTCCCTCTTCACCCCTCTCACCACCTCCTTTTAATAAAGGTGTCACAAGGGGATGCTAAGAAGTTGACGCATCTTTATGAAGAAACATGGTGACGGATAGCAAGTGCCTCCATCACTACAAATAAGTCACAGAGTAATAAGACATTCTTTGGGCTCATGGTACCATCACCGTCACCCTCTGTTCCTCAATTTCAACGGGAGGATTCTTGCATGACATGCCAGGGTGAAGAGCGTTTAAATTCAACATCGAAATCACAAAGACTGACCATCTCCTGTACTCTTCCAAAATAAATAAATAAAATGATAATGGGTAGTCCAGGATATGTATGATGGCTCCATAGCCAGGGTAAGGACACCTTGGGGAAACACTGGGGGCTTTCCTGTGAAAGTTGGGGTGCACCAAGGTTCTGCACTTAGCCCATATCTTTTCATCCTGGTTCTGGATGAACTGCTGACGAGTGTAGGCGAGTGGGCCCCTCAGTGCCTGGCATTTGCCGATGATATAGGGAAAGTTAGTGACAGCAGAGAGGAGATAGAGAAAGGACTAAACGACATAAGAGGAGCAATGGAAAAGGGAGGGCTAAAGATTAACATGAAGAAGACAGAGTATTTAGCTTTCCACTGGAGTGGTCAGGAAAACAATGGGGACATACGCTCAAGGGGTGAGCTAGTGAAAAAGGTGCAAGAGGTAAAGTACTTAGGATCAACATTTCAAAGCAATGGGGAGATAGACCTGGATGTGACTCGTAGAATCAATGGGGGGTGGTTGAAATGGAAACAGGCAAGTGGAGTCCTGTGTGATTGGAGGGTCCCAATCAAGCTGAAAGGGAAGTTTTACAGGACTGTGGTTAGACCAGCTATGCTATATGGGTCAGAGTGCTGGGCAGTGAAGAAAAGCCATGTAAATCGCGTGCAAGTGGCCGAGATGCGAATGCTGCGGTACTCGAGTGGCGTGTCAAGAGCAGATAGAATTAGGAATGAGTATGTTAGAGGTAGCCTGGGGGTGGTTGACATTGCTGAAAAGATGAGGGAGAATAGGCTGAGGTGGTATGGGCACGTCATGAGACGTGGTGAGGAGGAGCTCGTTAGGTGCATCCCAGGACTGCAGGTGGTAGGCAGCATCCGGGGCAGGGAAAGACCAAAGCAGACATGGGATCAAGTTGTCCGGAGGGACATGGCAGTGTGCGGGGTGGACAGAGACCTGGTGGGAAACAGACGGGAGTGGAAGGCTAGAACTCGCAGACCCGACCCTGCCTCAGGTGGGATAAGGGTATGATGATGATGAAATAAAATGATAATGGAAACTGCAATGATACTGGACCCGCAGACCCGACCCTGCCACAGGCGGGATAAAAATATGATGAATGGAAATTGCAGGTCCAAGAAATGGGTGAGCGTTTGAGAACTCTGCGTAGGGAGAAGTCATTAAGCTGGTAACACTGCCAGCCAGCCAATTACAGAGTGTAGAATTTATTTTAAAAAATAAAGAATACAAGAAACACGTGTCTTTATCATCATCGCACGTGCTTCAATCGCCATTATAGACATCAAGCAGGAACATTTACAACGCCGTTACCATGGAGATGGAGTTGAGTCACACCGTGCCTGCTCATGGCCTTAGTTCTAACATCGTTTTTCTCCTTTTTTTGATGTCGTGTGACTCTCCATCTCTCCACTCACAATTGTTACATTTTACACGTCAGTTACTAAACAAAACAAAAAAAAATATAGGATATGGGATCCAGTCGCTTCAATTTAGTTGTGTACGTGCGACAGAAATCGATAATATTTGCAACAATGATCACACTGGTGCGGTGACGCTGCTGCAGCTGCTGTCAACAATACACCATACAGAGATAAACAAAAATGCTACTACCATGCCAGTCCGAACAAGCAACTCCTAACCCCTTTTCCAGTCTATGGCAGAGTCGGGTGCCCGTCTTGTCCCTGAGAATGGACACTAGGGTGATATATTGGACAGTGTCATTCCGCAGCCGGATGCCGACCAAAGCTGCAACCCCTGTGCTTATTTATCGTCGGTCTACAGTTGGTTGGAGCATTCCACCGACGCCAGGGGGATTTTTGCCTGGAAAATTTGCATCCTCTATCCGTTGCGTAGTAAATAGGGTCCTTCAACGGTCAAATGCCATCGTACACCACACGGGACCTCGGTTTCACATCTCATCCGAAAGAAAGCGCACTCGGGGCCTCTCTCTCTCTCTCGCCCGAAAGAATCCAACCCCGCCTCGGTCCATTATCGAACTTAGAACCACTGACCAGTGCCTGCTCTAGCACTTATTCCGCCCCGGACAAAAAGACAAATTGCCGCCCCTTGAAGCAGCGCTCCGTTCTCATACTTACAGCCAAAATGGCGCCCAGGTTGCCCCCCCCCCCTTAGAGCGGGCCCTGCACTGACGCAGTTACCGAGGGAGCGGCTTATTGCATTGGACACACCAGCAGTCTCGTCTGATCCCTGAAGTGAAGCAACGCAACCCCAGCTAGTACTAGCATGGGTGACTGCTTGGGAAAACTGGGTACTGATAACACAAATCGTCGCATCAGCGTAGTGTCTCTGCATTTGCACTACGCAGTGGACAGGGCTCTAATGACCTTTGTGATTGAAGGGCCCTAAAACACCAACAAAACAACAACAAAAAAAAAGCAGTTACCGGTAGCACGCTCGGTAACTGGAGAGCTAGTATAGGGGGGTGCTGGTGCTACCCACTGCGCCACCAAGGCAGACTATATATAGTATACAAGTCCGAACAATAGGGTTAAAAAAATTTCCTCCTGTGGGGGAGGAGGAAAGGGCAAAAAAAAAGAGGACAAAATTAAAGTGGAGTCCCAGTATTTTTTTTAACGAGAGGAAGGCAAAGCGAGGAGGGAGGAAGGGAGGAGAGACCGTCCCAAAAATTCATTTATTACACATAAGGCCTATTTATGAGATACTCCTGCTGCGTGTATGCATGCACCAAAGAATCAGAGATCCCCACCCTTGTCGTCGTCGTCATCATCATCATCATCACCGTCATCATCAAAAACGTTAACGGGTTTATCTAAGTGGCGTGAGAAACTGCCGTCTGGTCAGAAAAGCCATATAAACCATCATCATCTGAATGCACTTAATTGGATGTCCGCTTAAGTTTCGCCAAACGGAATAAAATGACAGGGCTATTAGCCGAATAAGACTCAAATAAACCCCAACTTATAATCCTTGTTAGTTGCCTGCCAACAAACAATAACCTCAACCGGCACAACCAACGCCACCCTACGAACACAGGCGTCAAATTGGCGCCTACGCCAGGCACAACCATAACTCAAACAAGGGTAAGTCATGAATTCCCGTCACCCATTTCAGAGGTCAGTGCACAGCGAGGAGCAGCTTACTGTGCAATCGATTCAGTAACAATGAAAATGGGCCTCTAGTCTGAAAGGATAGAATGAACTCCTTAAAAAAAACAGCCTTTTGTACAGCAAAGGGCTTTAAGATGGTGTAAAGACAACGAATCCGTACCTTAAACCTAAATATCAGGTCCCATAACCAGTGGTGGCGAACCTGTGACCCACTGCGCAATTTTAAGTGACCCGAGCGTGAATCATCTCATAAACAACAGACGTGACAGCAGGTTGTCCGTATGCAGACCCGACCCTGCCACAGGCGGGATAGGGGTATAATGATGATGGTCTCTATTTGCTACTTTAGTAAACTTTATTCATTATTACTAATACTTTATTTTTATTCATAAAATTAAATAGTGCTTGCACCTGACCCACGGTGACCCTTTTTTGCTTCTTTGTCGTGTTATTGTGACCCGTCTTCAAAAAAAGGTTCACCACTAACTAGGCTCTGGACCTACTTGGCCTCTACGTAACTTCGAGCACTTGGGGAGTGATAAGATTGCAAGATACCCGTGAAGCAGGAAATAAACTTTGTCCCGCGAGTGACGCCACCTACGGTACTGGCCAATGAACTTTTTCTTATACTCAAAATGCGTCAGCACCACGGTTGCATTGTCCGAAAAATTTCCCCACACCTAAACATTCCATAATTTCAGCAAGAGGTGCCTAAAGATGGCGAGCACACTCCTACAGAATCGAAACCAAACCTTCGCTCTACAAGCACATTAGCGGGGGGGGGGGGGGGCGCGATTTCCGACTGAAGGGGCAAGTCCATAAATACAAACCATCATGCTTACCAGTATGTCATCCTTAAAGTGTCCAATCTGTCTTTGGTGTCCATTAACGCATGAACCAAATTGTCATTTTTATCCTCTGCCAACGAATTATCGTCACGACTGCTGTCATCCTGAAACGAACCAAGAAAATTCAGGGAATAAGCCGACGGCTGAGATAACAGGTTAGGGCAGCGATTCTCAACCTTTTTTTCGCCACGGTACACTTTTACTAATTTCAAAATTTGGCAGCACACTAACAACGACACATTTCGGGGCACACAAACGCCAAAGAAAATATATACTGTAAGTTGTAGCCTAACCCTATGCAAAAACTTGCCTCGGTGGCGCTCGGTAACTGTGCCAGCAGTTTTTGGTTCAATACTGGACCGAGGTGGGTTGGCTTTTTCGGGCGAGAGAGAGAGAAGCCCTGAGTGTACCTTCTTTGGGGTGAAAAGTAAAACCGAGGCCCCGTGTGGTCTACGATGGCATCTGCACGTGGAAAAACCCTCTCTATTATGGAACGGATAGAGGACCAAAATTTCCAGGTGCAGGAGCTCGCCCCCTGTCTTCGGTGTCCCAACGAACAGCAGAAGGACGATAAATAGCATGGGAGTTGCAGCTTTGGTTGGCAACCGGCTGTGGGAAAACACTGCTCAATATATCGCCCTTGTGTCCAGTCAGAGGGACAAGATGGGTACCCGACCTCGCGGCACAGTGAGAATCGCTGGGTTAGGGCAGCAAAACAACCTCTCGAAGAGGAAAATAATCCGGAGATTCTATTCCGGGCATTTAGGATTCGTTATTATGTCTGCCGTCATCAGATCCAGATGATACCCAGTTGGAGAGAGTCGACAATTCGTGAATGAGACCAAGGAACATCACACATTACCTCCCCCCAGGGCCGGCGCTATAATTTGCGAGGCTCTGTGCCAAATACTGATGCGGGGCCCTGGGCAAAATAATGATGCGGGGCCTTCTCTTATATGAAAGATACTTCGAAAAATTGCACTTCAGAGAGGGCCCCGCGCACTCTGTGAATGCGCGGGGGCCCTGTGCCGTCGCAGAGTTCACACACCCATCACGCCGGCCCTGCCTGCCCCTACCTGGGCTTTATTCATTCCACGACAGGAAAAAAAAGGGCACGCATTTGCCTGCAAACCTTTTACAATATTATCAAGAGTGAAAGTCAGCCAGGAAAGCAAAATCTAGAGAGTCCATTTCTTACAAACATCTTGTTTCTTGTTTCGTTAGTGCTTTAGGGCCCTTCAACTACAATGGTCAGTCATTACAGCCCCGTACGCTGAGTAGTTCTAATGCAGTCTGCACAGACACTACGCTGTTGGGACGATTCTTGGTAGGACAGATGGGACACATCTCTCCTGCTAAATTTTTTCGCTAACCCATTTCCGCACTATCAAAATTTCTGACTAGTGGAGTACGTACACATCGTAGCACAAAGTTCGATCCTGCATTGTGACGCTTAGGCAAGGCGCAAAATGAAACACGGAGGAGGAAGTGGGGGCGAAGGTCACGCAGAGTGTAGCAGTCCTGCGAAATTCTGCTAGCAGGCAATCACCGCACATTGAAGCGCAGTTTTTCATCATACTTGCATCAAATAACAAGAGAACTTCTCTGCTTCTCACCGCTGTTTGTTATTGTCCCGCCAACTTCACGCAGGAAACTGCGGCATTGGCACTGCGCTCCGCAGGGTCACGTGGAGATGGCACAGAGTCACGCAACTACATACTATCATTGTTTGTTTGTTGGTGTTTTAGGGCCCTTCAACTACAAGGTCATTAGAGCCCCGTCTACTGCGTAGTTCTGATGCAGGGACTGCACAGACACTACAGTAATGCGACGATTTTTGAATACTAGCGGTACCCAGTTTTCCCAAGCGGCCACCCATCTCAGTACTAACTGGGGTTGCGTTGCTTAACTTCAGTGATCAGACGAGAACTGGTGGGTCCAACGCAACTCGCCGCTCTACATATTATCATGTGAGCCACAGAAATTTATAGCGAGTCACCCTGCGCTGGGCCTGCGCTGCGCTGCATTTTGCGCTGGGCCTTACAGGGCAGAAACCAAACATTGGTTGTTGTTGTTGTTTGCTGGTGTTTAAGGTCCCGTCAACTACAAGGTCATTAGAGACCCGTCCACTGTATAGTTCTGATGCATATACTGCACAGACACTACACTAATGCGACGATTATTGGGTATTAGCAGTACCCAGCTTTCCCGAGCGACCACCCATGTCAGTACTAACTGGGCTTGCGTTGCTTAACTTCAGTGATCAGACGAGAACTGGCGTGTCCAATGCAACTCGCCGCTCCCCCAAACATTGGTGTTATTTATTGTCAGTTTACTACAGACCGGGGAGGGGAAGTGGAGAGAGAGAGAGAGAGGATCCGCGCAACAGCAGAAGGGTACCCGATGAACTCATGATTACCTACCTGTATTCCCTTCCACCAAATGTTCACAGCCTGTGAAATATATTTTAATAACCACAAGGATGGCAAGGAGAGGGAAGAGCGGGGGGGGGGGTAACAACAGCAGTTCCCGAAGTAAACTGATGAAAATAAGATATAAGATGTCCCAATAATACCAAAAAAAAAGGAGTTAAATGGCAAATTAAAAAACATCACTTCATAAAATGAGAGAGTGACGCCCCTGTCTATCAGGCGTCATACATACATTGCCACCACCACCATACGCACACAAACCTCATATTTATGTGAGTTATTAATGCAGATACTGATCAGGGGGGACACACTCTTTAATTTTCGACCAGAATCAAAACTATCCATCTCTACATTTGGCTGTTTTGTGCAGGGCCGGTCTTAGGGGTTCGGCCGCCCGCGTGCAGTTATGTCGAGGTCGCCCCGCCCCCTCAATATTTTCACATAATTTTCTGAATGTCTGCAAGTTAACATTGATTGGCCGCCCCATCAGGGCAGCCGCCCGCGTTCTTTGCACACTTTGAACCTATGGATGGACCGGCCCTGGTTTTGTGTGACTTTGTAAATTTAAATATTTCTCTCTTATCAATAACGATTATTTATGTGCACATAATACTTACTATATATATACCGTAACAACAACAAATACTCAAAGCATTATAATTTTCATCACCTGTAATCTCTAGATGAGGGGGAAAATGGGAGAGAAGGAGCCTAAAGTGCGGCGCGGGACAGTGATGATGAAGAGAGGAAACTGAGAGGGGGGGGAGAGGGGGCTAGTTGGTTACCTGAAGGAGGTAAAGAGAGAGAGAGAGAGAGAGAGAGAGGCCTATATATATATATATACACTGTAGATATATATTGACACAGGACGACAACTAGTGAGGAGGGCACTTGTTAATAATATACATTATCATACGGTTAGAGTTTTGCCAATCTATTTAAGAGGGGGGGGGGGGGGAACAAAGAAAAAAAAATTAAATACACCATGTTTATATATAGTCCTCTTATATTCATAACAAATATCAATCTAACTCGTTGTTACATGTATCTAGAATATTGAAATGTGAAGAAGAAGGATGATGATGATGATGATGATGGTTAAATACAGCAAAAGAGCCTACATTTCCACACACACTAACACTAGCGCAAATACAGATAATAAGAGGTGCAACAAACACACTCACACACATTTTAAATGGGAATCAAATTGGTAAGTAATTTTCACCAATGCTTGATCAACATTAAAAAGAGCAGTACAAATATTATGTATGAGGAGGATGGGACGGGGGCAACAGGAGGAAGGGAAAATTTTGCAATGAATGCACTTACTCTTGGCTTGGTAGTAGTAGTAGTAGTAGTAGTAGTAGTGGTGCTAGTGTGTGTATCTGTGGATCAAAAGACTACTTTTGTAGTGGGATGACAAACTTTCACTATAAATGCATATTAAAAATAGCCCTTACCAGCAACAGCACACATCAAACGGCCAAATCAAGTGGTGTTGACACAATTGCGAGAAAGTCAACAATATTTACAAGATATATACCCCCCCAACTACTGTTTGCACTTGTAATATTCAAGATTTTTTCTCTCTCTTTCTCTCTGCCTGTCTCCTCCCCCCCCCCCCCCCCTCCTCCTACACCCGACCCTCAATCCAAAAATATTATACACCAAATATAACTGCACAGCTGTGAAACTATCGCCGTGTTTCCTACTTACCTTATTTCGTTGGTGTTGTAGGGTCCTCTAACTACAAGGTCATTAGAGCCCCCCGTCCACTGTGTAGTTGTAATGCAGAGACTGCACAGATATACGATCTTTGGGTATTAGCAATGCCCAGTGTTCCCAAGCGGTCACCCCAAGCTAGTACTAGCTGGGTTGTTTGTGATTTGTTTGTTTGTTCGTTGATGTTTCAGGGCTCTTCAACTACGAGGTCATTAGAGCCCCCGTCCACAGCATGGTCTTATGCAGAGACTGCACAGACACTACGATGTTAAGACGATTTTTGGGCCAAGCTAGTATTAGCAGGGTTGTTTGTGGTTTGTTTGTTTGTTGGTGTTTCAGGGCTCTTCAACTTCGAGGTCATTAGAGCCCCCGTCCACTGCGTAGTTCTAATGCAAAGACTGCACACACACTACACTAATGTGACGATGTGAGGATGTGACGATTAGCGGTACCCAGTTTTCCCAAGCGACCACCCATGTCAGTACTAGCTGGGCTTGCTTTGCTTAAGCGTGCTCGATTACCGCGACAGTGGTTCTGAATTCAATATTCAATCGAGGTGGGTTGCTTCTTTCGGGAGAGAGAGAGGTCCCGCATGCGCCTTCCGTCGGATAACTAAAACCGTCGTTCAGTGTGGCATAGGGAGCGGCGAGTTGCGTTGGACACACCAGTTCTCGTCTGATCACTGAAGTTAAGCAACGCAAGCTCAGTTAGTACTGACATGGGTGGTCGCTCGGGAAAGCTGAGTACTGCTAATACCCAATAATCGTCGCATTAGCAAAGTGTCTGTGCAGACTATGCACTGGAACTATGCATAATGACCTTGTTGTTGACGGGACCTTAAACACCAACAAACCAACCCGTGTGGCATCAGTGCCGTAACGAGGGCGTAACGAAGATGGCGTCCGCCACGGGCGCAACTGGGTGTGAGGCGCAAAATTTTTCAGTTTTTCGTCATTATTGGGTTACGGGGAGGCACGTTTGTTGGTGTTTTAGGGCCCCTCAACTACAAAGGTGATTACAGCCACGTCCACAGCATAGTTCTTATGCAGGGACTGCACAGACACTACACTAATGCGACGATTTTTGGGTATTAGCAGTACCCAGTTTTCCCAAGTGGCCACCCATGTCAGTACTAGCTGGGGTTGCGCTGCTTAACTTCAGTGATCAGACGAGAACAGGTGTGTCCAACGCAATTCGCCGCTCCCACGGGGAGGCGCAAGTTAGACACTTGCCACAGGCGCTTCATACCCCCGTTACGGCACTGTGTGGCATAGTGCCATTTGCACTTTAAGGGACTCCTTACCCTAACCATATCAACTCCTAACCCTCTTCGGGGCTCTAATGACCCTGTAGTTGAAGGGCTCTAAAACACCAGCAAAACAAAAAAAAAACGGATGTAGCGTTGGTCGACAGCCAGCTGCCTATGTGTCCATCCAGAAAGACACAGATGGGTACCCAACGCTGTCACAGGATAGAAATGCAGATGTAACCCATAGGATTAATGCAAGGATGGCTGAAGTGCAGACAGGCAAGTGAGGTCCTGTGCGACCGCTGGGTCCCAATAAAGTTGAAGGGTAAAGTTCACAGAACGGTCATTAGGCCCGCTATGCTGTATGGCTCAGAGTGTTGAGCAGTAAGGAAGAACCATGAACTGCAGATGCAAGTGGCCGAGATGCTGCGCTACACGAGTGGAGGGTGTCACGATCTGACAGAATTAGAAACGATTACGTTAGAGGTAGCCGGGAGGGGGGAGGGAGACATTGCGTCCTGTCAACTACAAGGTCATTAGAGCCCCGTCCACAGCATAGTTCTTATGCAGAGACTGCACAGACACTACACAAATGCGACGATTTTTGGATACTAGCAGTACACAGTTTTCCCAAGCAGCCACCCATGTCAGTACTGGCAGGCGTTGCGCTGCTTAACTTTAGTGATCAGACCGGATTGTTTGTTTGTTGGTGTTTAAGGTCCCGTCAACTACAAGGTCATTAGAGACCCGTCCACTGTATAGTTCTAATGCATAGACTGCACAGACACTACACTAATGCGACGATTTTTGGAGACTAGCAGTACCCAGTTTTCCCAAGCAGCCACCCATGTCAGTACTAGCTGGGCTTGCGTTGCTTAACTTTAGTGAGCAGGTGAGAACTGGTGTGCCCAACGCAATTCGCCGCTCCCGCGAAAGAACAGGGAGGCGTGCGGGGTGGAGAGGGACTTGGTGGGAATAGACGGGAGTGGATGATTAGAACCCGCAGACCCGACCCTGCTTCAGGCGGCAGAAGGGTGAGACGATGATGAATAAATTAACATGCCTGGGGTATTATTAGTTCTTGTGCGTTATTAAAAACAGGTAGAGGGTGGGCCAATTTGTTTTTTTTATTTAGGAATTTTCATTATGAATACATCTTCCATCGATCAGTTAGAAAGCTTTGCCACCAGTACTTAAGACATTAAAAAAAAGTAGTCCTCACTCTCTTTGCTACATCTCTGCGCACACCCATCCAACCAACCTACCTACGTTTTACCTCGAATAACGAGCGAGCAGCCAACTTCCTACGTTGGATCCAGGTGAGAGAAACTCAATTAGTTTCTGAGAAACATCGTGACAACTTGCCCATTAGCTAAAGCAAACATCCAATTGAGAAGCATCACTAATTCATGAAAAGGGAGGGAGATAGGCATACAAAGTACATTATAATGGATGGCAAAGCAAAGGAGAAAGGAAAAGATAGATCACAGGAGGATCGACAGGAGAGGGAGGAAGGGAAAGGCAAGGCACACAGGGCAGGTAGGCCACCGTTGCTGACACACTGAAGAAGGGAAGGCAAAGAAGTATACACCCGATGAAACACAAGAGGGAGGAGCAGAAAATGCAGGCGGAAAAAAAAACAAGTCCACACACACATTAAATAAGGAAAATCAAAAGAAACCCGAGAACCTTGATCAAAAGCATTGAAATTATAAACCTCCAACAGCAGGAAAGTCTGGGATAGGGCAAGGGGAGAGGAAAAAAGGCGGAGTTGGTAAAACAAGGGTAGATAATCAACCTCTCTCTCTCTCTCTCAGAGACACCAAAAATTGATTCACTCCATTTGCATTCATCGCATCAAACCCTCCTATAGAAAGAAGACAGCCTCATCACACCATAATGTCATAATAACCTTCAAGGTTTCAGGCTGCCAGAAATTGGCCACAAGCCATTTCCACATGGCAAAGACCAAAGGTGGCTCTCCTTCCAATTATAATATTGTTACAGTTCAATAAATTCAGATATCATCACGAGGAGGCGCGGTCGCTAAGCGTTGCTGGACACACCAGCTCTTGTCTCATTACTGAAGTTAAGCAAAACAACCCCAGCTAGTATTAGCGTGGGTGACCGCTTGGGAACAATAGGTACTGCTAATACCCAAAAATCGTTCTAACAGCTTTTTTGTTGTTTGTTGGAGTTTAAGGTCCCGTCAACTACGAGGTCATTAGAGACCCGTCCACTGTATAGTTCTACTGCATATACTGCACAGACACTACACAAATGCGACGATTATTGGGTATTAGCATTTACCCAGCTTTCCCGAGCGACCACCCATGTCAGTACTAACTGGGCTTGCGTTGCTTAACTTCAGTGATCAGACGAGAACTGGTGCGTCCAACGCAACTCGCCGCTCCCGTTCTAACAGCGTAGTAGTGTCTGTAGATTCTGCATTACAACTATGCAGTGGATAGGACTCTAATGACCTTCACAGTCGAAGGACCCTAAAACACCAACACAAGCAAAGCAACTCCTAACCCTTTTCCTGCCTATGGCAGGGTCGGGTAACCATATTGTCCCTCTGATTGGACATAGGGCGATATATTAGTCATAGTATTTTCTGCAGCCGGTTGCCGGCCAAAGCTGCGCCCCTACGCTTATTTATCGTCGGTCTAGTGTTCGTTGGGGAATGCTACCGACGCCAGGGGCGAGCTCCTACACCTGGAAATTTTGCCTCATCTACCCGTTGCACAGTAGAGAGGGCTCTTTTACGTGCAAGTGCCATCATACACCCACAAGGGACCTCCGTTTTACTTCTCATCCGAACGAAGGCACACTCGCGGCCTCTCTCTCTCTCTCTCTCGCCCGAAAGAAGCCGACCCACCTCGGTCCAGTATCGAACCTAGAACTACTGACGCAGTTACCGGGCGTGCTAACCACCACGCCACCGCGGCGAGTCGGCCCTAAAACACCAATGAAGAATAAAAAAACAAGGAGACCAACATTCAATACTTGAAATAAAACTGCAGGCGCTATAAATTAGCTCTGACAGTTAAAGTTTCAACGTGGTGCGGCAAGCAACTCCAGTTCAAACCCCAGCTCACGAATCCCTATATTCCTCAACGGCCAGTGTTGTGAGTTGTCATCAGATCAACAGGGCGGCGTATTTCAAGACACTCATACACTCTCGTAGAGACAGAGAGAGTCAAAATAAGCTCAGAAATGACAGCCATGACATCCTCGGACATTACTCACTTCCTGAAGGAGGGAGAGGGAGGGCAGTTCCTTCTTTTTCTTCACCTTTTCCCACTCCATCCAAGAAAACGACCACGCTGGGACTCCCCTAGTACATCGTCCCAGAAAGAGAGAGAGAGAGAAAACGATGTGACATGAGAGTCCCAACGACTACAACTAAACACGCACACTAATGGTCACTGACCAGTGGTCACCTACGAATAATCAGGTCAATACTCTTCATTAATATAAGTTACAAAGTAATAATTTCAAGAAATCCTGTTAAATTAAGCCTGTATATATGAAACAACACACGCCAGCAGAATCGGTTGGGACGGCATTCACAAATGGGACAGAGCCCCTTCCTTCACTCTCCCTCCCTTTCCTAGCCCCCTCCTCTCTCTCTCTCAGTTGGCCCCTCCCTCCTCCTCAATTAAAGTAGGATCTATTTAATACCATGACCAAGTGATTATGGTGTTGTTGTATTGATAAATTTAATAGACTAGGAAATTTGATTAAATTACTAAAACCCCAATAACTTGGTGGTGGTGGTGGTGGCAGCGGCCACACTGTTCCATAGGACGCCAGGAGGGTGGAGGCACAACATGCGACCATCCGCAAGTCCCACGTGACCCACCAGTAAATTAACGCTGCAATTCATATTCCTTCCTCCCCTTGGCACCCCTCCTTGCCCCCCTCTCTCTCTCTCCAATCCCGCTGAGATAGCAATGTGACCCAAACCATAACTATTATAAGAGACAAAATACCATCAACATATAAAGTGCTACCGAATCTCAATACAAGTGACCAAGCATTGTTATTGAACCCTCGTGTGTGTGTGGAATGGAGGGGTGAGGGTACCGGTAGGGACAGAGAGGGGGGGAAGAGAGAGCGAAAGAGAGAATTGACGTCTCACGAGAATACATTAATGGAGGGAGGGAGGGAGGTGGGCCATTCATTCATTCATTCATCCCCGATTGTAGTGATAGGGGGCAAAACGAAATTCAGGGAGAAATGTCACCAAAAACCCAACCATTACCCTTCGTTGTTAGTTAGAGGGTGACAAGTCTGTTGCCATGGAAACCACAGGCAACCAGGTATCTATATATACACACACACAGTGTGTCAGAAAGAAAGAGGGGGGGTGATATTAACGGGCTACGTGATGGGGGGGGGGGGGGGGGGTAAAAGGAGGGGCAAGGGGGGGGGGGGGGGGGGTAACGAGATATCGCACCCCATAAATCGTTTTACAAAATACAATAATAAAGGGATCCCCCCATCTATAGTATTCGGTACAGCGGCCGGTAAGGGAATATGAAAGGGAGCGGAAGGGGGTGGGGGAAAGAAAGGGAATCGGATGGAAGGACAGGGATGCTGGGTGGGTAAAGGCAAAATGGACGACGAACCAAGAACAGATAGTAATACAAGCAGACTTCACAATTTGTTAAAATAATCGTGACCTCCCTCCTTCACCTTCCCGAGAGACAGAGAGTGAACGGGGGGGAGGGGGAAGGAAAGGAAGGGCCGGAAAGACAGAGAGAGAGAGAGGGTAATGACGGTGTGGGGGGGGGCTCTGCTGATTGACTGATGAAGGGGCGGCAGCACGGGTAGTGGGAAGAGGCAGACAACAAGTGTGGGAAGATGACGAAAAGAAGGATATATGAGACCTACCTCTTGACACTATACCATTTCCAATCAATGGGTACCCCCTGCCCTCCTCTTAAGACCCCCCCTCCCAACTGTTACCCTTCCTACTACACCCGATAATTTTGTTGAATTAACTCAGCATGCCGCTTCTGAAACCAGTTGACAAGGTAAGGTATTAAAATAACACACTACCAAATATTATTTCTAACAATGACAATCAAGGAGGGGAGAGAACCCGTGGAGGAGGAGAACGGGTTAGAGAGGGATCACCGGTTAATGAAGTGTTGGACGAAAGAGGGAGGGGTGTGGGGACCTGTATAGTGACTGGCGAAGGAAAAATATGTGAACAAATACCGTGCATCTCTACCTCCTACCCATCACAAGGGCCCAAGTTGTTGTTTGTTGGTGTTTTAGGGCCCTTCAACTACAAAGGTCATTAGAGCCCCGTCCACTGCGTAGTTCTGATGCAGAGACTGCACAGACACTACACTAATGTGACGATTGTTGGGTAGTAGCAGTACCCCGTTTTCCTAAGATGACACCCATGTCAGTACTAGCTGGGGTTGCGCTGCTTAACTTCAGTGATCAGACGAGAACTGGTATGTCCAACGCAATTCGCCGCTCCCTAAAGGGCCCAAGTCGTCTGTTTGAAGCAAATGGCGGAAAGGGGGGAGGTGGACTTCATGTGTACCTTCCATCGGACACTGCACCTTGAGTAGTACTTGTTACATCATAGTGGGACGTATGCTCGCCTGTATAAGTGAAGGCCATACACGTTTGAAACCCTAAAATCTTCGTAACAACACCGTATAGTGTGCGCCCCTGAAAATCTGAGCTCAAAATGATCTCCAGAATTAAAATGGTACTGACCCATGTAGATGAAGGAGAGCGGATTATTGCCTTTGACACACCAGTTCTCGTCTGATCACTGAAGTGAAGCAACGCAACCCCAGATAGTACTGACATGGGTGGCCGATTGAGAAAACTGGGTACCGCTAACACACCCAAAAATCGTCCCAATAGTGTAGTGTCTCTGCATTAGAACTACGCAGTGGACGGGGCTATAATGACCTTGTATTTGAAGGGCCCTAAAACACCAACAAAACAGAGGGTGGAATTGCGTTGGACACGCCAGTTGCGGCCAAGTTGCGTTGGACACACCAGTTCCCGTTAGATCACTGAAGTTAAGCAGCGCACACCCACGTCAATACCAACTTGGGTGGTTGGTAAAGAACGTTGGGTGCTGCAAATTAATCCTCTTCCTCGTCCTTTCACCTACCTCCTCATCTCCCGCGGGCAGCCTCCTAAGGGGTTGACCTGTTATGGCTGCCTGGCTTACACCCCAACCCACAAACTAATCAAACCACACCAGTTCTGGTCTGATCACTGAAGTTAAGCAACGCAAACCCACGTTAGTACCAACAGGGGTGATTGGTAGAGAATCGTCGGGTGCTGCAAATTTCCCCTCTCCTACATCCTCTATACTCATCTCCCGCGAGTAGCCTCCTAAGGCAAGGCGCAAAATGAAGCCGCAGGGTGACGCAGCGTAACGCAGCCCTGCGAAATTCTGCTAGGAGGCATTCACTGTTACGTTGAAAGCCATTTTAGTGGACGCAAATTGCAAACCAGTATGTTGAAAAACTGCGATTCAATGTGTGGTGATTGCCTGCTAGCAGAATTTCGCAGGGCTGCGTCACGCTGCGGCCTCATTTTGCGCCTTGCCTAACAGTTCGGCCTGTTACGGCTGTTTAGCTTACTTCCCAACCAGTTAGAGCAGCGATTCTCAACCACTGTGCCGCGGCATTTTAGTGTGCCGTGAGATTCGTGAAATGTGCCGCCACTACGAATACCCATACATCAGTGACGTCAGACAAGTATTTCAATCGGTTCTGCGTTCCTAGTAACTTCAAACCCTCTTCCCGCCTATGGCAGGGTCGGGTACCTATCTCGTCCCTCTGAGTGGACACATGGACAATATATTGCCCAGTATTTTCTCACGGTTGCCGACCAAAGCTGCAACCCCCTATGCTATGTTTAGTCTTTATACTGTTCGCTGAGACATCCCACCGAAACCGAGGGGCAAGCTCCTACACCTGGGAATTTTGCTTCCTCTACCCGTTCCATAATAGAGAGGGATTTTCACGTGCAGATACCGTCGTACACCACACGGGACCTCGGTTTTACTTCTCATATAGAAATTGAGATATTGATTCTTTGATCCGTTTGTGGGTTGGGGTGTAAGCCAGGCAGCCATAACAGGTAAACCCCTTAGGAGGCTGCCCGCGGGAGATGAGGAGGTAGGTGAAAGGAGGAGGAAGAGGGTTAATTTGCAGCACCCAACGTTCTTTACCAACCACTCAAGTTGATATTGACGTGGGTGTGCGCTGCTTAACTTCAGTGATCTAACGGGAACTGGTGTGTCCAACGCAACTTGGCCGCACGTCTAACGCAACTTGGCCGCATCTGAAAGAAAGTGCAATCAGGGATTCTCCCTCGCCCGAAAAAGCCAACTCACCTCGGTCCATTATCGAACCAAAAACTACTGAAGCAGTTACCGAGCGTGCTACTCACAGCGCCACCGAGGCGAGCTTCTGCATAGAGCCTCATCAGCTCCTGCATAGGGCCTCAGCCAATTTTCTTTGGCGTTTGTGTGCCCCGAAATGTGTGGTTGTTTGCCGCTAAATTTTTAAATTATCAAAAGTGTGCCGTGACGAAAAGAAGATTGAGAATCGCTGAATTAGAGTAACATAGAAGTACAGTGCAACCCCAGTTAGTACTGACATGGGTGGCCGCTTGGGAAAGCTGGGTACTGCTCATACCCAAAAATCGTCGCATTAGTGTAGTGTCTGTACAGTCTCTGCATAAGAACTATGCTGTGGACGGGGCTCTAATGACCTTGTAGTTGAAGGGCCCTAAAACACCAACAAAACAACTGACTGACTGACCCCTTGTCCTAGCCAATTCGCCTCCTTACTTTAGCTAAAGTCCTATTCTGTTGCAGGCTGACAAACCGCCAACGTCGATCACCACCACATTTTATCGACACACGTATAAAAACACCGTCTAAACTAAGAGAGGAAACGAGCTGCTGCTACTACTACTCTACACACGCATATAGGCCCTATGCAAGATCAGTACAGGGGGGGGAAAAGTGGCACCGTGCTCGTTGAAAGACAAATGACATGTAATCTAAATGGAAAAACACTTAAAATAATGAAACCAATGATTGTAAATAAGAGGTGAAATAGACGATTGAATGACAACACGTCAATGTCTCCTGTTATGTTTTTTATTCCTTATCCTTCCCCCATTCCCCTCTCCCATCATCTCGGGCCCCGACCCCTCCTCCTCCTAACAGGTCATGTGCACTGCCACTGCTGCAATTGCCGCTTCAATTCCACATTTTGCCACCACGAAAATAATGCTTTTGTAATATAATAATGCAAAGGGGGGGTGACATATACAGAAAACAATGGAGTGATCATGTCCCACCCCACATATATATATACATACCCTACTATTTATCCTAACTTTCCCTAAGGAGGGGAGGGGACGAGTTAAGGGGACAATGCGAATAATGACAACAGACACCCCTCCAGTTTTCGTTCAGAGAGACACACACACAGAGAGAGAGATGATGGAGGCAGAAAGGAGAGAAAAGAGAGTGACAGAGCCCGTCCCTTTGCTACACAGGTCCACACCCCACTCACCATCCCTGAACTGGACACGCCTTTATAACTATGCAAAAAAAAAAAAAATTTAGGGTACTATCATCAAAACCCATCACTACTTTCTTCGATTTCCTCTCCAAGGTTATATTTTCCCTTCCATTTTCCCCACTCTCCACCCTCAACTCTGAAAGCAAATTAAAAATTAACCTGTAAGACACATCTATAACACCTATCCCACTTATTAAAAAAAGCACTCATTACACCTGTTGAGGGGCTGGAGGTGGCTATACACACACAGGTACATATCTTGCCTTCTCTCTCTGGCTACCCCTAAGAAGATTAAAAAAAACACATCATTTCAATAACTATTATATATAATTGATATATTTATCTTTATAAAAATATAGACACATTGTAAATACGTACACAAACAGCCTTCAAAAACAAGCCGTAGGGCACTCAATTACACACCAATTTAATTTTCCTCTTATGGGACAGGTAGCCAAGTCAGTCCCCTGTTCCCCCATCCTCCTCCTCTTCTACCTCGTTAACAAAGTAATCATCCTCCTATGTCCACATCCCATTAAATTCTTGCCTTAATAAACTAACTCCGTTAATTTGTTTCCATCATTCGGACTGACAAAGAGGTTAACTGGTCCAACACCACCACCAAGCAGGTATCAACACACACAAAAGTCTAAGAGGGGGAGGGGGGGTGGTGTCCCGTTTAAGAAAGGAGGTCAAAAAATGTCACCGTCATTCATCTTTAAAGCCATATTAAATGTTGAATTTTTAGTAAGACAATTAAATGAATGACAGTGATAATTTTTTTTTTTTGGAAGTGAACCAGAGACTTTTCTGCACCTGCACACCGGTGAACCCCCAACCCATAACGTCACCATCAATTGGACACTTAGCTGTCAACTGAGAGGAAAGGTAAACTGCAGAAGGGTAACGTGCTCTATAAGGTGTGTAAGGGTGACGTACTGATATTTCACCCACGTTAGGAGAGAAGAAAGTGCCTACACCTGGAAATTTTGTCGATTCTCATATTTTACACTCTCGCAGCGGTGACACCCTATGCACCACACTTGGCTTTAATCACTCCCATCCGGGATGGAAGGCGCACTTAAGAATACCCTCTCTTCTTCTCATCTGTCCAAAAAAAAAAAAAAACAAACACCACTCGCCTCAATCAGGATCGATCTTGCATCCACAGACTCAAAATCAAACACGCTATCACTAAGTTACCGAGAAGAGCTTGTGAAAGGTGACGAGGGTACAGGGATTCAAACTTCCCTAGGCAGCACCAAGAAGTGCACCACAGCCTGCGACGCTTATGGCAGCAGGATCACTTATCTAGATTCGGGACGTCATTCTGAGATTTGAATTCGACCTTCACCCGGGAGCGGCTTATTCCGTTGGACACACCAGTTCTCGTCTGATTCCTGAAGTTAAGGGATGCAACCCCTTGTTGTTGTTTGTGTTTTAGGGCCCTTCAACTACAAGGTCATTAGAGCCTGATGCAGAGACTGCACAGACACTACACTAATGCGACGATTTTTGGGTATTAGCAGTACCCAGTTTTCCCAAGCGGCCACCCATGTCAGTACTAGCTGGGGTTGCGCTGCTTAACTTCAGTTATCAGACAAGAACTGGTGTGTCCAACTCAATTCGCCGCTCCCGATGCAATCCCAGCTAGTACTAACATGGGTGGTCGCTTGGGAAAACTGGGTACGGCTAATACCCAAAAATCGTCGCATCAGCGGAGTGTCTGTGCGGTCTCTGCATTAGAACTACGCAGTGGACGGGGCTCTACTGACCTTTGCAGTTGAAGGGCCCTAAAACACCAACGAAACAACAACAAAAAAAATCGACCATAACCGTGGCCTTGTCCTCCACTGGTAATATTTTCTTCGTCAGGGGTAACATGACAACATTTCAGCCGAAATTCGGTTTTTTTTTTGTTTGTTGGTGTTTTAGGGCCCTTCAACTACAAAGGTCATTAGAGCCCCGTCCACTGTGTAGTTCTGATGCAGAGACTGCACAGACACTACACTAATGCGACGATTTTTGGGTATTAGCGGTACCCAGTTTTCCCAAGCGGCCACCTATGTCAGTACTAGCTGGGATTGCGCTGCTTAACTTCAGTGATCACACGAGAACTGGTGTGTCCAACGCAATTCGCCGCTCCCCCGAAATTCGGTGGTAAATTTGTAGCTCTCCTACTCCTCCCTCTCTCTCAAAAAAAAAAGAGGCCCCACTTCGCAACATCCAAGACAACAAGAGGAGAATGAAATAAAATGCGACATTACCACAGCCACCAGTGACGTCATAACCCCATTAAAGTGGCCTCTCATCCAGAAACTTTCTTAGCGTCGATCACACTCACACAGGCACTGAATATATCTGAAAGGAAACCGTCTCAGGAAGAGACTCTTTGGGGACATAACGGATGAGAGGGGGGCGGGGGGGGACAGGGGAGAAATATCCATCGAGACATTCCCTAGAATAATAAGAGCGACATTGGGGTACAGTGAGGTGCGTATGTGGGACAACAAGAAGAAGCAGGAGCAGATAAGAGCGAGAGCAGAGAAGACAGTCAGAAAGATCGAGGGGAGAGGGTGAAGGGCACCCCTATACAGGCTCCCCCTTCCTCTTAATGTAAACTCGTAGCAAAAGCAAGAGACAAAAGTGCAAACAGAAAAAGAAATGTATGTATGTCGAAACACGCGCACTGCGGAGCGGTAGCACTCAGCCTACGAACACACTCCATCATCCAATCCATTAAGGCACAAAAAGATATGTTGGATACCTCGGGTTTCATTTTCAACCCAAAAACCAATAGCAAAAGGGAGACGACAGATGGAGGGGTTTGGAGGAAGAGGGGGGGGGGGGTTAAACCAGATACGCACATACACACTTGAAATCATTTAATGGTGGTAGTGGGGCAAAAATGAGGGCACAGGTAGAGAGGAACCAACACAGGCACAGCAGCAGAATGGAACATAGAACAAGGTTAAGCGGTAAAACAGAACGACAGCGAGATTTTTGGGCAATATGTACAATATGTGCAATACGTACCCCCTACTCCCCAAAGCAAAAAAAAAAAAACTCCTAACCCTTTTCCCGCCTATGGCAGGGTTGGGTACCCATTTGTCCCTCTGAATGGACACAGGGCGATATATTAGTCATGGAATTTTCTGCAGCCCGTTGCCGGCCAAAGCTGCACCCCTACGCTTATTTATCGTCGGTCTAGTGTTCGTTGGGGACTGCTACAGACGCCAGGGGGCGAGCTCCTACACCTGGAAATTTTGCCTCATCTACCCGTTGCATAGTAGAGAGTGTTCTTTTACGTGCAAGTGCCATCGTACACCCACACGGGACCTCGGTTTTACTTCTCATCCGAAAGAAGGCACACTCGCGGCTTCTCTCTCTTGCCCGAAAGAAGCCGACCCACCACGGTCCAGGATCGAACCTAGAACTACTGACGCAGTTGCCGAGCGTGCTAACCACTACGCCACCGCGGCGGGTAAGGACCCCCTCTCCCCCATCCATTATAAAACAAGACTGGGGAAAAGGGTTAAGAAGGAAATTGTTGGGGAGAGAAGACACCAGAGGTACACGACGGAAGTCAAACTATCAATCAAAAGGGAATACAAGTGACAATTATCACCTACACCCCGAAAGCGTACAACAACTCCCTCTAGGAGACAGTGCGCTTAACCTACATTTCATGCCTGCTACTTTCCGCTCTGCCCCCGAATTTCAGTTCTTTTCGGGATAATGACTATTAACCCCATCACTTCTGAATTACCAAAAGGTTACAAGGTTACCTCGGAAAAAGAGAGAAAAAAAAATCACCGGAATCGACCCCATAGCTGTAAACTTGAAAGGTAAGCAGGACACCCCCCCTCCCTTGATTTTGTTTCGTTGGTGTTTTAGGGCCCTTCAACTACAAAGGTCATTAGAGCCCCGTCCACTGCGTAGTTCTAATGCAGAGACTGTACAGACACTACACTAATGCGACGATTTTTGGATATTAGCAGCACCCAGTGTTCCCAAGCGGCCACCCATGCTAGTACTAGCTGGGGTTCCGTTGATTAACTTCAGTGATCAGACGAGAACTGGTGTGTCCAACGCAATAACCCGTTCCCATATGACACCCCCCCCCCCAATGAGTTACTGGACATCTTGGGAAAGACTAGAGAGGATCGACTGAGAAAAGGGGATGAGAAAGGCTAAAAACAAGTAGAGGAAATTGAGGATAAAGTGGGAGGGGGGTGCCTGGACACTAGCCTCCTAATCGAAATCACAACCACCAAAGGGGGAGATGAGGAAAGAAAAGGGGTAGAGACTTCGCAATCCCAAAAGACTCTAGAGTCTAAACTGACCACTTCAAATCAAATTATATAGCAAATGTATATAATGGATTAGAAAGGAGATTAAAGAGATGGGATTAAAAGACAAAAGTGAGGGTGGAGTGGAGGCGGAAGGGTGGAGGGGGAGAGGAGAAGGGGGGCCCTGATAAGAGCTCTGGCAAAGACAGGACAAGGGCCTCACCGACAGAAATCGATATTCAGTCCTTACCTCATTTTAAGTGCTGTACATCTATCTTACTACTAGAAAAACACATTTGGATGAACCCGTTAAGGATGTATCTTAACCTCACCCGAAATGGACCCCGGCGTCCCACACCCCCGGTCCTAATTCCCTCTCCTTAAGTCTTAGGGCAACACTTTGGCAGACAAACACTCGCTTCAGTCTCTCTATTTCTGTTTATCACAGTGAATAAATAATAAATGTTTGTCAGCTGTTAATGTTATTATTACAAGGGACAGAAAGCAGGGCATACTGCCATTAATACAATTGGTGACACGACACAAGTGACGTCATCAAAAACTGACCATCCCTTCATCTGACCCAGCAAAAGAAAGGTCAGGATTCGACTACAAAGAATCCAAACCAAGAAGCAGATGGTAGAGGGTCACTCTCAGTCCCATGGTCGTCATCATCACGTATACGACGTGTTTAACCCGCCTCGGTGGCGCAAATAAGTAGCGTGCTCCATTTACTGCGCCAGTGGTTCCAGGTTCGATACTGGGTCGAGGTGAGTTGGCTACTTTCGGACGAGAGAGAAGCCCCGAGCGCGCCTTCCTTCGGATGAACAGTAAAACCAAGGTCCCGTATGGTGGTACGATGGCATTTGCCCGTAGAAGAACCTTCTCTACTATGTTACGGGTAGACAGGCAAAAATTTACAAGTGCAGGAGTTCGCCCCTGGCGTCGATGGAGTACCCCAGGCTTTGGTCGACAGCCGGTGACAGAAAAGCACCATCCAATATATATCAGTCCTGTGTCCATTCAGAGGGACAAGGCGGGTACCCGACCCTGCCATAGGTGGGAAAAGGGTTAGGAGTTACTTTATCAGGTATGAGGAACACTTGTTCTGAGGGACACTATCCTTTACCAACACCAGGACGCGACCTCCTACCCCGGACAGCTTTTTCGACCTGCACGTATAATTTACTCAACGTAGAAAGTGTAGTGGCGGGCATAGTGCAAACTAGGACCACGGTTGCGTTTTCCTGTACCATCTGGGACGACACGAGCACCTGGTCCAACCTTCAGTTGATATATTCGCGGGATATGTAACCTACCGACCCCAGAGGGTGGGGGGAGGGGCAAGTCTCTACGCACGAGAATTTTGCATGAAGAAAAGGGTCCGTGACGTGCAGTGGCGACATTGCATACATTACATAGTAGGACACCGACTGTAATTCCCATTCGGGACGGCAGGCTTGTCGTTTGTTTGTTGGTGTTTTAGGGCCCTTCAACTACAAGGTCATTAGAACCCCGTCCACAGCGTAGTTCTTAAGCTGGGTTTACACTGCGCGCAACATACTTGCGCAACTGTTTCATTAGGAAAGACTCGCGCAGTGTAAACGGGGACTCGCCCCGAAATTTGCTGCGCGAGGCAGCCTCGTGGTGAGCCACCGCACTGTCGGTTTTTGGACGCGCATCAAAGGGTTTCGCCACTCCCACTTCGTGTACTGGTACTCTAGATACGTTTTGCATGCTTGCTTCGTGCAATATTTCGCTCAATGTAAACAGGGAGGGCGAGACGGGCGAGATTGCCGCAAGCCTGCGGAAACAGTTGCGGCGATAATGCTGCGCGCAGTGTAAACCCAGCTTTATGCAGACACTACACAAGACACTACACTATTGCGACGATTTTTGGCTATTAGCAGTACCCAGTGTTCACAAGCGGCCACCCATGTTAGTACTAGCTGGGCTTGCGTTGCTTAACTTCAGTGATCGAACGACAACTGACTGGTGTGTCCAATGAAATTCGCGGGACGGCAGACCTCGCGCCTGGTAGACCACGCACCCACTTTGAGCAGAGTCGAACCCGCATCAACGGACTGAAAGACAAGCACATCTACTAGGGCCTACTAAACCACAGAAGCAAGCTGGTCGTGTGAAGGGACAGAGAGAAAAGCATTCGAAAAATCAGAGCACACGCAATTCCCTAGAGAGCAACACACTCTGGAGAGGTGCCTAAATTAAGGGCCTCAGAGAGAGCGCGAGGCACGAAAAAAAGACAGTAACAGTGACACCTAATGAAGGGAAAGGGAGGGGGGATGCAAGAGAAATGACGAGAGATGTCCAACCTAGGGCTGATTGCCAAGATCGTAAAGCACCATGTAGCGAAGGCTTTAGTTGAGAAGTAATATTCAAGATGTAGATAATTAAATCACGTTAATTAGGATTTTAAACCTGAATATGCACGTTCTATGAATAATGTCCTGATTTCCGAAAATGATGTGAAGTATTCCGATTTACAAAATAAAACGATATTTTAATATTTAACTGGTTAATAATCAATTCAATGAAACATTTTGGAATAATAAATATTATGATAAAAGTAAAGTTATAGGTATTTTACATTAAAACGACTGTTGTAGCGGAGGTGAAAAATTGTGCGTCTGACCTGTATGAAAGTTATCAGAGAACTGTGGTTTAAAGATTCAAAATTCAAAAATCAAAATTTGTTCCTAAATTTTAAATTGAATTTGTAAAATAGAATCGTGTAGTGCTTTTAATTTTCAAAATGTCATGTGCTTTTGAGAACAGCATGTGCTGTACATCTGCTGGGTAGCACATGGAGTTAAAAGAATATGAGAATGGGTGGAGAGGTGAAGTCTCCACACTGTGGACGGAATACTAATGAGTAATGACTTTGTAGTTGAAGAGCCCTAAAATACAAACACACACCAAAAAAATTCATTGGACTAATGATTAGTAAGAACGTAAGTTTTTTAGACGTTGAATTTATTCAAAATTTAGCATTTCTAAGTGAAATGAAATAAATACGCATGAGCATTGAAGACCATATGTGAAATTCATTACTATCAAAACCCAAAAGTAAAAGGATTTGTGCCCTTCTCCCTTGCAAGATTCATCCTATGGCGCAATATTCCTATGCAATATGTTTGAAGGCCATCAGTGGAGAACATCAAACATTTATTTGTGTAGATGGGAAATATTAAAAGTAGATTTCAAATCATTTTTATAAATATAATTGATAAATGTCATAGTGGACAAAATTACGTAAAAATTGTATTCTTTATTGAATTTGTTAGTCTATCAGGCTAATAGTAGTAATGCAGGTATTTGGAAGGTTAGTAATTAAGGGTTAATTAAATTACCTTCACTTTAAATGCATGTCATGTTTTGTTTACTATTTTCATCATAGGTAGATGACTTAGCTTGTGGTTTACTAGCTCTTGGATTGCAAAGAGGTGATAGAGTTGGAATTTGGGCACCAAATATTTATGAATGGGTCGTTACTCAATTTGCTACTGCTCGAGTTGGCTTGATACTGGTTAGCATCCAATAGAAATTAAATTGCAGGGTCCATATTCACTCTTTGTTGAATTTAATAATATATATTTTAGGTTAACATCAATCCAGCTTATCAACCCAGGGAATTAAATTATTGCCTTAAAAAAGTTGGCG
>JAAFCE010006156.1:15360903-15389430 GCA_013389805.1 Trigoniulus corallinus
TCTAGTTCTGTCTGTCTCACTCTCTAGTTCTGTCTGTCTCTCTCTGGATCTGTCTCTATCTTTCTTGATCCACAAACTTGAAATTCCTCTTAAACTCAACTTCAGACAGCGAGCGACCAATAAGTACTAATATATTATAGAGATCGGACACATTATCCAAAATTCAACAATGAATACTTTTTTCTACACAGGTTTGAAATGTGAACGTCCCTCCCTCCTCGGCCCAAATGAAGACCAAGAAGTGTGCGCGCGCATATACAAGTTGGTGTGAAGGAGGAGAGGGAGCGGGGTTGAAGGGATAAAGAAGAGGTGTGCTGAGGGAGGAGGAGGAGAAGAAAAAAGTCAAAAAAAAAAATGTCTATGTATTTGGTTGGAGTAGGACGGGGGAGAGGAGGATTCAGTGGAGAGAAAAGATCTTCTTTTAAGTAAGTAAGAGTTCAAACACAGTTTACACTAGTGCTCATACTAACTGTGAAATAGTCTGTGTCAACTTTCAAATTAGTTGTGCACTTTAAGAGGAGAGAGCGAATACAGTCCACAAACAAACGAATACACACATCTCTACTGTTGAAGAAAGTCATCATCCGCCAACAAATACATACAGGGAGAGAGAGAGAGAGAATGATATATATATATATAAAGTTTGAAAATAACATTGTCAATATTTAGAGAAGTTATACGGTCAATTTGATGGTGCAAATACCACGAGAGACAGACAAGAGACAACGAGCAACAATACACACAGAGAAAAACGCGCACGCACGCGCTCGTATACTGGATAGATATCCACGTGGATAACGACGACAATGGATTAAGAAAATTCCAACATGTCACACAAAAACAGTTTCAAGGAGTCCATCAAGTACCAATAAACATGGCGAGACACATGGAACAGAAAAGGTGGCGGAAGACAGAGTGAGACAGGGAGGAACTGGGGAGGAAGGGGTTCAAATGAGTGCTGGACAAAAATACTAACGTCGACAGAGCGTGTCAACAAATTAAGACCAGCTTCTCAACAACTTCAATTTATAGTTTAAATACTGAAAACCGTCAGATGACGTACAATACTCAGTGAATCGCCTAGAAGTTAAATACACAGTATCCTATCTACACCACACCATCATCATCATCGCTAAACCTTTGCCCGCCAATGGCAGGGTCGGGCACCCATTTTTGTCCCATTAGGGCACATGAACGATCAGTAGCGCGATTGCATTTGTATGCAGCCGGCTGCCAACCTAATGCTGCAACCTTTTCGCTCATTTATCGTCGGTCTATTTCCATTCTTTGGGGCACTTCCCCCTCCATCAAAGCCAGGTGCAGAGGGAGGGGGGGTGAGCTCCTACACCTGGATATTTTGCCGATCTACACCTCTGTTTTACTCTACATGTGCTGTTTGTTGGTGTTTCAGGGCCCTTCAACTACAAAGGTCATTAGAGCTCCGTCCACAGCATAGTTCTTATGCAGAGACTGCACAGACATTACACTCATACCCAGTCTTCCCAAGCGGCCACCTATGTTAGTACTTAGCTGGGGTTGCGCTGCTTAACTTCAGTGATCAGACGAAGAACTGGTGTGTCCAACGCAATTCACCGCTCCCCCTACTCTACATGTTGAAAGAGATCTACTACCGGCAGTACTGTCATCATACACATCACACGGGGGCCACGGTTTGACTTCCCCATCCGGCGGAAGGCGCACTGAAGGAAAGAGCTTTTCCGTCTCAGCCGGAAGAAGCAACCCGTTTCAGTCCTGAACCCGCCACAGTGGCGGGTTTTCCGTTATGCAATATCGCCGAATTTTTCCTGTCGGTAGGAAGGAAAAGTGGGGGTATCGAAGGATTTAGGACAAAAATACCAGTCGAAAAATTTTGATCCTGTTATCCAGAACGTGTAAGCCCGTTTTATGGCACCCACCAATTGCTCAATACGTGTCTAGCAGCCACCCCAGCTTTCAGTACAACAGGACCACAATACAACCCCGTTCAACATCAGGATGAAGGAAAGATAGGAGAGGAGGGACAAAATTGAGAGGAAAAGGAGGGAAGAGAGAAAAAGAAAGGGCCGAGAAAGACAGAAATGAAAGAGGAAAATGGTGGGTCAATACAGAAGGGGGGGAAAAAAAGTGCAAACATCCAAAGCTACCAAAAACCAAGCTCTGAACAGAAGTGCCCTAACGGATGCACAAAGATGTCGTCCCCAAAAACATTGGACAATAAAGAGGGTGTGAAATATTCATTCAAGACAATAACTGCACCTTTTCAGTTACATGCAATTTAATATAAAAGAACGAAGGGAAAAGGAGGAGAGCGAGAGGGCATGTCTAAAAAAAACGCCTAACCTAAACGGGACAACAATAAGGACCCCATTAAGAACATACGTTACATTTATTGGGGAACATACATACCATCAATTTAATGGCAGAAGAAACGTTTTACTAACAATTCCCAGTTTAAATACAGTACTTGCTATCGACGACGAAGCCCGAAATTGCAAAGTAGGTCCAAGTCCTAACCTGTTGTTGGGTCCTTTAGGTGGGTGACGAAAAGTCGTGGAGAATTTAACAGCCTCTACGCTCCACGGCGATCATTTTTCATTTTTATGTTTGCTTTTCCTACACACACAAATGTATTTGGATGTACACAGGGGCCGATGTCTCTTACAGCGATTTGTGGGCCCACAAAGGGCCCCCTCTCTCAAAATGTATAAAATAAAACAATTCCCAGGGAATATGGCAGGCAGAGAAAAGGAAAAGACTTTATACCAAGCCCCACATCCAGTAAGCTATAAATGGAGACGTGTGAGTCGAGGTAGGGAAAGGGGGACTAAGGTAAAAAGCAGTCAAGGGGGTCGACAGTCCTCTTGTTCTCCATTTAGTTGCACTTACTGGGTTAGTGAACATCGGAGGAACCAATCCAACGTCTGTTAACTTTCAATCAGACTTCTAACCCATTTTTCCCGCCTATGGCGGGGTCGGGTACCCATCTTGTCCCTCTGAATGGACACAAGGGCGATATATTGGACAGTGTTTTCCACCGCCCGTGTTGCCGACTAAAGCTCCATCCCCTATGCTTGTTTATAACCGGTCTACAGTTCGTTGGGGCATTCCACCGACACCCGGGGGGGGGGAGGGCGAGCTCCTACACCTGGAAATTTTGCCACATCTACCCGTTGCATAGTAGAGACGGTTCTTTTACGTGCAAATGCCATCGTACATCAAACGGGACCTCGGTTTTACTCCACATCGGAAGAAGGCACACTCGGGTCTCTCGCCTGAAAGAAACCAACCCGCCTCGATCCAGGATCGAACCTGGAACCACTGACGCAGTAGGCCTACTGTAAATCGAGCACGCTACCCCTGTGCCACAGAGGCGGGTCATACGACGGTCAAGGCGGTACAAGTCATTAATCAAGTGGTCATCGCATACACATGTATGTGCAGCGGCCGGGCAAAAGAGGTTCTTTTACGAGAGGGTCCACAGACAGCAATTTATAAGGGGGTCAACCGATAAACACTCGGACAACAACTGTCCGGCACAGACAATAAATACCAAATCTGTCTCCTATGTCTGTTTCCGATAACTCTGCATAGCACATTATTCCCATCATAATAAATTATGGGCATTCAACGAGGACAGGAGGGAAGGCGGCAGGGGTAAGTATGGAGGCGGTGGCAGAGGTGGGGAATCGGGAAGGCTAAAATAAAGGCGAGGGCGACCTCTCGTCTTTTACGACAGTAGTAAGGGCCTGACGCGATGCAAAAATGTATAATTCATTGTGACAATTATTATTGTGAAGAATTGGGACTGAGAGAGAAAGGAGAGTGAGACAGAGAGGGAGGAGGGGTAACGAAACACCCATCCACTTAGAAATCAAAGGACCCATTTCATATTCAATCTTTTCTTTTCCGATCACTTTAGAAACGGATAAAATAGATGACTGCCCAATGCTCCCTCCTCCAACATTTTCTCAAAAAAAAAAAAAAAAAAAAGAGGAGGCCCTTAAAACCTCGATACTCCATCACTGCCACTATTACAGGGGATGGCTACAGGATGGAAGAGGAGAGGGGTATAGTCTCGCACCCCTCTTTCTTAAATCAGAAATAAAGACAGTAGCAAGAAAGATATATGGAGCGAGAACGACACGGAGGGATGGAGGGGGAGGGGGACATGAATAGATGATGAAGGGTAGGGGTGGTGTGGGACGGGGGGGACGCTCTTCAGAGGCGAAATCGTTCCCTGTTTCTTACAGCAAACATTGGACAATTCACAACAAAGTAAGAAAGTTGTGGTCCAACTCCCTTTCTCTGGAGCCCTCCCCTCCTTCCTCTAGGAAAAAAAAAACATTTCCTGCCCCCCTTCCTAACCCTACCTCACCCCCGAAACGATCAAATCCACTCTTTGAATGCTAATGCATGAAACACACTGACAACATGGAATGAAAAACCCCTTAAAACGTGGAAATGAATTCCAAACCATTTTTCCGATCCTAGGAAAAGGTGACAACATCCATTGGAGCACGATGGACACCATGATTGTCCAACACCTCAAAATAGCCTTTTAAATAGAAAAAAAACTGCAAAAGATGGACTTTTAGCCAACAAACAGCTGCAGACAGAATGCAAGGGTTCAGTCATTTGCCAGAAAGCGGAAGTCCATCACATAAAAGGAATTCAGTGTCTCGATTTTAATAATAAAAGCGGAAATATGAACAGAAAGGAACTTAAAATATTAGACAGGAAACAATCCACTTTCAATATAATCCTCACTTCCGCTCTGGTATGAATCCCTTCGTCCTCACCGTCCTCCAAAATATCCCATCAAAGGTACGGATGGACGGACCTCTGTTGTCTAATAACGGCATTAGCTGGATTCGAACCCGAATACAGTGAGTGCAAACCTCGCACAAGCGCATTTATATATATAGCTCCCTGTGTAGAAACCGAGGGTAGTTGAGGGAAAAAAATTTCCAGATGTAGGAGCTCGCCCCCTGGCGTCGGTAGCATTCCCCAACGAACACTAGACCGACGATAAATAAGCATAGGGGTGCAGCTTTGGCCGGCAACCGGCTGCAGAAAAAAAAACTATGACCAACATATCACCCTGTGTCCATTCAAAGGGACAAATGGGTACCCGACCCTGCCATAGGCGGGAAAAGGGTTAAGAGTTGCTTTTTGTGTAGAAACCGACTGTATCCAGGCTCGAACCTTCACCATAAACTCACGTGCAGTATCACAAAACCTAGCATACCCTACGTAAAAAGCCATTCACCACCGCCACTTTGTTGTTTGTTGGAGTTTAAGGTCCCGTCAACTACGAGGTCATTAGAGACCCGTCCACTGTATAGTTCTGATGCATTGACTGCACAGACACTACACTAATGCGACGATTATTGGGTATTAGCAGTACCCAGCTTTCCCGAGCGACCACCCATGTCAGTACTAACTGGGCTTGCGTTGCTTAACTTCAGTGATCAGACGAGAACTGGTGTGTCCAACGCAACTCGCCGCTCCCATCACCACCGCCACGAGGAAGAAGAGAGGGCGATGGGGGGCAGTTCCCGGCACTAGAAAATTTCATCAATCGTCAAATTCCTCGTCCGTTAAGAAAGGACCGTTCCTTTTTTACCGACACCAGAGTGGAGGGCAACTCCTATACCTGAGAATTTACCGATCCAACCACTTCAGTTTCCGGTAGAAAGATGGTTCTTTCGACATGCAAGTCACACTTGGGAGGCTTTCCTCCTGCTTCCAAAGCAAACCGCGAGCTGCGGGACCCGGGTTCCAGCCTGCCATTAAGAACTCGATAGTCGTTATCAGAAGATGACGTCATACACATCCTACGGAACAGTAATTTCCTTCTGAAAGTCCGAAAGGAACTTCCGTGCCTGAACTGACTTTGCGTGTTTGTTTGTTGGTGTTTTAGGGCCCTTCAACTACAAGGTCATTAGAGCCCCGTCCACAGCATAGTTCTGATGCAGAGACTGCACAGACACTACACTAATGCGACGATTTTTGGGTATTAGCAGTGCCCAATTTTTCTCAAGCGGCCACCCATGTCAGTACTAGCTGGGGTTCCGCTGCTTAACTTCAGTGATCAGACGAGAACTGGTGCGTCCAACGCAAATCCCCGCTCCCACACTGACTTTGCGAATGCAGAAACAATGCAACGTGAAATGATGCCTTTCGGGCCTATGGCAGGGCCGAGTGGCCAGGAATCTTGGAATTTCAATACAAACAAAAGTGGTGGAAGCAGTAAACCACAACGGACAGGACAGAAAAAGACAAAGGCTGAAGAAGAGAAGAAGAGAGGGATGCCTCCGTACCCCCAACCCTTTCTGACGAATTTCCACACTACTACGGCTAGAATTTCTTGAAGGATATGGCGGAAAGTTTGAAGGACGAAAAAAAAAACAGGCGGAAGACATGACAAATTTAAGGGCGGAGGGGGGGAGAGATAGCGGCGAATCTACAGAGTGGCTAAGAGGCTACAGGCCTATACCAATATCGACCGCGCCTGTCTCGGGATGATAAATGACGATGACGGTCGCTTTTTCCATCAAGAAATGCGTGTGTACACAACCGTCCCACGACAGTTTGGAGGTTGGCAGAGGGCGGAGAAAGAGGTTGTTTTTTTTTGCCCAGTCCCATATTTTATAATTTCTCCTTCCACTTCTACTCTCCCCACTGTTTCACAAGAAATTCTCGGCAGTCGTCGTCAAAGACAGCACGGCCTTTGTCGGAGCAACAACAAATACGACAGTATCCAAGAGCAACAACTCCTAACCCTTTTCCCGCCTATGGCAGGGTCGGGTATCCATCTTGTCCCTCTGAATGGACACAGGGTGATATATTGGTCACAGTTTTTTCTCCAGCCGTTTGCCGGCCAAAGCTGCACCCCTCCCCTCATTTATCGTCGGTCTAGTGTTCGTTGGGGAATGCTACCGACGCCAAGGGGCGAGCTCCAACACCTGGAAATGTTGCCTCATCTACCCGTTGCGTAGTAGAGAGGGTTCTTTTACGTGCAAGTGCCATCGTACACCCACACGGGACCTCGGTTTTACTTCTCATCCGAAAGAAGGAACACTCGCGGCCTCTCTCTCTCTCGCCCGAAAGAAGCCGATCCCACCACGGCCCAGCATCGAACCTAGAACTACTGGCTCAATTGCCGAGCGTGCTAACCTCTACGCCTCCGCGGCGGGTTACGACAGTATCCAAGAGACCAGCCAATAAAAAAAAATCCCGTCCTCATCCAGGCCTAATCATTTGTAGTAAGTACAACTTTGGTTATCATTCTGATCACCTACACCTAAACCTTTTCTTAGTGTGGAACCCTGACACTGTCCAGCGTAATCCGACACTGCTGGCCATACTTTAATAACCACCCTTTCTGATTTCATGCGTCAAGCAGTTGATTGATTTGGTTGGTAACCCCCAAAAAAACATCCTCTAGCCATACCCCTTCTCCCTCCCTGAGCTCAGAACTGATGTCCATTTCAGTAGAACCAACAACGTCTTTGAAACCATTGTCTTTTTCAGAATGGGATGATGTCCAGCGATTACATGAAACTATCCTACTTTGGGGGAAAACTGAATATTTCACCCCTCTATTTGACGATAGGGAAAAAAATTAAACCAACACAGTTCCACCATGTCCAAATCCATCACCAAAAGGGTTCTCGCGTTTTCTCTCTTTTTGGAGTTGGCACATCCTCCACCCTTCATGGGCCGATCCCACCGTGTCACTTTTAGACAGGAAGTGTAGGCTGGGAAAGAAAGAAAGATGAAAGGCACGCGGGTCTCAGTTAAATAACCAAACAAACCTCCCAAAACGCAAACAAAAAAACGTGCCACACTTTTAATATCTAACAATATTGAACTTATCGCACAAAATGCACGCCGCATCACAGCAACCATTATTTTGCTTTTTTTTTCTTTTCCATCAATAATTTTATGCATTTCAAATCAACTTCCGGTGTAACAACTTATCAATGGACATGCCATGTCCAGTCCTACACAGTAGAAGGGGAGGGAGGAGAAGTCAGTGAAAGAAAAGCGACACAAACAAATCGCCTAAAGATGAAGTTCACAGTTAACGAACGAGCACGAACAAACAGGAACGCTCGCTGATAAATCAACGTCACAAATACGGCTATGAAAGAAGGTCCTCTAAAACATCGAGCCCTTTCCGTGTAAAAGGGGTTCACCACTTCACTCAATAGACCAAGAGGTACTACGCCATCGGATGTGCAGGTGCGGCGCCGTTACGGTTCAGTAGGGATCTGCGGGCATTTTCAGACGTAACTCCGATTTGCGGGGAGCGGCGAATTGTTTTGGACACACCAGTTCTCGTCTGATCCCTGAAGTTATGCAACACAACCCCAGCTAGTACCGACATGGGTAGCCGCTTGGGAAAACTGGGTACTGCTAATACCCTAAAATCGTCTCATTTGTGGTGTCTGTTCAGTGTCTATAAAAACTACACTGTGGACGACCCTCTAATGACCTTGTAGTTGAAGGGCCCTAAAACACAAACAAACAAATCCGATTTGCGGGACCGCAGCGGCTCCGGAGGTAGGTGTGCACTCCCCCATTCCAACTAATGTATCTCATGCCGCGATGCGTGCACCGGGCCTAAGTTGGACCAAGACTTTACATTGGCTCATTCCACAGAAGACAGTGAACTTGGGAGTTCCCCCCCTCTCTCTCTCTCTCTTGAACGAAGCCACCCACCTCAGTCAGTATTGAAACTGTCGCCATAGGCTCCCGAGCCCTTTGTCTGAAGAAAACACACTGTCATCGGGGAAGCGGCGAATTGCGTTGGACACACAGTTCTCGTCCGATCACTGAAGTTATGCAACGCAACCCCAGATGATAGAGAGTTAGTGGTGAACGTCGACGATGACGATACGAACGATACGGGGTCAAATGAGGCAACTGTGCATGCTCACGAAAAGCAGACCAGCAATTGAGCTTGCGCATTTGCCTCATTTGACCTCGTATCGTTCGTATCGTCATCGTCGACGTTCACCACTAACTCTCTAATAATGACATGGGTGGCCGCTTGGAAAAACTGGGTATCGCCGCATTAGTGCAGTGTCTGTGCAGTCTCTGCATAAGAACTACATTGTGGACGGGGCTCTGATGACCTTGTAGTTGAAGGGCCCTAAAACACAACCAAACACTGTCATCGGTCCAGGTTCGAATGCATGAGAGACAAAAAACATATTTGCTCCATCTGGCGAGTAGTCTGTGAATCCTGACCTAAAGAAGTCAGGGCAGAATTCAGGACACCCAACCAGACCAAGGGCACGTTCGTTTAGGCGCTGTCCACCCTATTCTTGTCCCATATTTGCTTGTGCCATTAATATTAACGTTTCTTTCGACGCATCCCCACCAAGTCCCCCTTTTAACAATAACAAGTAAAACGATACTAATAATTTATCGGGAGGGGGGAATGAAAAATATCACAGCTGATTATAATTCTCCACAACAAATAGTGACCCTTACAATTGACCGCCAGGCCTCCTGGCGAGCGGAGGAGCGACTGTGTAACATTTACCAGCCAAAAACATTAAGGTAAACCCCCGCACAGCAAGGGGTACCTCTTCCGTCAAGCTAAACCCACAATACCACACATTCACAAAGGCCCCGGACAATACATTTCCATTATGTAGACATCACCGCCATAAAGGCGGGTACCAGTCACGCCTCCCTATTGCCAAATGGGTAATAGGAGTGTCAAAACACTACTAACTTTAGTAAAAATGGGCATTAGGTTAGCAGAGTAATGGATCCACATGAGACCTTTCTCCTATCCTCAACTCTATTCCTGTCTTCCCCTTACCCCTCTTTCTAACCTTGTCCCGCCCGCGCGACCCAGTTGAAAAAGGAATTTCTTTTCGGCCATTTCTTTTTACACCCCTATCATATAGAGGTCATACAAGTTCTTACTTCACTACCCAATCTTTTACTTGCCTCCACTCCACTATAAAGTAACCCTCAAATCCCTCCCCTACAAAAAAAAGTGAGCCACCATGCCAAAAAAAAAAAAGGAAGAAGGGAGGAGAAAGACGTCCTAAGGAGTACAGAAGTCGCACGTGTACCTCAAACGATAAGTAACAGCGGGGGAGATTATCTTAATCCTATCGCTTATCCGACCATCTCCCCGGCCCAGGTGTCGACGAAATGGCACACACATAAATACCTTCTTGTTCTCCCCCTTTTCATCAAAACAGATACCCCCAACCACCTTCTCCGTCTACCTATGCCTTCTTAAAAAGTTAAACCAACATTCTCAATAGATTCAGTGCCCCAAGAAAACTCAACAATGCACCTCCATTATCATAACCATTCTTATCAATATTATAATTAAGATCAATGATAGTATTACTTCTTGTGCTTGTTTGACAAAAGACTTCTCAGAACCCAATACAAGTCTCTTACTCCCTCGTCGCATCCTCCACCCCGTTCTGTAAATACTGACCACAGTAAAGAAAAACCACCGCGACAAATTTCATGAAAATGCTACGTATCTCCTTACAGTATCTCCTAACTACTACCACAGCAGCACTGAAAATTTTTGACGCAACAACTTACAACCTGAAACTGAGGGAAAATGCACATTTTTAAATAAACTACAAAATGGTCACGGGTATTACATATTACATACCATAGAGAATTTGTCAGGGATCATTTCCTCCCTAAAAACTTACATGTTTACGTGGAGAATTCACATGTAATTCTCATGGCTTAAGGACGGCAAACCGACAAAGCTTTTTAAAGTCAGGAGACTTAAGCAACCATATCATATTTGTCATCTATATGAGAAATGTAGGAATTTACAGGTAAAGCACTTTCTCAAAAATCCTGTAATGTAACTCAGATGCTCTCAAATCTGTAGAAAGAGAGGCAAACAACGAAACTATGCAGTTGGACAATGATCTAGGACGATTGTGCTTCATCTTTGTAACCAAAAAAAAAAATGGTGAAACCATGTTAACACGAATAAAATATTTCTATCAATGACCGTGAATTACAAGTTTCACTCTTTATGAATATACTCACTAGCTCTCGACGTGTTTGCTGAGGCGAGTAAAATGATTGTGGAACCTAGGTGGCAGTCAGTCTAAAAAAACCAGGATCAGTTTTATGATGATGAAATTTCCACACATTACTTTTATTTCCTTGTACTTCTATGTGCTTGGATTTTTAACTGAATCACTAGAACTCATAAAAAGTCAATTTTTCAACAAGTATTAGCATTAGATATAAATGCTAATCAATTATTTACAACACTCGTGTCTTACCAGTTACACCTGTATTAAGAAACAATGTCTAAGTGACGACAATGTCACTCGTACATTATCATCATCATCATTGATAATTAATACCAATGCCGGATTTAGATATTGAGAGGCCCTAGGCTTCAACCTGGTTGTTGAGGCCCTAGGCTTCAGCCTACTTAGCCTAGTGGTAAATCCGGCACTGAGTAATATCCATACCTGTCAACTTCGTCGTAGAATATGAAACTATTCTTTTCCTTTGGTCAAAGATGGTATCCGGACATTAAATTCTCTACTCGGAAAACATGACAACGTCAACGCACAGTTAAGCATCATGCCATGATTTACAACTCTAAATATATTAGTTACTGATAATTTACAATACATCACTGGGTTGCAACCCGTCTCGCAGTAGATCAACGAACGCTATTATAATCACCTACTAGTTCGAAGAATATACACAAATGTACACAATGATGGATTAAATGTCAATGACACTGTCCACGTCCTGGTGGTTTCAAACAAAAATAAATAAATATAAAATAACTACTCAAAGAGTAAGCATGTTAACGATTACAAAAAGGGGGTTAGAGAGAGAGAGAGAGAGAGAGAGAGAGAGAGAGAGAGAGAGAGAGAATCAAGTAACGCTAGTGGTAGTTCTAGCACGAGTAGACAGAAAAGTGGATAAGTCAGCCGTTGAAAAGTCACACGGGATTAAAACGAAAAATTAATGTCCAGCAATTCATCACACAATCATCCCTTCAACTTCAAGAAATTGCCGGAATAAAGAAGTTTCATAAACAGAAAGGGTTCTATTCCGTATGTTGTCCAACGATAGCCACTGACATGCTAAACACATTAATTATGTACAGTATATACAAATACCGTCGCTACAAGCGCAGCTTCAGGTCAAGCACTGACCACTTCAATATTTCTTCTAAACTTTTCAATAATAGAAGAGGACACTTGGTACACTTCTAATAAAAAACAGCACGATTTTAACCCTACTTTTGGAAAGGGGGGAGGAGGATTATCGCTTACATTCTACAGTATATTAGTATTATAATAAACTAATCAAAATATCAAACCACATACACAGCTTCCAAAATTACTTTCCACTACACATCTTCTTCCCCATTTTAGTTTAAAACTGCAGAGCATTTTATATCAATAGTAGACGCAAGTTCTTCTTCTTCTGACAGACAAAAAAGAACTTTGAAAAAGGCGGCTAATGTTCCATTTCCCGATGTTCTCCGCCATTCTATAGCGTTCTACAAGTATCTTTTTTCCGCGCTCGGAGCGCTCCACTGTTAGCCAGGCGCTCCAAACCGTTCAACGAATAAATAAGCCAAAATACCAATAAAGGAACATCCAAAAACTACGTCCCCTAAACTGTAATAGTTCTAATGCAGAGACTGCACAGGCACTTCACTAATGCGACAATTATTGGGTATTAGCGGTACCCAGTTTTCCCCAGCGGCCACCCATATTAGTACTAGCTAGGGTTGCGTTGCTTAACTTCAATGAACAGACGAGAACTGGTGTGTCCAACGAAATAGGCTGCTCCCTTAAAACTTCGGTATTTTAAAGTGCCACTATGGCACAAATTGGTCAACAATCCAACCCTGACCAAACCAAAACTTCTCCAACGTAGGTAATTTCCAAAATCAGGTGTGACCCACTGTTTCTAGAGACGGAGCAGCCTAAAAACATTAATCTAAATAACACAAAGCAACTCCTAACCCCTTTCCCGCCTATGGCAGGGTCGGGTACCCATCTTGTCCTTCTGAATGGACACAAGGGCGAACTATTGGACGGTGTTTTTCCACAGCCAGTTGCCGACCAAAGCGTAGGGGTTGTACCCTACGCTTATTTTTCGTCGGTCTACTGTGCGATTTTGGGGAATTCCACCGACGCCAGGAGGGCGAGCTCCTACACCTGGAAATTTTGCCTCATCTACCCATTCCTTGGTAGAGAGAGAATTCTTTAACGTGTAAATGCCATCGTACACCACTCGGGACCTCAGTTTTACTTCTCGTCCGAAAGAAGGCGCATTCGGGGCCTCTCTCTCTCTAGCCCGAAAGAAGCCAACCCACCTCGGCCCAGTATCGAACCTACGACTACTACCGAGCGTGTTACCCCCTACGCCACCGAGGTGGGTTAATCTAAATAGGATAAATGAAACGGAAAATAATTTAGTTCTCCCTAATTCATCACAGGACAATCCAAGAGACTCACCCCCCTTCAGCGTCACCAAACGGCCAGGTCAGAGGACCAATTGTTGTTGTTTGTTGGTGTTTTGGGGCCCTTCAACTACAAAGGTCATTAGAGCCCCGTCCACAGCATAGTTCTGATGCAGAGACTCAACAGCCACTACACTAATGCGACGATTTTTATGTAGTTAGCAGTACCCAGTTTTCCCAAGCGGCCACCCATGTCAGTACTAGCTGGGGCTGCGCTGCTTAACTTCAGTGATCAGACGAGAACTGGTGTGTCCAACGCAATTCGCCGCTCCCTCACAGGACCACAACAACACCCAATATAAGGAATATGAAATATTTTCATTCAATTATCAAAAGAAATAAAAATTGAATAAATTAATATTCCTCTCCTGGTGTTGGGTGTCAGTCATTTGCAAGAAGACCTAACCAGCAACGGGATGGGGCAAAAATGGACCTTTATAAAAAAAAAAAAAGGGTCCTACAGACAGGACTATGCAAGCACACAGGCAGAGATGACAGATTTCGAGTTAAAAACACAGCAGATACCCCCTTAAAATATGTTGAACAGTTAAAATTGAGGGGGGGAACGAGAAAATGGACGGGACGGAACAGGAGAAAGAGAAGAGACAGTGACTAGCTAGGGTAAGGGGACGGAGGGAGGGGAAGAGTGAGAAGAGGACCCTTCCAAAACTGAATACAAACGAGGAAACATGCTTCCACATTGAACTCAACGGTGACTTGTCATTTTCTTTTGTCCGGAAGTTGCAGATTTGTCGCCTAATTCCTCGCACAATGTCGAGAATTTATGCCTCCTAAAACGTGTGGAGGGCAAATCTTTTAGCACCCTCCTGTAATCACAGTTTATTTGGCCCTGACATTCATTCACTCGTCGTCGTCGTCCTCCTCCGTTACCTTCATTATCCCCCCAACTTCCTTCCCCCCCTTTTTTTTTACTAAACTACCCTTCATTTCAGAAATGGGCCGCATAAAGGAGTCAACCAGGCCCTTATTATATATCAAAACTATATGCAAAGCCTATTTGTAGGACGAAGGATGAAGCAGTGCTGTCAAGAGATGGATGAGTGGGCCAAAGGGGCTTTCACCACGAAACAGGGAGGAGTGAGAAGGGCAGAAGGCAAAGGGCATCGAAATAAAAAAAAAAAAAGGCCTTAAATACAGTCCACTATTTTTCGCACACGCTAATAATATATTCATGCTGAGATTCAGACCGCCTTTTCTCCTCCCTGCACATTTTCGACATTAAAATAGAGGACCAAAGGGGAATCGGAGGGTGTCACACACAGCCTCTATACAAATTGTATTACATTGATGTGCTTAGGGCACTGGTCCTTTTCACGCAGAGTGATTGATGAGCTTGCCCGCGGATCGGACCATGGATGAAAAGGCGAGCTTTAAAAAAAAAAACCAGTAGGAGATGGTACGGTACCATTGGGGCTAAATCTTTCATCACTATAAGCCTTATTTTCATTTCGATGAAACGTCCCAGGAAAGAATATTGTCCTCTTAAAAAAAAAAAAGATCCCATGGATACATGTCACAAACTGTCACGAGTGATATGGCACTAAACCTAGAATGCATATCCTAACCCTTTTCCCGCCTATGGCAGGGTCGGGTACTCATCTTGTCCCTCTGAATGGACACAAGGGCGATGTACTGGACAGTGTTTTCCACAGTCGGTTGCCGACCAAAGCTCCAGCTCCTATACTGTTCATAAGGGAATTCCGTGGAGGGGGGGATGAGCTCCCACACCTGGAACTTTTGCCTCATCTACCCGTGCACTAAACCTAGAATCAGTAGCATAAAATCATCCCTCACCTTATCCCGCCTATGGCAGGGTCGGGTACGCATCGTTGTCCCATTGGGACACACGAGCGATCTGTTGGACGGTATTTTGAGACGCAGCCGGCCGCCAACCTAATACTGCAACCCCCTATGCTTATTTATTGCCGGCTTATTTTGATTCTTTGGGGCACTTTTCCGACGCCAGCGGGGCGGGGCGAGGGAGGGTTGTTGCTGTTGTTTGTTGGTGTTTTAGGGCCCTTCAACTACAAGGTCATTAGAGCCCCGTCCACTGTGTAGTTCTGATACAGAGACTGCACAGACACTATACTAATGCGACGATTTTTGGATACTAGCGGTACCTAGGTTTCCCAAGCGGCCACCCATGTCGGTACTAGCTGGGGTTGCGTAGCATAACTTCAGTGATCAGACGAGAACTGGTGCGTCCAACGCAATTCGCCACTCCCGGCGAGGGAGGGGGAGGCGATCTTCTACACTTTAAATTTTGGAACCACACCTCTATTTTAGCTTTCATGCCGAAAGGGTCGTTTCCCAAGCAGTGGCGATATCGCACACACCACACGGGACCACGACTTACTTATCATCCGACGGAAGGCGGCACACTGGGGGCCTCTCCCTCTCGCCCCCCCCCCCCCCAAAGTTACGGACCTAACCTGCAACCAGGTATTCATTCTGAGTCATCGAGGAGGGTCCGCCCTAAAGTAAGCCCCGAACTGGACTAGGATTGAACGTAGGATTATGAGCCTCAAGATTCAGACCGCGCTATCTCCAAGCAGGTCCTATTCCAAACTGCACACCTCACCCCTGTAACTGTGTCAAATTCACATTTAGAGGTATTTTTTTCAACAATTCGGCCCCCCCCCTTCTCTCTCTTTTACTGATCTACACATCATTTATTGGTTACAATCTCCTCATCCATTAATGTCACCACTTCACCTGAACTTGTCACCAGGGGATTAGAAACTCCCAAAACATAATCGTGGATCCCAGAGGAGCCGAGGAGGAGGGAGGGGGGGGGTTACAATAACCTCTTATCGCACGACTTTCAGCCGATTTAAAGTAAATTCCATAAGCCTATTGCGCCGACTAGTTCCGTATCCCCTCCACCTGCTCCTCACCCTTCTGCTCTCTTACCACGGACCTAAGCATTCACCAGTCAGCATTGGTCCTCCTTTCACCCTTTAAGTCGTTTCTTGACATGACAGACTGTCATCTATCTGTACATCTACCAAATTCCAAACTCAGTCCACAGTGGGGTCTAAATTCCAGAGACGTAACAGTCCGGGTTCAATTCACCCACCCCATCCCCTACACAAATCAGTCGAGAAAAGCTTTATGGATTATGTAAGAGAGTAAGAATAAAATCAGATTAAATCCATCCATCAATTTGTTCAAATAAAATGTCCGATAGGTTTCAAATTAAATGCGCACCCCAGGCTACCGGACAAAACCGGCGGAGACACAGGCAGGGGTGGGGCGGGGTAGAGGGAGAGCTTGAGCAGTCGACATCATCAATACATACTAACAATCCAAAAATGTCCTTAAAGAAAACGTCCAAGACCACACACCACCAGACATTCATTCTGGTAATATACACTTTTCTTCCACCGAAGCCGGCGGGGGGGGGGGGTTTGTTTGTTGGTGTTTTAGGTCCCTTCAACTACAAGGTCATTAGAGCCCCGTCCACTGTGTAGTTCTGATGCAGGGACTGCACAGACACTACACTAATGCGACGATTTTTGGATACTAGCAGTAACCAGTTTTCCAAAGCGACCACCCTGGGGTTGTGTTGCTTAACTTCAGTAATCAGACGAGAACTGGTGTGTCCAACGCAACTTGCCGCTCACCCGGCGGGGGGGGAGAGGTCCTATACCTGGAAATTGTACTGAACTACACGTATATATTGTTCCATATACTAGCGGAGCTACAAAGTGCGTTGGACACACCAGTTCCCGTCTGATCAACCTAAGTTAAGCAACGCAACCCCAGCTAGTACCGACACGGGTGGCCGCTTGGGAAAACTAGGTACCACTAATACCCAAAAATCGTCGCATTAACATAGTGTCTATGCAGTGGACGGGGTTCTAAGGAAGGGGTACAAAAGACGGGTTCTTTTATATGCAGAACGGGGTACCCCACACCGTATCCACATTCGGCACAGAAGAACGGAAGGCGTGAAAGTAGAAAAACTGGACCTTCTCATCTGTAGAAGAAGCCACCCAGGCTCTGGGCCAGAAAAGAGCTTGAGGCCATGACCTTAACAGTCAAGTAACATACTACCAGGTGAAGTATACCAAGGCATTCTGGGCAGAGAGGAGAGGGCGGGGTGGCAGGAGGGGAACGGACACAGAAACAAATGAAAAAGAAGGGAAAGGGATAGAAGCAAAAGTCCCATCACCCACACAACATCAGCGTCTAAAGAGGTCCATCAAACAGACACCAAACACACAAACTAACCTCATTGTGTATAAAAGAGGGGGGGGGGGGTTGGGTCCTGTATCCCTCCTCCTCAAATGACCCGATTCAACAATGGACACCATTAAAATAGCGAATTGCCTTACAACGCCACATTGAACGATATAATATTTCAGTCTGAAAAGTAATACAGCTCTTATATAGGCGCGATGGTATAGTTGTAGGACAGCAGGAGGGAAGGAGGCGGGACGGGACATTCAGGAGGTGAAAAGAAACTGGGAACTTCACAAATGACAAGCAGAAGGAGGAGGAGGAGGAGAAGTGTCAGCATAGCAACAAAAAAAAAAGTGAAAGTAGCGCATCACCAGTGTCTCTTCAACGAGAATTGTGGCTGATTTGTCAGAAACGTCCCGGGACGGGATGGGGACGGTTTAAGAGGAATAAGCAGAGATCCAAGACTACGATGAGAGTGGGTGAGAACCAGAATGGTAGGTAATAGTAGTACAACATGGTAGGAGATGACAGAGAGGTTAAAAAAAAAGGAGAAAGAGAAGGAGGAGGTGGTCATGGGGATAGGGGTTAAAGTGCCTGACAACTCAAGTCTGGTAAAATGATGCAATAACAATAGGACGAAACCTGAATTCTGCAGCTTCTCGTCACTTCACTACTTGTTTGCTAAGTGGCAGTGGCATGCACTTTAAAGACCTCCCCTCTCACATATCTCTCTTTTTTGGCCACCCTCTTCTTCTATTGCTACTAAAAAAAAAAGGTGAACATGTCATTAGATATGATCAGCGACGTTGGTGGTCCATTTCTTAACCTCCTCCTCCTCCTCCACCACCTTTGACACATCAAACCTAACACAGTATACTGACAACCTTAACAAAATATTCTCTCCCTGACCCTCTTCACTATTTTTCGTCACCCCAGAACCCACCACAACACTCGAATAAAACCTCCTTTATCTCACCTTGCTAAAAACTCGCTCGCACAGCTTTTCAGGTCTCCTTTGTGGTCTCAACTAAATTATTCTCTAATGGGACGGGGTGGGTAACTCGATTATATAGGTAATTCCTAAACTGGATACTGTACTTGAAATCACTAGGTTAATTAGGTGCACTGATAAACTACCGCCCCTCACATAATAAGCAGAAGGAAGTCGACGGGTGAGAGCTACGGGCTCCTTTTTTTGACCACGAGTCGTGAGCCTTTGTCCACTCAAGTTACCGTCCTTCGCCATGCAAACCGTAGATGGGACATCAATTAAAACGAGTCTGACTGATGGAGCAGGCGCCAGAGTGCGCGAGGTCTTCAGGAGGGTTATACTGGAAAAAGACTGCCTTGCAAAAGTCTAGGATGGAGAGGAACAAGAGGGATCTTGTCCGGCTCTCGGTTCCATTCTTGAATGGCTATTAACAACACGTTGGTTACAATGTGCAGGCGCACGGATTTTGTTGTTGTTGGTTGTTGTTTTACGGCCCTTTAACTACAAAGGTCATTTCAGCCCCCTCCACAGCATAGTTCTTATGCAGAGACTGCACAGACACTACACTAATGCGACGATGTTGAGGTATTAGAAGTACCCAGTCTTTACAAGCGGCCACCCATGTCAGTACTAGCTAGGGTTGCGCTGCTTAACTTCAGTGATCAGACGAGAACTGGTGTGTCTAACACAATTGGCCGCTCCCCAGGCGCACGGAGCCGAGGACTAAACATGCTCCTGGATCACAAGAATGATGAAATTACATGTCGTCATAAAGGGCGGGTTGTTGTTGTTTGTTGGTGTTTTAGGGCCCTTCAACTACAAGGTCATTAGAGCCCTGTCTACAGTGTAGTTCTTATGCAGACACTGCACAGATACTACATTAATGCGACGACTTTTGGATACTAGCAGTACCCAGTTTTCCCAAGCGGCCACCCATGTCAGTATGTACTAGCTGGGGTTGCGTTGCTTAACTTCAGTGATCAGACGAGAACTGGTGTGTCCAACGCAATTTGCCGCTCCCATAAAGTGCGGGGGAGGGGAAGATCAGAACCCTAAGTACGCGGCGAACAGGGTTCCTACAAGCGGGTTTAATCTGGTGTTCGACATATTTGGAAAGTTTCGCCGGCCCGTTACTTCCCGATACTAATGGAAGAGGCCCATTACGTGTAAGCGACGTTGTCGACACCACAGACGGAATTCACAACTCTCTCCCGCTATTATCGTCGGCCAGGGTCGAACCTGCACCTCAGGACTCATTTGTTTGTTTGTTGGTGTTTTAGGGCCTTTCAACTACAAGGTTATTAGAGCTCCGTCCACAGCGTAGTTCTTATACAGAGACTGCGCAGACACTACACAAATGCGACGATTTTTGGGTATTGGCAGTACCCAATTTTCCCAAGCGGCAACCCATGTCAGTTCTAGCTGGGGTTGCGTTGCTTAACTTCAGTGATCAGACGAGAACTGGTGTCCAACACAACTCGCCGCTCCCTGTCTCGGTCTCCGGACCCTCCGAGCCAAGGATTAGGTATGGTAAACCACCATATAGAGCTATCACAGTTGGTTTGACAGACGGTTTGGACAGCGGACAACAGTGTAATACGACAGCTTACGGGACGGAACAATTCTTACATCGCGCTGTCAAATAACCAATATCCTTCAGGAGAAGGAGGAGGGCGGGGGGGGGCTACTACCTCAAAATATATTTTCATCTCGACAGAAAACATACTCTACCAAACCACTACTAATAATAATAACCAGATCGACATACAAAGTTTTCCAAACAACTCTGGCAGCACTTCGAGCAAACAGTACGTGAGGGGGGTCTTTGTGTCTGTGTTAGCTCGGACCCTCCAATATTCAAAAGGAACCACAAACATTAAAAATACGACGATGAGTGAGGGCGAGACGGTGAAGGAAACAAAAAATGGAAAGGGAGGGGTGAGAAGATAAAAAAAACAGGATGGCATACATACAAAATGTAAGCAAACAGACCATTTTGTGACCAAAACAAACACAAACCTGCCAACAGCAGGAGGATAATAATTTAGTAGTAATTGCTGAGATGAGATTATCGTGCAGCAAGGAGAAAAAAAATTGGAGATCGACAAGAAAAAGCAACAAAAAGGAGGTCCGTTCCTAGACGGTAACAATCATTTTTTTTTACCTGTTGTATTTCTACCCACCCCCTTCAATCTTTTCGGGTGTATTCACAAGTCGCCAAGAGGTCATATATTGCCTTTTTATGTTTTTCTTTCACCAAGCCTTCAATCATTACTTTATTCAATTGGTACATCAACCAATCAACCTAGTCTTGCTCCCAAACCATCTTTCCGCCTCTCACAGGTGGATGGCTACCTTACCGTCCAAAAATGCTCCACCCTCCCCTTTCCGTTATCCCTACAGACACTTGGAGGTACAATAGGGAAATGGTTGCTGCACAAAGAAAAGCTCAAAATTCACATCTTTAATTGTATTACTATTACACAAACAACTTTTATCTAACATACTGTGTGTAGGAAAAACATCATCATCATCTGCTTCTGACCGCCCCATCCCGAGAACAGACGGGGTGGAAGGGTTACCTCGAGTTCCTTCGGTTATTAACGTTATTAAACGTTGGCCTCTCAGCTCCAAAGAGTATTTACCAACGAAAAAGAAGAAAGGAACGACCTCCTATTCATTGTTCGCTGATCCATTTCTCAATTTTTTTCCGTCTAGAAAAGGTTATTTTACGTGGGGCAATGCACAACCACATGAAACCAGTATTTGTCATCACAGACGAAAAAGCAAAGCAACTCATAACCCTTTTCCGCCTATGGCAGGGTCGGATATCCATCTTGTCCATCTGAATGAACACAAGGGGGATCGGTTGGACACTTTTTTCTGCAGCTGGTTGCTGACCAAAGCTGCAACCCGTATGCTTATTTATCGTCAATCTAAGGTTCGTTAGGGAATTTCACCGACGCCGGGGGTGGGGGGGGGGGACGAGCTCCAACACCTGGAAACTTTGCCTCATCTATCAGTTGCATTTCTTTTCTTCCTTTCGTTGGTGTTTTAGGGCCCTTCAACTACAAGGCCATTAGAACTCCGTCCACCGCGTAGTTCAAAATTCAGAGACTGCACAGGCACTACGGCACTACGCAGATTTTCGGGTATTAGCAGTACCCAGTTTTCCCAAGCAGGCCACTCATGTTAGTACTAGCTGTGGCTTCGTTGCTTAACCTAGAAATAGGGTGTCCAACGCAAAACAGACGCTTCCTGCTCGAAAGGGTTCTTTTACGTGCAAATGCCATCGTACACCACACGGGACCTCAGGTTTACTCCTCATCAGAAAGAAGGCACTCTGGGCATCTCTCTCGCCCGAAAGTAACCAACTCACCTCGGTCCAGTGTCGAACCTAGAACTACTGACGCAATTACCGAGCACGCTAACCCACTGTGTCAAATGTATAAAGGAGGTCTGCGATACTCAACCTGGCTCCCTCACCATTATTTCAAGTCGACCTCTGAATCTAATTTACTGACACTACATATAGCGGCGGGGAGGAGAAAGTGAGTTCTTACACCTGGGAACTCTGTCAATCCCCACATTTCCGCCTCGGACAGATTCAGTTACTTACAGTGGTGGCCAGTAACGGATCAAGCACTTAAGGAGCGTCCCAAGTTCATCAATCGCTTCCTTAAAAAATAAATCTCTCTTTTTTTTAGCCTTTTATAGTCACAGATATGAAGCGGCTACTAACTTTCGAAAGTGCCTGCCAACAGGAGGACCCAGGTGCACGCTTGTTGCACCTATTGGGATGATCCGCCACTGATCCGTTACTTCTCATCCAACACCAACGTTCATCTTTCAATATCGAAAGGAAACAACCACAGGCCAAGCTTGCTCGATAAGGATCGACCTTGCCATCTGCCACAGGCCGAAGCATGTTGCAAATTGAGCTTCAGACACCGACTAGATAAAGACATAAATGAATAAATAGTAGCTGAACATGGAACAACATAACAAGCACGATATAATTTGATTCTAGTTTTTAAGCAGTTGACCCACAGCTAAGATGACGTCACAATCTTATTAGTGGTCACTTACTTGGAGAGGTTGAGCTAAAAGTCAATTCTGCGTCTGAATTCACACCACGAGTATCTACTTGGTACATTATATAAGATATACTCTTTTACGCCTAATAAAAACAAACGAATTTAGCGAAGGGAGGAAGGAAGGAAGGGGGGGCGGGCAACAAGTCTCTTACTCCAAAGTGGACCAAAACTCAACACACTCATGTGGTTTTTACACATCACTTTACCTACCACTCCATTTAATATATAGATATACAGTATATATTAATTTACCTGCAAATATTGACTCGCACGCACACACATTCGTGTGGAGCACAACACCCACGTGGAAAAAATGCATCCAAAACTCTCTCATTTCCTTTCATCATAATAAAAACAACACCACCACTTATTTATATAAAAGTTTACTGTAAAAGTTAAACTAATTATTAATTGCATAGCTCACTTATGTCGCCACAAAATGTGTGTTTATATATACTGATGAATTTCAAACAACTTACTCGGCCATATTGAGCTTTGAAATTTCATCTCTTTCTCTCTTCTAATTGCTTGCATAGTTCAGTAACATTTCAAAGGTGGAGAAAAACTATTTTTAATATCCCTCCCCTACCTACGTATATTCACTCCATCCCCGTTATCACTTAAATTTGGTGCCAAACAGCTGCTTATCCAACTCACCTTCAAACCCCTCTTTAAAGACAACGCGCTTTCGAACGTTTCGAACATTCGTTAGTCCTAATACGTTTTCCCGCCAATGCCAGGGTTGAGTACTAATTAGTCATGATACGAACTGTACGACAGTATTTCCGCATCCGGTTGAGAACCTAGCAAATCCACCAATTTTAGGCGCTGCACGGTATAGTGCAAGTGGAGTCCTGTATGATAAGGGGGGGATTCCTAATCAAGTTGAAAAGGAAGTTTTACAGGGCAGTGGTTAGGCCCGCTACGCTATTATCGATGAGAGTGTTGGGCATTGAGGAAGAGCCATGTCAATAGAATGCAAGTAGCCCAGATGCAAAGGGAGCGGCAAATTGCGTTGGACACACTAGTTCTCGTCTGATCACTGAAGTTCAGCAACGCAACCCCAGTTAGTACTGACATGGGTGGCCTCTTGGGAAAACTGGGCACCGCTAGTATCCAAAAATCGTCGCATTAGTGTAGTTTCTGTGCAGTCCTTGTATCAGAACTACCCAGCGGACGGGGCTCTAATGACCTTGTAGTTGAAGGGCCCTAAAACACCAACAAACAACAACCCAGATGCAAATGCTCCAGTACCCGAGTGGTGTGTCGAGGGCTGATAGTTAGGAATCAGTATATTAGAGGTAGTCTGGGGATGGGGTGGGGGACATGGCGGAAAAAAAATGAGGGAGAATAGGTTGAGGGGATATGGACACGTAAAGAGAAGAGGGGAGGAACAGCTCGTTAGGTCCATTTCAGAAATGCTGGTGGATGGAAGTGCCCAGGGCCAGAGGAGACCGAAGCAGACGTGGGAGCAGGTTGTCCGTAAGGATATGGTAGTGTGTGGGATGGACGGGGACCTAGTGGGAGATAGGCGAGAGTGGAGGACTAGAACTATCAGATGCCGACCCGACCCCTTCGTTGTGGTGAGAGCTTGTTTTGTTGGTGATTTAAGGCTCTTCAACTACAATGGTCATTAGAGACCCGTCCACTGCGTAGTTCTCACGCAGAGTCTGCACAGACACTACGTTGTTACAACGATTTGGATATTAGCGGTACTCAATGTTCCCAAGCGGTCACTCATGCCAGTATTATTTGGGTTTGCGTTGCTTAATTTCAGTAACCAGAGGAGAACTGTTGTGTGCTACTCAATACAGCCGCTCATGCGGAAAGAGGTTCATTTACTTTTCAGTCGGGACGGAATACGCTCTTTGGGGGGTTGGCTTCCTTTCCTCTCGCCAAATATCCACCTCAGGATCGAGCCTGGAACATGTACCACGAATCAACTACGGAGCCGCCGAGATACCCTTTTTAAAGAACCATTATGACAAAAACACAGAAAAAAAAAACCAAATTTTTGAAATTGTAGTCCAAGAAGCATGTCGGGTCATCTAGTTGCTGACCAGACAGTACTGCAGCAGTGGTAAAATGAACAACAGAACACACAGGGAAAGGAAACTGATGTTGGGGACAAAAAAAATTAACATACTGTATGTCTGGGTGACATTAAGCAGTAATCTTGAGATCTACACAAAACGGAAGCTCACAGAACGGTTTTTTGAACCTTTTTTTGTTGCCTCTCAAGGCCGCTGAACACCGACGCCCCATCAATTTCTTTTCCGCGTAGAAAGGGTTCATTAACAGTTTCGTGCGCTCAATAATACAAAGTAGCTAAATCTGAGAGACTCACCAATCGAAGTTTTCGGATGGTATCATCATTATCCGAGCATCCGAACCTAGGAAAGGCATTTGAACAATACTTTAGACTACATCTTAAATTCGGACTCTGACTGGTGTCTTGACCATAGAAGCGCTTATAATTTAAAACTAAAAGCGAGCACTAATCATCATACCTGTCAGCTAATATTTTAATCCTATCAGTTTGCATCTCTTCGCTTAACTTTAGCCTGGACATCATGGCTGACTGCCACTGCTTCTGAGCTAAACGCAACTCGTTCACCATATCTACGAAAAACCAAAGAACAAAAAATTAATTAAAACACCGATGCACTCACATCATAACACCGGTGTAAGGAGTCTTAGGCCACATTGGGAGCGGCGAGTTGCGTTGGACACACCAGTTCTCGTCTGATCACTGAAGTTAAGCAACGCAAGCCCAGTTAGTACTGACATGGGTGGTCGCTCGGGAAAGCTGGGTACTGCTAATACCCAATAATCGTCGCATTGGTGTAGTGTCTGTGCAGCATATGCATTAGAACTACGCAGTGGACGGGTCTCTAATGACCTTGTAGTTGACGGGACCTTAAACATCAACAAACAAACAATTAGGCCACATTCACCAATGGCGCCTATCGCTTCTAATACCATGAGTGAGGGAGCCACGAAGTCTACACGTAGGCACAATAAGCGCAGGTCTGGTAGCGCCCCACAAGTCCTGAGCCTCTCAAAACCTCAACCAAGAGCAGATCTGGTGCTCTGCAGCTAACTGTCCACTGTTGTTGTTGTTTGTTGGTGTTTTAGGGCCCTTCAACTACAAGGTCATTAGAGCCTCGTCCACAGCATAGTTTTTATGCAGAGACTGCACAGACACTACACTAACGCGACGATTTTTGGGTATTAGCAGTACCCCGTTTTCCCAAGCGGCCACCCATGTCAGTACTTAGCTGGGGTTGCGCTGCTTAACTTCAGCGATCAGACGAGAACTAACTGTCCACAGCTACTTGAGATTCGAAAGAGTTTCTGCCCCTCGTATTAAAAAAAGAAACCATCACCCGGTTCAAATCTGGCTGATGGCATGATGGATTGGGCAATCTCCTAGTCAGGGGAGTACCGAGGAGGTTGCGGACCGCACCGGGTGACACTCTTTCAGGGAGTGACAGTGATGCAAGGGAACTGCAAGTGAGAGGGGTAACACCGGGACAAAAATAAGCAAGAGGCAACAAAAGACGTATACCTCTGCCGCACCGGATAACATCTACCCTAAGTACGTTACTGTGCCTATTTGCAGATGATCCCAAGATCAAATCCCCAAGCGGAATAGTGATAATTGAGACCTAAAAGTGGGAGCGGCAAATTGCGTTGGACACACCAGTTCTCGTCTGATCACTGAAGTTAAGCAGCGCAACCCCAGCTAGTACTGACATGGGTGGCTGCTTGGGAAAACTGGGTATCGCTAGTATCCAAAAATCGTCGCATTAGTGTAGTGTCTGTGCAGTCTCTGCATCACAACTACACAGTGGACGGGGCTCTAATGACCTAGTAGTTGAAGGGCCCTAAAACACCAATGAACGAACGAAAAAAGGGACCTAAAAAAATAGAGCTGACGAAGTAAGGACCCTACCTCACAGCTGAAAAATAAATACTGTACTACATGTCTGCTGTCATAAATACATGCGTCACTGACCATTAGCCTCACACAGGAGCGAAACATCGCCATTTACGACAGCTAAATGACAGAAGGAAGCACTTAGTGGCTCATTTCCTAGTTAATAAATCAGCGCACTGGGCCACTAACTTAGACGCGAACAAATAGCAGCAAAGAAGTACTTCATTTCTTACTTCTTACCTCTTGACTTTCAAAATAGCTACTGTACTTGGAAGCATGAAACTATCAATAATCCGGGTTGTTGTTGTTTGTTGGTGTTTAAGGTCCCGTCAACTACAAGGTCATTAGAGACCCGTCCACTGCATAGTTCTAATGCATATACTGCACAGACACCACACTAATGCGACGATTATTGGGTATTAGCAGTACCCAGCTTTCCCGAGCGACCACCCATGTCAGTACTAACTGGGCTTGCGTTGCTTAACTTCAGTGATCAGACGAGAACTGGTGTGTCCAATGCAATTCGACGCTCCCTATAATCCGGGAGAGAAGACAAATGGACTGGGATAGCGAAGAAGGAAGTACCACAAGGTAGATTAGACCTTAAAGCTCCTAAAAAGTCGACTTCCAGACTCTTATAAAAATTGCTTTAGGTCACCTTACAAATTCACAACGCTTACTACAGCACCGCTCTCAAAAAATATAAGTGTTTGCAAACTCTTTTAAAGATCAAGTTAAACCCACTCCTTAGTTTCTTTTTTCAGCCCCTCAAAAAGCATTTTCACCCTTGCACTCATCCGGCCTTCGAATCCTCAAAACTTATCTTTTAAAATTTACAATCCTTTCCCCAACTAGACGTAAATAATATAGACGAACACTTGTACAATTTCAGAATATATAACAAAAAAAAATTTGCTGGCATAACTAGGATTTGGAGAAGATGTTAACAATTTGAGTGCACAAGTTGTCGAAAGAAGAAAGGAAGAGAGAACGGAGGAACAGAAAAAAAGGATGCAAACTAAGACGGAGGACAAAATATGAGATAAACATATATGGCAGGGGGTTTTGATTTCGGCAAAAGAGAGAGAGAGTGGGTTTTCAAATGGATTACAGAAAGAAAACATTTCTACTCTTTTCTCTTGCAAGTTGGAGGGGGGAAGAGGAGGAGGAAATCAATCAATTTGATTATATGATACGCACTAGTATTGTTATACGAGTGGCGCCATAAAGTTTTCTCTCTCGCTTTCCTCAAATCTCCTCTTCAACCCCTTCCCTTCCACCACTTCATCTCAGAAATAAAAAATTCACATTGCAAAAGTGTTTGATTTTGCATTACACATCTTCCGAAACCACAAGTTCATTTTTGGCTTTGTCAAATCCTTGGTGCTTTTTTTTTTCCTCCTTTCCTTCATACCATAGTAGTAGTGATGACAAGTAATATACTATCCACATAGTGAAGGAGTAGTAGTAGTCAGGGCTACAAACAAAACGATTGGTAGAGGAACCATTTTTTTGAATTTTCTCTCCTTTTTTTTTGCAACAACCAAAGAAATGATGAGAATTTCTGCAATTGCATTGCAAGAGTAGTAGGGTGGTTTATGCAAAATCAATACTATGCAAACAAGCCAACGAAAGCAGAGAGAGAGAGAGAACAGGGTGAGGTTGGAGAGACAGACAGAGAGAGAGAGCAAGCGGGAGCGGGAGAGGGCGAGGGTGAGAGAGAGAGAGAGAGAGAGAGAGAGAGAGAGAGAGAGAGAGAGAG
>JAAFCE010006156.1:15400344-15411306 GCA_013389805.1 Trigoniulus corallinus
GAGAGAGAGAGAGAGAGAGAGAGAGAGAGAGAGAGTGCACGAGAGAGAGAGAGTGCACGAGAGAGAGAGTGCACGAGAGAGAGAGTGCGCGAGAGAGAGAGTGCGCGAGAGAGAGAGTGCGCGAGAGAGAGAGTGCCCGAGAGAGAGAGAGTGCGCGAGAGAGAGAATGCGCGAGAGAGAGAGAGAGCGAGAGAGAGAGCGAGAGAGAGAGAGAGAGCGAGAGAGAGCGAGAGAGAGAGCGAGAGAGAGAGAGAGCGAGAGAGAGCGAGAGTGCGCGAGAGAGAGAGAGCGAGAGAGTGCGCGAGGGAGAGAGAGTGCGCGAGAGCGAGAGAGAGTGCGCGAGAGACAGCGCGAGAGAGAGAGAGAGAGCGCGAGAGTACACTGCTACGCTCTTCATTCTTCAACTGGTCTTTGGCACCCTACACAAGTTCCAATCTCCAGGTAACTCACCGGGAGTGCAACATCAAGGACCAAAAATAACCACCGATTGTCTATTTCGAGTCCAATCTGGATTCTATATTTAGCATCCATCATTCATTCCAAACATAGCATTTTTCCATTGGCAATGAGTTCATCATCACCTTATAGTCCACTACAACACCTACCACATTTAGTGAAGATCGTCTACAGAGAGTAACAGCACATTTGTTTCGTTGGTGTTTTAGGGCCCTTCAACTACAAAGGTCATTAAAAACGCCCCTACACGGCGTAGTCATAACGCAGATTCTTCACAGACGTTACACCGTTGCGGCAATTTTTGGGTATTACTTGGTACCCAGTGTACCCAAGCTGCCACTCATATTAGTACTAGCTGGGGTTGCTTTGCTTAACTTCAGTGATTAGACGAGAACTGGTGTGTCCAACGCAGTACAACCACTCCCGCAACAGCCAGGACCGAGCCCGCACCTGCTTTACTGTTCAAGTGTGAGATATGCTAATCATCGTCGCATCAGTGTAGTCTCTGTGCAAGTCTCTGCATCAGAACTATGCAGTGGACGGGGCTCTCATGACCTTGTAGTTGAAGGGCCCTAAAACACCAACGAACAATAACGGAGGCAGTGCGAAGGAGCCACGAAAAAAGAATGGGAGTAGTTGCGCACATAAGTGGAGTGTCGAGAGCAGATACAATTACGAATAAGTGTGTTAAGGGTTCGCTTGGGGATAGGGGGACTGGATGGACTGAGATGAGAAAAGAACGAGCTAGTGAGGTTGGAAGCACCCGGGACATAAGGTCGTTAGAAGCACCCGGGAAAGAAGGTCGTTAGAAGCACCCGGAGCAGAGGAAGACCTAAGCAGACGTGGGAGCAGGTGTATAAAAGGGATGTGATAGTGTGTGAGATTTATGGGGACCTGGTGGGAGATAGGCAGGAGGCAGGATAAGAATGCCCTTGGAGGACATCAGTCTGTTGTGCCCAATGTAATAAAATTGCTTTTGTCATAAGAAGCACTTTAGGTCTCTTATTTCCTCTCTCTCTATCAAACAGTAAGCGAACAGCCCAAACCAGTGCCGAACTCAGATATTTTAGACGTTAAGAAGCAAGCATGCGCTACCAACTTGAATGGGAGCGGCGAATTACGTTAGACACACCCGTTCTCGTCTGATCACTGAAGTGAAGCAGGGCCATCCCAGCTAGTACTGACATGGGTGGCCGCTTGGGTCAATTGGATACTGCTAATACTCAAAAATCGTTGACGCATTAGGGTAGTGTCTGTGCAGTCTCTGCTTAAGAACTATGCTGTGGACGGGGCTCTGATGACCTTTGTAGTTGAAGGGCCCTTTGTTTGTTTGTTGGTGTTTTAGGGCCCTTCAACTACAAGGTCATTAGAGCTCCGTCCACTGTGTAGTTCTGATGCAGAAACTGCACAGATACTACACTAAGGCGACGATTTTTGGATACTGGCGGTGTCCAGTTTTCCCAAGGTGCCACCAATGTCAGTACTAGCTGGGGTTGCGTTGCTTAACTTCAGTGATCACACGAGAACTGGTGTGTCCAACGCAATTTGCCGCTCTCATTTGAAGGGCCCTAAAACACCAACAAACAACCAACCAATTTGAAGCACTACAACTACTAAATTCAAGAAAATGATGCAATTTAGTGAAATCTACTAAAACCCAGTCAAGAACCACACAGCGGCAAGTTGCGTTGGACACACCAGTTCTCGTCTGATCACTGAAGTTAAGCAACGCAAGCCCAGTTAGTACTGACGGGGGTGGTCGCTCAGGAACGCTGGGTACTGCTAATACCCAATAACCGTCGCATTAGTGTAGTGTCTGTGCAGTCTATGCATTAGAACTATGCAGTGGACGGGTCTCTAATGACCTTGTAGTTGATGGGACCTTAAACACTAACAAACAACAACAACAAGAACCACAATGTGCACCCCTACTCTGTGACGTAATATAGAACGGAAATAACAACCCAGAAGTGGAACAGTTAGTGGAAATTTCAGTCTCTTGCACAAAAACCATGCATAGACGCACACCTGTATGATAATTTCCTGTATCAATAAACGACAGCCCCACAGACTCTTAGGTACACCAATCGAAACGGGCCATTTCTCGAACCATTTAAGGGGAATCGTGTACGATAACTCAATTTGAGATTACCACTTTAAATATAATGGATTTTCGGTAAAACAAAAACGTATCGGAAATGTAATGATGGTTAGCAACGTCGCGATTTTAATAGCTGACAAGGATCAGATGAAGAGAGAGTGGAGGAAAGAGGAAGAACAGGACGCGTGGGTGCTCCCCACAGGCGACAACATGCTTTTAGGCACAGGTGACTATTTTAATTGATTTCTGGTGGCTCTCCACAATTGATGGTGGTGACCTAATTCGATAGTTTGTGGTCATAATACCATTGACCTCATCCTACAGTTGCGTTGGGCACACCAGTTCTTGTGAGATCACTGCAGTTAAGCAACGCAAAACCACGTTAGTACCAACATGGGTGGTTGGCAGGGCCGGTCATCCGGGGGGGTGCAGAGGGTGCATTGCACCCAGGCCCCACGATTGACGAGCGGCGAGTTGCGTTGGACACACCAGTTCTCATCTGATCACTGACGTTAAGCAACGCGAGCCCAGTTAGCACTGACATGGGTGGTCGCTCGGGAAAGCTGGGTACTGCTAATAACCAATAATCGTCGCATTAGTGTAGTATCTGTGCAGTCTATGCATTAGAACTATGCAGTGGACGGGTCTCTAATGACCTTGTAGTTGACGGGACCTTAAACACCAACAAACAACAACAAACCCACGATTGAGGGGGGCCCCATCATCAGTACCCATCAGGGCCCAATTCATTGCTAATATTAAAAGTTTAATACGTCATTGTAGGGCCAACCTCCCTCATTCGACCCTGCCAATGCAACATAACCTAAACGTAACCTAACAACCCTGCCATTGAACTACACCAGGGTTGTACAACATTTCTGGTATTGTGGGTCACTCGGCTGCTCCATGAACTGATTGCCAGCCACAGGCTGTCAAAACCAAAACGGGTGAAGATAACGTTAGGTGTTACATAGCATGTAGGCTATAATGCATAATTAGAAATGATGCACCATGGGCCACATTACAAGCCTCAATGGGCCACACGTTGGACAACCCAGAATTAGAGGTTGTCCCAGAGTAGTCAGACCCAGAGTCAATAATTTAATAATGCTATTATTTTGGGGTTGTTAAAACCAAAATACCTCTAAAAATCAGAAGTGTAATAAAAAAAAATATAATGACACAGGTGCAACTGAAAATGTTCCAAGGTGTGGACGTCCACCTAAGCTTTCAGACCAACTCATAAATGCAATGGTGACATATTAGGACACATGGCATCATCCAAAAACTGTAATACCTTCCAAAATTAGGACGGATCTCAGAATGGGATAGGAGGGCATCTAAGAGGAGTCCATTTACTCTGAATCCTTTTATTTTTACTTTTGGAAAAATATGTTGGGGCCCCAAAAGGATGTTTGCACCCGAGCCCCTTTATAGAGAAAGCCGGCCCTGGTGGTTGGTAGAGAACGTTGGGTGCTGCAAATTTCCCCATATCCTACATGTGCGGCCAAGTTGCGTAGGACACACCAGTTCTCGTGAGATCACTGAAGTTAAGCAACGCAAATCCACGTTATTACCAACATGGGTGGCTGGTAGTGAACGTTGGGGGCTGCAAATTTCCCCTCTCCTACATCCCCTACACCTACCTCCTCCTCACCCACGAGCAGCCTCCTAAGGGTTACTCCTCAACCCGTTAGTGTAACAGAGTAAAAGTGTCGGTGCAAGTGAGAGAAAGGGAAAGTTAACAAAATGATCAGGGCCTGTAAGTAGTGTAGTAGTCTGGCGAAAAGTCCTCATTTCGACCACAATCAAGAGGGGAGTCGGCTACCGAATGAGAACCTAGTAAGGGCTAATAGAGAGCCTGTCATGCTAGACATACCTGTCAGCAGGTAAGAAAGAACAGGCTTGGCAGTATGGGTGTGAGGAATCCACAAAGAAAATTACCAAAAGGTCCTTGAAGAAAGCAACTGCTAATCCTTTTCCCGCCTATGGCAGGGTCGGGTACCCATCACGTCCCTCTGAATGGACACACGGGCGGGGCAACCAGACACAGCCAGTTGCCGACCAAAGCTCCACCCCCTAATGCTTATTTACCTCATCGGTCTAGTGTTCGTTTGGGAATTCCACCGACGCCAGGGGTGCGAGCTCCTACACCTGGAAATTTTGCCTCATCTACCCGTTGCATAGCAGAGAGGGGGTCTTTTACGTGCAGGTGTCATCGTACACCAACACTGGACCTCGGTTTTACTTCTCATCCGAAAGAAGGCACACTCGCGGCCTCTCTCGCGCCCGAAAGAAGCCGACCCACCTCGGTTCAGTATCGAACCTAGAACTACTGACGCAGTTGCCGAGCGTGCTAACCACTACGGTAAAGGCCAAAGAAATCAGTGGTCTTATTTAGAATCGAACCTGCAGCATCATCTACTCATGCGGCCGCAATTTGTTTGTTGGTGTTTTAGGGCCCTTCAACTACAAGGTCATTAGAGCCCCGTCCACAGCATAGTTCTTATGCAGAGGCTGCACAGACACTACACTCATGCGACGATTTTTGGCTCTTAACAGTAACCCAGTTTTCCCAAGCGGCTACCCATGTCAGTACTGGCTGGGTTTGGTTCGGTTTGTTGGTGTTTAAGGTCCCGTCAACTACGAGGTCATTAGAGACCCGTCCACTGCATAGTTCTAGTGCATAGTCTGCACAGACACTGTGCTAATGCGATGATTATTGGGTATTAGCGGTACCCAGCTTTCCCGAGCGACCAACCACGTCAGTACTAACTGAGCTTGCGTTGCTTAACTTCAGTGATCAGACGAGAACTGGTGTGTCCAACGCAATTCGCCACTCCTATAGAGGTTGCGAGTTGCACCAAAGATACCTCTGGTCATCACGGCTCAATGGTGAATGAACGTCTTCATGTCTGTGATTTTTAACATTTCGCAAAATTTCAAGTCTGTATTATGGGGCTGGAGGGCAATTCCGTCAGATGGGAACCAGATGGTTGGAACACCTCAATTTCAAATCTAACCCAACCGGTCAATATTAACAATCCAACAACGAAAACCCTAGTAAAATAAAGGTACTTTTTATTAGCTCCGAGGCCGTTCTTTTCGGTACCTTACTAGACGAGCACTCCAAGGAGTCTTTGACCAAAAAAAACAAAATGTGGTCAAGAGCAGAGGGTCAACAGGTCTCCATCGACAACAACTCAGAACACAAAACACCGTGGAAATTTCAGAAAACTAAGCTCGAACAAGTCACAAAACTGGCACATTTCGAAACAGGATCGATTTTAACCAAGACCTAGTAGGGCTTCATCATCATCATACCCTTATCCTGCCTGTAGCAGGGTCGGATTTTAGCCATCCACTCCCGCCAATCTCCCACCAGATTCCCGTCCACCTCACACACCCTGCTTTTTTTGGGCCCGTCAACTACAAGGTCATTAGAGTCCCACAATATCCCTACGTACAACTTGCTCCCACGTAGACTTTGGTTTTCCCCTGCCCCGGGTGCTTCCAACCACCTGCATTCCCGTAATGAATCCACCGAGCTCCTGCTCCCCCTCTTGCCCCCACTCCCAAGCATTCCCATCTCGGCTACTTGCATTCTATTAACGTGGTTCTTCTTCACTGCCCAACATTCTGACCCATATAGCGTAGCTAGCCTAACCGCTGCCCTGTACAACTTCCCTTTCAACTTTATTGGGACCCTCCTATCACACAGGACTCCGCTTGCCAGTCTCTACTTCAACCATCCCACTACTGATTCCATGGGTCACATCCGAGTCTATCTCCTTATTGCTGGATTAATTCCATGGGCTGGGGAGTAAGTCTAACAGCCATAACAGGATGAACCCTTAGGAGGCTGCTCGCGGGAGAAGAGCAGGCAAGTGTAGAGGGCGTAGGAGAGGGGAAATTTGGAGCACCTGACGTTCTTTACCAACCATCCATGTTGGTACTAACGTGGGCTTGCGCTGCTTAACTTCAGTGATTTCACGAGAACTGGTGTGTCCAACGCAACTTGGCTGCACTAAAGACTATTGCTCTGGAACACTGATCCTAAGTACTTTACCTGTTGCACCTTCTTCCCCAGTCCGCCCCTAGAGAGTACGTCACCATTTATCTTTAGGCCTCCCTTTTCTATAGCTGTTCTAATATCGTTTAGGCCCCTCTGTACTTGTTCTCTGCAGTCACTAAGTTTTCCTACATCCTCTGCGAATACCATACGTTGAGGGGTCCATTATCCTACTGCCGTCAACAGCTCGTCCATAACCAGTAGGGTTCGTGGAGCAGAAAAGGTGAGATGGATAGTTTGCAGGTTCGAATCCGAGTGAGTTCAATGACGGACTGCAAGAACTTGGTTTATTTCGTTATAGAACGTCGGTCAGTCAGAGCCCTATGAAAGCAAGCTGGAGGCAAGATACTTCCTGCACCTGAGAACTGTTCCTGCCTCTACTCATCTCACTTTCACCATACACACTACAGGGAACCACGTTGTTGCTGTTTGTTGGAGTTTACGGTCCCGTCAACTACGAGGTCAGAGGTCATTATAGACCCGTCCACTGTATAGTTCTAATGCATAGACTGCACAGACACTACACTAATGCGACGATTATTGGGTATTAGCAGTACCCAGCTTTCCCGAGCGACCACCCATGTCAGTACTAACTGGGCTTGCGTTGCTTAACTTTAGTGATCAGACGAGAACTGGTGTGTCCAACGCAACTCGCCGCTCCCAGAGGGGGGAACCACGACCTTACTTCACATCAGCGGAATGGCGCCTTATAGAGGCGCCAAGCCACTCATGTCAGCCAGGATCGAACCTGTAATCTTGAACTGAACAACCACACATCACAATTTCGACTCTCACTCAAGACAATGGAAATAATAATATGACCATGAATGTTAAGAGGAACACTAATGATTTCGTAAGAGGACCATGATGTTCTCGTTTTGAACCTACCACATGAACTTCTCCTGAAACAAACAGGTCCTGACTTTCTTTGACCTTAATCCTCTTTAGCAATGATTAACGTGACGTGAATGACCCTACATATATTGAACTGAGGATAAGTGAAAAATTCCTTAGCACCTGAGAGACGACAACAACAATCTGGATTCCCTCAACCATATACAGTACATATTTGGAAATCACACCATTTTGGGCCCTCTCACTCCTCATTCCGGACGGTTTTCTTCTCAGTAGAGTCTGGTGTGGTCCTGTCAGAAGCAGTTCATCAGTAGCTCTACCTTAAGAAACATTCTTCCCAAAATTATTTTTAAACATCTTCCATCCACTATTGTATCTCAAAAAAGAAATGTGAATGAATAGGTGCAAGAAGAGGGGGGGGGGGGTGTGTAGACAGAGTGACAAAATGAAATTCAGAGAAAAACCGCTACAATTAGAATAGCCCCAGGCCATTTTTTGAGAAAACCAGACCTCTGCTAGCTTTCAGATATCGCCTCAGGTCTACCACCTCTTCAATCGCCTCCTCTTCCGGAAATAAACAAAATACCTCTCGTCCAATTTGGACGTTTTTCTCATTCTGCAATCCCCACATGTACAGACCAGCCCGTAAAGAGACACGGGCAACAAATAAGGCGTGCAAGACAGACACAGGTAAAAAAAAATTAAATTACCCATCCCTCTGAAACAAAAATAAAAGAAACGGAATGCTGCAGAAATATTTCATGCTGTTACATATCACTTAAACAGATGAAATAACCACGAGACCATCTCACCCTCTCTGTTACACTCCACAGCAGGAGGCGAAGAGCGGACAAGGAGACGCCTAATTTTATCCTCCCCCCACTCTTGAGTATCTATTTATATCTTAATTTATGAAGTCATCACAATATTAATAACATGTAAAGTTACATTCCTAGAGGTTGCGTGAGTGGGAATATGGCAACAGAAAAAATGCTGAGAGTCCCTTTAGATCATCATCATACCCTTATCCTGCCGGTGGCAGGGTAGGGGTCTTCGGGTCCACTGAACATTCACTGACTGAAGGCACCCCAGCCAGGCGCCTGGATCTGTTTGTTTGTGTTCTAGGGCCCTTCAACTACTAGGTCATTAGAGCCCCGTCCACAGCATAGTTCTTATGAAGAGGCTGCACAGACACTACACCAGTGTTTCCCAAACTTTTTTTTTGCTATGCCCCATCTAAAATTCCTATTTGTTGTTGTTTGTTGGTGTTTAAGGTCCCGTCAACTACAAGGTCATTAGAGACCCCATCCACGACATAGTTCTAATGCATAGACTGCACTGACACTACACTAATGCGACGATTATTGGGTATTAGCAGTACCCAGCTTTCCCGAGCGACCACCCATGTCAGTACTAACTGGGCTTGCGTTGCTTAACTTCAGTGATCAGACGAGAGAACTGGTGTGTCCAACGCAACTCGCCGCTCCCCTATAATGCCTAGGGCCCCCTCCTAACATATACAACATTAAGCACTTGGTTTTAGAAACTTGAAGCACTTGATGCTTGCTGCAAAGTGATTTTATGTCAGGTTCCAATTTAGTTAACTTCAGTCCAGGCCCGGCTCGTGAGTTTCAGGCGCCCTAGGCAAATGGGTCCACCACCACCACCGCCCCCATTAAATTTAATGCAATCTAAGCGTCCCTCACGCCCTTGGCATTTGTCGCCTTGCCAATGCATTGGTATAACTCTGCAACGAGGCGCCTCAAGAAAGCTAACATTTCGAAAAGGTCCCAACAATCAGAGAAGTTTGGGAACTCAAGAACTATGACAATTTTAAATGGCCAATAGACTGCATGGCAACGAAATACCTCTGAAATGAGCCATCCCCTTTGAAATTTCCGCCTAGGTTTGCCTGCCTCATGAGCCGCCTGTGCTTCAGTCTCAAGTCTCCCCATCCTAAACTCTGGGGGAGTCCATTTTCGAATTGCCACCTTGTGGGACGTGGGGCCCCATTTGGGAATCACTGCACTTCACTGATGCGACGATTTTTGGATATTAGCAGTACCCAGTTTTCCCAAGCGGCCACCCATGTCAGTACTAGCTTGGGTTGCGTTGCTTAACTTTAGTGATCAGACGAGAACTGGTGTGTTCAACGCAAATCGCCACTCCCAGAGGCGTGTCTGGAACCCGCAGGAATATTGACTGGATTGTCTGTAGAGGGGGGGGGGATGCCGGCCTACCCCAACTGGGAACCCTTTAGATACGTTACCAAATTGACCTCGAGGGTGGTGTAGGGAGAAGGGAAACCTTTTCATAATCAATATAATGCAAGAAATAAGTGAAGAAGGAGGACTGGGGAAGAAAGGAGCAGGGTGGGAAAGCTACAGACAGGTTGGTTCTGTAGGGCAAGAAAAGGGAGGTGAAGAGAGACACATCCATGTACTTGTGCCTTGCTATTTTTCTCGCTATCTTCCAGAAACCATATTTCATGTCAGGGAGAAAAAAAAACCAAACAAAAATCCCTAAAAAAAGATGGTGGTTGGGAAGTGGCACTTGAGAATCCATTCCCAGAAAATGAAAGGTAAAAATTGTGCTACAACAATACGAAATTTCAGGAAAAGTCTTCAAACAAACACTGGATGCATGTAGCAACAAACACGTAATCCTCAAGAACAAGAAGAGTAAATGCTCTTCAGATTGATAACATGAAAAAGGGGTTTGGAGGTGAGAGAGAGAGAGAGATAGGACGGGACGGTGGAGCAGGGCAGGGCGGGGGAAGGATAAGAAAAGGGAGGGGAGACGGGTCCATTCACCACACCTGCCATTAAAGAATCCACGGTGATTGTCAAGTATCCTTAAAAAAATATAGCCACAGACAATCAACCAGATTATCAAATTATCAAAATAATAAACTAAAATGGTTTCACCGCCCCTCTTCCCTCTCCCGTCCTTTACGCTAATGTAGGGTTTAAGAGGATCACGTGACAGGGATAAGAGGGGGGCTATGTGCTGAGGACGTGGTTGGGAGGATTTACATTAATAATACTTGTAACATCCACAATAATAGTAACAACAACAACACCGTGTGGAGTCAATAAACGAGTAAAGAAGATCCCTGTCCTCTCTCAAGGGTCTACCTGGACAGTTCAATTAATAGAGTGCACTTGCCTCTTGAGTTCATGGTTCCTGAGTTTGACCCTAGTCGAAATAGCAGTTTCTTGAAAGAGAGAGAGGGAGAGAGGGAGAGGGAGAGAGGGAGAGGGAGAGAGGGAGAGGGAGAGAGGGAGAGAGAGAGGGAGAGAGAAAAAGAGACGGGGAGAGAGAGGAAGAGAAAGAGAGAGAGATGGAGAGGGAGACAGGGAGCGAGAGAGAGGGAGCGAGAGAGAGGGAGACAGAGGAGGAGGGAGACAAAGAGAGGGAGAGAGAGACAAAGAGAGGGAGAGAGAGACAAAGCGAGGGAGAGAGAGGGAGACAGGGA
>JAAFCE010006156.1:15411706-15534859 GCA_013389805.1 Trigoniulus corallinus
AGAGGGGGGGAGAGAGAGGGAGAGAGAGAAAGAGGGGGGAGAGAGATGGAGATGCATCCTAACGTGTGTCCTTGGCACCATTCCGGCGGACTATGTCACCTCAACTGCACGGAAAAGTGAACCTACATACATCTGCTCGGCAAGATTTCGCTGGTGCTGGAGAGTTGGCCCTCTGGCGCCCGCAGGACGCGTTAAATAGCTCAGTATTAAGTAACTCACACCAAGCAATTCCTACCCTTCTCCCACCTATGGGAGGGTCGGGTACCCATTTACGTCCTAATGAGACGAATGGGCGATCTGTTTCACCGACACCAAAGAGGGGTGCGAGCTCTTACACCTAGGAATTTTGTCGGTCTACTCGTTGCACAGTAGAGAAGGTTCTTTTACGTGCAAAAAGACATCATGCACCACACCGAGCCCGGCTTTACTGCCCATCCGACGGAAGACTCAATCAGGGCCTCTCTCTCCCTCTCATGCCCGAAGGAAGCTAATCCACTTCGGTCCAGTATCAAACCTGGAACCACTGACCAGTGCCGGATTTAGGGCAAAATAGACCCTGTGCTAGTCAAGCTATACGACCCCCTTATTTTGGCCCTGAAGGAGATACACCTTGTAGATCTACACAGGCAGTCAGGCATACATACTCAGGAAATTTAGGAGTAGTTAAAATGTTACGAGTCATCTGATCAATCACTATTTTTATATTTTTTTCTCCAAGATGGGTCCCCTGGTTACGGGCCCTGTGCTTAAGTGCACCTAAGCGCAATGGTAAATCCGGCACTGCCACTGACGCAATGGTCCAGCACACTACCTCCGGGGAACGGCTTATTGCGTTGAACACACCAGTTTTCGTCTGATCACTGAAGTTAAGCAGCGGAACCTCAGCTAGTACTGACATGGGTGGCCGCTAGGTCAAACTGGGTACTGCTACTACCCAAAAATCGTCGCATTAGTGTAGTGTCTGTGCAGTCCTACATAAGAACTATGCTATGGACGGGGCTCTAATGACCTTTGTAGTTGAAGGGCCCTAAAACACCAACAAACAACAACTACCTCCGGGCCACCGAGGCGGGTTTCAAAGTCTTATACCTTGATAAAGAAAAATTTAATCCCGATTCAAGGTGTTGGTGTCTTTGGGCCCTTCAACTACAATGATCATTAGAGACCAGTCCATCGCGTAGCTCTAACGCACGCAGATTCTTCACTTACGCTACACTGTTACGACGATTTTTGGTAATAACAGTACCCAGAGTTTCCAAGCGGTCACCCATGTTAGTACTAGCTGGGGCTGCGTTGCTTAACGTCAGTGATCAGACGAGAACTGGTGTGCCTAACGCAATACAGCCTCTTGCGACCTCTCGAGCACAAATGCACTGCTGTCAACGCCGGAAACTCTGACAATCTCTGAATGTCACCCACAGTGAAACAGACGAAACAAAATACTAATTAAAAAAAGTGCCCTACAAAGAAGGTGGAGCCTAGTTTCAATAGGACGCAAGTTATATAACGTCGTCTCAGGTGAACTTCAAATGTCAAAAGTTGTCTTTCCAAGAATTGCACCTGCTGAATCCAGGGGAATAAAATACAGAGGGTGAGAGAGAGATTTTACCGTCAGTTTATTCCAATTCAGGAAATTCAAGAGGCTCAAAGTCCTATTTAAAAAAAAATGAGCACAACAGACTAATAATGCCCTACGAAGTGCCAATGAGGAAGTGAAAAGCGGTGGTGGTAGCACCATCATATCCCTACAACAGGGAATTGAACTCAATCCACCAACACACCAGATGAAACCAGAGTAAATTCTTTGTAATTCGCTTGGGTGTACAGGTGGAATGACTTTTCTCAAAAGACTTAGGGCCTTAACGCATAAAAAAATTACTTTGCTGAACAGGGCGTAGGTTTCTTCCTAATACTTAATCGTTTCCTGCTAAACGAAGGTAGAAGGTTCACCGCCCACGGTCTCTGCAAGAAAAGCATAAGAAGTGCATGAGTTTGCTAACAACCCCAGGGTTTTTTTTCGCTTCGATGGTGTTTTAGGGCTCTTCAACTACTGCGTAGTTCTAACTCTATACTGTACAGACACAATGCTGTCACGACGATAATTTTTTTTGAAATTAACAGTACCTAGTGTTCCCAAGCGACCACCCATGCTAGTATCAGTTGGGGTTACATTGCTTAACTTCAGTGATCAGACGAGAACTGGTGTGTGTGTGTGTCCAACGCAATACAGCCGCTCCACAAACCCAGAGGAGAAGCGAATTCTTACACCTGGAAACTTCGCCCATCTCCAATTATATTTTGCTTCGTGTAGAAAGAGTTCATTTATGTGCAGCTGTGGTGACATTGCGCACACCACCCAAACTTGGACCAATTGTTTGTTGGTGTCTTAGGGCCCTTCGCGCCCCGTCCACAGCGTAGTTCTTATGCAGAGACTGCACAGACACTACACTAATGCGACGATTTTTGGGTATTAGCAGTACCCAGTTTTCCCAAGCGGCCATCCATGTCAGTACTAGCTGGGGTTGTGCTGCTTAACTTGAGTGATCAAACGAGAACTGGTGTGTCCAACGCAATTCGCCGCTCCATAACTGGAAGCGGCGAATAGGGCCTGCCTCCTTCTCGCCCGACAAAGTATTCACTCACCTTAACCAGGATCACACCTGAGGCATCCAGGAACTGAAAGATTCAAGCAGGGCTACCAGCGAGCCATCGAGGCGGGCACAAAGGTAGAGAAGAAAGGCTCTGAAGAACTCATGAGTGGCACTATGGCTGGCTGGTTACCGAAAGTCCTTTGTCGCAACCCTTTCAGTCGCCTCTTAGGAACATGGAGGGATAACAGAGATCATCAGATACTAAGGTAACCAATAACAGCATTTTGCATCCTGTTCACAACACAATAGCCAAAAGTGAGAAATGACACCAGGAGGAGGGGGGAGGAAGGAGTGGGTGCTAAAGGTGATATTTTCAGGTGTCACGTTCATTCAACAAATCTTATTTGGGACTTCCCAGGCTGTATAATGGTGAAGAAAACGAGAGAATGAGAGAGTAGGGGGTACCAACCAAAAAACCAAAAATTTTCCACTAAATTCTAGTTGGCCACAACGGGACAGTGTACAGGTAACACAATTCCAGTCAACCAAAAATTTGGAAACCCTACCAAATTGTATTTTGTCACGTGGTACACTGTCAAAAGAGCAGTTTGGAAGTTAAGGGATGAGGGGGGGAGGGGGGAGACGATGGAGAAGGACACCCAAGTCACAATTCATCGTCACCACGGGACAGTAATGAATCCAGGTAACAACCATTTAAGAGTTAATCTTAATTACATAATAAAGCAAAACTGAAACCTACAGTCATCCTACGTCACCGGTGGTAGTTGCAATCAATACATTAGTCCTATCACACACCCACTATTACTCCCCTCCCCACAGGTGTGTATGTGCATCTAGGTACACATGGGTATTAATGACGCTTATTGCAGAGGGGGTTGGGTGAAGGAGAATCAAGAGATAGAGACACCTTAGGAGAGGAAACACACCTGGATGACGTAACAGCGCGGTTTATTTTTACTTGGAATCTTTCCCAATCGACTCGTAAACACCTTTCCATTCAAGAAATTACCATGCAGCGTGTAACCGAAAAGTGCATTAATCTCCAAAAAAAAAAAAAAAACTACTAAAACACATCCTCTCTCTCAAATTTAGATGACAGGGGGGAAAAGAAAAACATGAGACCAAAGGGAACAACAACAAAAACAGAGTACCATCGACCTGGGCATCAATAACAACATGCAGTTCATTAGGGCACCGTTTCCAATTCAAAACACTACAGGTTGCGTAACAACTTAACCTCTTAAAAACAACACAGTATTTTCCCTATTTAATTCGACAACACTGCCGTACAGACGTGGCACACGTGCGCCTCATTCAAAAGAACGCACTCAACGTTCTACAAAACAAAAGAATACAAAAATGGCGGGCAAAAATCGCGATTTTTGTTTAAACAAACCAATATTGCAAGATATTAAATTAAAAAAAAAAACCGGATAAAAACATGTTTTATGTTGATAATTCAACATTTTAGTTAAGGTACTTAGTAGAAGATACTTTATCAGTCTCGAAATAGCCAAGTTTATTAGCCATTAGGAAGCACGCAGTCTGTCTTGACCGTATAAAAATATCAACAAGTAGCAGTTGCAAATCATTTTGCCATCAGTTTAGCCACACTATCTTAATTGCAGGACAAAGATGCGACAAAATATAAAATTATGATATCATAAAATAGGAGGGCTATTTTTTTCCAAGGTCCGATCGGTTGCAAAATCAAAACCCCAGTGAAAATCCAAAGTGTTTCATTTGGAACATATAGGCACACATTCTAGCTATTTCTCTACATCAGTGTTTTTCAACCAGGGTTCCGTGAGGTCCTCTCAAGGGTCCCTCTCAAGAAACGAGAACGACTTTTGTCTGTCGAAGATGAACTTTGGGTGTCTCTCTCAAACATTAGGCCACGAATTCAACTGCTTATGCTAACACACACACCTGTATGAATTAATGTTTTTTGTCACTGTATGGGGTTCCAAAGAGTTCCGCAATAAGTCTAAATGCTCCAAAGGGTTCTGTTCCAATAAAAAGGTTGAAAAACACTGCTCTACATCGTCACCTCTCCGACTGAGACATTTGTCCTAGCGTGGTAGCAACTTTCCTATACCCTTGTCATTGAAGGCAGCCGCCAGTCATTTCAGCCAACTCAACACTGGTCTGCAGCTCGTTTGAACAGTGGCGTCACAAGGGGGTGTGGGCCGCACCAAGTGACACCACTCGCACCATGACAAAAGAGGGTGACACCAAAGCAGAAGCGGCTTTTTCGGGAGAGGGAGGGGCGTGACACCAACCCTAGCGACGCCACTGCGTTTGAGTCAAACTTCTGTCTTGAGTCTAGCCAGCGTTTCATGTTAGCAAACAGATGGAAGTCGGAGGGAGTCAAGCCCAGGCTGTATGGTGGGTGCTGAAACACGAGCTAGGAGCACAGAAATTCGACTCACATGAGCTGCAGACCAGTGTACACAGTTGGCTGAAAGGACTGGCGGCTACCTTCAATGACAAGGGCATAGGAAAGTTGCTACTACGCTAGCACAAATGTCGCACTCGGTAACTGTGTCAGTAGTTTTTGGTTCAATACAGGACCGAGGTGTGTTGGTTATTTTTAGGGCGAGAGAGAACAGCCCTGAGTGCACCTTCTTTCGGGTAAGAAATTTCCAGGTGCAGGAGTTCACCCCCTGTCGTTGATGGAATGGCCCAACGAACAGTAGAAAGTCGATAAATAGTATAAGAGTTGCAGCTTTGGTTGGCAACCGGCTGTGGGAAAACATTGCCCAATATATCGCCCTTGTGTCCAGTCAGAGGGACCAGTGTTGTGTCCAGTCAGGAGTCAGGAAAAAAGAGAGAGAGAGAGAGAGCGGAAGAGAGAGCGAGAGAGAGCGAAAGAGAGAAATTGCTCCGTCTCCTATGAGAACCTACAGTCCCTGGCCATATTAATGTGACCACTAGACATTTTCTGCATTTGTAATATTTTTGTAATGCGTTTGGATACTTAGTGATTCAGCTGTTGCACCCCCTTTATGGCAGACATGCCATCATCCAGGCTTCTCATGATTCATAAGCTCCTCATGATTCATAAGCAGGGCAAGACAGGGGTCTTTATGTGGGTCCTGGGGCATGCCAGCATTATGTCCAATGAGAGGGTGGATGCTGATGCCAATCAGGTAGCCCCGCCTGCTAGAAGACGCCGGCATTGCTGTTCCCTCCTCTGATGCCCTTCTGATGGCATGGCAGGCGGTCCATGGTCAATGGCGGTCCCAGTGGTTTGCAGCTGAACAGTGGTGTCACTAAGGGGGTGACACCACCCGCAACATGACAAAAGGGGTGACACCAGAACAGAAGATGGAACAGAGCAGCTTTTTTGAATGGAGAGGGGTGACACTATGGCGTCACTACACTGGGTGATCCCAACCCTAGCGACGCCTCTGCAGCTGAATATTAGCTGGTGGTCACATTAATATGGCCAGCGACTGTAGTAGTCAGTCGCCTGTCTGAAGTGGAGAACTGACAACTGAGCATCGTTGTCATATCTGTCAAATCGCCGTTGGGCTAGCTGGACGTCCCATAGCGTGGATACTGCATTAGTTTCGTGGGGTTGGGGAGTAAGCCAGGCAGCCATAACAGGTTGAACCCTTAAGAGGCTGCGCGCAGGAGATGAGGAGGTAGGTGAATGGACGAAGGAGAGAGTTAATTTGCAGCACCCAACGTTCTTTACCAACCACCCTTGTTGGTATTGACGTGGGCTTGCGCTGCTCAACTTCCGTGATCTCACGGGAACTGGTGTGTCCAACGCAACTTGGCTGCACATGTGGTTGAGAATCGCTGATCTAGAGAAATAGCAGGAATGTGTACCTACTTGTTCCAAATAAAACACTTTGAATTTTCACTGGGGTTTTCATTCTGCAACCGATCGGGCCTTGAAAAAAAAAACAGCCGTCGTATTTTATAATACAATACAGTATTACGATAGGCTCGCCGCGGTGGCGTAGGGGTTAGCACGCTCGGCAACTACGCCAGTAGTTCTAGGTTCGATACTGGATCGTGGTGGGTCGGCTTCTTTCGGGCGAATGAGAAGTAAAACCGAGGTCCCGTATGGGTGCACGATGGCACTTGCACGTAAAAGAACCCTCTCTACTACGCAACGGGTAGATGAGGCAACATTTCCAGGCTCGCCCCCTGACGTCGGTAGCATTCCCCAACGACCGACGATAAATAAGCGTAGGGGTGCAGCTTTGGCCGGAAACCGGCTGCAGAAAAAAAAAAACTATGATCAATATATCACCCTGTGTCCATTCAGAGGGACAAATGGGTACCCAACCCTGCCATAGACGGGAAAACAGAGGAGCGGCGAGTTGCGTTGGACACACCAGTTCTCGTCTGATCACTGAAGTTAAGCAACGCAAGCCCAGTTAGTACTGACATGGGTGGTCGCTCGGGAAAGCTGGGTACTGCTAATATCCAATAATCGTCGCATTAGTGTAGTGTCTGTGCAGTCTATGCATTAGAACTACGCAGTGGACGGGGCTCTAATGACCTTGTAGTTGACGGGACCTTAAACTCCAACAAACAACGGGAAAACAGTTAGGAATTGCTAATACAGTATTACGATCGGACTAAGAAAAATGTTAGTCTTTAAAGAGCCGTTAAAGGGCATTCTTCTAACGTCTCTCCACAAACGTATGTGTCCTGCTCCCTTACTGACCACAAAGAAATATAAAAAGGGGAGAACAAAAAACAATTCTAAGTAAATGATGAAAGGAGGAAGAGTTTATGAGATAGACAAAAATATGACGTCCAAAAAATAATATTACGAAGGGCAGCAGCAGCAACAACAACAACAGCAGCAGCAGCAGGGAGTAGGAACCATAGTTGGTCAAAACAGCAGGGTAGTGGGTGGAGAGCACTAATTTAAATATGAAGTGTAAAAATATTACGTGATATAGCAACGAGATTGTGATTTGAGCAGCTTTTTTTTTTTAACTTGTCTCAAATGTAAACCAATCAGAAAAGAGGCACACAACCCGCGCTGATATATAAATTGAACAGAAATTGCAATTAGCTTCAATCGAAACACGCACAAGCCACCAAACCACTACTCAGCAAACAAAGTTGCTCTTAAAGGGGGTTTTGTGTTTTGGTTTTTTTTCATCCAGTTTTGGAGCCAACACAATTTGAAATCTATATTTCAACTAGTCGTCAACAACAAAACCTAAAGAGGGAATTTTTTTGCACTCATCAATCAGCACATCCAATCTATATAATCGCCAATAACAACTTTGTGATATCCCACACACCCTCTCACAGTTTCTGGATCACTTTAAGGAGCATCATCAACCATCACCTGTGATCACACAAGGTAAGTTATGCACATAACTTTTTATATTTTTTTGGCAGCAAAATGCCTTCTGTCTTCATTCATTCAATCATCAACTACTGTACCTGGAAGTATCTATCTTAACATCATTTCCACTGCCAAATCATTAACAATATCAAATATATTATTATTAGTTACTGTCAGTATCAAATTTTACAATGCAGGTGAGGAGAAGATCAATAAATAATTAACCTGTATAACCATAACAAAAAAAATATATCTTATTTAGACCACCATTTTTCAACAGGGGTTTCAACATGATAACTGCCTCTCAACTAATTAATCCACCCCGGGGGTAGAGAAGAAATTAAACAGCTTATAGCCTTGCCAACCTCAGTAGCAGTTCAACAGGTATGAGAAAGAAAGCGCAACTTGTCCTCCTCCACCTCTTCCTACGAGCTCAAGTGTTCAGGTTCATTTCCCGCCAACCTGTTCTCATCTCTTTTTGATAATGGGGAGGGGCACCCCCCCAAACGTTCACCTTATAAGTCATGACCACCTTTGATTTAATTAACGTCGGCCTATCTGCTTCTCAAGGTTATTTATCAACACCGGGTAGAGAGGGTGCTTGCGTTTTAGGGCCCATTAACTACAAGGTCATTAGAGCTCCGTCTACTGCGTAGTTCTAATGCAGAGACTCCACAGACACCACACTAATGGGACGATTTTTCGGTATTAGCGGTACCCAGTTCTCCCAAGCGGCCACCCATGTCAGTTTTTGTTTGTGTTTTAGGGCACTTCAACTGCAAGGTCATTTAGAGCCCCGTCCATTGTGTAGTTCTAATGCAGACACTACACTTTTGCGACGATTTTTGGTTATTAGCGGTACCCAGTTTTCCAAAGCAGCCACCCATGTCAGTACTAGCTGGGGTTGCCCTGCTTAACTTCAAGGATCAGACGAGAATTGATGTGCCCAACGCAATGTGCCGCTCTGGGTAGAGAAAGGGGGGGAGGGGAAAGAGCGAGCAGCGCCTACACCTGGGAATTTTGCCCATCTATTTACTCCAGGCAGAAAGGGTTCTTTAGCATGGAGTGATAACATCATACACACCCTTTAAGTGGGACACTGGCTTTATTTCCTATGAGGAACGGATGAAAAGCGCTCACGAGCAATTTCCTTCTTGTCCAAAAAAAGCTCCCAGTGACCCCAAGCAGGAATGACCCTGCAACCACGAACAAGCGTAAGTTATCACCACTGACCTACAGAGAGGCAGAACACAAGTAGTGGTACCATATACGGGTGTGTGTGAGAGGAATGTCACCTGATTGTTCACCAACCCTGAACATCCCTGACCTCAGCAACAGTAGTAGCTAGTAGTTGGACAAGTACCTCCGGGAAACATCTGGTATTGATCCTGAAGCATCTTCAAAAGCTAAATCTAACAAAATATATATATATAAATTAACATTCAGGAAAGATGAAAAAACAACCCAACTCAAATGATTCCCCCGAAACAAACTTTGGCAAACGAACTGGAAACAGTTCTCATCTTGCCGACCACGCACAAGTGACAGAGTCAACAGTAGAGCATACAAACGCCTCCACAACTCTTTAAAAACAAATTTCATCAGATATTTTTTTCCACAAAAAAAAAAAACTTTCCAGATACCTCTAAAATATTTTCCACAGTAGTTATGCAACTAAAAAGATCGACACTTTTGATCAACATATGACCAAAAATAGTAGTTAGGCAGAGTGGAGAGGAGGAGATCTTCCCCAGCTTTCTGCAAAGGTCAAGTAGGCCTCACACCCGGAGGCCTACTTGACCCGGAAGGGGACAATAGCGGCTATATTGCGTTGGACACACCAGTTCTCGTCTGATCACTGAAGTGAAGCAACGCAACCCCAGCTAGTACTAACATGAGTGGTCGCTTGGGAACACTGGGTACTGCTAAGACCCAAATCGTCATTAACAGCGTATTGTGTCTGTGCAGACTTTGCATTAGAACTATGCAGTGGACGGGGTTCTAATGACCACTTTAGTTGAAGGACCCTAAAACTCAAACAAAACAAAGCCGCAAGGGACCTTTTAATGGGAGAAAGGGGGGAAATCTCAAAATCTACAATGTCCATGAACGTGGGAACCCATTCTAACCACTCACTCGGTGAAGGGCGCATTAAAAATCCAGTACTGCTCTCAGGAGGCAGTTTTAGGGCCCTTCACCTACAAGGTGATACAGTAGTGCGGCCAAGATGCGTGGGACACACCAGTTCTCGGAAGATCACTGAAGTTAAGTAACGCAAACCCACGTTAGTACCAACATGGGTGGTTGGTAGAGAAAGTTGGGTGCTGCAAATTTCCCCTACCCCTACTTTCTCCTCTCCCGCCAGCAACCCCCTAAGGGTTCGGCCTGTTATGGCTGCTTGGCTTAATCCCCAACCCGTTAGTGTAACAGTGTAAACATAGTTCTAATTCAGACACTACGGTAATGGGACGATTTTTGGGTATTAGCGGTACCCGGTTTTCCAAAGCTGGGGTTGCGATGCTTAACTTCACTGATCTGGTGTGTCCAACACAATACAGCCGCTTCCTAGCGGACAACAACGGACCCAACAAAGAATTGAATACTTTCCTTCCTCTTTAACAATTTTCCCTACAAGTTATCAAAAAAAGCAGTACTCACAGGCCATCAGTTACCTTTTACTCAGTGCACTTTAAAAAAAAGAAGAAGAAGACTGAAGTGAAGGAAGAGGAAGATGAGGAGGAGACGAAAGATCACACAGAGGGAGAGTCAGGCCGCACCGGTTTCACACTGGCCGATCGGTCAAGCAAGCGCGAAAGTCGAACAAGTATTAATTTTCATTAAATATACCACCAAGAAACACATCAACTCTTGATCTCCAAATGTCAAACGTCGGTTAACATCATCAATAACAGCACAGAAGGTCCAAAGTCCAAGTGCTTGGTGGCAGTGGTGTACTTTCAGACTGCTCGACGACGACAACATAACTTTCGATAAAAATAAATCTACAGAATTAGCAAACCAGTTTAAAATACACAGTTAGCTGCAAGTATTTCCTCCTCAACTTCCTCCATCATCATCATCATCAACATCTTCTTCTTCTCTTTTGCAATATCAAGAAACCGGCACAACTTGCCGGTATACATCTCAAATGAGACGAATCTAGCCTGTGACTTAACAGCTCATCCTGTTCATCCTGTTTATCCTGTTACTCAAATTACAGTAATCAATACTCGCACACAAGTCATGAGATGAATTATCAATCATGAGCCACTGACCTGACTCTGTCCGCTCATCCTATCCTCTGATTAGATTCCATCACTTGGGACGGGTGGAGTGTTCAGATTTCGCCCCTTCACATTCAGCCCTTCCAAGTGACACTATCAGAGAGAGAGAGAGAGAGAGAGAGAGACAGAAAAAAGGGGAAAGGGAACGAACCTGCTTAAAGGTAACGGGGGGGGGGGGGTGGTTCACTTATCAAGTTACCAACCCTTGCAATGTTTGAGTCTTTCTTTCTCCCCTTTCACATCATCATCATCGTACCCTTTTCCCGCCTGCGGCAGGGTCGGGTCTGCGGGTTCTAGTCCTCCACTCCCGCCAGGTCCTCTTCCACCCCGCACACTACCATATCCTTGCGGACAACCAGCTCCCACGTCAGCTTCGGTCTCCCCCTGCCCAGGGTGCTACCGACCACCTGCATTCCTGGTATGGCTCTAACGAGCTCCTCGTCCCCTCTTCTCATTACGTGCCCTATACCACCTCAGCCTATTCTCCCTCATCTTTTCGGCGATGTCTATCACCCCCAGGCTACCTCTGATATACTCTCCTTTCACATCACACTTAAATATCAAATTCTCACCGTTAGCAGGTAGTTATTTGATCGGTGATTGAACCAATAAACAACAGTGAAAATCGGACGGAGGATAAGGTGGCAGAACGAGGAGGAAGAGGAAGGGAAAGCTACGAAATACGAACCGTCCTGAAGTGAGCACCAGAGATGCGTCACTGGCACACTGGAGATCCAATTTAATCCATAACAAGCTAAAAATACAAATTCTAGCATTTTAGGCCCAAAAGGAAGATGACACACGGAGGTGGACAGAGTGGATCCTAATTAGAGGTCACAAGTCAATTTAGAGACAAGAGCCCTGCTGCTGCTGCTACTATCGGAAACCTCAACCAGTGTGAAAACAAAAAGGCATAAATAGACCAAAAGTCATGAGTTTCCAAGGGGTTTATCCTCTCTTCTCCATCTGTCCTGAGCCACTGTTATAGTTTTCGCCACACCAGTTCTCGCCTGATCACTGACGTTAAGCAACGCAACCCCAGCTAGTACTGGCATGGGTGACCGCTTGGGAACACTGGGTACTGCTAATACCCAAAAATCGTCGCAACAGCGTGGTGTCTGTGTACAGTCTGCATTATAACTACGCAGTGAACGGGGCTCTAATGACTAATGTAGTTGAAGGGGCCTAAAACACCAATGAAACAAATCCATCTGTCCTGCCCTGTTTCCACCTCTTTCTCCTACCACTCTTCTAGCACACTGGATGTTCTAAATCCTGAACTGGCCTTGCTATATGTTGTTGTTTGTTGGTGTTTTAGGGCCCTTCAACTACAAGGTCATTAGAGCCCCGTCCACAGCATAGTTCTTACGCAGAAACTGCACAGACACTGCACTAAGGCGACGGTTTTTGGGTATAAGCAGTACCCAGTTTTCCCAAGCGGCCACCCATGTCAGTACTAGCTGGGGTTGCGCTGCTTAACTTCAGTGATCAGACGAGAACTGGTGTGCCCAACGCAATTCGCCGCTCCCTAACCCTGCTATAGACGGAAGACCAAAAAGTAACAAAGAAAACTTCTTGATCTAGTGAGGACCATCAACAACAATTGCTACCTTAGAAGGAGATTTCTTTTCAAGAGATAAATTCTCACTGCATCGAGGACTAGAGAGAGAGAGAGGGTCAATCATTGACCTGCTTCAATCTACGAAAAAAAAAAACTTAAAGAAAGCAGGAATGTAAATTCCAGGGACATCAAAACACTTTTTTAAGTGTCCCCCAGGAGAAAGACTTTCCCTCTCTCTCTTTATATACTCATTTATATTTAAAATAGATAATAGAGTTGAGTTGTTGACCAAATGTCTTGGCTATGAAACTAGATGACAAAGAAAATAGTAGAGAGTGAATAAGAGAATAAATGAGAATGACCCAAATGTTGCAAATTCAGGTAGGTTACTAGGTTAAGGTCGTTATAGTTAAAACGATACAATAGTAACGACAATAATAATCCTAAAAAAAAGTGCTCTAGATTCATAATCTTATATTAATTTCACTATTTCCTCAAATTCGTACTAGTGCTGAAATGCGTCACCAACTAAAATTAGTTTCATTTTACATAATTCAAATTGACTAAATGTTGAAAAAAGGACTATTTGAACTAGATATAGCCTGTCCGGCAAGTTAACATTACATAACTGACCATTTTTAGATACAAATTATGAGGTCAAGCTCTGAACAATCACAAATTGTTTTTCCTCTTGCTAGTTATTTTAAAACCTTCAAGGTTAATAATTAACTTAAAATAACCTGCAAGTTTAGCAGAGAGAGAAAGAGAGTTCGTCATTATTCTCAGAAAAGTTCAAAACCCTACAAACTTGAGCGGAAGTCTTTCTTGCAACTTCCTAGCAGTAACCTGAAACCCATCTGTTGATCGGTAAACCAAGTGTGTCAACTAGTTAACAGTCTGTTAAGTTTCAGCAAAGAGTTAAAAAGTAAACAAATTAAACTACATACCTGTTGAATCAGAATAATGCCTTATTAAGGATTTGCCAATTGGACGATTTAAAAAGTATGGTAAGCCAGCTGTTCTCTCTCTCTTTAGTCCTCCAAATCTGAAATGAAACCATGAAAAATTTATTAAAAATTACTCTTTAATAATTCAACAACAACATTAACTAGAAACAAAAATATCATCCAAGTGCTGTATGTGCTGGTTGCCAAAAGAAAAGCACCTTTCAAACTAACCAAAATTCAATCTTACACCTTATAGTAACTAGGTTTTATCAGGCAACAACAACTGGACGCTAGATTATGAGTAAAATCATCAAACAGTTTACAAGGACATTAAATTAATACTTTGTGGGCTCTTATTTGGGTTAGCAAACAGAGAAATTGATGCTGGTATAATTTATCAGTCAGGAATAAATTTGAAAAAAAAAGAAAGAAGCAGTGGGAGGCAGAGTATGAAATGTTGTATCACAAATCAGGAACTGACAGTTGTGACGATTTAATGGATGTAAAATAGCGTGTGAAATATTGCACCAATTAAACACATTTCGGATTTGTAATGTTATGAAGTAAGAGATACTTCCAAATGAGTTGATAATTGCATCCTATTTTAATAGCCCTCTCACTAAAAGGGGTGAGAAGAGTCACATTACTTGTTGGCATTTGAATTATCAGCGAGTAGCAGCAGCATGTCAACTTCATTTCACTAACTAGAGGTTTTTTATTTCTCTTGCAGATGAATCAAAATACGTTTCTAGTAGTCGCTTCTCTGCTCGTCATCACTCTGTGTACCGTTCACAGCACCTTGGGAGTATCGGTATTACAAGATCAATGTTCGCCAGACTTTGAAATTCGCCTACTGTGTGAACGCTGCGGTAAATATACAAAAAGCAACTTGGCCTACAGTCTGTGTTGCAATGAGAATGATCCCAGCGTCCGAACATGGTGCAAAACATTTCTCGAATATGACATCGGCGCCAGTAGATAAGAATCTTCCGAAGATGCCGCCTCCTGCTCCTACCTTAACCTACAGACGTCAAACGAAAGACAACGCTTTTATGGATCGCGAAACCATGCTTTCACAATATTTTTTTGTTCAAAAAAAACAAACAAACTAAATCAATATTTTCAGGAAACAAATTATATTATAATATCAATGTATCCAAACTCTTTTGAGTTTTATCTCTAAAGGAATCTCATATCTTATTCTAGTCTGTATTTATCACAATTAAACCAAGAAATGGGCTAAAATATCAATATTGGACATTGTAATAAGACCATTCATTATTGTTTCTAGGAGTCAAAACTCCACAATTTCAAATGACTTGAGCTACTTTCTCGAGGTTGATGCATTTAGCAGACTGAACCATGATCGTAACTTGAGCTGCTACGTTTCAAATCTAAATTAATCCTTTAACCTTCTTGATTTTCATCTAATATTTGAACCACATAGACATACATACACCAGTGTGATAAAGCATGGTTGACACTATCATTTCATTCCATCTTCCTACAACATTGCAATGATTTTAAGTTTTAAATTGCTAAAGCAAAATCATATAGATTGAATTCACTAATGGAAAAAGATCAATTTTGCATACTTCAGATGACGTAATTCCCATTACTGCTCATCACAGTATGCAATCATTTATCATCCTCCAATTAATTGAGGCTCTTTTTAAAATGCTAACGCATTTGTGATTTTTCATTTGCATTAAATTATTTATTACATCTATTTATACTTGTATTTCAATGAAACATGTTGTAAATCATTATATTTTGAATATAAAGAAAGAACTCGTTATCCACTTGTCGTTGCATTTAGTGTTTCTTTTTAGTAATTCAACAGGGAAGTAAGTCCCATTATGAATCTTAAAAAGTCAAAATGTCAATCAACACTGTTCGGCGCTTTTTGACAGAGCGATGACAACCTAACAGGTGATCGTTGACAATATTGATTTACAGCTATCTTGAGTCATACACTAATCAGTAGTACGATTACCTAACGTCTTCAATTGACACCAATGAAACTAAATTTTAAAATAAAAATAGACTACGGCATATTAATATCAGTTCAAAATATTATCAATTCTTTTTCTCCGACTGGAAAAGAAAATAGAACACTTCTTTTAAACTTAGGCTTAACACTAAACGGTCTTAATAACAATTTCTTACACGTCCCTGTGAGAGGCAAATAGCTTTCACCCCAAATATTATAAACGAAAATTTAAATTTCGGTTGCATTACACCGATTACAAGAAACTAAATAAAGATTTCACCAATATAGACAAACCTAAGTATCGGTCGGAAATTGACTTCACCACAAATTCGAGCGTTCCGCGATGCAGTCTTTAAATAAACATCACTCTGCACGCCATCTGTTAACAGGGGACGTTCAGAAATACTGTCAACAACATTCCATTTACAATAGAACCATTCGTAAACAAAATTTAACACCGCTTTCTACTTGAACCTAAGAAGTTAAACAAAAAATAAATTATAGCCGCACTCAAGAATACAAAGTGAATGTTGAGCAGCTTCGGTGAAACACATTTGTCTTCTAAAAATCTAAAAGTTACATAAAGAGCAGTGCCGAATTTAGATATTCAGAGGCCCTACGCTATTTCAATCATTTGAGGCCCTTTTCAAGCCTGTTTGAGGCCTCTTTCCTTAAGTTTTGAAGCCCGCTAAATGATGAGGCCCTAGTCTTCAGCCTACTTAGCCTAGTGCAGTGGTCTTCAAACTTTGTCGGCTCACGGAACCCTTAGAACTATAAGATGTTTTGGGGGAACCCCATCCCAGCTATAGAAAAGTATATCTTGCCGCTGCTAACGAATTTTCATTTTGACTCGCGGAGCCCCCAGAGATGTATTGTGGAACCCTGGGGTTCCGCGGAACACAGTTTGAAGACCGCTGGCCTAGTGTGAAATCCGACACTGATAACGAGGTAGAGTGAGCAGTTTCTTTCTTCCGGATTTTCTAGGTGCAAAATCAGAATATCTACATTAATCAATGCCATGATAATTTATCCCGGAGTTTCCTACTATCCTATCAAGAAGTTTAAAAAGGTTTATTAAGAAAATAGAATATTAGGTAAGACGACAACAACATAACCGTTAAAAAAACTTTAGTTTCTTTGTAACCTCCTTTGAATTTCTTCATAGCGTTTAAGTTCTTCTAAAGATGTAGAAGGAGTGAAATGACGCAACGCCTTATCGAAATTCTTGCGGTTGACCACAACATCATCGACGTGACAAGGCCGTCCTATAAAAAAATTTAATTTACATAATTCAGTCACCTATTCATCAGCGACGGGCAAATTTCATACTCTCCTCCCATTTCAATAAAAAACGCACCTAGTTCCAACTCTGCCATGATATTGGACATGGAATTTAAAACTGCATCTGAACACAGAGCATAAAAATCTGCCCCAGTAAGATGAGATGGACATTGCTCTACAAATTCACTTAATATCATATCGTCACTTAGACGAATCCTGAAAAAAAAAACCCCCCAAATGATTTTCAACTCAGTTTGCAATGTTGTTCATTTTGCACAACTCACTTTCTAGTAAGAGCTTTCAAAATCTTTAAATGGGTGATTCGATCTGTACTAATGCCAACGTATACAAGTTTGTCAAACCTGCAGGAAAAAAAATAACGTTTCAAACCAGAAATATTTTAAAATCAAATTTAACAGCTATTTAAAATGTCAGAACAAACACACTACCTGCCAGGTCTCAGTAATGCTGGATCTATTAAATCAGGTCGATTCGTAGCTCCCATAACAAAAACATCCACTGAATGTTGTATACCATCAAGTTCTGCTAATAACTGCGACACAACTCTGCAATTTCAACCACTTGCTCCTTAATTTTATGAACAAATGAACAATATCGTCACCTTTCTTTAAAAAAGCAAGTAAGTCAAAAAAAAAAAAAAGCAAATTTTACAGGAGAGAAGAAAAAAACTGCTTGTAACTGATACTGTTATCAGTCGTCATCATCATCATCATATCCTTATATGAGCGGCGAGTTGCGTTGGACACACCAGTTCTCGTCTGATCATTGAAGTTAAGCAACGCAAGCCCAGTTAGTACTGACATGGGTGGTCACTCGGGAAAGCTGGGTACTGCTAATACCCAATAATCATCGCATTGGTGTAGTGTCTGTGCAGCATGTGCATTAGAACTACGCAGTGGACGGGTCTCTAATGACCTTGTAGTTGACGGGACCTTAAACACCAACAAACAAACAAACAATCATATCCTTATCCCGCCTGTGGCAGGGTCGGGTCTGCGGGTTTTAGCCCCACCGGGCTCCCGTCCACCCCACACAATGCCATGTCCTTACAGACAACCTGTTCCCACGTCTGCTTCGGTCTCCCCCTGCCCCGGGTGCTACCGACCACCTGCATTCCTTTCAAGGACCTAACGAGCACCTCCTTCCCTCTTCTCATGACGTGTCCATACCACCTCAGCCTATTCTCCCTCATTTTTTCTGCTATGTCCACCACTCCCAGGCTACCTCTACTATACGCATTCCTAATTCTATCAGCTCTTGACACGCCATTCATGTACCGCAGCTCGGCCACTTGTATTCTATTGACGTGGCTCTTCCTTACCGCCCAACACTGCGATCCATATAACATGGCTTGCCTTACCACTGCCCTATAGAACTTCCCTTTCAACTTGATTGGGACTCTCCTATCGCACAGGACTCCTCTTGCCTGTCTCCACTTCAGCCCCCCCCCCCCCCCCCCCATTGATTCTACGGGTCACATCCGCGTCTATCTCGCTATTGCTTTGAAAAGTTGATCCTAAGTATCTTACCTCTTGCATCTTTTTCACCAGTTCACCCCTCGAACGAACTGGAGAAATAATAGTAGGAAGAAATAATAAAATTACCCTGCAGAGAGGGGCAGAACTTGCTGACAGACTTACAAGGTCTTTAAATTCATATTCATCACATTGTTTCATAAAGATTTCTTAGTTAATAACATAAAAACCAAGGAAAATGAGACTTACGAGGTTTTTAAAGGAAGGTGACGATATGTTTATTGCCAACTCACCTATCCATAACTCCTCCAGAATCTCCACTTCTTCCTCTATTCGGTGCTAAAGAGTCCAGTTCATCGAAGAATATGATGCACGGTGTAGCAGTTCTAGCTTTCTGAAAAACTAAAACCATTCACATCTATCAGAACTTTTTATCCATATCAGTATTTTTAAAACAAAATCGGTAAAATAGAAAAAAAGCAGATCGCTACGAATACAAATCACATACTTTTCCTCACATTTTCTTCACTCTGTCCAACGTACATATTTATAAGTTCTGGACCTTTGACACTACGAGTGAGAAAAAAAAAATCAAGAATCAGTGTTATCGTTTTCAACAAAAAATTATTATTTTATAAACCCCATCCATCATCAAGCTCTATAGTTACTCACCTCAAAAAGTTTAAACAGCATTCTGTAGCAACAGCTTTTGCCAGTAATGTTTTTCCAGTACCAGGAGGTCCATAAAGTAGAATTCCTAACCAAAAAAAAAAGCCAAGCACAGTTATCCTCTTTTCACACTTGGTTCACATTTCTCAAATCCCAAATGAGTGAGATCAGAATGAGAGACACACTCACAGAGAGAGAAATACTTGCCTGATCTTCGAAGCCCGGATGCCAAAAGTTCTGGATGTTGTAATGGTAACTGCACAGTATCTAATATTTCGTTTTTGGCATACTCCAGACCACCAATATCCTCCCACTTGACATCTGGAATCTAAAAAATTTCCAAATAAAGAAACTGTTTAGAGTGAAAATAATAACGTTACACCATTATAAATAAAAATAAATCTTATCCTTTATGCGATTTTAAACTTAAGTCTATTTATATACATATTTACTTTTGGTGCTCCAATGGCATTAGAATGTGCAGTTTGCATCGTTACCAATGCCTCTTCAAAATCTGTTTTCAGAAGTTGAATTCCAGCTATGCACAGATCGTCTTCATCTTCGGTCGCCAAACTATTAATATCGAGTGTCCTGCAATATTTATAAACAATTATTACTTAGTTAAACCAAAAAAAGTAATCTTTAGTTTGATATACCAACCATAATTTCCCAATGCGATGATACGCAACTTTGACAGCAGTGGACACCAAGGCACAAAGATCACAAAGAACAAATCCCTGTAAAGCCATCACCAAAAAACCATGCTGAGGTGAATAACCATAGCACAGGAGTAGCATCCTAAACGCATTACTGACTGCAATTGAGCCGTTAAACATCACAAAATTTGCTATGACCATTACTTCGCGCCACAATTTGCTAATTTACAATATTTAGCAACAAGCATCAGTTTGTCAGTTCGGAAACCTTGTAAATGACAAGGTACTACAGTAGCTTGTCAATTACTAGGTTGGAAAGTGACATGGTGAGTGAATATATGACTTGGATTTCTTGGTTCGTTGGTGTTTTAGGCGGGGGGGGGGGTCTTCAACTACAAGGTCATTAGAGCCCCGTCCACTGCATAGTTCTAATGCAGAGACTGCATAGACACTACACTAATGCGACGATTACTGGTTGTTAGCAGTACCCAGCTTTTCCAAGCGGCCACCCATTTTAGTACTAGCTGGGGTTGTGTTGCTTAACTTCAGTGATCAGACGAGCACTGGTGTGTCCAACGCAAGAAGCCGCTCCCTATATAACTTGGAAAGTGACATAATGAGCATATGACTAATACTTACAGAAGTTTTTCGAGCAATATCACTAACTGAAACCTGCAATCCACAACTCACATCGTTCATCAACACCCGTAAAATTTCACAACGTACATCTCGAGTAGGAATCTGTGTTTAAAAAAAAACGATTTCATGAGAACTGCAAAAATTGCACTTGGATTTGTTGTTTGTTTGTGTTTAAGGTCCCGTCAACTACAAGGTCATTAGAGACCCGTCCACTGCGTAGTTCTAATGCATATGCTGCACAGACACTACACCAATGCGACGATTATTGGGTATTAGCAGTACCCAGCTTTCCCGAGCGACCACCCATGTCAGTACTAACTGGGCTTGCGTTGCTTAACTTCAGTGATCAGACGAGAACTGGTGTGTCCAACGCAACTCGCCGCTCCCTTGCACTTGGAAATAAAGGCTGCCACACACTATCCTACTTGTTGGGCCAACCTCCCAACCAACCCAACAAATTGTGTAGTCTGTAGGCGTGTTGTGCGACCATTCCGACAGTCGGGCAAGTTGGTTGGATGAAACCATCCAACCGCTGGCTCCTTCTCCCAATCACCCAACACATTGTATAGTCTGTGTCATGGTTGGCCCAACCGGCCAACGAAAGAAACGTCATTCTTTTGTTTTACTCCCTCTCAGTGAATGTGTATCAAGTACTGAAGGCATTTCAACATGGCGTCGGAATACAATGAGGAAAGTCACGAAATATAGTACGCTATTAAAGATGCGAAAAATCAGGAATTTAATGTTTTATTAAAAATATACCAAAAAATACTAGCACATGCTAATACTGAAATGCCGATTCTTTGCCATTTAGAGAGCATCGGAGGCATGTTACTTGTTCAACAATCACGCTTATGACAGAATTAGGTTATTCTGTCGGACAATGTGTAGTCTATCTCCAAATTGGTTGTACTGACTGTCGGTGCGACAAGTTGGAAAGTGTGTGGCAGCCTTAAAACTTCAACACCAATCCGATAATAAACATATTCAAGATGTAAATATCAATTACCTCAATATTAAACTGATGTAAGAAAAGATTAGCAAGATCACAGGTTAGAAGGTTGATATCAGTTGTTAAGCCAACTACTAATACAGGATTGTCACTGCAAGTTTGGCAGAGTTGAGATAGAGCGTCCTTCATGCACAAAATAACTCTCGCTTCTACATTTCAAATCAAATGAAAATCACCATACTACACCACATTATTTTAAGTGTATATATAACTTACCACCCAAAGCACCATCACTGTCTCTGCAAATGGCATGCACATTCTTCAAGATTATCAAACAAGGTCCAACTGACGATACTACACTTCAAAAAACACAAATATCGTCATAAAAAATAATACTGAATGCTATAAATTACTCAGCATTTATTTTTATACACTACCTTTCTGAAAAACAGTCTTTATCCTAGCTTCAGTTGCTCCTGAAGTGTCGCCAATAAATTCCCAGCAATTAATAATATAGGCCTGGAGATTCAATTGGTTGGCTAATGCTTGAGCGGTTAAAGTTTTCCCACATCCACTTGGACCGACAAGACAAGATGTTGGCAGTGCATTCTCTCTTAATTTTCTGAAATTCATTTTTTCTTAATATATTATCCATAGTCTCACAAGACTCTATGAGAAATTAAGAATATAAATTTAGAGAATGAAAATAATTTAGTGTAGCATTGGGAAATCACTTGGCATGCAGGTGAGCTCGGGATCAAAGATCCCCAGCTGTGGAGATATAAATCATTATGCTGACATTCTTGAACTCTGTCTTATGTCTCCAGTAGAAATGGACAACAATAATATTACGACTATTACCGAGACTTTAAGTACGGAATCATAGCAGACACTAGTTCATTACAAAGCCTCTGGAAACCACATGGAGCTGGTGAATTCCAAATGGGATGCAATATTGCATCAGAAAAATAAGTCTCCATCGACGTGGGGACATACATTTGCGTGACTCCAATCTGTAATCAACAATAAAAATGGGAAACAGGTTAAACAGTAGCCCTCCTTAAACGCAATTCTTATGGTTCAAGGGTAAATTTAATTAAAATATTTAAAAACTTTTTCCAAGAAACCATGCATGCTTTGTAGATTAGTGTACTACTTGTCGATGTCGTGGTTTGGGTGCCAGTAAATTCTTGGCAGTAAGATAAATATAAATAGAGGGATGGATACAAAGTTGTTGAGCCTATATGACTGGTTACTGATAAGATATCACAACCGTTGTAGTAGCCTGTTACGATCATGCCAGATTACGATACGACCAGATGTCTCAAACGTTTACCACAGAACCCACAGGAACGTTATATCACAAATAATGCTAATGTATTACCTGACGCATTGATGAATGTAAACAGTCTACTAGACAACCCTCTGTTGCTGGTTTCTGTAATCGTTGAACTTCAACGACACAAAAATAAACTGCATTGTTATAAGCGATATCAAGATTTGAAGGTGCATTATCTGAAATAAAATAATACCATCGATACATAGACTTAAAAAAAAACTCAAATTACCATAAATGCTTTTGACAGATCAACAATGCTGCATCTAGCTAGCTTAATGCAATATCTCATTGAGTTAGCATCATCATCATCACCTCGCCTTCTCCGAAAATTTCATTTTTTTTGGTTAATTTACAACTAATACTTAAAAGCCATGAAATTACCAATATCCCTTCGTCTCAAACAGAAAACATCTCCTTGGCAAAGAAACCTAAGACGCATAAAATAAATCATAACTGGAGACGAAGAAGGGAAACGTACAATCTAAACATCGAAATTAGTGAAACGTAAAAGGACAATTGAAGTTAAATTTTATGTATAATTGAGCTTCGAAAGTTTAGGTCTGGCAATAAATGACAATTCAAAATGTAAAATATTACCTTGGCAAAGTGAAATACTGATAAAGTAGATTGTCGCAATTTATCGAAACATCGTAATTAGGTGATTTAATTAGCTTAATTCGCACTTCATTTGCATACATCGGAACACATGTCTTCACGAGATTATTGTTCCAAGACGACTGGATCGACACATATTTCTGTTAAGAAAAACAACGTAACAGTATCATTAACAACAATCGCATCTGCTTAATAAAACGCTGGTATTTGCTAATCACTGTAGTATGGAGTTACCTGTAATAAAAGCATGGCATCTGGTTGTAGCAACCTTGAAGGTTTAGTGTTTAAATTAAACCATAGCTGTGGAGTAATGTAGCCCACATTATCCTGAAGATTGCCAAAAATCGAAATATCGATCATATCTAAATGTTCATCAACGGCACAAAGTCGTGCAGTCCTTTTCTGACAATGACTTTCTTTACATCGCAATATCACCGTGATCCAACTTAAATCGCGTAATTCATATCTATGAAGAAATTTGGAAGTAACAAAAATTACATGATGAGGATCTAATAGTTCCTTACAATTATAACGAAAAGGGGGCTTTGGCAAAATTTGTATCTTTAATTTCGCCCTCCAGCTGCTTGCAAGCTTGAATCCAAACGCAAGCCATCCAATGGCCATTTTAATAGGCTTTCTATTACCACTAGTAATGCAGTATTGTAATAATATAATAAAGATCCATTTCAGTAAATTACTAAAGCACGACACACTAGCCAGTTCTTCATCAGGATAAGTGTTGACAAGCACTTGACTTCTCTCACTTTCCTGTAGTTTTTCTTTTACAGGTGGCTGTAAGAGAAAATCAGATTTGACAATAGTTATTTGTGTGTTATGACCAACAATTCCTTGTTTTACAGGTTGACAGTCAACCACCATCACATTAAACCTATGTTCAGATTCTCGCTCATATGAAGAGAGATCATTTTCAGTAGAAAGAAGAGGAAACATGCAGACATCACCTTGGCGACAAAGTATAGATTTCTGACAAGAACTTAAGAGTAAATCTGTGCACCAATTTTCTGCCGTAAACTGCTGATAGCTTTCTTCAGTTTTGCAACACAGAATAAGACTGCTCAGTGTCACGGCATTGCAAGGTCGAATTTTAAATCCTGTGGGTATTACCGAATCCAATGCATAATGTCGAATGCAGATCTCTGAAGCGTATAATGAAATATTTCCACCATTACAATTATTTGTGACATGACATAATGTACTAACATCTTGTTCGGATAATGTTTCAATCATAATTAACTGATGTTGAATGGCATTGACGTCGTTCGAAAGCAATGTTGACTGCCATTTCAGACATGCTAGAAACGATTCTTTTTCACCATTGTTCAACTCACTTGCATGCTGGACAGAAACTCCGAATGTAAGAGGATGCACATTTTTGAAAAAATGAAAACTAGAAACAACTATATTACACTTTTCCCAACGTATAAGATCACCCATTATCATTTATTAATTTTCCGGTATTCCAACATTCGAACTTTCATTTCCCCAAAGTTCTGAAAACCCCACCGTAACTTCAGAGAGTGACATCTAGTGAGAGCTTCGTGATCTACAGCTTATTAGATATTGTCTAACCCAGGCTTTGTATCAATCAGGCTTGTTGAATGAAAAGAAATGAAGTGAGTATATTGTTGTTACGCCAAAAATAAATAACTTTGTTTGATTTTTGTTTTCTTTGAGAATTTACTCTGGTATACTTTTATCCTGTTGATTGGCAAACTATCGCATTTAATTTTCCCCAATATAAAGGTCTTTACTGTCACTAATTCCAAGTTGCGCTTTGTAGGGTTGCCGGGCAACCGGTATAAACTTCTATGAAACGTTCCTCTTAAATAAAATTATAAGAGAATTTATTTATAAAAATAAAATATGATCTTACTACTTGTTTATGTAGGTTAACCATTGACGAGCTGATTATACATTTCCCGTATGATTACATCTATCCAGAACAGTATTCTTATATGGTAGAGCTGAAAAGAGCTCTAGATGCAAAAGTATGTACATTAGAATTCTCGTTTATTATATAATTTAAAAATCAAACTATTTTAAAATATTATTATTATTAGGGACATGCCTTGCTTGAAATGCCGTCTGGAACGGGTAAAACAATCTCGTTACTTGCGTTAATCATCGCCTATCAAAAAGCATATCCATTGCAGCTGACTAAACTCATCTATTGCTCGAGAACAGTGCCTGAAATTGAAAAGGTAGATTATCTATAATTGATCATTTTCTCGTGAAATAATTGAGTAGGAATATTAGTGACGATCACTGTTTGTAAGGTACTGGAAGAGTTAAAAGGGTTGATTGCTTACTACGAGAAAAGTACAGGAGAAAAGCAAAATTTTGTAGCACTTGCACTGAGCTCAAGAAAGAATTTGTGTATACATCCAGAAGTAAGTCTATCACGTTGACATTTTAAATTATTTCAAGAAGTTCAGTGTGCTTATGGAGGCGAAATTGAGTTTTAGGTTAGCAAAAGTCATGATGGTAAAACAGTAGATGGTCGTTGCCATAGTTTAACAGTCTCCTATATAAGAAATCAAAGTAGGGACAGTCAATCGACACCAGTTTGTAATTTTTATGAGGTATGTTCCTGCGCAATTTTCACTTTAAAAGGGATTTTTAAATACGTACTGACCTTACTGCTGTCATCTTTCATATAAAAAGGCGTTTGATCTTCATGGAAGGGAATTTCCGATTCCTCCAGGAATATACAGTTTGGTAAGTAAATCATTTAGTTATTATCTTTTTTTTTATCCTGAATGTATTACAATCAGCTGTAGTATTGGGTCGGCTAACTTTCGAGACGGGATAACCAAACCTATCCCAATGATTATCAGTGTGAGCGATGAGTTTGCATTTCCTTAGAAAGATTCTGTATGTTTGGCTTGTAAGCAACCCCCAGCTAGTACTGACATGGGTGGCCGCTTGGGAAACCTGGGTACTGCTAATACCCAATAGTGTAGTAGTGTCTGTGCAGTCTCTGCATGGAGCTATGCAGTAGGTGGGACTCTAGTGACCCTGTAGTTGATGGGCCGTAAAACACCAACGAACCGAAAAAAATTGGTTTGCAACTAGTCGTCTCCAAATCATGTCAGAAAATGATTTGTCAGATAACTATGTAGATCCGAAAATACTGAAAACAAGCAAGCCAGCAGTTACTCTTTTCGCACCTATGCCAGGTCGGAAACTCATTTTTGTCCCTCTAGGACACATGGGCGATCTGTTGGACGGTATTTTTACACAGCTGACTGCCGTCCTAAGCTGCACCCCTATTCTTCCATATCGTTGGATCACTCCACCCAGCTCTTACACCTGGGAATGTTGCCTCATCTACTCGATGTATAGTAGAGGGTTTTTTTCCGTGCAGTGGTGACATCGTACACCACATGGTAGGACACCGGCATTACTTCCCATCCGACGGAAGACGCACTCGTGACCTCTCTTTCTCGCCCGAAAGAAGCCAACCAGCCTCGATCCAGTAGCAGCTTGATAAACATCAGGACAATAATTAAGAACAAGATTTATCGTTGTCTTAATATTTTTTTGTTGACAGGATGATCTCAAAGACTATGGACGAAGTAAAGGCTGGTGTCCATATTTTCTTGCACGATATACAGTAAGTTCAGACTGATGTCACTTAAATTCAAAACCTTGTCAGCAGAGGCGTCGCTAGGGTTGGCGTCACCCGATGCGGTGATGCCATTGTGTCCTTCCCCCCCCCCCCCCCCCCTCCCGAAAAAAAGCCGCTCTGTTCCTTCTTCTGTTTTGGTATCACCTCATTTGTCATGGTGCGAGTGTTGTCACCCGGTGAGGCCTGCACCCCTTTAGTGACGCCACTGCTTTCAAGTCACTGAATTATCTAATTGTTTTCGATATGAATTTGAATATTTTAGATAATCCACGCCAATGTCGTAGTATACAGCTACCATTACATGCTGGATCCAAAAATTGCAGATATCGTTTCGAAAGAACTGCCAAAGTCATCAGTTGTCGTATTTGACGAAGCTCACAATATTGGTTCGTCGTTAGAGCAACTATTCCTATCAAATGTTTTGATATTTTATAATCAGAAAGGAACAAAATTAGTTTTAATTATTATTTTAGATAATGTTTGTATCGATTCTTTGAGTATTAATATCAGCAGGAACACACTTGATAGATGTCACAACAATATACAGACATTAACGAAAATTGTCAAAGAGTGAGCTAGCTATCAAACTCGTGTCGATTGATAAACTGTTTTTGAGTAGTTTTAAAAACTAATGTCACCACTCTTTTACACCCGAAAAAAAAAATTAGCATGAAAGAAACCGATGCAAAACGTTTAAAATCTGAATATCAGAATTTAGTAGAAGGATTAAGGGATGCAAGTATAGCGCGAGAGACTGACATTGTGCTGTCTAACCCCATCTTACCTGATGAAATCTTGCAAGGTAAAATAAATCACTCAACTACTCAATGTGCGACATTTCTGACACATTTACCCATTTTCGTTCCTCAGAGGCTGTTCCAGGAAACATTAGAAGTGCTGAACATTTTATAAATTTCCTCAAACGATTTCTGGAATATTTAAGAACACGTTTAAGAGTTCAACATGTAGTTCAAGAAAGTCCAGCATCACTACTTAAAGATATTTATCAAAAAGTGTTAATAGAAAGGAAACCTCTCAGGTAACTACTAATTAAAATTTTACCAAAAAAAAAAAAAAAAAAATTTGCGTAAACTAAGGAGCGGCAAATTGCGTTGGACACCAGTTCTCGTCTGATCGCTGAAGTTAAGTAACGCAACCCCAGTTAGTACTGACATGGGTGGCCGCTTGGGAAAACGCCGCCTCTGCATTAGAACTACACAGTGGACGGGGCTCTAATGACCTTGTAGTTGACGGGCCCTAAAACACCAACAAACAACAAAAGCGTAAGCTAAGGTTTAAGACAAAGATAGTTCTATAAGACAACTCTTGGTTTCTTCTAGGTTCGCTACAGAGAGGTTATCATCACTGATAAGGACATTAGAAATCAGAGACCTTGCAGACTTTTCTCCACTAACACTGATGGCAAATTTTGCTACTTTAGTCAGCACTTATACAAAAGGTAAATATCCTGAAAATTGTTTGCTCATAAGGCCTGACCTTGGTACTTCAACTGGTAGAACGAGTTAGCTCTTCCGACCTCAGAGTATATAGGTTCACTCCTGGTTGAGATCGGTCCTTTTCTTTGCCTGATAAGATGAGGAAGATAGGTCACCTACCTATCCACGATCCCTGAACACCTGTAATCGGTCATCATCAGGAACTGAACATGTTGCTCTTTTTTGTGTGCTGATAGGGTTTACTGTCATCATTGAACCATTCGATGATAAGTCATCATCTACTGCCAGCAATCCCGTACTACATTTTAGTTGCATGGACTCGTCTATCGCAATTAAACCTGTTTTTGACCGTTTTCAGTCAGTCATCATAACATCTGGGGTAAAGTAACGTAATTTCGGTGAAAAGAAAAAAAAAAGAGAGAATCCAACCAACCATTTCTGTTAATATGGATTATTTACAGACCTTATCGCCCTTGGACATGTATCCAAAAATTTTGGATTTTCATCCAGTCACAATGGCTTCCTTCACCATGACGTTAGCTCGGCCATGTATTTGTCCCATGGTAAGTCTAATTAAACTGTCATACGTTAAAGGGTTGAATGTGTTGGCATTCATACGAAAATGATAGTGTCTTTTGAGACCACTGATGTGGAGGTCATTGATTCTTTTGCCTCCTTTCCTCCTGAATGGAGGAGCGGCGAATTACGTTGGACACACCAGTTTTCGTCTGATCACTGAAGTTAAGCAGCGCAACCCCAGCTAGTACTGACATGGGTGGCCGCTTGGGAAAACTGGGTACCGCTAATACCCAAAAATCGTCGCATTAGTGTAGTGTCTGAGCAGGCTCTGCACAAGAACTACGCTGTGGACGGGGCTCTAATGACCTTTTTAGTTGAAGGGCCCTAAAACACCAACAAAGAACTCCTGAATGGAGCGCTCAATGTTACTCTTTGTATTCACAAGGGATGGCGAACCTATGGCACGTGGCAGATACATGTACAGGGTAACCTACAGTATATAAAGCCAAGCCAATCAGCAACTCCTAACCCTTTTCCCGCCTATGGCAGGGTCGGGTACCCATCTTGTCCCTCTGAATGGACACAACGGCGATATACTGGACTGCCAGTGCTCGTTGGGGCCCCCTCCCCCCAAAAAAGTCAACCCACCTCGGTCCAGTATCGAACCTTGAACTACTGACGCAGTTGCCGAACGTACTACCAATGAATTGTTGAAATTTCCATTTCCTGTAACAAACCGGAAGGAAGGGTACCCTACTATATAATCCTTTAACACACTACTGTATCTGGCACGTTAGTAAATCAAGAACTATAACTATTTAAATTTTTGGCACGCCAGCAGAAAAAGGTTCGCCACCCCTGGTATACACCCTCTGTACCAAATTCTGAGGTTCCGGAGTCTTTTGGCGACAGTAAATGACCCTTGGTAAACCACAAACTTGTCAGTTATCTGAACTCGACAACCTAGTCACGAAATTATCTCTGAAGACTGGATGTCCTTGTTCCCTTTCCCTCTGCTTTCTTTTCGGAGGAAACCATCACACTGATGTTTTGATTGGCACGTCTGAAGCCTGAGAGTGCAAAAACACGGGGAACTAGTGGTTAGGTTCATCATCATACCCATATCCCGCCTGTGGTAGGGTCGGTTCTGCAGGTTCTGGCCCCGTCATCCCGCCTATCGCCCCATTCACCCTGCACACTATCATATCCCGTCGTACAATCTGCTCCTTCGTCTACTTTGGTCTTCCTCTGCCCCTGAGCACTTTAAATAACCTGCATCCCCGCAGTGGACCTAACCAGCTCTTCTCTTAACATGCCCATACCACCTCAGTCTATTTTCTCCCTCTATCTCAGAGTTAGTAGTTAGTTCAAAGTGTAAGAAAAAGTTTAAATCAAACCAACTCTGCACCAAAAGTTTCTATCTGTGGCCACTCTCAAACTTGCGGGTAGACCGGTCTTCTGTCGAGACTTTAATATCCTATTGTCGTTTTATTCATTCAAGATCGTCAGCAAAGGAAATGATCAAGTGGCAATGACTTCTAAATTTGAATCTAGAGAAGATATAGGTAAGAAACCGTATCAGATATTGTCTCACCATTTTTTTGTAGTTGGAGTAAAGCATTTGTCCACTAATCAATTGTGTGTAGCTGTTGTACGAAATTACGGAAATCTCTTAGCCGACTTGGTCACCATTATCCCAGATGGTATGGTCTGTTTTTTCACTAGTTATGCATACATGGAGAGTGTGGTCGCATCTTGGTATGAGCAGGGCATCATTGACATTATACAGAAACATAAATTATTATTTATCGAGACTCCTGATGCTGCTGATACCAGTCTCATCCTTTACAAGTATGCTAAAGTAGGAAAATTAACGATATAATTAGATCATACGTACACAGGTGTAAAATTCTTGTGTGATGACTCTGGGGGTTTTTTTTTTTTGTTGTTGTTGCTGCTCTTTGTCAGGCTTGTGAAAGTGGAAGAGGTGCAATTCTGTTATCTGTAGCAAGAGGAAAAGTATCAGAAGGAGTTGATTTTGGTAAATGAACGTGGGATAGTGAACGACCATCATCAATTAATTAAGATATTTAAAATATTTACTGGTTTTTTTTTTAGATCATCATTATGGACGTGCTGTTGTCATGCTTGGCATCCCATATGTATATACACTAAGTCGTATACTGAAAGTAAGTTTTTGTTTTCTGTTTTTCCTCCTGCAGAGTTTTTCCCCCAGCAAAACATTAAATTTTTACTCTTAGGCAAGGCTGGAATATTTGCAAGACAATTTTCAAATTAAAGAAAATGATTTCCTGACATTTGATGCTATGCGGCATGCAGCCCAGTGTGTTGGTCGGGTATTTCGTGGAAAAACAGACTATGGCATAATGATTTTTGCTGACAAGGTAAGATTCAAATAAAATTTAGTTTCTTATGACTCCCTACTAGCATTGGATGCCAACTGTAAAGAAGGGCAACAAAAAAAGGCAAGCTCCCAAAAATTTTACTCAAAACGTGTTGATGTGGGCTTCAGACGTCTATTTATTTACTCTTCAGCAGAAGGCACAACGTTTTTCCTAATCAGTAGTAGACCCACCCCCTCATCACATGATATTTAAAATGGGCATCAGGAGATTGAAAGTCTTGTGTTTCAGAGATATTCAAGGGCAGATAAAAAAGGGAAACTTCCTAAATGGATACAAGAACACTTACGAGACAGTTTATGCAATTTGTCAACTGAAGAATGTATCCAACTTTCGAAAAGATTTTTGAGGCAAATGGCACAACCTTTCACACGGGTATGTATGATGATATGCTTTCATAAGACCAAACTCGAAATAATTACTTAGATGACTCTCTGATAATTTTTAGGAGGATCAATTAGGCATCTCTTTACTGACCTGGGAGCAGCTACAATCCGATGAAGTTAGGAAAAAGGCAGAAGAAAGAGCATTGCATTAATTGTCACCGAACCTACAATCACAGCAAAAGAATCTCAGTGAACTGATTAAACTTTTGCTCTTATTGTTTACCAAACATATGCCAAGTTTCTTTGTGTTACTTTTGTATCGGCATACCAGAAATTCATGGATATGCGTCATAAATTCACGGTGGAGAGCACCTGTTTGAAATTGAAGATTGGTCAAAATTGAACTTTTGTGGTAATTGAAACATGCTTCTCCAGAAGTGTGACTCTACGGTTGTGTTATACCCCAGGATATGGACAGCATTGTAGGCGTTTCCAAATGTAGGATAAACTCTTACTCCTCAAGGAGTGTATGATGGGTCTGAGTTATTAAACGACCCATAATAAATGCCCACTATGAGAGGTTGGATTTGTTTCGTTGGTGTTTTAGGGCTCCGCAACTACAACGGTCATTAGAGCATTGTCCACTGCATAGTGCTGATGCAACGATTTTTGGGTATTAGCGGTACCCAGTTTTCCCAAGCGGCCACCCATGTTAGTACTAACTGGGGGTTGCATTGCTTAACTACAGTGATCAGACGAGAAGCCGCTCCCGGACTCAGGGTCGGGGTATGCAAGAAGAGCTACCAGACCTTCAGCATTCTGTACATGACAGTTTTTCTGGCCACAATCTGGGTTGCACCGCTGAAGAATTAAATCGAAACACAGATCATCTCTAAAAACACCTGCACAAATCTAACTGACCAAAAAACAAAATAAAATTATTAAATATATATACACTTTTATTATATTTATATGCTTTGTTTTTAGGAGTCATGGGCACTTGTCAGTATGTTCAAGGGGTACAGTTGAACAAAAAAAACCCTATGTTGGGTGCAAAGGAGTAATTGGAGTGGGCTTATTATCGTTGGTCTGTCAGCTCTTAAGACCATTTCCAGATTTTTGGTGTTGTTTGGCCCACTCCCCCACACCAGAAAAGTAATGGCACATTTGGCACCTTGACACTGTTCTAACTTAAAACTGGTCCTCAATTTCAGAATGCTTGGTAAATTGGATACAAAAAACCTTCATACGTGTTTAAACACTGCTATAGGCACACAACAAAATTTTAAGAAATTAACATTTTACAAAACACATAATTAAAATAATTCCTCAAATATAATGCAAAATGCACCTATAATTTACAAATACATCTGAATTTTAAATGTAACAGATTCATTGTAAGTTCTTGAACTCTAAAGCGATAACCGAAAGAAATGTTCATGCATGCATTTGCTTTAGAAGTTTTAGATAAAAATTTCTTTAAAAGTACTTACTTTGTTTTGGGAAGGAGGGGACGGAGTACTCATGCAATGATTTCTCTTACTAAAATATCACACAACCACGTCAAGTTGTCATTTAAAACCCGAGTAGCTAACTGCAATACTATTCATTGACGACTTTTCTTTGAAGGTAACATGTCTGCCAAGATCCTAATTTGATTTGGTAATTCAGCCAACAACTTGTCTTGCATCAGGCACATTTGCAACGATTGCCTTAAAGTCGCAATATCGGGTTGTTGGCTGCAGCTAGGAATGTTCAGGAGACAATCAAAATAATTATCCCACAACTCCTTATGCCAGTACCTAGAACAAAATACAGTTTTAAAAATTTAATCTTTTTTTTTATTTGGTGTTTTAGGGCCCTTCAACTACAATGTCATTAGAGCCCCGTCCACTGCATAATTCTAGTACAGAGACTTCACAGACACTACACTAATGCGACGATTATTGGGTATTAGCAGTACCCAGCGTTCCCCAGCGGCCACCCATGTTAGTTTTTTTTGTTGCTGTTTTAGGGCCCTTCAACAAGGTCTTGTCACTGCGCAGATCAGATGCAGAGACTGCACAGCCGCTACACTAATGCGGCGATTTTTGGGTATTTGCGGTATCAAAGTTTTGCCAAGCGACCACTCATGCTAGTCCTAGCTGGGGGTTGCGTTGCTTAACTTCAGTGATCAGAAGAGAACTGGTGTGTCCAACGCAATAGGCCGCTCCCATCAATTTGCTTTCAAGATGAGAGAGGGAGAGAGAATAACAGGATACGACAGCAATGCCCTTCAATTGTCAAGGATTAAGTTACCTTTTGAATGTAGAAGTGATTTTCCACCTGCCATTCTGGTTCGTAGTCTTCATATATGCACCAAACATTAATACATGCGTGCAACAGGCCATACCATAATAATCGGTCTGAAAAAAAAAACAAAAAGATTATTTATAGAAATGAATTAGTGAAGAGAGGATTTCTTCCATTTAAAATTTTCAATTGTACCACCTGATAGGTCCATGGCCGTTTCAACTGCATTTCATGACATTGAAAACCACTAGTATTAACCGACGCATCGAAAGTGATTTCTGAAGGAAAAACCGCCATGTCGATAGATCGGCCATAATCGATAAGTTTCAGACAATGAATTGAATTTCCAACAATGCAATCAGATAATTTCGTCCTATTGACATATACGAGTGGACTGCCAATTTCAAAATGTACAATATTACATCAATTTGACACAGAGTAAAAAACAAATAATACCAGTTGAAGTATAAACTTACAGGGCCATGACTATAAAGTTGTCAGGTTTTACATCTCCATGAATTATTTTACAACTATGCAATTGTTCAATTATGTACAGCATCTCAATAGTGAAATAAAGGATCAGACACTCTGGCATTGCGTTACCTCGAGTTTTACACAAATTCGCTAAATCCTACAGAAATTACAAATAAATTAGAAACTGCATGATAAAAATTTGGAAACTACCACCTGACAGTCTCCAACATAAGAAAAAAATACAAAAATGCAAGGAATGGTACAGTCATTTTTAAATCACAAAAATATAGGAAGAGTGCAAACCATCACTACTTACTAAAAGTGTCCCATTGGCATAGTAATCAGTTACAAGGATACTCCCATTCTTATATACGTAGAATTTTGAAATATCCATTATAGACGGAATCTACATAAAATAAAGTAGTTAACAGAACAAGCGACACAACTTTTACATTTGTCATTTTGAAAAACAGAAAAAAAAAACCCCAGTAATTTACTATATTAAAGTCCCTTGGTGTTTCTTGAAGTCTACGCCGAATTTCCGTCGTGATGTAAAATTCCCACAAACAAGCTGGTTTCTGGACCTTATTTGAGCATAAAAACAGTAGAAAAATTAGCACTTCACAATAAGCTTAGACATATCCTCCTCCTCAGACCTTATGCTACTACCAAAGGTTCACCCTGCCAACAGAGTACATATATCGCTCAATCCGAGCATAATCCAGATCTGATGATAATGGAATGAATAAACGAAGAACAATAATACCTTAAATGCAAGACCAAAGCTTCGTTTAGGACACATCAAGTAATCGTCGTCAGTCACAGCACCCGAATACACTTTAGAAAATCCTCCAGTCGCAGTAAGCTGTTTGATAAAATAGGTAGCATTTCCTGTAAATAAAAAATAACAAACTGTGAGTTAATCAGTTGAAGGGAAATAACTTCCTCGTACTTGGGTCTGAAATTGACAATCACTCGCACACCTAAAATTAAATTAGTTCTTTCTTTTATTGTAGGCATGTTGTGTGGTAAAGCAGTATATCCTTCACGATCTTCCAACGGCACTTTTAAATTCATTATAACCCTTTCAATAATTGTAGCATTGAAAGGATTTATTTCACATGACGGCGTGGCGGTAATTATCACGTTTGTAGGTAAAAAATTAGGTGTCTCTTCAGCGAGATGCTTGCCTTCTTCAGCAGACATTTCAACTAAAGCTTCATTCCTACAACTGAAAATTTTATTATATATCCATCATAATTCACACATGTCGTCCACCAATAATAAGTCTTTTATACTCCCGTATTTACCTTAACATATGGGACTTGAACTGAGTAGTAGCTCCACTCGATGCTCCGCTACTTGAAGATGATTTATATTCACGACTAGTTTCCGAAATGGCACTCAAGTCCCTTCCAAGAATTTGAAATTGACCGCCATTTGCACGCGTCAATGATGTAAATGGCTTTTTAATAACAGAAAGTGCGTCAGGTCGCATATGAATCTCAAGTGACGACTTCGTTCCAATATTCATTTCATTTCCTGTTACTTCTTTTAAGAGATTCTGACTCCTGACTTCTACATTGGGCGTTGAAGACCACTTAACATTTGACAAAAAGATAGTCTTGGATGGACAGGTAACGGTAAATTCCGTTGGCAAGCATCCATTTAAGGGTTCAATTCCATCAAGATCTTCCTCCTCCTATAAGATTGTAGAATTCAGCAAAAGTTCAACTATTTCTTTAAAGTCATACAAATTAAACATTTAAAGAGTTACCTGCACTAACTCCTCCTGTTCTTCGATTGGCAAGTAAGGAATATTTAAAGAAGGAAGTAGAACTCCGGCTAAAGTCCTGTCTTTAATTGGTTGAATGTAACCTTCAGGTGGACTGCAACAGGAGAAATTGTGATACCAACATTTTATTACATTTAAAAAAATAAAATAACATTTTCACAACCACAGACGAAATTGTATGTAATTCTTACATATTTTGGAGATTTTCTTCATCTGCAAAATGTTCCAAGCTATCGTCACTCAGAGACTTCCTGCCAGTGCATTGCTCCTCACATTGTGGATCGCTTGAAAATTGATGCTGAAGAACATTAAGATCCTTTACAGCTGGATCTGACGGATTGTTAACATCCTTGGACGTCGAAGGTCTACAACCCTCTTCATCTTCATAAATCTTAATTTCAACTAGATTCGATGGAATGCTTTCAACTTTCGTCATTGACGGCTTACAATCTTCATCTTCATATGGTTTAAACTCAACAGGAGCCGATGGATTGTTTATTTCTTTTGATGCAAATGATTGACAATCTTCTTCATCTTCATAAGGCTTAAAATCAACTGGAGCCGATGGATTGTTTATTTCTTTTGATGCAAATGATTTGCAATCCTCTTCATCTTCATAAGGCTTAAAATCAACCACCTTTGCGTCTACTGACTGCAGGACGCTATTAGGTGCAGAAAGAGCTTCATCATTCCATAATGCTCTCATGCAATGTAGAGTGTGAGAATGAGGAGTGATAGAAGAGTGAAGTTTTGCAGACTCTCCATCCTGTGAGTGAATTAAGTTTGCGTTTGCTAATGTTTAGCATTACATTAATAGAAATGAATTCTAAAATGTCATCATTACCTTCCAGTTAGAAGATTCAGGAGGCAGAAGAAGGGGTGTATAGGATTTTACAGCACTGGTATTATCATCAACATTTGCGGTAACTTTGAGACTGGTATTAATTTCAAGCCGTTTTGCAATTTCTTCTAATTGACAGAAATTTTTCTGTCCGAGTACGTTTTTTAAGCATTCCAATTCGCTTCTCAACTGCTCTTCCCTCTTTCGGACCATTTCTTCTCTTACTAATGGAAAAAAAAACACTTCAACCTTCTAGAGACCAGTTAGTAAGCCATATTCTAGGGTTACAGAAACTTATTTATAGTGACCTTTTAATTGTTGTTCAGCTTCTAACTTCATTCGGTTTTCCCGCCATTTTACTGCTCTTAATTCTTCAAACTGAAATTCAGTAATTCCTCTATATAGCACCTCTTTGCAATACATTATTCTTTGGTTATCATGGCTAGCTGCCGTCATCTTCTTCTGAACAGCTTTTAGCACAGTTGGCTGATCAATATTTCTATCAAATCACGTTCGCATTAATCAGGAGTAATACCTTCACGAAACTAAACCAAATAACACAAAATGTTGAATTAACCTACCTTAAAACTGCCAAATAAGGTTTCTTGGATATTTCACTATCATAAAAATGAAATGGATAAAACGTTTAAGGACAAAAAAGAAAAAGTCAAGTAAGCAGTATAGTACAGTACATCAAAATTAAGCATACGGAGTTGGTTGATCAGCTCCTTCATCTACATGAATTGGAAATTTCGAACCACTAGGATTAGGACATGGTTTTTGTTTAACCTAAAGTAAATTAGCAGGTTGAACAGCAAGCTGAAATCGGTGTTCTTCCAAAGATCTGTTGAACATATCCTGGGATTTTGTGGTTAGAGTCCCGTCCACTACATAGTTCGAATGCAGAGACTGCACAGACACTACTCTAATGCGACGATTATTGGGTATTAGCAGTACCCAGTTTTCCCGAGCGTCCACCCATGTTAGTACTAATTGGAATTGCGTTGCTTAACTTCAGTGATCACACGAGAACTGGTGTGTCCAACGCAATAAGCCGCTCCAACATATCTTGGGAAGAACACTAAGAATCACAAAATAACGATGATGAAATGTAACTTGCATACTTTCACTTGGGTCCATTTTACTATTTGTCTTTCATTCTCTTTCTTTGAGTCGGAGATAGCAAATGGCACTGCCTTACAATTCGACTTGTAAAGATGGTTTGACATAGGATCATTTTCATCACAATAAATGGGAACTGCTGTTTGCGGTTTGATGAAACGTGGAATTTGAGTTCCTATCCCTTGACAAATATCTTTCAACAAATTATCATTATTAAATATAAAATCATCTTTCGTTTTAAATATGTTGGATTATTAGTTATGACAAGTTTTGGCTTACTTATTTTCGCTGCACCAGTTCTTGTAGGTCCTACATGTTTATTTTTCCCTGATGGTTTTAAGCCACCCAAAACTGCTCGTTGATCTACTGCGTCTCCAAATAAATTATCTTCATTTGATTCACGATTTTTATTTGCCAGACGTGTAATGAAATATCTATTTACAACGGTATTTAAATAAAAAAAAATTACACATAAACAGGGTAGAATTCAATTTCTTGATATCAAATTGAAACTCACGTGTAAATCGCCTTTAGCTCTTTGTCCTCAGTTGCCATTTTTAAACCTTCATGAAGCACTTCTTCTGCCTTTTTCACATTACCTAAATTTTCTAAATGCAGAGCCCAATCGCGATAGAAAAACGCTGACTTACAGCCAATCTCTTGATTAAACATAAATTCATATATTTCCACCGGATCGGGGCTCATGTCTGCCTATAAACCCGGGAGAAAAAGATGGTCTTAGTTGTGTTTTACCGAATCTGTGCCTTATGCACAACGTTTCATCATACTGTCTAAAACTGACGGCCCTCACGAGCCGTGCCAACAAATTTGTGTATTTATAAGAAACTCACAATGTTTAACCATATACGGACAAATCTGGCATCATTATGGTACCGTGATTCACCATGGAAAGTGGAGATGCAATTTTGTAACAAATCTAACAATCGACTCTCTTTTCCTCCAGTCGGAAAATTCTGTTCAGTCCACTCAATATATGCACACCAGGGCTGGAGAGGATCGTCGCCAACATAAGTGCGAAGAGCGACTTCATATTCTCTAATTAAAAAAAAAGAAAAGGAACATTTAAGTTTCAACTAGTCCTGTCGACCCTAGCAGCACTTTTATATGCGAAATGCAACACATCCATAATCAATGTAACTGAATCAAAGCAACTCCTAACTTGTCCCTCTGATGAATCTGTTGAGGTGGTACGGGCATGTGATGAAGAGTGGAGAGGAGGAACTTATTTGGTCCACCACGGGACTGTAGGTAATTGGGGCCAACACGGGGAGAGGAAGACCAAAGCGGACGTGGGAGCAGGTAGTGCAAAGGGACATCGAGGCGTGCGGGGTGGAGGGGAACCTGGTGGAAGATAGGCGGGAGTGGAGAATTAGAACCCACAGATCCCACCCGGTCTCAGGCGGGAGAAGGGTGAGATGATGATGAACTTGCTGTTTGTGTTTCAGGGACCTTTAACTACAAGGTCATAAGAGCTCCGTCCACAGTGTAGTTCTGACGCAGGGACTGCCAAAACACTACACTACTAATGCGACGATTTTTGGATACTAGCGGTACCCAGTTTTCCCAAGCGGCCACCCATGTCAGTACTAATTGGGGTTGCGTTGCTTAACTTCACTGATCAGACGAGAACTGGTGTGTCCAACGCAATTCGCCGGTCATGATGAACTTGTCCCTCTGACTGGACCTAAGGGTGATTCTATTGTGCAGTGTCTTTCCGCAGCCGGTTGCCAAAAAAAGCTGCAACCCCTATGCTCATTGATTGTCAATCTAGTGTTCGTTGCGGCACTCCACCGAGTCCCTACACCTGAAAATGTGGCCTCATCTACCCGTTGCATAGTAGAGAGGGTTGTTTTGATGTGCAAATGCCATCGCGCACCACACGGGACCACGGATTTGCTTCTCGTCCGAAGGAAGGAATCAATATGATTGAATCGCAAGAAAGAAATTTCTTTAACTACAAACTGTGTTAATTTTTTTGTTAATAACCCTTGGATCCCCTCAACCTATATATATGACATTCAATCAGTATGGCATACATTATAATGTATGTTAATTTGAATTTTAAAAGGTCTGTATTTACCGTTGTTGTTGAAGAAGAGTAGCTCGCCGTCGATCACCATCAGCATGTTCGAATAGAGCAGATTTTATATTTTCCATTCGCCTACCCTTCCTGAGTGGCTGAATATTTTCTTTGCACAATTCCCAATCGGAACACGGCTGCTGTTGCTGCATCTTAAAAACTAAAAATTGTCAATCCCACTCTACCATTTGTACTTTTCAGATTCCTAAATCGTCAATACAAAAAATGGCGCGGTAAGAATTCAAAAAAAGCAGCCAATAGAATGTTGAAAAATCAAATGCCACTACTTACGGAAGCCCATGGGACTCACTGGAGCAACACTTGTTATGAGAGCTACGACGCGCTGAGAATTACTCGTTGTCTGAACGCCCTTTGGAAGCGTACAAACAACAACTACTAACCCTTTTTTACGCCTATGGAAGGGTGGGTAACCATCATTGTCCCTAGGAATGGACACATGGGCTATCTCCTGATTGGACGGTATTTTTACGCAGCGGGTTGCCGGCTAAAGTTCTACTGTTCGTTGGAGCACTCCACCGAGCTCCTAAACCTGGCAATTTTGTCCTAGCTGCCCGTTGCATAGTAGACTCGCATTGGTGGCGCAGTGAGGAGTAATTGAGTCAGTAGTTATAGGTTCGATACTGGATTGGCTTCTTCAGGGCCCTTGGCTTCTTCAAGGCCCCAAAACTGCTCACCGGGCGAGAGAGAAGCCCTGAGTGCGCCTTCTTCCGGATGAGACGTGTGCAACGGGTAGGAGCAGTGGTGTCGCTAGGGTTGGTGTCACCCGGTGCGGCCTGCACCCCCTAGTGACGCCACTGGGTAGGAGCTCGGCGGAGTGCCCCAACGAACAGTAGACCGACGATAAACAGGCATAGGGGTTGCAACTCTTTGGTTGGCAACTGGCTGTGGGAAAACAAAAAAAGGCAACTCCTCACCCTTTTCCCGCCTATGGCAGGGTCGGGTACCCATCTTGTCCCTCTAAATGGACATAGGGCGATATATTGGTCATAGTTTTATTTTCTGCAGCCGGTTTCCGGCAGTGGAAAAACAATGTCCAATAATACATTGCCCACAGTGGCGGATCCAGGATTTTCGTCGGAAGGGGGGGGGAGGAGGGGGTTGAACTAAACCTCGCATATTTTGCGAATATAAGTTTATATGTGCATAGGGGGGTTGCAACCCCAAAAACCCCATCCTGGATCCGCGCGTGATTGCCCTTGTGTCCATTCAGAGGGACAAGAGGGGTACTCGATCCTGCCATAGGCGGAAAAAGGGTTAGGAGTTGCTTGCTACCCGTTTCATAGTAGAGAGAGAGAGGGTTCTTTGACGCGCAAATGACACCGTACGCCACACGGAACCTTGGTTCCACTTCTTATCCGACGGAAGATTCACTTGGGGCCTCTGCAACCCATGTCAATCCATATCGAACCTACCACCACTGACGCAGTAAACCAAGTGCGTTACTTTCCCTTGACGTACCCGGTGCCCCAATTATATGAAATTGATGTCGATTTCAGCCTGGGGCGAACTGCCCAAATCATACACTGAGGCTTCCTGATATTCCGGGCCAAAAACCACTTATTGGCTGGTGCGGGAAGGCAACGCAGAATGAATAGGGAAGACAGTTTAACTTCTTTGTGTTTTAGGGCCCGTCTACTACGGCGGTCATTAGAGCCTTATCAACTGCGCAGTTCCAATGCAGAGTCTGCACAGACACGTGCGGCCAAGTTGCGTTGAGTGCGGCCAAGTTGCGTTGGACACACCAGTTCCCGTTAGATCACTGAAGTTAAGCAGCGCACACCCGAATCAATACCAACTTGGGTGGTTGGTAAAGAACGTTGGGTGCTGCAAATTAACCCTTTTCCTCGTCCTTTCACTTACCTCCACGTCTCCCGCGGGCAGCCTCCTAAGGGGTTGACCTGTTATGGCTGCCTGGCTTACACCCCAACCCACAAACTAATCAATCAATGCGATGATCTTTGGGTATTAGCAATATCCAGTGTTCCCAAGTGGTCACTCAAGCTAGTACTAGCTGGGATTGCGTTGCTTAACTTCAATGTCAGACGAGGACTGGTGTGTCCAACGTAATACAGCCACTCCCGGTTTAATTTTGTAACAGGCATGAAAGTAAGCCATGGGCCTTATGCCAAATCGCAGTTTCGGACAATGGCGCCCTGCTCACACTGATATTCGATGAATCTTTATACTCACTGTAACGTCATTGTCCACTATCAGTGTAGTTGTTAATCATATTTTAAATAATTGATGATTATTTTGATGGTGGAGTAGGCCGGCATCCCCCTCGCAGACAACCCGTCCAATAGCAGTCCCAACAAGATTAGGGACGTGGAATGTGAGCATCCTTACAGGATAGTACATATTTTACGCCAACGGGTTGGGTTGTCGACCAAGCAGCCATAATGGGTAGAACCCTGTGGAGGCTGCTCACCGGTGAACAGGAGGTAGGAGTTGGGGATGTAGGAGAGGGGGGAATTAGAAGCACCCAATGTTCCCAAAAAACCTACCCATATCAGTACTAAATTGGGCTGAGTTGCTTAACTCCAGAGATCTGACGGGACCTTATGTGTCCAACACAGTTTACCCGTAATTTATTGTTCAGTTCGTTGGTGTTTTAGGGCCCTTCACCTACAATGTCATTAGAGCCCCCCGTCCACTGCGTAGTTCTAATGCAGAGACTGCACAGACACTACAGTAATGCGATGATTTTTGGGTACCACATTAGCGGTACGCAGTTTTTCCAAGCGGCCACCCATGTCAACACTAACTGGGGTTGCGTTGCTTCACTTCAGTGATCAGACGAGATCTGGCGTGTCCAACGCAATAAGTCGCTCAAGTCAGGGGGATTAGTTAGTGCAGGTGGTTGGATTGTTTGTTTTTGTTTTAGGGCCCTTCAACTATAAGGTCATTAGAGCCCCGTCCACAGTGTAGTTCTTATGCAGAGACTGCACAGACACTACACTAATGCGACGATTTTTGGGTATTAGCAATACCCAGTTTTTTCAAGCGTCCACCCATGTTAGTACTAACTGTAATTGCGTTGCTTAACTTCAGTGATCAGACGAGAACTGGTGTGTCCAAAGCAATTTGCCACTCCCAGGTAGTTGGAAGCACCCGGGGGTAAAAGGGAGACCGAGGCCGACGTGGGAGCTGGTTGTCCGTAAGAATATGGTAGTGTGTGGGGCGGACGGGGTCCTGGTGGAAGATAGACGAGAGTGGAGGGCCAAAACCCGCAGAACCGACCTTGCCACAGGCGGGATCAGGGTAGGATGCTGTATGCCTTCTTTTTCTTCTTCTCCTGGCGAAGGTTCCAATGGTTACTACATTAATTAACGAATTCATTTTATTAATTTTTAAAGATCATATAATTTACTGAAAATTCTAAATATACATAATATGGAAATTTGGGTGCCTGGTTTTCTAGGCAAAAAATCAAAAATAAATAATAATTATCCACAGAGGGACAATAATAGTTACTTTCAGCATTATATCACTAACACATCACATGCTACGCTCACTAAATTTGTCCTGCAACAATTTAACCCTCTTTTAGGGGGCACATTTTCATCACAAACTCCTATTCACCAGTCCCTTATTTCTTTCTTTCTTTTTCAATGAATGAGCAACAACTGCATCAGCAATAATAATAATAATAAACAAATCTGACACAAGGAAATTCAAATCACAATTGGCCGAGAGGGAATCTCGTCCATCAGTGTCCACTCCAATATTCCATCTCCGTCTTTGACCACAACGAGCGAGAGAGAAGGATCATTCATTAACATTTTTAATTTGTTTGTTTGTTGGGGTTTAAGGTCCCGTCAACTACAAGGTCACTAGAGACCCGTCCACTGTGTAGTTCTAATGCAGAGACTGCACAGACACTACACTAATGCGACGATTATTGGGTATTAGCAGTACCCAGCTTTCCCGAGCGACCACCCATGTCAGTACTAGCTGGGCTTGCGTTGCTTAACTTCAGTGATCAGACGAGAACTGGTGTGTCCAACGCAATTCGCCGCTCCCCCCGAATATGTTAGGAATACGGTATAATACGTACCCGCTTGAATCACAAATGTATCAGAGATATTGAAAACCTAACATAAGCACAGGTAACACCTTACACACCATGACCACTTCCGGTATGCATTTGCCGCATGCTTTAAGCAAACTGATACCAAATCATATGCAGCAATCCTCAGTACCAAAAGAAATGTAACAGGGTGTTAAACCACCCAGCTAATGACAATGGTTGTGGGACAGCAGTAACATTCCTGGGATATTTAGCGCCTTGGTACAAACTGAACACCTATCAAGCAGAAGAACTCCAAATCCATTTCCCACCAGGGGTAGGGTCGGGTACCCATCTTGTCCCTTTGAATGCACACAAGGGTGATCTATTGGACAGTGCTTTTCCGCAGTCGGTGCCCGACTAAAGCTTCAACCCCTCTGCTTATTGATCGTCAGTCTACTGTTCGTTGGGGCACTCCACCTGGAAATTTTGCCCCCTCCACCCGTTGCCTAGTACAGAGGGTTCATGACGTGCAAATGCCATCGTACACCGCACGGGACCTCGGTTTTACTTCTCATCGGAAGGAAGGCGCACTCGGTGGGATATCTCTCTCGTCTTTTTTTTTGTGTCGTTGGCGTTTTAGGGCCCTTCAACTACAAGGTCATTAGAGCCCCGTTCGGAGTTCTAGTCCAGAGACTGCCCAGACACTACCCTAATGCGACGATTATTGAGTAGTGGCAGTACCCAGTTTTCCCAAGCGGCCACCCATGTTAGTACTAGCTGGAGTTGCGTTGCTTAACTTCAGTTGATCAGACGAGAGCTGGAGTGTCCAACGCAATACGGCACTCCCCTCTCGCTCCCACCTTGCTCCAGTATGGAACCTAGGACCACTGACGCAGTTACCGAGCATGCTACCTACGGGCCCCGAGGCCGGACAAACCGTACACCTATCGCCCTATTGATTGTTGGCTTGCTCAAGAACCTTTTTTTGTGTTTAGCAGGTACACTAAGGACAAAGGGTTTGTTTGTTGATGTTTTAGGGCCCTTAAACTACAAAATCATTACAGCCCCCGTCCCTGAGTAGTTCTAATGCAGAGACTTCACACACACTACACTAAGGCGACGAATTTTGGGTATTAGCAGCACCTAGTTTTCAAAAGCGGCCACCCATGTCAGTACTATCTGAGGTTGCGTTGCTTCACTTCAGTGATCAGACGAGAACTGGTGTGTCAAACGCAATTTGCCGCTCCCAAGGGCTAAAGGTCAGCAGTAACGGATCGGCGGCGTACTCTTCAGGCACCCTAAAGTTTAATAATTTTGATGAAACTACGCTAAATGGCGCCCCCTTAGTTACACTTCTGTGGGACACAGTGGCGTACCGAGGGTATTCTGCACCCGGGGACAAAGACCGAAATCTCCGCCCTCTGGCACCCGCTAAACTTAATGTGAATTAATATTTCGCGCCCCTTGTCTTCTGCGCCCGGAGACATCTGTCCCCCTCTGCCCAACCCTTCGGTACGCCACTGGTGGGACAGGAAGTAAAGTGTGTACCATGTTACCACTGCAAGGAACAGAGCCCTGACAACTGCCATTGGAGGGAAAATTAATAAACAATACCTGAAATTCAACATGCATTTTCAAATTCTGCCTAATGACCTTCTCTCTTGATAAAATGGAGACTGATGATGACGAAAAGATTCTCCCTCTTTCAAATTTCAGGATGACATATTCCTCTAAACACAATGATACAAAAAAAGACTATTTTTAACAATTAAAATGGCCGACATTCACTCTAGGTACCGCTCCAGGTACCCTACAGATATCTGAATTCACGTGTGCGACTGGCAGCTCTCCACAACGGAAACAACCCCAGAAATGTATAAACGAAAAATTTTTTTTATAAAAACAAACCATCAAATCTTTATCCTACCTGTCATCTACTAAATTAAAACATCATACCTGAAAAAAAATTAAAGTTTAATTAAAAGAAAGGCTGGCAGTCAAAGAGCCATGTCTGTTGGCAACTGGACTTAGGTGTCACGTGGTCGTCGATGTACCGGTCATCTCTTCATCACAAAATTATAATTGATAAGATAATATTTAAGCCTAGATCGAATCAAATCACAAAGGGGTAGGGGTATAGGAGGAAGGGAAGGGGGAGGGGCCGAAACGTCACCGCTGAGGTCGATGGCTAGTGACGTCAGAGTGGAAACGTCTGATGATGCTCGAAGTAGGACAACAATGCGGAAATGATGTCAGAGTGAATGCCAGGTGGTTGGTCATTATTTGAAAAGCAGCTACCGTTCGCCGCCCCCTCCCTGCTGTATTTTATAATGTGAACCGAGGGTGTCAATAAAGTTCACGGGATAATACTACAGGGCAGTGGCTAGGCCAGCAATGCTATATGGATCAACGTGTTGGGCAGTACGAAAAAGCCATGGGAATGCTGGGGTGCCTGGGTGGGGTGTCGAGAGTAGACAGCGCTAGGAATGAGCATATCAGGGGGATAGTTGGGGGGGGGGGTGGGGGACATCGCGGACAGGAACAGAGAGAGAGGAAATAGGTTGAGATGGTGTGGCTGTGTGACGGGAAGAGGGGAGGATGAGCTGGTTAGGTCCCTCACAGGGATACAGGTTATTGGAAGCACCCGAGGCAAAGGAAGACCTAAGTAGACATGGGAGATAGGCAGGAGTGAAGAGCCTGAACCTGCAGACCCGACCCTGCCATCAACGGGATAAGGGTACTTGGTCAAGACTACCTGGTTAAGAGGCAAACGCAGTTTTAATTCCGATATACCAAATCTACGGTGTCCTGGCTGTTTCTCAATTAAGAACCAATCTTCAGGCATCCACTCCTACGTCACAGCGGTCAGTATTTTCTTCTATTTGTTATCGATTCAAGAATTCGATCCCATTGGAGGCCATTCATTCTACGAGGTGTCACCACGACCACCACCATTTGCGTTTCCAGAGAGAAAGAGAGATGAATTGAACGCCACCCCTGAAGTTGTTGTTTCTCGGTGCATTAGGGCCCTTCAACTACAAGGTCATAGGAGCCCCGTCCACTGTGTAGTTCTGATGCAGAGACTGCACAGACACTACACAATGCGACGATTTCTGGATACCAGCGGTACCCAGTTTTCTCAAGCGGCCACCCATATCAGTACTAGCTAGGGTTGCGTTGCTTAACTTCAGTGATCAGACGAGAACTGGTGTGTCCAACGCAATTTGCCGCTCCCTTCACCCCTGAAGACACGACGAGAAATTTCTTCCTCAAGCAGCCATAGTAGACTGATTGTCCTTCTTTTAAAAACTAATTAAAAGAGTAATATCGTGTAAGAAACGCCATGATGGCTCACCTTATTCTAAAAATAACAATAGGAACCAATCACTGTATGCATCCACTCCGACGTCACACCTTCAGAGCTTAACGGGGCGGGACGCTCCACCTCAGCTTCTTGAATTTATTCCCCTTAGTATGAAATCAGCATTAGCATTTGAAATCTGAATTGCATGATCAGAGTAAATCACTAAATTGAATTTTATCAGGGGGGAAAGGGAGTGAAGACAGAGAAGAAAATGAGGAACAGGAAAGGGTTGGGTTTGGAGAGTAGCAATGACGAAAATTTTAAAAGTAAGGACACTCATAAAATTTACCTAATAGAGCTTGACATTGAAATAAGAAGCTTCTGCTGTAATTTTTTCAAAACTAAATCGCACACATAGATATTACATAAAGAGAGGGGAGAGAGACACAGAAGGAAATGGAGAGGGAGGGAGAGATATAAGGTGAGAGAGGGGGAGACGGAGGGTAAGAGATAGAGAGAAAACGGGCGGGAAGCAAAGCGAGATGGAGATAGAGGGAAAGAGAGGGAGGGTAAAAGAAAGAATTGTTACTGTTAGTGGAATTGTTACACTCTAAAGGGTTGGGGAGTAAGCCAAGCAGCCATAACAGGCCGTACCCCTTGGAGGCTGCTCGAGAGAGAGAGCAGGAGGTAGGTGCAGGGGATATAAGAGAGGGGAAATTTGCAGCACCCAATGTTCCCTACCAACCACCCATGTTGGTACTAACGTGGGTTTCCGTTGCTTAATTTCAGTGATCCCACGAGAACTGGTGTGTCCAACGCAATTTGGCCGCACCGGCCAGAGAGGGTAGGCTTGCTTCGTTGGTGTTTTAGGGCTCTTCAACTATAAGGTCATTAGAGCCCCGTCCACTGCATAGTTCTAGTGCAGAGACTGCACAGACACTACACTAATGTGACGATTTTTGCGTATTAACAGAGTACCCAGTTCTCCCAAGCGGCCACCCATGTTACTACTAGCTGGGGTTGCGTTGCTTAACTTCAGTGATCAGACGAGAACTGGTGTGTCCAACGCAATGAGCCGCTCAAAACATAGAGAGGGTGAGATGGAGGGAAAGTGAGTGGGAAGGTAAGAGGGAGAGAGAGATAGAGAGAAAGAAAGGGAGAGAGAGAGAGAAGGTGAGGGATGGAGAGATGATATACAAGCAGTAGTAGATATCTGTAGATGAGAAGTGGTGAAACATCTTGAAACCTCCAAACTCATCCAAAGATGGTTTTTAAGACGATCTAAGCAATTTAATCAAACAATTATTTTTTCCCCTCCTTATCTTACTATTCCGCAAAATTGACTTATTTCACGGAAGTACAATTAAGCTTTAAAAAGTCAGTAGTAATGTTTAAAGAGCGCTCTAAACTCAGCTAGATCACACGCCTAATAGGGCAAAGAAAATGAGTGAAAAGAAGGGGGGGGGTAAGAGAAAAGGGGTAAAAGAAACATCTCCGTGCCCCTCTCTCTCTCTCTCTTATCCTCCCACGCACGCATGAAAATAAGGGATGATAAATGCAGAAGAAATTCTGCATACTCACGTAGGGCGAAGAAAACGGTATGCCTAGAAGCGACGATTTCCCTTAATATTAAAATGGCTCAATAAGTCGAGAGAGTTCACGGTATGCAGGTTCGATCCCGATCGAGGTAGGTTAATATCTTTCGAATTGTTGTTTTTTTAGGGCCCTTCAACTACAAAGGTCATTAGAGCCCCCGCCCACAACGTAGTTCTTATGCAGAGGCTGCACAGATACTACACTAATGCGACGATTTTTGGGCGATTAGCAGTACCCAGTTTTCCCAAGCGGCCACCCATGTCAGTACTAGCTGGAGTTACGCTGCTTAACTTCAGTGATCAGACGAGAACTGGTGTGTCCAACGCAATTCGCCGCTCAATATCTTTCGGACGAGAGGGTGCCTGGTCTATCTTCAATCTGGAATGCAGTTTGGATATTTAACGTCATCCTCTCTATTGCGGAAATCAGGTTACCAGAGCGGGCAAACTCCAACACATTGCTTTCACTCTGGGTTGAAAGAATTCTAACTGTGGTGACAATGTACACACCACGCAGTAAAACACGTTACAACTGAGCGACCAATGAAAGTAAAATGATGTGGTACAATGTCCCATGCACAAAAAGTAACCTGTTGACAACGAAAAAAAGTTGTGTAAATTGGCAACCTTTCCAAGTGTAACAAATCACGGCCCACCTTGAAGTTGGCAAATGAATTTCTGAACAGAAATGAAATGTCGTCCTCTTGTTTTCTTCCTGATGAGGTAGAAATGAGACCTTTCGTTTCAGATGGAGAAATAAGAGCGAGCCCCTTACCGCGTCATCTAAATTACACCCTGTCGTCCTCTGCCCGTCCGAGGACCAGTTGGATAGGGGTATTGAGAAAAACAGCCACAGGAGAGTGGAGGCGTACACTTGGTACTTCCACCTCAAAGGGAAGGGTGAACTGAGTTCAATGACCAACCGTGGACACATTATGAGGACAATATCCATGATTTCTAGAGGGTTTCCACGAGCCCTTGAGGATGATAAAGCAGACCCGTCTTGCGCCGTGAGAGGGTTCGAGAGAGAGAGAGTGACAGGTGAGATGTTACTCAAGATTTCTGCGCCAACCAAGGAACAGAAACAGTGTAGGTGGGGGAGGCCCACGGAACGATGAACCTGAGGAAAGAAATTTGACAATATTATTGTCAAGAAAGAAAATACAAATAAGAAAAATGAAATTTTAAAATGTAACCAATCGGTGAGTGCAGTAGGAGAGTTGGGAATGGGAACTTTGATAGATGGTTTACTTCTGGAAGCATGTATGCACTTGAATGTCACCAAAAGCGACTACAACTTTGGACAACAACACCTGCAAGAAAGAGGTTGCCATGATAAAATACTGAGGAGCAAAAAAAAAAACAGATCATACTACTCCCTTTTTGGTTCAATTTTCATACACTAAAAAAAAATATAAATTAAGAAGAAGAAGAAGATATGAACATTAAATTTACAAGACAGTAATAATGTGCTAATGATGAATTTACATTTGTAATGACTTGAAAAAGTCACATGACAACATCATCAGCCATCATCAGTCACTGTGCAAAAGTGTCAACCAAAGTAAATCTTACTTATCTCTAGAGACATTTCTTCATTCACATGTTGTCAGAGACTGACAAACTCCTGACAAGCGCGTGATCTTGTGACAACAGGTGTCAAATGATCAGTGTCATACAATTATAAATCCACCAAAACTTGACAAAGTAATAAAACTGTAATTTCAGTTGATGAACTGCTTGTTCTTAAATAGTAAGATCAGATAATTATTATTATAATTATTATTATTATTACTAAAAACTGATAAAATTCCACCTGCGTAAGACAGGTTGGCAGAGATGGGCATTCTGACAGTTATTATTATTATTAATAGTAGTATTATAATACCGATTGTAAAATCCGTCTTCTTTTTGTCGCATTTCTGTCTCACACAATCTTGAAAAGCCAACTCCAGTCAAGGAACCAACACCATTTTGCTTTTTTTCTTTTCTCTAAATGTCTCTTTCAACAATATATGTACAGCACTTGTTTAACTCTTCTTTTCCACTGTCGATAGTTCCAATTATTATTATTATCAACAACAACAATAACAACAACATGATTATTAATCATAATCATCCGTATCATTATTACTATTATAATCCACTTGGATTATCCTCACAGATGGAGTTGACCAACAGAAAATTGTCTTCTCATCTTTGTCCATCATTGTCCGCACGTTGCATTAGTATCTTGTTGGAGAGCAGGAGCAAGAGGAGGAAGCCGTGGCGAAAGGGTCATTTTGGTTTTCGTGGCTGGCTATTTTCTATACATATCATCTATACATAGAAAGTTAAGTTGCTCCTGTTGCTGCTGTGTCACTGATGCACTTGAGATCTAAAAGACTAACATTTTTCAAACACAATCTTCGTTAGCATCATAATGTGGTGTCAAACATGGACATGGCTTTCACGATATTCTCATCCTGAAACGACAAATTAAAAATAAAAAAATAGACACAACACACACAATGAAATATTTTGTGCAATTCATCATACTTTACATACAGACACACTTTTCAGGATGAACAATTTAAATCTCAACTTTGATGGAAAGTGCATAATGAAGTGAGCAAGAACAACAACAAGATAACCAGAGACATTTTTAAAAGGAAGGGTTGAAGTAGGTGCCGGCCGTGTATCAAAAATACGAAAAAAAAAACAAACAAATCCAAAATCTCGCATGCAAATATAAATTAGACAAGGTGACGCCAAAGATAAGTTTCATACCAGAATTTTAATACCGCATTTCGACTTCCCACCAGACCATTGACCTCCCCCCCCCTTAGGGCCAGAGATTTCAAGGGTGAATGTGATCTAGAGTGGAGATTCCTCACTCTCTTGACCACGACAGTGACGAGTCTCCAAATCCTCCGCATTGATGGTTCCAAAATATTTTGACTGGGCACTTAATTCCAGTTCTTCAGGGTGCTTACGGCCACATGGAGGTCTACAAAACTCTAATCCGAACCTTGAAACATTCGGGTTCCGTCATAATCCTGGTCAGGGATGTCGCTTGACCTAAGGGGAAAATTTTTATAGGGGCCGCGTGCATATACGAAAAGAAACAGCTGTGAAATGATGTCTGGGCTCTGGTCAGTGTCGGATTTAAATATTGAGAGGCCCTAGGCTATTTCAATTTTGAGGCCCTTTTCAAGACCTTTTTCTTAAGCTTTGAAGCCAGTGGTAAGTTTTAGCCTAGTGGTAAATCCGACACCGTCTCTGGTGAATTCCGAACCAGGACATTTAACCCCATCATCTTTCCTCTCTCGTCGACCCTGCTCGTGGCCCTCGTCCTTCACTTTTTTTATGTCGAAAATCTATTTCTGGGGTCATCTTTGTTGTAAAAAAAAAAGAGGAGAAAATAAAATTTCCGAGTATATAAGTACACGTAACACACCCACATCCTAATTCATTCAAAGTACGATTAGAAATATTTGTTGCATAACACATTTATGAATCTATTAAGTCCACATCAAAGGGCGTGTTCCCAAACAACAACAACAACAACAAACAACATGCTTAAGAGTTGCCCCACATTTCACGACTGTCGAATAAAGAAAGTAAACCAACAAATCCTTGAAGCACCTCATAACAATTACGTAGCGTATGAGACAGGAAATAAATATTTAGTACCACTTCCAGCAATTGCATGATGACAAACAAGGGTGGATCTACTAGTAGGACCATCAACGAAATGACCATTAACGGTCATCTTAAAAACTCTAGGGAAAAACGTGAATGTAGTAGTCACATGTTACTATCTAGTGTCTATTAATTTTTAAAACTCGATTTACTTTGTCAAAACGCACTCATGGGTAAGGTTGCGGTTCTGAAAACAGTATTAACGAAACGCCAGGGGTTATTTAATGACAACCTTCTTAATAATCATGGTCTTCTTTTACAGTCACAGATATGAAGCTGCCAACTGTCGGAGGTCCTAAGAGCGCCCTACTTGTGCCTGTTTGTTGACCTGCCATTGCACCACACCGAGCCACGACTTTTCATACCGTCCGACACCAGGAAGTGCACTGTTATTGTCCTTCCACTAAAAAACGCCCACTTTCCCCTCCCTCTCTCCTCGTCTGAAATCACCACAGAGAGTCAAGCCCTGTGCATGATCTGCTCAACACCCAAGAACCCTAGTAAATGTCAAAACGCCTCCATTCTTCCTTCCTTCCTTTGCAGTCACTAACATTCAAGACAGGATTCTTGGTGCCGAGGCATGTTGCCAAACCACTGACGGGTTAAAGAACCCGTTCTAGTTGAGATTTGAGAGAGGGGTAGTGTCAGAAAGTTAGTAACTGTGTCTACTACAAACGCCTCAAAGTTCTAACAAGGAAGTCTTTAAGAGAGCCAGGATTTTTTTGTCGTTAGCAGAAGCCTGCTATCACCAAATCCATTAGTCAGAAGACAGCAATTGCTTTCCAAATCAGACTAAACAGTTCAACGATTGGGGCATTTATTGACAAGTAATGTTTTTAAAAAACAAAACTTGGCGGTGTGAGATAACCCATGCACCACTTCCTCTACATCTTCTCTCTTTCAGTTAATAAACAAAATAAAACACAAACTACGCAGATTTAAATAAAAAGGTGGATATTGGCCAGGAAGTTTCGACAAAAAACTACCTATGTGAATATTTAATTATCTACACCCGGAGAGTAAACAAAAAACAGTATTCTGATCAATCAAATGGGTCCCAAATGCCGAAATCGTATCATTCATAGACCAGAGGACCCTAAAATTAGGACCGGTCTTAGCGCAAGGCAACCGAGGAAACCGCCTTGGGCCCCAACCTGGTGAATTGAAATTTTTTTTTTTTGAAAAGCTGTATTTTGATTTCATGTGTGTTTAAGACATTAAAGTACTGCATTGGTAAGCAATCAACTTCATAAATGGGGCCTCGCTATCGCCTGCAGCCGTGGGCCCCGCAAACTCTAGGGCCGGCCCTGCCTAAAAAGATATGATGCCCTACTACGAAGGCGCAAAAATAGAAATATACGAAAGTTTCAGGCCCCAAAAAACTTGGATTTAAACAGTTCTTCGAGTCAGGATGGCAACACAGGTAAGTGTCTAGGGCCCATTGATAACAGGGAGCGGCTGTATTGCTTCGAACACATCAGTTCTCGTCTGATCACCAAACCCCAGGATAGTACTAGCATGGGTGACCGCTTGGGAACACTGGGTGCCGCCAATACCCAAATGTCTGTGCAGACTCTGCATTAGAACTAGGCAGTTGACGGGGGTCTAATGAACTTCATAGTTGAAGGACCCTAAAGCACCAATGGACAAAAAATTGAAAACAGGTTGTCACCTACTGCATTCTTCTTTATATAAAAATGGGGCACCAGCTTTCATTTATATGTTCCCAAAAGAAGCTCTAGAGGCAACCCCCGCTTAAACTTACACTAAACCCTTTCAGAGGTCCTAAACTCGAGTCTTCTTGGCCTATCTGGAAATCAGGCACTGCTTATAGATCAGTCTAACGCTCATGGTGCTACTGTTCATCCACACTGTACATTTATATACTGTTTATATAGATTTGTTTGTAAGCAGTTATTTGCACGTGTGAGGCAGAAACAGTCAATAAAATCAGAAAGGAAAGGGCTAAATGCACATCAGAGAAGAAATACAAGAAGAAGAAGAAGAAATATGGCACAAAAGCAGTTTCAATGTGAAAAATGTTCATCTTGTGAAGATATTTGAATAAAAAAAAAACGTATAACTGATTATTACTATTAATATTTATGCTTAGTGTAGAAGAAGAAGTAGAAGAAGCAAAATTAAAGTGCGTATATAGCTGGTAGTATCAAAATATAAGCAGAAGACAGACAGAGAGAGAGAGAGAGAGAGACTTGGATGTTTGCTGGATTTGTGACTTACACGTTTAGGGACATGAGGTGGACAGTCTGTCATAAGTCGCTCAATAATAGCATGTTGTGGCAAGCAATTTCATCCTGTTAGTATTATACAGAAGCAAACCAATAAACTTCCTATGCACAAACAACATATTCGCAAACAACAAACTGAATGAATGATAAATGTATGACCAAGAAAAAAAAAATATATAAATAGTGATATTGGATCACAATCCAACAAATGACTACACGTAAGGACAAAAATGGACAACAACAACAACAAAGAAAAAAAAAAAGAAATGAATTTGTTAAAAATCGTCCAGACAACGCCAACAGAAGACGAACACCATCAAAAAAAAAAGTTTGGTTGTATTAAAAAATGTTGAAAGTCGTCGTCGTCGTCGTCATCATCACCATATTTTTACATCCTGAAATGGGATATCCGGTTTCGCGACCGGGCAGGTGACATCGCACACCCAGAACCGTTGCTCGTCGTTTTCTATGTTAAAACCCACGAGTGTCCGCAAAGGGAAGAGCGGCGAACTGCGAACAGAAGTTAAGCACCGCAACCCCAGCTAGTGCTGACATGGGTGGCCGCTTGGGAAAACTGGGTACAGCTAATACCCAAAAATCGTCGCATTAGTGTAGTGTCTGTGCAGTCTCTGTATAAGAACTATGCTGTGGACGGGGTTCTAATGACCTGGTAGTCGAAGGGCCCTAAAACACAAACAAACAACAAAACAACGCAAAGGGAAGGGGTCAAACGGGTCACTTGCTACTCGTACTAAGATTTCTTCACACGATGCACCAACCACCATCTCCCTAGCACTAGTCTTGAACTGCATGTCACATTACTTTGTGCCTCTACACGTGCTCAGGAAGCGGCTTATTGCGTTGGACACACCAGTTATCGTCTGATTACTGAAGTTAAGCAACGCATTCCCAGCTAGTACTAAGATGGGTGGCCGCATGGGGAAAACTGAGTACTGCTAATACCCGATAATCGTCACAATAATGTACTGTCCGTGCAGTCTCTGCACCAGAACTATGCAATGGACGGGGACTCTAACGACCTTGTAGTTGAAGGGCCCTAAAACACCAACGAAACAAACAAAACTACACGTGATCATCGGGCTCCTCCGATTCTTTTTTGGTTGTTTGTTGGTGTTTTAGGGCCCTTCAACTGCAAGGTCATTAGAGCCCCGTCCACTGGGTAGTTCTGATGCAGAAACTGCACAGACACTACACTAATGCGACGATTTTTGGATACTAGCGGTACCCAGTTTTCCCAAGCGGCCATCCATGTCAGTACTAGCTGGGGTAGCGCTGCTTTACTTCAGTGATCAGACGAGAACTGGTGTGTCCAACGCAATTCTCCTCTCGCATTTCTTTTTAGGTGATAACACTATTGGATCTCCACAAGTCGGACTCGAATCTAGCCCGCCCGCACACCAGACGAGTGCCGTATCAATTCCACGACTCCCTGAAGACACTTACTAACCCCTGAGCTCGAAAAAAAAACCTGCCTTGATCCGATTTCTGCAAGAACAGTAAGTACCTTCCACACCGGGGAGGTGTGTGTGTGTGCACTTCTACTTACACCACTGGGTTCAAAATTAATGTCCCACATAGAAAAGGGGAAATGTGCGATATTATTCATACTTAAATCCCATCTTTACTGCTGATTTGCCTGCGTCTTCAGGAGACCCAATCAACTTTTTCTTGTGCTCTTCCTTCTTCTTCTTCTGCCATTTGACGTCATCTCATTTCCAAGATTGAAAAAAAAAGGAGGGACGGAATTTTTTGATCACATTTCAAGGAGGTAACTTGGTTTTACGGTCGGCAATCTCGAGACGTCAGCACATCACTATCATCAAGTTGGATTATAAAAAGGTCGAAATGATGATGATGACAACGACGACGACGACAGTACACTAATGATTTGTACAGAGGATATAAATGTTTGATAAGTATATATATATAAAAATAATCAGAAAGTAGAGCAAAGGCGAGAGAAAGAGAGAGATTTTTTTGTCCTCTTGATATAAGTCATGCCATCATGGTCCTTCTTAACGACACCCATGACGTCAGCATTCAAACGACAAACATATAACTCCATAAAACCACTTGTTAAAATTTATATATATATATATAAAAATACATCTAATGTCATTACCTAATTAAAATTAATGATGAAAATTAATGGGAACTCAAAATTCATACTTGTCAAGAGAGAGAGAGAGAGTGCATCTCATTTACGACACATCAAAGACTGCTGACTTAACTATGTGCTGCGTGAATGTGCGGTGACAGACAAAGAAAGGGTTAAAAAAAGTTATTTTAGGCTTTTAAAAACGAAACATATAAAGTCATCTTACGATGGGGGACGCGGGGGTGTGGTGCAAAGACACGTTTATTATATTGTGTCAACTCAAGTGAAGGAAAAAACATTTCCAAGAAATGAAAAAGGAGCAGAAGAAGAAGAACAAGATGATGACAAGGAGAAAAAAAAATGTAAGGAAATCTAAGAGGGGTATCATTTTGACATCCGAGACAGGAGAGAAGGTGAAGAGACAGAGGAAAAAAAAAAATTCAATACAAAACAAAAATCGATTTTTGTGTGAATGAAACTTAGAGGTAACACAAACACGCATACAGAGAGATCCGGGATGGGGAGGGATAAGACATCCTATACTGTATTTCTTTTGAAAATGCCCCAAACTAAACTGAAACATAATCACAGGTCCCGAGACTATGTACGTAACTGAGATGCACAATGCAACAACCCTGGAGAAAAAAGTGACGCGACAAAATTCGTCACGTAGAGGACCAACTTCCCCCCTCCCCAATATATTATTCCAAGAGTATTTCCCCCCCTTTCTTTTTTTTTGTTGATTTGTGCAGCATCACACTTCACTCGGATAAAGTTTTCAGGTTAGTAACTCTACTGAAATTGACAATATCATACCTTAGAAAGAGAGTCCATAAATTCGTCTAATGTTACCACACCGTCTTTATTTAAATCTAGCCTCTGTAAAAACAAAAAAAAACACACCGTTACTATTTTAGGCTTTCGGAAAGGACCACACATACACACGGTCAACGTGAACAAATCATCATCACTAAGCCGATTCCCGCCTAAGGCAGGGTTACGGCGCCCATTTCTGCCCCATTAACGACAAATGAACGATCTGTTGGAGGGTAATTTTACACACAGCCGGTTGCCAATCTTACCCTGCAACCCTTATGCTTATTTATCGTCGGCCTATTATGATTTGTTTTGGCACTTGTCCTCCACCGACGGCAGGGAGCGAGCTCCTACACCTGGTAATTTGTCCAACTGCACGTCTAGTCGTAGTCGAGCGAGCTACCACAGAGACACCGGGCAGGTAAATATTTTTTATGAACCCAAATTATAAATTGCAACACCACAATCGTCAGGATGGCCGAGTGGTCTAAGGCGCCAGACTCAAGGTTAATCCCCTTGCCACAGTCACGTGGTGTGAGATGGTAGAATTCTCGTCCACTAAGGTGGGCGTGGGTTCAAATCCCACTCCTGACATCAGCGATTTTTTTTTAATTAAGCTCCCTTCGGGGGAGTCGAACTAGTGCTTTGTCTCGCGTGTCCGTGATTTAGTTTCTGTCCTGCCAAGGCGGGACGCGGGCTAGCGAGACCCAAAGTGTGCCATCCTCTAAATGCTCTTTTTCTCGGCTCGACGAAACCGCCTATCTTCATCTAGGATCGAACCCAGAACCACTGATGCTACCTATGAGGTTAATCATCTTTATAAATACTCTTTATTCAAAATTACTTTCACATCGTCGTTTTTTACTTGCGCTGTTAATCCCCTTTTTACACCTAATGCCCATTATATGGCTAATGCAACTCCCATAGTTGTCTATGGGGGTGGGACAAACGGGGTACTTGCTATCTCCTCCCTGGAAACTCTGGCCACCTACATTTCTAATGAATTTATTGATGGGAGGGAGTCATTCAGTGATGTTGTCCCTCCACCGACACCGCCTCCACCTACAATCTTCTGTCAAGTAACTGACCAAAGTTAATTCTCCACATTTCTTGACACCCCTATTTCGCTACTAACGGGACACGGCTGAGGGATGCATTCTCGCCCGAAAAATAAGTAGATCTCAGTGGATCGACACTGAATCTATGTACTACATCGTTTCATGCTACCATAAAACCATCGGGATGGGGCGAGATGGAAAGAGACAGACCCTACACCTGAAAACACTGGCGCCCGCAGGAGGGGCAAACACAAAACATTTTCTCCCCGCCTGGGATCGATAAAAAATGAATTAAAATAGAAATTTTACTGGGGAAACGTATCCTATCGGATTAACAAGTACTCCGAGATGTGGACTAATTACTGCCCTTTCTCCTTCCCGCCCCGCGGAACATTTTACTTGCCATCAGAATCGGCATGGTTGAGACACTAATCTTCTCTGAACGAAAGGAACTACTACCCACCTCAACCAGGACCATGAGTTCAACAGCCTAGATGCACACTGTCAGTTGAGTTACCATTAGAAGGAGTTGTGATGTGTACAGTATTTGGACTCCAACCCAAGAGTTTAGGGTCCGAATACAACATACTGTTACATTTTATGTTACTGGCAGAGGCGGATCCAGGGGGAGCAATGCAGCAATTACTTCTCCCCTCAGTGCCTTAATGGGGGGCATATTTCAACTGATGCATGATTCAACTATGCAACTGATGAGGCATTTTTGCATTGCTATCCCAGTCTATACTACCAGTCCAATCTGCTGTTGGCTAAACCACTGAAGATGGGACATTGTCTAAGGCAGTGGTTCTCAATCTTTTTGAAGTCGGGGAACACTAAACTGTGACATTTTACTAGTACGGAACACTTACAATTCAACATAAACTTTAAAGCAGGTTGTACACCTTCTACACTTGGTACTTACTACATCATCATCATACCTTTATCCAGCCTGTGGCAGGGTCGGGTCTGCGGGTTCTAGTCCTCCACTCCTGTCTATCTCTCCCCAGTTTCCCGTCCACCTCACACACTGTCACATCCTTACGGACAACCTGTTCCCACATCTGCTTTGGTCTCCCCCTGCCCCTGGTGCCACCGACCACCTGCATTCCTGGAATTAACCTAAGGAGCTCCCTCTTCCCCTCTTCGCATGACGTGTCCATACCACCTCAGCCTATTCTCCCTCATACCTTCGGCGATGTCCACCACCCCAGGCTACCTCTAATTTGCTCATTCCTAATTCTATCAGCTCTCGACACGCCACACATGTGCCACAGCATTCGCATCTTGGCTACTTGCATTCTATTTACATAGCTCTTCCTCACTGCCCCGCACTCTGATCCATATAGCATAGCTGGTCTAACCACTGTCCTGTAGAACTGTCCTTTCAACTAGATTGGGATCCTCCTATCACGCAGGACTCCACTTGCCTGTCTCCACTTCAGTGACCCCCCTCCCCCACTGATTCTGGGGGTCACATCAGAGTATCTCTCCATTGCGTTATTTGTGCATTAAATTTTTTTGCGGAACACTTGAAGTGGTTTCACGGAACACCAGTGTTCCGCGGAACACGCTTTGAGAACCACTGGTCTAAGGGGCAGTAGAGGATTCTGAATATTTAAAAATATTTGGGGCGCACTTTTTTTTGAAGTGCTCCCTCTTTGATCCGTCACTGGATCCGCCCCTGGTTACTGGTGACTTTATGGACAGTCCATACACATACCGGGCATTCTGGCCGACGACCAGAGCTCAGGATCCGCCTTTCCAAGCATCATGCTCTTGGGAATACATAGCAATTTCCATAAGATAAAGCTCTCCCACCTCTCTCTCTCTCTCTCTAACTAGGTTGGTATGTGTGGGTATATTTGATGGCATAATAATTTATTAATTAACCAACTGTAAACCACTAACACCCTCTTGTGGAAGAAAAATAATAATTATATATTCAGTTTACTGGATGAAAAATCCCTAAATCACATAACTATTGAGAGATTAACCTCGTTAAATTCAACAATGCGCTCGCTTATGCTTCCAGTGATGCTCGCATATGTTTCTACGTCAAATTGCAATCAATGATATACCCTTTTAAGTACGTACTAACGCCATGAAATTTGAATTTCATATGTGCTTGTGTACAATAGCACAAACACGCCTAATTGCACTCCAGTTCCAGCCAGATATTTGTACTACCAGAGCCACAAACACAAAAACCACGTCTGCTATTACATATTCATTTTAACATCACCCTTGAGATACACAAGGAACTTCCTTTCCCCCCTTCCACCTGCCTCCACCTCTATAAACTAGACTAGCAGAGTGACAAGGAGAGGAAAAGAAGGAAAAGGGAGCGGAGGAGAGCAAGGGAAGGACTGTATCCATACTCGCCTCAAATACCCTTTCCACATGTTCCTGCGTTGTAGTTTCATCCAACACTGGCTCTGTACACTTGCCCATTAAATCATAAATGGAATTTACAATATTATGCATTTCATCTTTGGTAATGTAGCCGTCACCATTGATATCGTATAAATGAAAAGCCCACTGCAGCTTTTCGTTCAGAGATCCACGTGAGAGAACAGAAAGACCAACGACGAAATCCTGCAAAACAGAAAAATAAAAATACAAGCCACTGATTAACACCGATAAATTAATACTTTACACCAGCGGGATCCAAATTGTGTTCCGCGGAACCCCAGGGTTCCGTAACACATCTCTGGGGGTTCCGCGAGTCAAAATGAAAATTCGTTAGCAGCGGCAAGATATACTTTTCTAAAGGTGGGATGGGGTTCCCCCAAAACATCTTATAGTTCTAAGTGTTCCGTGAGTCGACAAAGTTTGAAGACCACTGCTTTACACCTTATAGCATCCTACTCTGAGCCAAAGGCTGGCTTCTTTCGGACAACAGACACCCCCCCCCCCCAGTGCCGCCTTCCGTCCGAAAGGAAGTAACGCCAGTGTCCTACCATGTGGTAGGATTTGTTTCATTGGTGTTTTAGGGCCCTTCAACTACAATGGCCATTAGAGCCCCGTCCAACGCGTAGTTCTAATACAGAGTCTGCACAGGCACTACGCTGTTAGGACGATTTTTGCATATTAGAGGTACCCACTGTTCTTAAGCGGTCATCAATGCTAGTACTAGTTGGGTTGTTGTTGTTTGTAGGTGTTTTAGGGCCCTTCAACTACAAAGGTCATTAGAGCCCCGTCCACAGTATAGTTCTTATGCAGAAACTGCGCAGACACTACATTAATGAGACGATTTTTGGGTATTAGCAGTACCCAGTTTTCCCAAGCGGCCACCCATTTCAGTACTAGCTGGGGTTGCGCTGCTTAACTTCAGTGATCAGACGAGAACTGTGGGCAAAACTTCCAGATGTAGGAGAAGGACTGGCCCTCCCTCCTGGCATCCATGTTGTTTGTTTGTTGGAGTTTAAGGTCCCGTCAAATACAAGGTCATTAGAGACCCGTCCACTGTATAGTTCTAATGCATATACTGCACAGACACTACACCAATGCGACGATTATTTTGTATTAGCAGTACACAGCTTTCCCGAGCGACCACCCATGTCAGTACTAACTGGGCTTGCATTGCTTAACTTCAGTGATCAGACGAGAACTGGTGTGTCCAACGCAACTCGCCGCTCCCTGTGGCATCCATGGAGAGAAAAGTGTCCCAACTAATTATAACAGGCCGCCGATAAATAACCATAGGGGATGTGCTGCATTAGATTGACAGTCGGCAGCGTGTAAAAATGCCCTCTAATATATCGCGAATGTGTCCCAATGAGACAAAAAAAAAATGGGCCCCCAACTCCGCCATAGGCGGGAATCCGGTTAGTGATAATGATCATCATCATCTCTAACCCCCTTTTTCCCACAATGGCAGAGTCGAGTATCAATTTACCGCGTAGGCACCGAAAAAAACAAGGGGGAATTGTAGGGCAGCAATGCAGCCGGCTGCTGACCGAATGCAACAATCTCTGCTGATTTAACATTGTGTCCTGTCTTCTTTCTGGAGAGAGAGGGATGTAGGGAGAGAGAGAGAGAGAGAGAGAGAGAGAGAGAGAGAGAGAGAGAGAGAGAGAGAGAGAGAGAGAGGGAGGGAGAGAGAGAGAGAGGGAGAGAGAGAGAGAGCAGTTTCTTTCACCAACGCCAGGGGGAAAGGGGTAAGAGTTCTTCAGAGCCGATCCTCATATATTTTATTCCGAGCAGTGTAGGTGACATCCAAAAACCTCACGACAGGACACTGGTTTTACCTTACTCCATTTATGGGACGGAGGGCACAATTGGGACTTTCCTTATTCCAAGCTCATAAAGACGTCATCTGTCTCGACGGGGATCAAATCTGCAACCTCGGACTCAAGCACAGACTCCACACAAATAATAAGATTTAAACGCCGTCATACAAATTCAGTAACAAATCAACGGATTCCATCTGCTGACATTTGTAATGTACTGTCAACAGCTTACCCGTCGTCAATGCAGGCTTTAGGCTTTCCACGCACAAGCACACCTGGAAATCGTCTAAAGTTTTACATATGCCGTTTGACAGAAAGGGTTATTGGACCTTTAAGAGTGCCATCGACTCTCAGTCAAGTGAGGATGGGAGAAACAGAAATTTATTTCATCCTCGAATGATGATGCACTTAAGGATTGGAGCTCTTCCTGTATGCACATGACAGTCTGACCTTCTGCCTATAATTAGTAATTATCATTGCAAACTACCTACAAAATATAAGGCCCGGGAGAGAAAGCTAAGTTCATGTCAATCACTTCTTTTTTGTTTTGTAGGTGTTTCAGGGCCTTTCAACTGCAACATGTCAATCACGCTGGATACCAATCACAAAATTTGCATTAGCAATAATAGCACCAATAATAACAACGATCAATAGAAATAATACAATAAACTACACTAAAGGTCAGAGATCATTTGTTTCCACAGGCACAATGACATCATCATCATCATCATATCGTTTCTGCCTACGATAGAGTCGCGGATCGATCCACTGGTCCTTAATTTTTCACTCAACTCTCATTCAAACGTCCCTAATTTTTTGTTTTGCTGGTGTTAAAGGACCCTTTAACTACTACGGTCATTAGAGCCCCGTCCACTGCGTAGTTCTAATGCACCGTCAGCACAGACACTACGCTATTACGACGATTTCTGGGTATTAGCAGTACCCAGTGTTCCCAAGAGGTCATCCATGCTAGTCGTATCTGGAGATTGCATTGCTTAACTTCATGGTCAGACGAGAACTGGTGTGTCCAACGCAATACAGTCGCTCTAAACGTCCCCACTGAGAGGCGAAATTGACACGGCACCCACCTGGTATGCGGGCGGGTTGAGTTTGATTCCTAGTTGTGGAGGCGCAGAGGTGCTATTACCAAAGGATTGGCGGAGCTCCACGGGCAGATATAGAGGAGCCTAGCCTGCAGTAATGTGACAAACGGTCAGTTTGGGGGGGGGGGGGGGAGTCGGTGCAGATATTTGCAGGACTGCCAAGTAATAAATGGCTCCGTATTAGAAGCAGTATTACAGTTATTGCATGTTTACTATGAGCGCAAGGTTAGTGACACCATTCGAATGGGTGGGGGATGTCACCCTCTACTCCACCTAACTACATTACCCCGGGCTAATAGCAAGACTAGGTAACAATGATTCCAGGAGTTGGAAGCAGAAGAATTTTCCCAGGTAGAGCAGCAGGGTCTTCAAGATAAAAAAGGGATGACGGTACAAAATTCCCAGGCAAAAGTTACAGGGGTCCAGACATCACCAGACTCAAAGTACCAAATAACATCTTTATTCCAGGCCCGTGTAAATGTTCCACAGGGTTCTGCAATTTCTCTCGATCCCCCTGAAGTGTCTGAATCCTAATCCCTAGAAAAACTATCAAACCCATTTCCAGTTATAAGATTTTCTACTTTAAACTTTCGTTAATGAGTATATAAACTACCTTTAAGCTCAGTTTATACCAGACTAGTATTCGGGCCGAGAAACTCGTTTTGCTGCTGGGCCAAGCATCAGTCTTGGACGAGTAAGCGTCTACACGCATTTGAAGGTTTGCTCAGACTAGTTACCAATAAGGCCACTTAAACAGAGGCTTTATCATCAGACGCTAGGCGTTGGCTGTCTACACAACCCAAGTACGTCATCCAATAAAGCACCCCTATTGGTGAATGTAGCCAGCCACTCGGCCGAGTATCGCACTTTGTGTCTACGCCAGATGAGTACTTGGCCGAGTTCACGTCTGGTAATAACAAACTGGGCTTTAGTCCGATCTTGTGTTTTTCTTCCGAATTCCTGTAATTTTTGGTTTGTTAAACCTGTTTCCATAGGCCCTCCACACTGTGCCTAAAATGTCTAATGGAACAGGCGTCCCTGGTCCCACGCAGTGGCATACAGTAAATATTTTCGTGAGATGCGAGGTGAAGGGAGGGGGGAATGAGTAGAGTGATTAAAATTTTCGTGCGTCTGTAACATAAACCTAGAAGCATGTACAAAGGAACATTAAAAAAAATTTTTTCGTTAAAATTTATGCTTCCCACCAGTCTCTCCTCCCGAATTCAGCCCGTGTTCCCACTCACGCAGATTCTTTGCGTTGGCGTATAGGTCTATACCATGGATCAACTACACCAGTTGACATTTATCTTCTTCTTCTGCTTCTTTCTTCTTCTCAATTCTTATTCCACCCACCATCGCATTTCCTAAGCACAAACAACTTCACCAAAAAAATTAAATGGAGGAGGGTATACTCGCCTCAAAACTGAGAGATCCACTTTGGTCGTGATCAAATGATCTGAAGACATAATGAGCATACTGGCTGGAATCTAAAAAAAAAACAAATATGAAAAAAAAATTAAACATCACTGGACATCAAAATCAGTGCCGAATAAAGATTTTATAAGCCCTAGGCCCTAAATATAGAAAAGGCCCCAAACACCGAAATCCTACCTTTCATACAGTAGAGGAGGAGACATAATTAAGTTGACGCGATGAACAATAATACCCATATTAATATATACCAGTTTCAGACCCGAAATGGGTCCTAAAATTTAATTAACGCTAGGTCCCTTCCGTGCCGTAGGGTCCTCCGAACCTATTTCATCTATAGGTACATTAACTGCAACACTGAGCACAATGTAATAGTGACTTTTCAAGCCGCATTTTACAGATAACATTTCCTTAAGAAAGCATTTCTACCCCAGAATCCTAAAGTGATCATGAAATAAAAACCCTCAGAGGTAGCGTGCTGGACTACTGCATCAGTGGGTCCACGTTCGATCCTAGGAAGACTGAAAGCTGTGGCCCCGTATTCGTGTGAGATGTCGCCGCTACACGGAAAAGAACCATTGCTACATGGAGAGTAAAATATACCTGTAGTTCGGCAAAATTTCCAGGTGTAGGAAATGGGTAGAGGCAAAGTGCCCCAACGAATATGAACATACCGACGATAAATAAGCATAGATTCCCGGAGGAGCACAAATTGGGAACAGCCGGGTGCGTAATACACCGTGATCCAACAGATCGCCCATATGTCTCAATGGGGTGGCAGCGGGTTTTGTGTCGTTGGTGCTGTAGGGCCCTCTAACTACAACGGTCATTAGAGCCCCATCCACTGCGTAGTTCTAATGCACAATCTGCACAAACACTTCGCTGTTACGGCGATTTTGGGTATTAGTAGTACCGAGTGTTTCCAAGCGGTCACCCACGGTAGTAGCAACTGGCGTTGCGTTGATTAACTTCAGTGATCAGACGAGAATGCAATACAGCCGCTCCTAACGACAGCGGGAGAAGGATTAATGATTATCTCAGACCTGTGAAGCCAGACATAGCAAACACAGCACAGGACATACTGATCTCGGAAGTTCTCATCAATAAAGGGATTGAGACCTAAAAAAAAAAAATAGAGAGGACGCCATAGCCGTGGTCCCATGTGCGAATAGGTGATGTCCCTTGCCCCGGGTGACAAAATTTGTGTCTGTTCATCACTGAAGTTAAGAAAAGTAACCCACCAGTAACATGGGTGACCGCTTGGGAACATTGGGTCCGCTAATACCCAAAAATCGCCATAACAGCGAGCGGTGAATTGCGTTGGACACACCAGTTCTCGTGTGATCACTGAAGTTAAGCAGCGCAACCCCAGCTAGTACTGACATGGGTGGCCGCTTAGGAAAACTGGGTACCGCTAGTATCCAAAAATCTTCGCATTAGTGTAGTGTCTGTGCAGTCTCTGTATCAGAACTACACAGTGGACGGGGTTCTAATGACCAATGTAGTTGAAGGGCCCTAAAACACCAACTAATCAATCAAATGTGTCTGTTCACAACACTCTGTGAAAGGATTAGAAGAAGGACCCTAAGGCGAATGACTAACTGTGGTGAAAGTATCTCCTTTAAATTACTGTATCGCTTTCCAGTCGGACAAGTGCCCAATTCGATTTCAGAACCGAGAAAAGTCTCTCCTAACCAAACGATCATCAGAAATTCATTGTTTAATCAACGAATAAAAAGTCGATTAACATACTCCTATCACAGGCGTGTGGAGAAAACGAAATTCAATCTCTCCTTTACACACGCTAAAGCCGAAAAGTCCCAAATCAGGTTAGAAGAGAATGCAAGAATGGGGGTAAACAAAATGATGCGAACTAAAACCAACAGCATCTTCGTCTACAGATCATATATTATGGTCTCTACGTTAATTTGATCTCGGGATTTCACACCAAACATTGAAGCATTCAGTGTCTCTTGGCAAACACTCAAGTCGGCCAGCAGGCACCAAGTTGTGGCAGTTCGTTACCATATTATGGATACAAATGTCCACCAAATACCCACCAGGAACATCCAATATTTCAAGATTAGCTTTAAGTTCAAACAAACCAACCAATACACTTTCCTGCATCTCTTGATTTTAAGATTCCAGCATCAAGAAACCAGCCTCGGTGGCGTTGTACTTGATTTACTGCGCCACTAGTTCCAGGTTCGACACCTGACTCGAAGTGGGTTGGCTTCTTTCGGACGAGAAGTAAAACTGAGGTAGGTCCCGTGTGGTGCACTTTAAAAGAACCTTGCACCTTAAAAGAACACTCTCTACTATGCAACGGGTAGATGAGGCAACATTTCCAGGTGTAGGAGCGACCCTCTAGCGTCGGTGGAAATTCCCCCAAGAAACAGTAGACCGATGATCAAAAAGCGTAGGGGTTCCAGTTTTGATCGGCGAAGCCGGCTGCGGAAAACCACCGCCCAAGTGCAGCCAAGTTGCGCTGGACACACCAGGTCCCGTGAGATCGCTGAAGTTCAGCAGCGCAAGCCCACGTTAGTACCAACATGGGTGGTTTGTAAGAACGTTGGGTGCTGCACATTTCCCCTCTCCTATGTCCACTACCTACCTCCTCATCTCCCGCCAGCAGCCTCCTAAAGGGTTCTTCCAGTTATGGCTGCTGGGCTAACTCTCCAACCCATGAAATGAATCCAGAATCCAATAATAAATCACCTTTGTGTCCATTCAGAGGGACAAGATGGGTACCGGACCCTGTCATAGGCGGGAGAAGGGTTAGGAGTTGATTTTCGGATTCCAGCATCAAGAACAAGGCACGTCCCTGTACGTCAGCAAGAATTGATGAGAGAAATGAGAGATGGAGAGAGATAATAATAGCAGTGAAGTGGCTCTATGTTGGATACGCACATTGTGATATCAATCCATTTAATGATGGACATCCGCATTTCCAGAACTCGGAATGTAACAACAATAGAAATGAAAACAATGAATTCTCTCAAACGAAAATCGTGTATCATATCGATAGTTTCAGCATCCGGAGATAACACTCCACACAATAGCATCGTAAGCAGTCGGAATTTTCACTTTTCCATCATTTCTGAACGCAGCAGATAGCACAAGATTAAACAGCAGTGTGCTTCTTTGTGTTTATTGTGTGATTTCGTGTCAGCCACTCAGCTTTCAAGACCAGCAACCACCATGAAGGGAGTAGAGAACCTGTTCCTAATTATGGAAATTTTGTCCAACACTGTTTATTTTCCGGTGCAGAACGAGATTCTGCAACGTCCAATGGAGCGCACACAATATTGCAGCCGGCTGTATAACCGTCCTACAATTCACCCTTAAGTTCTGGATGCTTAGGAGAGAAATGAATGTCCAACAATGCCATAGGCGGAAAAAAGGGGGGATTAAAGATAACGTTTAATAATATATCGTGTCATCATCATTACCACTAACCTTCTTCCGCCTAGGGCAGGGTCGGGGGTCCATTTTTTGTCCCATTAAGAGACACAAAAGCTTATTTATTGACGGCCCATTTCCCTTCACAGACCCGGAGGGGGGGCGGGGAGAGTGAGCTCCTACCACACGGGGCCGTAGTTTTACTTCCCATCCAATGTAAGGTGCATTGGGAGCCTCCTTCTCTCTCTCGCTCGAAAGATGCCACAACCTCGGCCCAGGATTAAACTATGGAACCACTGACGAAGTAGTCATGCACGTTCCCTCTGCGCCATAGTATCGAGTATGCCAGACAAAAAACACCGGACATCGGCTCTGTAACGCCGGCACACTAGGGCCCACAGTCTAAGGGCGGCACTCTACGACCGGAACTCTAAGGCCGGCACCCTATGACCAGCTCTCGAACGCTAGCATTTTAGCTCTCCACTCGCGGATTTCTACGCCGCTACTCTAAGGTTGGCATTCTATCCCCGACCCTCTTAGGCTTTCATTGTAAGGCCGGCACTCTATTGCTGATAGTCTGCCGGGCCCGGAAGTCAACTTTGCACCGGGCCCCACAGGCTCCCTGACTGCTCCGAGGTATGGAGAGGGGGATCTTAGAGCCTTATGCCCGACTTTTCAGGGGTCTAGCTAGCTCCCAGTTCCTGTTTATGGATGACAATGCTCGTCCACATAGGGCCCAAACGGTGGATGGAATATATTCAAAGTGAGGCTATTCAGAGGATTGATTGGCCAGCGAAATCTCCAGACCAGAATCCTACTGAACATCTCTAGAATGCACTTGGGTGGGGAATTTCAATTCGCCAACCACCTTCAGAATCATGCAGGAGCTAAAAGCTGCTAGAGTGCAGCAGCTTCAGAGCCTCATCAACTGTCTCATAAACAGTACGATGAGTCGCCGTGCAACCTGCGTGTCTGTAAGGCCTAGCGCAAAATGAGACGCAGCCTCCACAGGGTGACTCACTTTAAATATCTGTCGCTCACATGATAGTATGTAGTTGCGCATGTTAAGTGGCAGGGTGACGTGACTCAGTGCCTGCACCACGTGACCCTGCGGAACGCAGTGCCAATGCCGCAGTTTCCTGCTTGAAGTTGGCGTGACAATAACAAAAAGCGGTGCGAAGCAGAGAAGTTCTCTTGTGCGGTGATTACCTGCTAACAGAATTTCTCAGGGCTGCTGCACCCTGCGTCTCATTTTGCGCCTTGCCTAAGAGATGACCATAATTTTGCAATATTTTCCCTGGTGTAGGGCATAAATTGCCCTCTCCATACCAAATGTTACTAAATTATGTCCAGTGATTTTTTTTTAGACATTTCAATAAGTTAATTGTGAACGTGAGGGCACATTTTTTTTTTTTATCAGAAACTTACCACCCTGAGGGAAGAACTGTGCATAGATCCCTTTAAACGCCTCCTCACTAACAATGCCACTAGGACACTCCTAGAATGAAAAATACAAGATCTATTAATAATAATAAGCACTGCTTATCAACCGACCTCAAATGAGTAAAAATGTATACGAATGGGTTGCTTTCTTTTTCTGAATTGAATTAATGCCAAAATAACGGCTGCTCACATGTTGCCCAACGCTGACAACAAACACACAGATACTCCATTAAAATGACACAAGGTGCTAGTTAAAACACACCACTATTTGTAGACTACTGTACGAATACATATGCATCTCCAAGGGGTAGTCCACAAACGATAAGGAGTTCATTTTCCACACTTCTTCTGCCTTAGGACACCCACTTTTCCTACATTTTTACTCTAATATGTCCAATTACGAAAAGGGGACCTTTCTAACAACAATTTTAGTACCTATCCAGTTATACTTAAGGGAAAAGGAGAGACGAACCATCTGCATCCTCAAAGTCGGAAACGCAGACAACAGATAATTTACAGTATTATATTTTTTTTAAGAAAAAAAGGTGATAGAGAAAACTGCAATAAAGTCAAGATGGTTCACAATTTTAGCTACTCTACTTTTAAATGTAACGCCATCTTGACGTTATGCACGTTGAAACGCATTAAATATTTATTAATTAACGCAGTAATTTTGAATAAACGTTTTGCACTAACTGCGGTACTGATAATTCATTCATGCATCTGATAAAGGGGATAATAAAAAAGATGCATTTCTCTCTGAGGTCCTACAGCTCAAGTCATGCCGTCTCATAAGTACAGGGAGCGGCTGTAATGCGTTGGACACACCAGTTCTCGTCTGATCACTGAAGTTAAGCAGCGCAACCCCAGCTAGTACTGACATGGGTGGCCGCTTGGGAAAACTGGGTACTGCTAATCGCCCAAAAATCGTCGCATTAGTGTAATGTCTGTGCAGTCTCTGCATAAGAACTATGCTGTGGACGGGGCTCTAATGACCTTGTAGCTGAAGGGCCCCCCCCCCCCCCCCAAAAAAAAAACACCAACATACAAACAAACAAACCCAGATAGTACTAGCATGGGTGACCGCTTGGGAACACTGAGTACTGCTAGTACCCAAAAATCATCGTAACAGCGAGGGTCTGTACAGACTCTGCATTAGAACTACGCTGTGGACGGGACTCTAATGACTGTTGTAGTTGAAGGGTTTCCTAAAACACCAATGAAACAAAACAAACCTCATCAGTGCAATCTTATCTCACTGGTGGTATCACAACTTCACTATGCCGTCCTACTTCTCACCTAGATCGTAATTCATTTCCAGCCTACCGAGCACAACGAGTCTATCTACCGGCTTCCTCATACCCCTTCTCTCTCAAGAAGCAACCCACCTCAACCAGGATCGAACTCTCATGAGTCAAGCACACTGCCAGTGAGCCAAGCAGTCCGAAATGTTCGGGCAGAATCACGAGTAATATATTGGACAGTGGTTTGAGTCCTTTACTGACCGACTGATATAGGCATGACGTCATGACCCTCTATTCCGCCATTTTCTTCGACAGGTAGCAGAAGTAGTGACAGTGGCGCATCATCGCACAGGCACAACAAGGGGGTTTGGGACCTACAAATGTAAGTAGTAGCTTCATAACCTTGACTGCTAAAGGTTAAAAATAGAGATAGTGTATTTTTTTAAGGAAACAATCGACTGATCAATAGTTTTTATTAAGCGATAAATTTAGCAGTATTACTTATAATTTTAGAATAAGGGGGCCTCAAGACAAGATTACGCTCCCTAGACTAGAACTTCGACTGAATGGAGTAGTCATCACCAGCAGTTTAAAGATAACAATCACTATTTAATGATGACCAGGATAACTCTTTCTTCCTCTAAGTCCTCTTAAAACTGATAGCGCTGATGGTCAAGGATAATCAGCGGCCTAATGGATAGGATATAAAGAGTACGTGCGTTTGTGTGACAGACAGACAGGATGTGAGAAACAGGCTGTGTCATTAATAAATTACTGACCTCAACCCCCCCATCAGACGACACATTTAAATGTGCTCAATCGTATACACACGTAGAGTTTGAAGAGAGAGAGACCAAAGTCAGACAGAGTTCTACCTGCTTAAATCCACGATACATGAGCTGTAATTCCTTCCTTGAGAACTTCGTTAGCCGACAGAGTGCATCTAATCCATCAGGCTTATAACGCACTACGTGCATTTCCATATCATCGGTCTCATGATCTGCAAAGAAAAGGAAACAGGTGATATTGACAGTTACCAAATGTTATAACTACACCCCGGGGAGAGTAATCTACTCAAGCAACGTTAATTTCAAAATATACGAGAGAAATATAATAACAATAACAACAATCTTTCTGATTAGCATCCAGTCATTGAAAGTAATCTTTTAAAAACTAGTATGCAGCAGCTTTAAGACATTATTGAATTCAAGATAATCAAGGATCTTATTCCTTCAACTGTCATGGCATCACTTATTTTTTTTTATCTAGATGCTTAATGCAAATATTGAATACCATTTACCCTTGCGTGGGTCCCGGTCAAAACTTACTTACTGCCGCCCACGGATGCATATCATTAGACAAGATGACAATAAAGTGTGGAGTTGAAAAATAAAATCCAAACACAGAGTGTGGAGTTCAAAAACTAAGTAATTAGCTGTAGAGATGGCATAGGCGGCAGGCACTGATCACTGACGTTAGGCAGTGCAACCCCAGCTAGTACTGACATGGGTGGCCGCTTGGGAAAACTAGGTACTGCTAATACCCAAAAAACGTCGCATTACTGTAGTGTCTGTGCAGTCTCCGCATAAGAACTATGCTGCGGACGGGGCTCTAATGACCTTTGTAGTTGAAGGGCCCTAAAACACCAACAACAATACAAGACACAGGGGTGCTATATTGGACAGTGTTTTCCGCAGTCGGCTGTCAACCAAAGAGCTGCAACCCCTATGTTATTTATCGTCGGTCTACTGTTCGTTGCGTCATCTATTCTTTGCCTAGTAGAGAGGGTTCTTTGACGTTCAAATGCCACTGTATACCAGACAGGACCCCGGTTTTACTACTCATGCGAAAGAAGGCGCACTTGGGACCTCTCTCTCTCTCTCTCTCTCCCGAAAGAAGCCGCTCATGTCGGTCTAGTATTAAACCTAGAACCACTGATGCAGTTAGCGAGCACACTACCTAATGCGTCACCGGGCCGGTCACAAATAACAAATAAGTCACAAATAAGGTATGAATGTGAATATGAATATGTAATCCTTTGTGACGGATACCTTGCTAGCGAGTTTTTTCATGCCAGGCCCATATACCTAGATCTCCACCAGCACCCTAGGAGTACCTTTGCCTTTCGCGCCCACTCCAGCCGCTCCACACCAGAACCCATCAACCCCAGAACCTCTTCCAAGTTGGGGGTTCCCCAACTCATCCTGCAGTGGCCCAGCGCTGGACAGGCCAGGATCACATGCCTGACATCCTCCACTCGATCCCCACACAATCCACAGCCCACCTCTCCACCTGTGATCTTTGCCATCCTCTGTTTCGTCTCCAGTGACCCAGCTCTTGCCCGAAACAGAAGTGAGCTCTCCCACGTATTGTCATAGATTATCTCCCTCTCTATGTTAAGCTTGTTCCCATACACCATCAGCGTTTTCTTTGCAGCCCTTCCCTCCATACTCTGCTGCCACTGCCCTAACCCCCATTCCTTAACTTTGTCCTGTACTAGTCTTTGCAATGTTGTTGCCCCCTCCTTGCTCTCCCTGGGTTGCAGTTGTAGGGTTGTGATGTACCGACGCCCCGCCAGGTGGCGTCACTGTGCAGCCACACTCAGGCCACTTTCCCTATTTAACAGTAGATGGCACCACGTACTGGGCAAACTACCCAGTTAGTAGGCTGACGCTCCCACTTGGTGGCGTGCAGTCTGCTTCAGTTAGTTTTAGGCGGGAAATGGGACGCGTCCTATAAAAACAACAGAAAAGGCGGGAAAGAGCAGTCTCTCTCTTAGCTGTGCAGTGTGAAGCTGCGTTTAACGGCGGGCAAGCGCCCAAACAAAGAACTCTAGCATTTACTCGACATTTTATAGTTTAATAGTCTTATACAGTCGCACACATTGGAATAGACGAGCCAATGTGTGTGGTAATGATAGTGAGGTGTATTTCTTCAGTTGATTTAGCACCAACACTGGACTAGACGAGCCAGTGTGTGCTGTGTGTCGACGGTAAAGTGCCTAGAAGAACTCTTTGGCCGTTCTGTGATGCTTGCTTGGCAAGCTTGATGAGCTGAGACTCGCCCGCTTCACCTAGCCTGGAACTGCCGCCTATGCCATCTCTACAGCTAATTACTTAGTTTTTAAACTCCACACTCTGTGTTTGGATTTTATTTTTCAACTCCACACAGTGTTATGCCTATCTTCTTTGACATCTGGTTTACCCTCCTCTCCCAGTTGGTAAATACCTTCATGTTGTTTACCCATGCATTGACCTGCCATACCGGATTCTCCTTCCCTAGCCCCCATATCCTGCATAAGTATAGCAACTTACTTATCATTTCTCTCTGTTCAAATGTAGACCACCCCATGTCCCCTTGTATTGCTTCTACTGCTGTGAACCTATTTCCCCCTAATGCCATCCTGCCTAACCTTCTTTGGGCTACTTCCATACAGTCCCTTACCTTTTTACTAATGCACAGAACCTCATTTCCATACGTTAGCCCTGGAACTGCTACTGCTTTCCATAGCCCCCTAACCATTTCATACCTTGAGAATGAATCAAACGCCAGTTTCCTTATTAATCCTTCTCTGGTTTTTATCTTACACATGATGTTTTCCTCCATTGCCTTTAAGTATCCCCTATCATTTGTGAGTTTAACCCCCAGGTATGCAACCTCTGACACCACCTCTATCTCCCTCTCCCCAAGCTTGATTGGCATCTTATTACTAGGCTGCATGCCATCCTCTCCAATGATCATCAGTTTTGTTTTATCTTGACCAAATTCTAACTGGAAATCCCTACTGAACTGCTCACAGATATCCAGTTCTTCTTGGAGCTCTCCCTCACCCTCTGTCAGCAGAACTATGTCATCACACTGAAAGCTGGCTGGCAATTTGTTACCATCCCCCAGAGGAAACCCCAGCCCACTATCTTAGAGTTTGAGCCCCAGTTCATTGATGTACACTAGGAACAGCATTGGTGATAATGGACAGCCCTGTCGCAATCCCTTGTCCACACCTATCTGTCCCGTATTTATTCCCTCCCAATGGAAATCATACCTAGTGCCCATATATAGCTTCTGGAGCAACTCCACTAGCCCCTTATTAACCCCATACTTGGGAAGAACTGCCCAGGGTAACAAATAAACGAAAGTTTCAGACTACCATCAGTCTACACGGACATTAGGCACTAATCTGTGTGCCCTTTAATTCCCGAACTTTATGGTCAATGTCATGTACTCCACATGCGATCTGGAATATCCCTGTTGCTTACTGCTACTGTGCAATAGGTCAGACCCCAAGCAATATTATAACCAACAAAGCATTAATTTACCTGCCATAATTTCTATTTTGGTTGTATAATGCGGTGTTGGAACACGTTAAGTAGGCCGGCATCCCCCCACAGACAACAAAGCCAATATTCCTGCAGGTTCCAGAGGCCTGGCTGGGATACCCCCAGTCAGAGCAAGCTCAGTGGACCCGCAGACCCGACCCCCTGCCACAAGAAGGAAAAGGGTATGATGATGATGATGATGATCAATGTTATGTACATCCTTAGAGGCCACTAGAAATGACTCTTAGGTCATTATCTATAATGGTGATCGTGGATCGTTAAATAAATATGACGATTATAACGGAAGAAAGAAGAAACTAAACGAAATAGTTCCTAACGAACGATAGATAACTAAGAGTTATATGTCACCTAATGGCGAGTTGAACTCATAAACGGCTTTTTCAATTGAAATCGCAAGCCACAGTCACTATGACCACACTATAGTACACTGCATTAAAATTTCATTGGATAACCATCCTGTTCAAATTTGGAGGCGAGTTGTCGTTTCGAGAACGGTGACAATATGTGAAAACCAATTTAAAATAATCCAATGGAATTTTATACCAACGACTCAAACCGGACATATTTTTTTTTTAAAGTTAAGAGATAAGGGCTTGCCAACAATGTAAGAAGGGAGAAGATTCCCCGTCACATTGTTCATAAAAATAAATGAACTGGTCTCAAATTTGATAGCAGCTTTTTCAAGTGCCTCTGATAATATAGTATTATTACGCAAAAAGGAGACATAGACATACTCCAGAAATAAAAAAGAAAAACAAAAAAACATCTTTAACATCACAAACTCTAATCCTATCATTCATTCATCTAGCTTCACAGAACCTGATTACATTCAATTCTAGCTTTCCGTATATATATATTGACTTCAATTACATTATTCAATCCTTTTCTCTCTCCCTCTTAACGTCTTTTTTAATACAGTACTAGTGAAATTCGTAGACTTTGTGTCAATTTCATCAAGAAAATACATTTGCAAGCACAACATTCATGGCAAATTTAAGGGGAAATAATGACAAATGAGGTGTCGAGAAACAAAAACCTAGTCAACAGCCCTTTAGTCCCCAGATGTGCGCTTAACCCTTTTCCTTCATCTCTTTTTTTTTCCAAAGGCGAAAAGTATATTTTTTTCAACTTAATATAAATAAGCTAGTAGATGCATTAGTGAGAGAAAGAAATATGTGAAGAAAATCAAACCTGTTTATTGAAAGGATAAATAACGGTGACAGAGAATGTCAAGTAGATTCAAACATAAATGGACGAAGACAGGGACGATAATGGCGCTTCGTCTTTCATTTCCAAAATACCGATCTGATTCAACTTTACAGTATCCTAGTTTCAATATAGTACATAATTGAAACTACATTTAGAAAGAGAGAGAGAGAGAGAGAGAGAGAGAGAGAGAGAGAGACCATAACGTAGGTGACCTTTTTATTTTAGTAAAGTAATTTAAACCTGATATGTCGAATATTCAAAAGTACAAACATCAAATTGCAATTACGGATTGAAATGAAAACACACTCGACATATCTTTGATCCCCCTTCAAAGCTCTTTGGAAAACAAAACTATAATATTAGTCTTTTGCACTACGACGACTAATATCGATTTGAAAATCTGGATTTAACGATTTTCCATCAATTTACGAAGATTCCATTTTCACTCGAATGTCATTTAATCTTTTTTTTAAAAAATACAACCTACGACATATTGAACGGAAATCGTAAACACAGCAACTATCAATGAAAAAAAACCCAGAAATTCAATCACATTTGCCCATTTAGAATTAAAACCATTATCAACGGATGGATTCATAATATAACAACAATAATTATGCCGATTGATAATAGTGTGTGTTAATTCTTGAATAATCTATTAAGAGCTTTCGTCGTCAAGACAAAGAACAGAGATGTGAATGATGATTGAAAATTCTTAATGTAGAAAGGTCGAAGAGTGAAGAAGAGAGAGAATCAAAAGTAAACTCTACCTGCGGCTTGTTTTGAAATACTACATCAACCAGTCTCTCTATATTTGCAATATTTCCATGACAGCCAGCATTCACTAGCTCGCTTTTGTTTGTATATTCTCTAAGGATAAGGACTAAGGGACCTTTACAGGAAAAGACCGTAAGGATAAGGTAGTGTGTGGGATGGACGTGGACTTGGTAGAAGATAAGTGGGAGTGGAGGGGTAGTACCCACAGACCTGCCCTTGCCACAGGCGGGATAAGGGTATGATGATGATGATGATAAAAGGGCAAGTGGTCATTTAAATATATAATTACATTGAAGAAGAAAACCTGACGAACACCTGCGTTCGTTTCCGGCATTTTGAAATCTAACCGCAAAACAACATGAAAAAGAACACAATTATGGCGACCGCATTCGAATTCTATTAGCGAAAAAAAAAAGAATTGACACATGCGCACGTGGGAACAAGGAAGAGCAGATCACTGCGTAGCGCATGCGCACGTGACGTCATAGGTGACGTCGTGACATTTGGAAAAATGTCGAAAACAAACTCTTTGGCACAGAAGAAATGAAAAACACACCAACATACTATTGTACTTTCAAAGATGGTTGGATCTGGACGTTGGATAACAAAAGTAAATATATATTTCTCAATGTTGTCCTTTCCATTTCCCCTTTTCGCAAAGAGAGAAAAAAAAAAGATTCAGGACGCATTTGGAAGCGAAACTACATGGTTGATTTAACACTAACCACTCGAAGGAATATTACTTTAAGAATCTTCTTCGATCCCCTCTCACCCCAGTTGAGCTGAAAAGGAGTGTGTGCATATTTAATAGCAATACTCAAGCATATTGATCACGATTGCAGCAGATATATATTCTCATTCTGTATCGAAATTGAATTCCTTTGACAAATGGCAAAAGCAACTTTCAATGTCTAGTAGTAAGTAACACTACCCATATACAGTATGTATCCCCACATACAAACATTAGAAGGAATTCCACACCATTTCAATTGCAATAAATTTTGGTAGAGTTTTCTTATACAGATGCTACCACTACCTATCATAATTTCTTCTTCAATTTCGGCCCATCACAAAGGGTTTTACAAATTATACTGCCGCAATAACAACAACAACTACCAAAAGTCGATAGACTTGCTTGTAATTCCTCAAACTGCAAATTATGGTAGGTTTCAAACATGAATCAATCGGATCATTTCTTACCTTCAACTCGAGACTAATTTCTCCACTATACTCACTTAATAAAATATACATAAACCCTTTAGTAGTATTAGTAGTAGTAGTAGGATGTTCAATCGTAAACTCTCCATTTAATTATAAGACATAACAACGCCCATCTACTATTATTAGTTGTACAAGGTACAAATATACAAATTATAGGCAGACAAAGGAAAAAAAACCAAGCGAGGAGGGTGCAGACTAAATTGCCCTTAAGATCAAACGACATACTACAATAATGGATGTAATCTCACGGCTAAAAATCGTCATTGCTTTCTAATTATAACTTCAAAGTGGATAATATACAATCATCAACCTAGAATTATTCGTAATCGATATAAAAACCTGTTGGTCAACAACCGATCAAGTGGTCGAGATGAAACGCACATGCGCATCATCTGTCCGAAGTGAGATTTTACATGGTGACAGCGTTTTCACCATATTCACGCTGCCCAAACAGTGAACTAACATGGTTTGTTTTCAGTAGCGGATCCAGGGGAGGATGGGGGTGGGACACTTCAAAAAGTGCGCCCCAAATATATTTAAATATTCAGAATCCCTTAATAAAAATTCATAGGTTAGCATCGTCTCAATTCGTGGGGTAGGCCGGCATCCTCCCACAGACAACCTCACCAATATTCCTGCGGGCTCCAGACACCTGGCTGTGGTGACTCCAGTCAAAGTAGTTCAAAAGTAGTCAAAGTAGACCCGACCCTGCCACAGTCGGGATAAGAGTATGATGATGAATCCCCGAGTATAACGCTATCTAGCAATTACAACAGCGCCTCTCCTGTCCCATAGACAGTGGTTTAGCCAACTACAGATTGGACTACAACTGTTAGACTGCCAGTATAGAAATGGGGATAGCTAAGCAAAAATGCCAAAATCAGTTGCGCCCCGTTGAGGCATTGAGGGGGGGAGCAGTTGCTGCGTTGCTTTCCACTCTGCATCCTCCCCTGTTTGCCTCGTTCGTGTTTTCGGGCCCGTCAACTACATGGACACTACAGCCCCGTCCACTGAATAGTTCTAATGCAGAGACTGCACAGATACTACACTACTGCGACGATTTTTAGGTATTAGCATTACCCAGTCGGTCTTAGCGGTCCCAAGCGGCCACCCATGTCAGTACTAACTGAGGTTGCGTTGCTTAACTTCGAGGAGCAGACGAGAACTGGTGTGTCCAACGCAATTTTCCGCTCGTGAACTAAGATGAAAATAACTTTTTAATATATGACGGCGGGGGTTGTCATTGTTTGTTGGTGTTTTAGGGCCTTTCAACTATAAAGGTCATTAGAGCCCCATCCACAGCATAGTTTCTATGCAGAGACTGCACAGACAGTACACTAATGCGACGAATTTTGGGTATTAGCTGTACCCAGTTTTCCCAAGCGGCCACCCATGTCAGTACTTGCTGGGGTTGCGCTGCTTAACTTCAGTGATCAGACGAGAACTGGTGTGTCCAACGCATTTAGCCCACTTCTGCACAAAACCGGTGGGAGACATAGAATAATCCACCGTTTGTTTGTTATTTGTGTTTTAGGTCCCTTCAACTACAAGGTCATTAGAGCTCCGTCCACTGCGTAGTTCTGATGCAGGGACTGCACAGACACTACAGTAATGCGACGATTTTTGGATACTAGCGGTACCCAGCCAAGTTGCGTTGGACACACCAGTTCCCGTGAGATCACTGAAGTTAAGAAGCGCAAGCCCACGTCAATACCAACCCTCTCCTTCGTCCTTTCACCTACCTCCTCATCTCCCGTGGGCAGCCTCCTAAGGGTTCGTCCTGTTATGGATGCCTGGCTTACTCCCCAACCCGTGGAAACTAATCCAGAATCCAAGCGGCCACCTAAGTCAGTAATGACTGGGGCTGCGTTGCCTAACTTCAGTGATCAGGCGAAAGCAGTGTGTGCAACGCAATTTGGCGTTCCCTAATAATCCATCGATAGCCGAAAACATTCAAAGGAGCTTAATGTCATGATGGTACTGTAGTTTACACGATGAGAGGCGTTATAATACCAGTGCAACTATCACGATAGTAATTTCGATATGGTATTACCTAAACACACACACAGCAAGAAAACATGAAAAACAATCGATTATTTCCTATAAATGTGTTATTCAAGTAGGCCTACCATTTGGGTTGATCGACTGACTTAAGGCAGGTCGCGCATGCGCTTCGATATATTGAGCATACTTTGTTCTATTCTGCACACGGCACAGAATCGCCGCACGTGCAGTTCTTTTCTCCTCCCCCTTTGTCGTTTCAATGTTCTATATAGCCATTCGAAAATCAAAATGGCTGGCAAATCGTTCTTTAATCGCTTAAATTTGATGGTAAAAAATTGTGATTAAAATGCTAACTTATTCCTTTATTATAAGAAATTTCCCATTTGAGACAAATTCGTGATCATTTAAGAAGCGGAAGAAGAAAAAACAACGCTAATCCGTTTGTTAGTTTGCTGTCACAGATGAGTGACTCAAGAACTTGAAGTGGATACTCAACATACTATTTACTACTTGGTCTGAAAATTAAGCCAATGTAAGTGACAAATTGTCAACATTTCTTTAGCATCTCTTTAAGATGGAGAAGAAAATGAAGAAGATGGGAGAGGAACGGGAGGTCAAATAACTCAAGTTGCTAATATTCATTAAACATCCCTACTTCCAAAGTACTGATAGTTACAACGTGAGAGATAAGTAATTTCAATTACGCAAAAAAGATCATTTTGAATTTTTTTCTTCCTGTTCTTCCCCTTCCTCCTCGTATCCATCTTCTTCTTCTTAGCTTAATGGCAGAGTTAAGGAGTGGATGGATCCGATCTCTGCTCAAGTAATTATTTCTCAACTGGATAAACTAAAGTAGTTGATAGCTAGTAGATTATCATAGGAGAAATTGCGTCGACGAGAAGAATCAAATCTCAAACATCATCGACGATACTTTAACAATCTTCAAAGAAAATAGTCGTCTAGTCTTCGCCATCGTCAAAATAACGATCCCATAGCAACATCTTAAAACCCTATAAACCCCCCCACCTTTCAATTTCACCGAAACAAAAACGGCTAAGTAGACATCTTAGGCTGTAGTACTATATAACCATAATAAGGCTAAAGGACGTGTAATATTTACTACACATATTAAAAATCTAATTACATCTCCAAAAAATTTATATTTACTAAAAGACATTATTGTACAGAGAAATCTCGCCTCGGTGGTGCAGTGGGTAGCGTGCTCGGTTACTGTGTCAGTGGTTCTAGGTTCGATACTGGACCGAGGTGGGTTAGCTTCTTTCGGGCGAGAGAGAAGCCCTAAGTGCGCCTGCTTGGGATGGGAAGTAAAACCGAGGTCCCGTGTGATGAACGATGGCATTTGCCGCTAAAAGAATCCTCTCTACTATATAACGGGTAGATGAGGCAAAATTTCCAGGTGTAGGAGCTCGTTTGCTCCCCCCCCCCCACGGCGTCGGTGGAATACCCTAAAGAAGTGTAGTATGTTATGCTAACGGGTTGGGGAGTCGGCCAAGCAGCTATAACGGGCTGAACCTCGTGGAGGCTGCTCGCGGGTGAGAGGAGATAGGAGTGTGGAATGTAGATTGTTTGTTTGTTGGTGTTTAAGGTCCCGTCAACTACAAGGTCATTAGAGACCCGTCCACTGCATAGTTCTAATGCATAGACTGCACAGACATTGGGTATTAGCAGTACCCAGTTTTCCCGAGCGTTAACCCATGTCAGTACTAGCTGGGCTTGCGTTGCTTAACTTCAGTGATCTAACGAGAAGTGGTGTGTCCAACGCAACTCAGACCGACGATAAATGGGTATAGGGGGTTGCAGCTTGGTCGGCAACCGGATGTGGAAATACCCTGTCCAATGGATCACCCAGAGGGACAAGGGACGGCCTACCCTGCCATAGGTGGGAAAAGGATTAGGAGTTGCTTTTACATTACAGAGTTGTCACACGTTGAACTCCCCTCATATAGTTCTACATTCTCTCGATAGGAGCACGATGATCGCTGCTCTATAATTTCTATAGGACTATAATTTTCAAAGATGTTTGCTTTTCTCCTGAAATGTTATTTCTTAAAATTAATTCTGGGAAACAGATATTAAAACTAATTTTTATGAACTACTATACCGTATATATTATTTTTAATATTTGAAACCAAAAGAATGTTGACGCTATGCATTATTAAACACGTCAATTGTAGGAGGCGTTAGTTATACTTTAACTGTTCTGAGAAGGACGAAACGTTATACGTTGTTCAGCGGCCCTTTGAGTAAGAGTCAATCCACTACGGACATCGGGATCTCCACTGTCAGCCCGTTACCATGGTCAAATCTGTCAGGAGTCGAACCCGAGGGCAACTAACTATTTAAAAACGCTACTAGCGACACTGAGCAGTAACAATTCCGAAATGTCCCATAGAAAATGTATAGCAGCGATCATACTGCCCCTATCGATTAAAACTACAATTAAGGTCACTCTATTTCTTGGAATCCGACCTCGTTAGGACTTAATTGGTAGAGCGCTGTTGCCAGCGGCGATCCAGGTAGGCAGGTTCCCCTCCCAGACTAGGTCCGTGGTTTTATCTGCGACAAATAGGAAGTAAAAGTCGTGGCCCAGTATCTCGATGGGGAGGGGTGTACAGTGTCCCTCAATCGAAATAATCAGGATATGAAGGCGAATGACTGTGTTTTTCTTTCGCAGTAAGGAAAATACAAGAGGCAGCTACAGTGGGAAATTAAAGTTTTGAATACAATTTTTTTTTCAGCCCTTTTTCTCTCCTCTCGTTCCCTGTCTCCTTCGCCATTTCTCATCTGTCAACCAAATTTAATACGAATTAAATTTTAGGCTTTGTTAAACACGGAGTTTTGAAGATGATACATGCAAAAGAGTGGTAGTAGTAGTCTCTCATTTGCACGCGTGTAAGTGCGATAAATATAGAGCAATCAGATAAAACGCCACATAAAACACGTGATGAATTGATCAATCTTCACTCCTTTCGGTACTCGATATCAAAAGCATTAATCCCCAATGCACCAAACTGTTGAAAACACCAATTGCACAGTTTGCGCTACAAAAGAGTCATTCAATAATTACGAATATTACCGATGAATTCAAAGTATACTGCCTTGGTGGCGCAGCAGGTAACGTACTCAATTACTGCTTCAGTGGTACAAGGTTCGATACTTGATCGAGGCGGGTTGGCTTCTTTCGGGTGCGAGAGTGTGCAATCCGTCGGATGGGGAGTAAAGTCGGGGCCCTTCCGTGTAGTGTACGATGTCAATTGCACGTAAAAAGAACCTTGTCTACTATGCAACGGGTAGAGGAGGCAACATTCCCAGGTGTAGGAGCTCGGTGGAGTACCCAAACGAACAGCAGACCGACGACCAATAAGTAGAGAAGTTGCAGCTTTGGTCAGCAGCTGGCTGAGTAAAAATAAAGCCCCCACAGATCGCCCATGTGTCCATCCAGACGAAGTGTCTCCATCCAGACGGACAAAGAGGAGAACCCACCCTGCCATAGGTAATAAAGGGGTTAGAGTACTTGCTTTGACTTGCTAAAAATTCAATGTAGGATGGGGTAACATATTACGTTTTCTTTTGCCGCTCTACACATCCATGTGTAGGCCTGAACGTTCACCTTTAGGAAAATTCCTCCTTGGTAGATCAGTTGTAAGCATTTGGGACTCAAACATCCGATTGGCTGAGACCGAGGGTCAATTCCGGACGTTGTTGGTGGGTAAGAGTATGGGGTTAGCCACATATAAACGTCTTTTGTGTTTAGAAAGGGTCCTCGTGAACTGTTATGATGGGTACGGTACCTAAAGAGAACTAATTCTAATTCTATTCTAATTGAATACACTGCAAGCAGCCTTGATAGGCCAAATTGGCAGTGGAGAGTATGACTATCATTCCTAATTTATAACCCATTTAACCCCTTTAAGGAACCTGAGGTTATGTCTGGTGGCAGTCTCATTTGTTGCGTTGGTGTTTTAGGGCCCTTCAACTACGAAGGTCATTAGAGTCCCGTCCACTGCGTAGTTCTAACGCAGAGTTTGCAGACACTATGCTGTTACGACGATTTTGGGTATCAGCAGTACCCAGTTTTCCCAAGTGGCCACCCATGTCAGTACTAGCTGGGGTTGCGCTGCTTAACTTCAATAATCAGACGAGAATTGGTGTGTCCAACGCAATTCGCCGCTCCCAGTGTTCCCAAGTGATCACACATGCGAGTACTAGCTGGGGTTGCGTTGCTTCACTTCAGTGATCAGACGACAAGTGGTGTGTCCAACGCAATACTGTCCAGCCAGGGATTGAACCGGTACACTATAAGATCACCTTAGGGACAGAGAGAGAGGTATGATATCGAATTGAAATAAGGACGATCTGTGAAAAAGGTCACGCGCATACTTTGCGACTGCGCCGTGGCAATGAAGTATTCTCTTTGACAAAGAACAAAATGACGTGATAAAGCGCATGCGCATAGTGAATGGAATGTCTCTATTCGATTCCACCATTGTTTTTGTTTGAGGTAGCTGTCAAAAGATGCGGATGAGATAAGTAATTAAGAGAATAATTCATTACTTTGATTTGCACAGTATGTAATTTAAAATTTCTTAACGTAATCAATCACTGAAATTGCACGTGATTTAAGAAAAAGGAAATTATCCTTCCTTCACTCGCAAAGAAATGAACACCTTACTATTTAACATATTGTTCACATCTTCAGTTCAATGTGAGAAATGGCGTCGCGCAGGCATTGTTTTCTAGGTCGGTGTAAATTAAATATCTGCATGCTCAATTAATCTCTCATTATTCACTACTCCGTATTAATATCAACATTTGATGATTGAAACTATGGCATAAACAGCGACTTCATTCGCACGCACACACGAGCGCACCCACCCCACATACAATTCTAATTCTGTAATCTAAAAATAACCTAAAGTAGACATCGCAGTGAATTGATACGGTTAAATTAGAAAATAATATTATAAAATACTTTCATTTTCCGCCATTTCGCTTCAAAAATGGTAAGCGATAGCATCCCGAGTTGAAAATATCAAAGTTCGCGGTTGCGGTAAGACAATATCTTATTTATCCAAGCTTGATACGCTGAGTGTATAATATAGTTCAGTATCTTGCGCACTTTTCTTACAAACCCTTGGATGCGAGATCGATTCTTAGCGACGATGGTGTAATTCCCTTCCTTCATCCTGTTTTTGTTTTGTTGCACTTTGTGCCATCATAACAACATTAACATAAAAAAAATTCCAGACAATGCATCGACCGCCATCTCCCCAGCACCAGACTGAAACCGGTTTTGTCACATTATTTCAGGCTAGGCTCCTTTACATGGGTCCGTGAGGCTCCTCCAATTGTTTGGTGATAACGCCATTGCGTCTCATCCACAAGTCAGGAATCAAGTTTATGAATTGCCCCCCCCCCCCTTTGTCGTCGCTCTTCTATTGTGCCCGTAGGGTTCTTTTGTACTCAAGTCTAGAGTATTGTTGATACGCTAACACAGCACCATTATGGACTGCGTAGCCTACATCATCATACTCTTATCCTACCTGTGGCAGGATCGGGTCTGCGGGTTCTAGCCCCCCACTCTCGCCTATCTCACACCAGGTCCCCGTCCACCCCACACACTACCATATCCTTATGGACAACCTGCTCCCACGTCTGCTTCGGTCTCCCCCCTGCCTCGGGTGCTACTGACCACCCGCATTCCTGGAATGGACCTAACGAGCTCCTCCTCCCCTCTTCTCATGACGTGTCCATACCACCTCAGCCTGTTCTCACTCATTTTTTTTGCCGCAATGCCCCCTACCCCCAGGCTACTGCCTAACTATCAGCTCTCGACCCTCCGCTCATGTACCGCAGCATTCGCATTTCGGCTACTTGAATTCTATTGACGTGGCTCTTCCTCACTGCACCTAACACTCTGATCCATATAGTATAGTGGGCCTAACCAGGGAGCGGTCTAACGTGGTTCTTCCTCACTGCCTAGCAATTTATGAAAAGTCTCAAAAGTTGAAAAGTTCCCCCAGTCACCTGATTCCTTGGGTACGCCCTACCACGTACGGGATCCAGGGTGGGGTTTTTTGGTGTTGCAACCCCCCCTTATGGACATAATATATGCGAGCTTTAGCTCAACCCCCCGCCCCACCTGTATTAGCTCACCCCCTGACGAAAATCCTGGATTCGCCACTGCGCCCTACTTCAATGGGAACTCTGTGTGGGCCTACAGCTTTTGGACCTTTTGACTACGTGGCCAACGAGAGATGGAAATATAAAGTGACTGCCCTTGGAAATGTGAGATCTGTTCAATTTGTCGACCTCGTGATTAAAAAAAAGGTAATTTTTAATACGAATTCGATATCTAATTGGCTAAAAATGAAGATTTCAGCATAAAAATGCGAGAAAGAAACGATTCGGGGACATGTATATACAGAAAGGTGAATCCAATTATATTTCAAATTGTGAAACAGGATTACACGGGACGACAAAGATGCTGTAGGAATTAAATGAGAGAGGACGGGGTTGGCTTGTCTGGGGGTCCGAGCCTGCAGAATGAAGGAAATGAGGGTTTAAAAAAAGGAGGACGAAAAGAGAGAGATAGGAATGTGTTTAAAACCTCTACATCACAGGAATGGTGTAGAAGGACACATATATTTGAGACAAGCTGGTTGTGATCGCAAAATGTGCGCCTGAAAAATCGATATTTGAAATAAAACTCCCATGGTGCGGTGTGTGCCGGCTAGTCTCGCTCTCTCTCTCTGCCTTAAAGAAAATAGAAATTAAGTAGAAATCTTAAAGACACTATTAAGATGATCTCCTTATAAAACAACCCAATACGGAATCTGGTTTTTTACCCAGGGAGCGGCAGAGGCATTATTCTCTCCTTAAAAAGAAAACAATATTTTCTTATCTAAAGTCTGCAGTCAATTTAAAAAATATTGCTATTATTCATTTTATTATTAAAACCCGCCTCGGTGGCGTGCTCACGATTACGTGGTTCCAGGTTCAATACCAGACCGGAGTAGGTTGGCTTCTTTCGGGGAGAGAGAAGCCCTGAGTGCACCTTCTTTCGGATGAGAAGTAAAACCGAAGTCCCGTGTGGTGCACGATGGCATTTGCACGTCAAAGAACCCTCACTTTTGGTTCGGTTCGATGGTGTTTTAGGGCCCTTCAAATACAAGGTCGTTAGAGCCTGGTCCACTGCATAGTTCTGATGCAGAGACTGCACAGACACTACACTAATATCGCTCCCGAGCTTTCACTACTATGCAAAGGCTAGATGAGGCAAAAATTTCCAGGGGTAGGAGCTCGCCCCCTGGCGTCGCGTCGGTGGAAAGCCCCAACGAACAGTAGACCGAAGTAGTTAGGTGATATTTGGTCGACAACCGGCTGCGGAAAAACACTGTCCTGCTAATACCCAAAACACTGTCCTTGTGATCATTCAGAGGGACAAGATGGGTACCCGACCCTTCCACAGGCGGGAAAAGGGTGAAGAGTTGCTTTGCTCGGTGGCGCAGGAGGTAGCGTGCTCGATTACGTAGTTCTAGGTTCGATACTGGAACGCGGTGGAATGACTACTTTCGGGCGAGAGAGAAAACCCGAGTTCGCCTTCAGTCAGATGGCCAGTACAGTTGCCGCCCCGTGCAGTGTACGATGTCATCTGCAGGGAAAACAAACCCTCTATACTATGCGACAGGTAGATGAGGGAACAGCCCCAACAAACAGGTTGCATAGAGGTTGCAGCTTTGGTCGGCAACCGGCTGCGGAAAAATACCGTGCAACAGATCGCCCATGTGTCTATCCAGAGGGACAAATATGTGTACCTGACCCCGCCATAGGCGGGAAAAACGGGTAGTAGTTGCTATTCGATTTTTATTTTTAAATGTTTCTTTACAACAACAACAACACAGGCAGAGCTTTGAACTCTCTCCAATCCACCTTCGCGTTGCGTTGTCTTATCCACCTCCACGTCTTAAGTCCTAAAAAAGTCTCCAAGGAAACTCCTGGTGAACTGGTGGCAACGACGTCACATGTGATTAAGTTTAATTTCGACTTATGAAATGTCGTTTCTTAGATTAAAGTAACCACAATCCCCTCTTCTTAAGTGTATTTCTTCTCTTTACCCTTCCCCGTTCCAGACAAGTGGTGGGAGGGGGGTGGAGGGAGAGGGTGGGCTTTTATTATTCCAATTATAGTGCACTTTTCCTCTCGAGCTCCTAATATTGATATGGTTTGGGTGAGAGCAACGCCTGCTCTAGCACTCATGCCACCCCGGACAAAAAGACAAATTGCCGGCCCTTGAAACAGCGCCCTGTTCTCACACTTACAGCCAAAATGAGAGCTGGTGAGAGCGAACCTGAAACTTTGATATCTTGTTTTGCTGGACAGGACGGATCAGCACCCTGACCGTCCGGCAACGATAGAAAGAGTGATGTCCATCAAGTGCAAGTGATGAGCCGAGGGGCAAGAGAAACCCCCTTCCCCCAAGTGTGATTTCAGCCACATGGAAAACAAAACCTTAGTATTCCACACACCTGATCGAATAGTAATACCACTTTCGCTTATGGTAGGAACCGGATGCAGACCTAATGTTACAATGGACGCCTGTCCTCGTCCTGGGGACACCTTCCTTTCAAAATTGGCACCAGGGGGCGAGCTCCCACACCTGGAAATCTTGCCGATTTTTCACTCCATGCAGAAGGAATTCGTTTCCGTGTAGTGCACGGGATATTGCAAATTGGGTTCCTTGGTCGCCAAGTTGGCCTCCCTTATATATCTGTTTCGCCGCCTTAGACAGGTTGTGAACCGTCCCAAATTAGCCATTATTTTCAGACTTAAAGTCCAAGCCCTCATAAGCTTTTCTTCCTTTGCTTTGGCGAGTCTTCCTGCTACTCGGACTTTTGCCCTGCAACGGGCCTACAACCGTATTCTCCGCATTGTGTTCCGTGTTCCCTGGGGGCGGCGGGTCTCCCCTGTCTGCAGGAAACATGGTCTATTGCCCTTTACAGATTTTCTTTATTTCTGTAGTTTGAATCAGTTAGCCTGCGCATTGAGATCCCAAAATCACCCTTGGCACTATATCGTCGACTTTTTCTTTGCCTCAATAGAAGTTCGGAGACCACAGCGCTTCAAGTTTGTTTCAAAATTGCGTTTCTCAGATCCCCGCCGTAGTTTTTCCCCGGTCAAGTTTTTTTCTCGGTGGAATGCTCTCCCATATTCTGTTCGTTCTTTGGTGTTCCAATGTTCTGAATTCCGGTGCATTATCAGTTGTCGACATTTCAGAAAAACTTTGTATGAATATCTGCTGACGATGCCATGTTAAGTGTGTGTTGGTTGTTTGTGTTTTGCATTAGAGAATGTACCTCGGTATGTGATACTAATAAATAATAATAATAATAATAATAATATCCCTTTCTACCCAATGGTGGGAGTGGCTGTATTGAAATGGGGACACCAGTTCTCGTCTGACCACTGAAGTTAAGCAACGCAACCCTTGCTAGTAGTGACATGGGTGGCTGCTTGGGAAAACTGGGTACCGCTAATAGCCAAAAATCGTCGCATTAGTGTAGTGTCTGTGCAGTCTCTGCATTAGAACTAAGCAGGGGACGGAGCTCTAATGAGCTTTGTAGTTGAACTGCCCTAAAACACTAACGAAACAAAAAAAAACTTAATGGCATGTGACCTTGCAAGGTCCCTACCGTCCTTTCGTCCAACCAAAAGAAAGAAGCGGATATAGTAGAATGAGCCTGTGACCATGGACTCACGAGTCAAGCACACTACTCTAACTCACTAATGCCTGGTTCCGTATACCCACGCGCTAACGCTTTTACCGTTGAATCAGACGACACAGCACAAAAAACGGTGACGTCACGCAGCTACTTGGGGTGTCGCAGAGCAGCTGAAAAATGGCGGAGGAAAATGTAAGACATGACGGCGGCGTGCGGTGACTCCAAATAAAGCGCTGCACTTAAGGAATTGCGCTGGCGGTCCTTCATAACGCACTAGCACAAAACGTCATCAAAATGTCATCAGTGGCGACGTGATTAGCGTTGAAGTGCGGTGATACGGAACTAGGCATTAGGTTGGCATAATTGTTTGAAAAGTATCAGAATAAAGAGAAGTGTAATGTACGCCGTCTGCCGGTAAAGGGAAGGAAAGGGGCGGAAGTGCAAAAAGCAGTATTTTGACCGATTGGAAATAGGGGCGCCCTTAACTATTTTCAGAACTAACAGAGTAGAGGATAAAATTATAGGTTCAATCAAAGTACCGTTTAATAAAAACATAAATATCAGTGATATTGATTTTATTTTAATTCTGAAATATAAAAATAATGGCTTAGGAGAAAGGTTATAGAAGGGGAGGGGAGGAAACCTGTTCTGAAAAAGACAAGACAAAAACAAAGCAACTACTAATCCTTTTCTTGCCTATGACAGGGTCCTGCTTACGACCCCTCTGAATGGACGCAAAGGACACGAGCGATCTATTGGACATGGTTTTCCACAGACGGTTGCCGACCAAAGCTGCAACCCTATGCTTATTTATCGTCGGCTGCCGTCACCGACGCCAGGGGGCGAGCTCCTACACCTAGGAATTTTGCCTCTGATCTACCCGTTGCATAGTAGAGAGGGTTCTTTTACGTGCAAATGCCATCGTACACCGCACGGGACCTAGGTTTTACTCCTCATCCGAAAGGAGGTTCATTCGGGACCTCTCTCTCTCGCCTGAAAGAAACTAACCCACCTCGGTCCAGTATTGAACCTAGAATTGCTGACTCAGTTACCTAGCGTGCTCACTGCGCCACCGAGGCGGGCTTCGTGAAAAAAAAAGACAGGATAACATATATATGAGGTAGAGTGCTCGGTTACTGCGTCGGGGGTTCAAGGTTCGGTGCCGGATCAAAGCGGGTTGATTTCTATCGGGCAAGGGAGAATGTTTCTATGTTGCACTAACGGGCTGGGGAGTAAGCCTAGAAACCATAGCAGGCCGAACCCGTAGGAGGTAGCTCACAGGAAAGGAGGAAGTAGGTGTAAGGGATGCAGGAGGGGGGAAATTTGCAGCACTCAACATTTTCTACCAATCACCCATGTTGGTACTAACGTGGGTTTGCGTTGCTTAACTTCAGTGATCTCACGAAACTGGTGTGTCCAACGCAACATGGCCGCAATGAGAGAGGGAGAGGGGGGGTCCCGAGTGCGCCCTCCGTCGGATGGAAAGGAAGGCCGGTGCCCTATCGTGTGACCCGTACGATATCATTTGCACGGAAGGGAACCCCCCCTCCTCTACTATGCAACGGATAGATGAAGCCAAATTCCCAGATGTAGAAGTCTCGGTGGTGGGCCCCAACCAACAGCTGCAGCTTGGACCGGCAGCCGGCTGCGTAAAAAAAAATAACAGTCCAATTGATCGCCCATGTGTCCTTTCAGAGGAGAGACAAAGATGGGTTCCCGACCCTGCCATACGCGTAGAAAAGGGGTTAGTAGTTGCTTAGTGTTTACTCAACTACGGTGCAAATCGAATATCTGTTTGACGTCAGAAGAAGCAATGTGGCCTCTTTTTGTACGTACACATATCCCTTCGAATGACGTCACAGTTCGACAAATGCACGCGGAAGTTTAAAAATAGAAATCCCGTGATGTATCGAAGCCAAACGGTGATTCTAGTTCAATAGAAAAGAAGAAGAAAAAGAAAGCAGCGAGGTGACGAGAAGTAAAAATAGAACGAGGGTAGAATTAAAAAGAGAACGAGAAATGGCAGTGGTGGTGGTGGCGCTCCAGCTTATTACGCTCATAGCGGGTTATTAGGTCAAAAAGCTGGAAGCGCCGTTTGTTGCATAAAGGGGATCTATGCAAGTAGGTACACTTCAATAACATGGTGTAATAAGGAATCAGCGGCGCGGAGATGAGGAAGTTGCAACAAAAAAAATATACGCAGTCATATAAATATTCTTTACACGTTTCAGATTTCATAGTAATCAAATTGACTGTGATCGACATAAAAAAAACCCGAATTTAATGGAAATTTATATAACTCCCTCCCTCCACTCACCCTAAATGTCATCAAAAAACATATTCGTCGGCAGGTGACAAGAAGACCCAAAGTAAACATCAGTACAACAAAAATGGAGTCTTATTTCAAATAACACGCATTCAGAAGCAACGAAAAAGCAACTCCTAACTCTTTTACCACCTATGGCAGGGTCGGGTACCCATCTTGTCCCTCTGAATGGACATAGGGCGATATATTGGTCATAGTTTTATCTGCAGCCGGTTACCGGCCAAAGCTGCACCTCTACGATTATTTATTGTCGGTCTAGTGTTCGTCGGGGAATGCTAACGACGCCAGGGGGCGAGCTCCTTCACCTGGAAACTTTTTGCTTCATCTACCCGTTGGATAGTATAGAGCAGGGGTGGCCCGCGATCGACTTTTTATCCTAAAAACGTGTCGAGATCGACTTGTTGTCATAGGAGTAGTCAAAGTGGGGAGGGGTAGGTTCGATACTGGACCCACCTCGGTCCACTATCGAACCTAGAACTGCTGACGTAGACCTAGAAACAATGAACCACTACATCACCGAGGTGGGTGTTAAGTCAACACATCGCGAGTGATCGACCAAAATTGGCTTTGCGATCGACCGGTCGATCACGATCGACAGGTTGGCCACCCCTGGTATTGAGGGTTCTTTTACTTGCAAGTGCCATCGTACACCAACACGGGACCTCGGTTTTACTTCTCATCCGAAAGGCACACTCGCGACCTCTCTCGCCCCAAAGAAGCCGACCCACCTCGGTCCAGTATCGAACCTAGAACTACTGACGCAGTTGCCGAGCGTGCTAACGAGCGAGCGGCGGGTCTACGCATTCAAAAGCAACTACTAACCCTTATCACGCCTACCGCAGAGCGAGGTATCCTTCTTTTGTCCCCTCAATGGATACATGGGGATCTGTTTTTGACAGTATTTTTAACAGCCGGCTGCCGACTAAAGCTGCAACCCCTATGCGTATTGATCATCGGATTAGAGAACTGTTCGTTGGGGTACTCCACCGAGCTCCTACACCGTCAGGCACCGGATTTATTTCCCATCCGACGGATGCCACACTCGGAATTTTTGTTTTGTTGGTGTTTTAGGGCCCTTCAACTACAAGGGTCATTAGAGTCCCGTCCACTGCGTAGTTCTAATGCAGAGTCTGCACGGACACTAAGCTGTAAGACGATTTTTGGGTATTAGCAGTACCCAGTATTCCCAAGCGGCCACCCATACCAGTACTTTCTAAGGTTGCGTTGCTTCACTTCACAGATCAGACGAGATTTCTTATGTCCAACTCAATACAGCCTCTCCCGGCGCACTCGGGATCTCTTTATCTTTCTCTCCCGAAAGATGCCAGCCAACGCACCTCGATCCAGTATCGAACCTGGGATCACTGACGCAGTAGTTTAGCACGCTACCTCTGCGGGCCATCTGCGCCACAGTGACACTATTCACCTTGGTGTCATGGTTCACCTGGTTGCGCTGCTTAACTTCAGTGATCAGACAAGAACCGGTGTGTCCAACGCAATTCGCCGGTCTGTCAAATGGAAAGCTCTACCGATTGCAGCATACGTTATCACCTGCACCCTTTCCGCTGAAGTAAAATATATGTACCAACTAAAAAAGGAGCTACTAACCCTTTTCTCGCCTATGGCAGGGTCGGCTATCTATTTTTGACCCTTTGAATATACCAACTGACAAAGAAAATTTCCAGGTGTGTATGAAGCTCGCCCTCTTGTATCAATAATAAAAAGGAATTGTCCCCGCAACGAAGATGGGTCGATATGGAAAGGAGTAGGGGGTTGTGACATTAAGACAGCAGCCGGTTACGGAAAGATACCGTCTTACATTTCACCCAGATATGTGTTCGAGCAGTGCCAATGAGACCAGTTACCCCCCCCCCCCACCCGCCAAATCCTATCGTAGGCTGGAAACAGGGTTAGGAATGCTAAAAGGAAATTAGTTACCTATACAGAGAGCAACAGAGGTATTGGAAGTTCGCATCTGTGCAAATGACTCGAGAAGAAAGGGGGAAAGGGGGGAGAGAGGGAGGGAGGGAGGGGGTTCTTTCCCCACACAATCCTCTTTTTTTAATCAATTCTAATAATAATGGGTTATGATGATGATTTCGTGAACATTTATTACGTAAAACGACGACATTAGCATAATGATAGACAACTCAAGAATAATGAAATGAAAATACTCCTCTTCAATCTCAACGCAGTGTTCCAGGCCAACAATTTAGACTGTCTCCGGTGGGCCCCCCTCTTCCCTTCCTCTCCTCACCATCCCATCACCTCAACATAAAGACGACAGGCAACCAACCACTTTGTAATTCAAAAATATGCTGAAATCGGCAGAAAAAGATATCGAAACACCGATCAACTGTTTATCTGAATTCAACTCATCACATTTCGTCTTTACCCAGTCACAAAGCTGACTTCAATAGATCAGAGTTCGAATCCCACTCGGAGTAGAGATCCAAGAATTGTTCCTATTCGTCGTTCAACAACAGGTTCAAATCTTCAAATTGAAATATGGACACACCAGTTCTCGTGAAGCAGCGCAACCCCATCTAGTACTGACATGGGTGGCCGCTGGGGAAAGCTGGGTACTGCTAATACCCAATAATCGTCGCATTAGTGTAGTGTCTGTGCAGTCTCTGCATAATAACTATGCTGACCTTGTAGTTGAAGGGCCCTAAAACACCAACAAACAACAACAACAAATCTTCACGGCAATCAATTTTACTTACTATCCTAGGGCAATCTCGCCACCTCCAACAACAGGACAAGGAACATTGGGGCTGCTGTATAGCGTTGCACACACCAGTTCTCGTCTGATCACTGAAGTGAAGCAACGCACCCCCAGCTAGTACTGACGTGGGTGGCCGCTTGGGAAAAATGGGTACTGCTAATACTTATAATAGAACTACGCAGTGGACGGGGCTCTAATGACCGTTGTAGTTGACGGGCCCTTAAAAAACTAACGAAACAAGGAACAAATGAACACCGTCCCAATCCACCAAAACCCACAGGTTGTTCCTATAGGAACATTCACAATTGTGAATTCCTTCTCACTAGAAAAGGCTACACCTCGAACCTATGTACCGTACCGCAAGGGAACGGCTTATTGCGTTGGACACACATCAGTTCTCGAATGATCATTGAAGTTAAGCAACGCAACCCGAGCTAGTACTGACATGGGTGGCCGCTTGGGAAGCCTGGGTACTGCTAATACCCAAAAATCGTCGCATTAGTGTAGTGTCTGTGCAGTCTCTGCATTAGAACTACGCAGTGGACGGGGCTCTAATGACCATGTAGTTGAAGGGCCTTAAAACACCAACGAACCGTACCGCAAAGAGCGAAATATTCTACCCCAGTATCGAACCTGCAAACCATCAGGTAAAAAAAAATACCCTTCTTCCTTCTGATGTTTTTAGAACTCGGAATAGGAATGATGAAATGAGTTCTACCACTACTAGTGTCGCTGCGACTGCTGTTGCAGTTACGACGCTGCTGTCTTTAGACGATCAACATCTCATAACAAAATCAAGATGTGTGTTACCAATAATCAATATTTTTTTTCAAGTAACAAACGACATTTTTAATGAAGCCGAATATTGAAGCGAGAGGTGAAACAGGAGGGCTAACGGGAGGTGTGTGAGGTGATTTAGACAAGAGCAATTTCGAATTTCTATATTTAGTAACAACATCCAGAAGCTGGCGACATGAAGGGTCGTTCGGAAAAAGCCTCTTCTTAATTTGGCACATCATCCTACGCCTGCCAAATGAATCCAAAATTCCAGAATTTAGTGACCTTCTTTATAACATTTATTCTCACGTTTTGCCTCGTCCGGGCTGGTCAAGTAATTGCCCAATATTTCTCACGCCAAAAATATCAACCCTCCCAAAAGATCAAGATTAGATGAAGAGCTATTTTCAAAATGAAGCACTTGACACCTATTCATTAAAACTCATTTACCCTCTTAGCTCCGGAACGATTCCTTTTTAATCCAGATAACATTTACACAGCTTAATAAACTGAGGTGCCAGAGAGGGACGTGTTGGGTCCTAACAGGCTGTTGGATTTTTTTTTTAAAAAAAAAAAGATGAAAAAAGTGACGTGGGCAGCAAAGTAGCAGACACAAACAACCTGTACTCTCCTTCTCCATGCCCTTTATCACATCTCTCAATTACTATGGCAACAGTTGCTCAGACAACGTACGATTATCCTCGTCGGATGTGATGTTTTCCCCTATACGCTAACAACAATTACAGTTGCTCCTCATCACCCATCAACACGCACTACCTACATGGGCCTATCTCTCACACAGACGTCGATTCCCAACAAAATACGCATAAATCAGCTAGGTCTTTTTTTTACTTACTCCTCTCCCTTGTCTCCAAACATCCATCCTCCTTCAATTAACACATTTATGAGGGGGTTTTTTGAGCACTCATCCGTCTTCTACATCTAGCTCACTTGACTTCCATAACTCACGTAATGGCACGTTTGTTAGGTGAGACCAGGGTGCTCAGGGTCTATACCCAGTGGAGAGAAAGGCGTGAGGCGAGCTAGCTGATGAGAATGTAAGGAGAGATGGTGAGGAGGGTGCGAAGAGAGAGAGAGAGAGAGGGTAAGAAGAGTGTGTGCCGGCAAGGAGAGAGCGCGTGAGGGTGAGGAGAGAAAGAGAGATATGGAGAGTAAGAAGAGTGTGCGAAGAGGAGTGTAACAGTGAGGAGAGAGAAATAAGACTGTGTAGAGAGAAAACCACTCTTGACTGTGCGGTAGGCAGGAGAGAAGAGATTCACTATCAAACTCCGACGGTCGTCTGGTATTTATTTTTTTTGTTTTGTTGGTGTTTTAGGGCCCCTGATCTATAAAGGTCATTGCAGCCCCGTCCACTGCGTAGTTGTAATGCAGCGACTGCATAGACACTACACTAAGGCAAGGCGCAAAATGAGGCCGCAGTGTGACGCAGCCCTGCGAAATTCTGCTAGCAGGCAATCACTGTTACGTTGAAAGCCATTTTAGTTGACGCAAATTGCAAACCAGTATGTTGAAAAACTGCGATTCAATGTGTGGTGATTGCCTGCTAGCAGAATTTCGCAGGGCTGCGTTACGCTGCGTCACCCTGCGGCCTCATTTTGCGCCTTGCCTAATGCGACGATTTTGGCTATTAGCAGTACCCATGTTTTGCCAGGCGGCCACACATGTTTTAGTACTAGCTGGGGTTGTGTTGCTTAACTTCAGCGATAAGACGAGAACTGGTGTGTCCCACGCAGTAAGCCGCTCCCTGTCGTCAGGTGTGTGTGTGTGTGAGAGAGAGAGAGAAAGAGAGAGAGGAGGAGGAGGAGACTGCGTAAAGAGAGGCCCACTCTTGGCCTGTGCGATAGGCAGGAGGAAAATAATCCATTATCAAATCCTGACGGGCGTCCGGTGAGAGAGAGAGAGAGAGGACGGAGAACGGTGCGCAGGACGAGTAGAAAGGACAGGTGATATCACAGATACACATACGATAGAGCGACTGTATTCTGTTGGTCACACCCGTTCTAGTCGGATCACTGAAGCTAAGCAACGCAACTCCAGATACTACTGGCATGGGTGACCGCTTGGGAACCTTTGAAACTGCTAATACCCAAATCGTCGTAACAGTGTAGTGTCTGTGCAGACTCTGAATTAGAACTACGCAGTGGACGGGGCTCTTAAAAATGACCATTGTAGTTAAAGGACCCTAAAACGCCAACGGAACAAGTACAGAGATTAAGGTCCACCGTTTTACCTGCTATCTGGCCTGAGAAATGCGCAGCTTAGTTGGACCTAACTACATTCGGGAAAGGTATGTAGTGACCCCAAAAAGAGGAGTAAACTCCTACACCTGAGAAGCGTTACAAATCTACTCAAATTGTGTCCCTGGTGTACGAATGTTGTCTAACGAGCAGACGACGGACCTAAAGAAAGGGTCGCCATGTACACGCAGCAGAGAAGAATCTCGGGGTTGTTTTTCAGCCGTAGACAAACCAAAATTTTAATGTATATATTTCTAGTTTGTTTGTATGTTGCTTATATTGGGATGCCGATGGAAGTGGCTGCCGATATTCAAAAATAAACAAAAATAAGCTCCAGGAATGGCTCGATTGCCTTTTGACATAGGAACCCCTTGTACATTTTGAAATGTCAAGCATACATCTGTTACTAAATATTTTCCGAGTTCGTTTACAACTTCTGGGATACTTAAAATTTAAAAATAAAACTCTTCGACAAATACAAAATAAGGAGACGAGTATAGCTTACTACAGAGTTAACTCCACGTGACAAATCACAAGATGGACGAGCTAATGCAAAAACTAATGCAAAAAGCGCATGCGCTGTCTCAAAAAAAAAAATTCGGTGACAGATACACGTGCATTTTAAACACGTGGTCTTAGGTCACTACTCAGTGACGTCATGAACAGAATTTGGGGAGGAGCTTTCTTCCTTCTACAATTACGAGAAAGGTGGGGTTAAATCGAAGGTCGCAACATCTGATTGGTCGTGAAATTGTGACGCATGCCGCCATATCCACGTGCCGCTTAAACACGTGGTGCTGGGGTCGTCGCATTTGCGTGACTGATGCCTAGTTCCGTGGCACGCCACATGAGAGAGAATAGCGCCTGATCAGACGACAAAATTATGACGTCAACCACAGGCGCTAGGCGAAATTGCGCCTGTTGTAGTTCCATGACAGGCGAGATAAAATGCGAAGTGTAAATGATTCCAAAAATGCCTGTGAGGTGGCGCCCACAGCATAAAAATCCAACAGCCAATAAAATTTAAATAGCTAACGTTGTTCGAAAAGCAATAGCCAATGAAATGCACGCGACAGTTGCAAGCAAGAAATGCAGTTGACTACCTCTCAACTCCACTTTTCGGTTTATTTCGCGCTACTGTGCCAAAAAAAGTTGAGTTCCTACGTCGTCAGTTTCTGCGTCATTTCGTCTGCTCGAACGCGATTTGCGTCGGTGTCGCGTACCACGGAACCAGGCTTTACGAGCATAAGGCAAGGCGCAAAATGAGACGCAGGTGGCGAATGTGACGCAGGGTGTAGCAGCCCTGCGAAATTCTGCTGTTTTTCACCATACTTGCATCAAATAACAAGAGACCTTCTCTGCTTCGCACCTCTTTTTGTTATCGTCACGCCAACTTCACGCAGGAAACTGCGGCATTGGCACTGCGCTCGGCAGGGTCATGTGGCGCAGGCATTGAGTCACGTCACCCGGCGACTTAACATGCGCAACTACATACTATCATGTGAGCCACAGAAATTTATAGTGAGTCACCCTGCGTCATCTGAGTCTCATTTTGCGCTGGACCTAAATGGCAGGAATTTAGGAAGCATGACGTCACTAGATTCCTTTTCTTTTAACTAGAGAGACACGTGTGACCACAGGACGAATAGACAGATGTCTGCGGTTGCAGGTTCGATCCCACCAACTACAGGTGTGACCTTTCCACTGAAAAGGGAAGCGGGGAGGGCGAAAAAGTAGGAACTTTCTTCCTTCTACAATTACGAGAAAGGTGGGGTTAAATGGCCGGCTCCAATGGCAGGAGTGCCTTTTACGAAAAAAACAACTGCAGGATCGATCCAGGTCAAGGTCAACGGGTTCAATGATGCAGATTTTCGACGACAGATAAGAAATTCGGATGTAGGCGGAGGTATTGCGTAACATATTCGATGTTATTTGTTAACTTTTTTCCTAAACATAAACAAATACGTTTACAACCCCTCAAAATAACCAGATTTAACAGCATTACAAGGTCAACAAAAAAAACCCCTTAACCATTACAAACCAGCAGTAAATCAACCACTAAAGATAACTAGTAGCAAACAACCACGCAATTAGCAATACGTTACCCTTTTCCGGCCAATAGCAGTGTCGGGTACCCAACTATGTCCCTCTGGATGGTCACCGCAGCCGGCTGCCAAATTAAGCTGTGACCCTTATGTTTATCGTCAGCCTACTGTTTGTTGAAGCACTCCACGGATGTCAAGGGGGCGATGCCTCATCTACCCATTGCATAGTAGGGAGGGTTCTCTTATGAGCAAATGACATTGGTAGGGCACCAGACATTATTTTCCATCCGACTCGATAGAAGGCGCAATCGCGTCCTGTGGTCTCTCTCCATCGCCTCAAAGAAGCTAACCAACCTTGATACAGTATCGAACCCGAAACCACTGACACCGTAATCGAGTAAGCTATAACATATAACTCCTAACCCATTCCCCACCTATGGCAGGGTCGGGTATCCATCTGGTCCCACTGTATAGACACAAGAGTGATGTATTGGACGGCGTTTCTCCACAGCCGGTTACCGACAAACGCTGCAATCCCCATGCTTATTGACCGCCGATCTGTTATTCGTTGGGGCACTCCGCCGAGCTAGTTCACCTGGAAATGTTGCCTCATCTACCCGTTTCATAGTAGAGAGGGTTCTTTGATGTGCAAATGCCATCGTGCACCACGTGGGACCTCGGTTTTATTTCTCTTCTGAAGGAAGGCGCACTCGGACTATCTCTCTCGCGCCCGAAAGAAAGAAACCAACCCATCTCGCTCCAGTATTGAAACTAGAAACCAATGAGGCCGCACCGGGTGACACCACTAGCACCATGAGAAATGGGGTGACACAAAAGCAGAAGAAGCGGATTTTTTTGGGAGAGGGGGGGGGGTGACACCATGGCGTCACCGCACCGGTTGTCGCCAACCCTAGTGACTCCACTGGGTTTAGGACTAAGGAAGGATTATTTGTTTGTTGGTGTTTTAGGGCCCTTCAACTACAAGGTCACTAGAGCCCCGTCCACAGCATAGTTCATACGCAGAGACTGCACAGACACTGGGAGCGGCGAGTTGCGTTGGACACACCAGTTCTCGTCTGATCACTGAAGTTAAGCAACGCAAGCCCACGCAATATGACGCACCCAATGTAACAGAAGTGAGTACCCAACCCTGCCATAGGCGAGAAAAGGGTTAGTAGCGAATTTACTCCACGTATAATGGAAAGCAGTGTTTTCGTCGCAGTGGAGCGGCGAGTTGCGTTGGACACGCCAGTTCTCGTCTGATCACTGAAGTTAAGCAACGCAAGCCCAGTTAGTACTGACATGGGTGGTCGCTCGGGAAAGCTGGGTACTGCTAATACCCAATAATCGTCGCATTAGTGTAGTGTAGTGTCTGTGCAGTATATGCATTAGAACTAAACAGTGGACGGGTCTCTGATGACCTCGTAGTTGACGGGACCTTAAACTCCAACAAAAAAATGCACAGACACTACACTAAGGCGACGATTTTTTTGGGTATTAGCAGTACCCAGTTTTTCTAAGCGGCCACCCATGTCAGTACTAGCTGGGGTTGCGCTGCTTAACTTCAATGATCAGAAAAGAACTGGTGCGTCCAACGCAATGAGCCGCTCCCCAAGGAAGGAGTATTGGGGAGGGAGGGAGAGAAGGAAGGAGAGCGGAATGTGATCCGGAAGTCAGAAATTGGTTACTGTAGCAACACTATCATTGTCAAATAAAGTTTCAAATTATTTTTTTATCAACTACTTCACGGTGCGTAGTGGTTCTTTAAGTGTTATGGGTGCCAAGAAATTGAATAGCCCTTTCTTTAATCGTGGTGGAAAAAAATTCTCGTAGTTTCTTAAGAAATTCGCCTTTCTTACGGTTTTTTTTTTTGAGCTTCCTGTGATCCCTTTATTAAACGGCATTTTTAACAGAAGGAAGAAGAGGGAGAAGCTGTTGTCACAATGCTCCCAAATCTTCAAAAACTCATCCTTTTGTTTCTTTCAGTTTGTCTTAAACGAGTTACCACCACCGACCAGACAGTCCCTCACCATCTCCCTACCTCAGCCTCACATTTCTTTCTTCTTTTCATCTACTCTTGAGAAACCTCATCTTGTAAAAATTTGCCATCGTCAAAATGACAGAAAAGATGGAAGACAGAGAGAGGGGGGAGAAGCCAGCCCTTCATCGCCTATTGTAGCATCTCTATACTACCTACTTGAATACTTATTATATCATCAACATTATTTCACAGAAAATGAGTAAGACCAAGATAAGATAAAAAAAAGCCCTCACTAGGAAGGAAATCGTCTTAGTCATTAATAAGACGACGACGACGATCCATTAAGACCACGTTATACCAATCAGGGTGAGATGACGAAAAGAAAAACTCCTCAAATTTCAAGATATAATGATAAATTATAAACCATTTTGATATCAAATCACGGTGACAAGTATCACACCGTAATAAGCTTCAAACATCAAGGAAAAAAAATGGAAGGAGGGTGTTAAAAAAATAGATAACCTTTGCACTTATTCATCTTTCTTTCTCCTTACACCCTTTTCCTTACAATAATAATTCACCCTAAACCCGCCAGAACGATGCTATACCACGATGTCGGCGGCTTCCTGATGCCGCTAATGAGCATGCCCAGTGAACTCCTGAATACACACATGCGTATCAGTGGCATTGAAAAGGTGTCACTATGTAGCATCGTTCTGGCACAAGCAACAGCAGCAACTCCTAACCGCTTTCCCACCTATGGCAGGGTAGTGTACCCATCTCGTCACACTGAATGGATACAAGCGTGATCTATTGGACTGTGATTTTCCGCAGCCGGTTGCCGACTAAAGCTGCAACTCCTATGCTTACCTATCGTCGGCCTACTGTTCGGTGGCACTGGAGTTAAGCAGTGCACCCCCAGCTAGTACTGACATGGGTAGCCGTTTGGGAAAGCTAGGTACTGCTAATACCCAAAAATCGTCGCATTAGTGTAGTGTCTGTGCAGTCTCTGCATAAGAACTATGCTGTGGACGGGGCTCTAATGACCTTGTAGTTGAAGGGCCCTAAAACACCAACAAACAAACAACGACAACTGGTTGGTGGGGCATTCCACCAACGCCAGGACTCCAGTCGTAAAAAAAAAAAAAACACCTGAGAATTTTGCCTCATCTGCCCGTTGCATACTAAGAGAGGGTTCTTTTACGTTGGACCCACCACTTCTCGTGTAGATCACTGAAGTTAAACAACGCAACCCAAGTTAGTACCGACATGGGTGATCGATTGAACATTGGGTGCTGCTAATTTCCCATCTCCTACATCGCATTCCTACCTCCCTCTCCCTCTTGCGCGCGACACTAGTAAGCGAGAAATGCAGTTGACTACCTCTTTTGGTTGATTTGGTAGAACTTCACTTTTTTTGGTTGATTTCACGCTACCCGACCAAAAAAAAAAAGTGGAGCTCCTACGTCACCAGTTTATGTGGCATTTCGTCTGCTCGCGTGCCACGGAACCAGGCTTAACACGCACACACACACCACACGGGACCTCGGGTTTAGTTCTTTAGGCTTTACCTCTCTCTTTCTCAAAAGAAACCAGGAGAGGCCAACTGCGTTGGACGCACCAGTTCTTGTCTGATCACTGAAGTTAAGCAACGGAACCCCAGTTAGTATTGACATGGGGGGCTGCTTGGGAAAACTGGGTATCGCTAGTATCCAAAAATCGTCGCATTAGTGTAGTGTCTGTGCAGTCCCTGCATGAGACCTACACAGTGGACGGGGCTCTAATGACCTTGTAGTTGAAGGGCCCTAAAACGCCAACAAACCGAAAGAAACCAACCGACCTCGATCCAATATCGAACCTAGAACTACTGACGCAGTTACCGAGTGTGCTACCCACTGCGCCACCGAGGCGGGGGTCTTTTTTTCCGACAAAATATGGCAACCAGAAATATATTAGGGGGGAAAAGGAGTTATTTTCTCACTCGCGGTTAAATGAAATTACACTTATTCAATTTACAACACAAACGAAACGCGAAATACAGCAAACAAGCGTTATTTTTTGTTTTTTGACTGCTTTCCAAAATGTTTCCAGTCAAAATCAATTCTGGTCTCCGTTGTCATCACCTCCATCCTACATATATATCAAAATTATTTAATATTACATTTATTATAAACACAGCAAGATTGAAACATTATGATGATTTCAACAGACGATAAAATGTCGTCAGATTTACTACTGCCCCTGCTCTCTCCATCAAGATTAAAAGGGCCATTTGTATCACGAATTTAAGGGTGGTGGGGAAAGCAATACTGTACCATCTACGACAGTGGTCAGTCTATGGTCAGTCGCTCGTAATAAAAGAATAACCCATCCTCCTAACTAACTCCCCCCTCCCATCCATCCTCTCTCAAGAGGAGAAAAATCCATCGACAAAGAGCGAGCCAAAGAGACCATCAAATCACGTCTTTTTACCCTATAAAGAATATATCAGCGGTTACATATCCAAAACTAACACTGTTGCCATGACAACCCAAGATGATGAATCGTTCTATTTTGTACCAGTCCCTAGCTCCTCCTCAGCACCTCAGTTGCTCGTCAAGACTCCTCCCCTTCCGCTTTCTACAAATATACACACGGCACACATTCGGCGAGTCAGCAATCGGGCAAATTAAGGACTGACCTCCTACCGGTCTTCTTGACCTTTGCTAGGTGCAGGCCCATTTACCCCGCACAGAGGAGTGCGGGTAGAAGTATGGAGCTGTGAAAATTCTTACCAATATAAGATACACTGTAGTCCAAAAATAAAAAAAGCAAACAAGAGCCTCATGGGTACTGACCGCTAGCGGGTGGGACGGAGGGCGCGACCTCATATTACCCTTCATGTGGAAAGGGGATGTTTTACGTGCAGCGGTAACATCCTACATACTGTACATCACAGTAAAGCACTGCCCTATTTCCCCATCTAGGAAGGAAAGGATACTTTTGGAGACTCCTCCTACCTCTCATCCAGATACAAAAACCGGTCGTTTCGGCTGGGATCGAACCCACAACGATTGAGGCATTATTAAAGGTAGTCGCAACATAAAAATGACCTCTTAGCTTACCCATAAGCAAGTATGCAAACAGAAATTGAGATGAGGACAGAGGGGCAGCGACAAGGGCGAGGGCGGGGCACGGGCGTGCAGCGACACCGTCGAGGGGCAGCGGGGCGGGGGGCAGAGGGGTAACGAAGGGCAGAGGGGCAGCGAAGGGCACAGAGGCAGCGAAGGGCAGAGAGGCAGCAAAGGGCAGAGGGGCAGCGACAAGAGTGAGGGCGGGGCACGCGCGCGCGCTAAACTAGTCACGTGGAATTTAAGAGGCATGTGACGTCACCGTAGGACCTACTCGAGGCCGACACGTACCCTTGACATATAGAGAGCTCTATAGTATAATCCATCCTGCCGGTCCCGTTTCCAGGTCCACTTTCTGCTCCCCGTCACGTTTGGGCAACTTTAATTCTCGATATTCCCTATATCCAAACTGTCAAATGTGGTGATTCGACCCTATGGTTTGCCGGTTCGAATCTGGTTGAAGCCAATCGTTTGTATGACGACGCTCGAGAGACAAGAGAGGAGGAGGAGGAGGGGGGGGGGAAGACAACCTCAAAGCACATCTCACAAATCTCGGACGGACACAGTTGAAAGGCCGAAGATGAATGTCCAGAAAACGACAAGTAAAAGATAAAGTAGACATTTATCTTCATTAACTGCTATCCCTAGTGAGTAAATGAACTCACTCCATATCTGATTGGTGTGCACCTGGACCGAGTTCAATTCCCAACGCGTAGAAACGTTCATTGTACAATCAATGCTATTCTTTTTCTCCTCTTTCTGTATCGTATTGTCAATTTCAATGACATCAGTATGTCGCGTTCAAAGGGTGCATTTAGAAAAAAAAAATGAATCTCCAATGTCCAGCGCATGAAAGTTTCACGCGGACATCAATCAACAGACATCCATTATTTCTTCCATCTTGATCCGTTAGGAGACGTCCATTAGTAGCCGAATTGCTTATTGACCGATTTACTCAACTACAGAAAAAACTACACTACAAAGGCGACATACTTAACATTTACTTACAACCACCAAACCCCCAGCCTCACCCCTACGCCCAGGTAAAAAAAGTACCATTAGTTCTAACCAGAATCGAACCCGGAACTCGTAAAGAGAACAAAATATTACTCGCTTACTGCTACGTCAAATTCGTTTCACCACTACACTTAAAGTCAATAGAGTTTTCGGGCTGCGTTTCTATCCGACGCACGCTACGCCATGCAGACGAATTGTCAACTGCGCAAACTCAGACACTACGCGCGTCTGCACTGCGTAACGTACGTCCGATAGAAACGAAGCCAGAAAACGCTCTAATATCTCAGTTCTGACGTGGATCTGGATTCGTCAGGCAGGAGACGAATTCGTATGAGTAAATTTACTTTCCGTGCGTCTAAAGGGTTCAGAATTACGAATGAAGATGCTAGGGGTAGTCTGGGGGGGTGCATCACGAATAAAAATGAGGGAGCATAGCATGAGGTGGTATGGACACTTATTGATAAGAGGGGAGGAGGAGCTCGTTAGGTCCATATCAGGAATGCAGGTGGTTGGAAGCAACTGGGGCAGGGGGAGACCAAAGCAGACGTGGGAGTAAGTTGTCCGTAAGGATATGGTACTGTGTGGGGTGGACGGATACCTGGGTGGGAGATAGGTAGGAGTGGAGGGCTAGAACCCGCAGACCCGACCCTGCCACGGGCGGGATAAGGGTAGGATGGTGATGTGTCGAAAAGGATCCAAAAGTGCAGGGGTGAAACTGTAGGAACCACACACGGCAGACAGCTCCTACACCTGGGAATTTTGCCTCATCTACCCGTTGAATAGTAGGCCTGCCTCGGTGGCGCAGTGAGTAGCTCGGCAACTTGGTAACTGCGTCACTAGTTCTAGGTTCAATACTGGATCGAGATGGGTTGGCTTCTTTCGGGCGAGAAAGAGAGAGGCCCCGAGCGCGCCTTCCTTCGGATGAGAAGTAAGACCGAGGTCCCGTGTGGTGTACGATGGCATTTGCACGTAAAACAACCCTCTCTACTTTGCAACGAGTAGGTGCGGCAAAATTTCCAGGTGTAGGAGCTCGCCCCCCCCCCCTGGCGTCAGTTGAGTGCCCCAACAAACAGTAGACCGACGATAGATAAGCATAGGGGTTGCAGCTTTGGTCGGCAACCGGCTGTGGAAAAACACTGCCAAATAGATCGCCCTTGTGTCCATTCAGAGGGACAAGATGGATACCCGACCCTGCCATAGGCAGAAAAGGGGTTAGGAGTTGCTTTGTTGCTACCCGTTGCATAGTAGAAAGGGTTCTTTTACGTGCAAATGCCATTGAAAACCACAGGGGACCACAGTTTTACTTCCCATCCGACGGAAAGCACATTCGGGGCCTGCCTGTCTCTCTCTCTCTCTCTCTCTCTCTCTCTATCTCTCTCGCCTGAAAGAAGTGAGAGCGGCAAAATTCCGTTGGACACACCAGTTCTCGTCTGATCACTGAAGTTAAGCAACGCAACCCCAGTTAGAACTAACATGGGTGGCGGCTTAGAAAACTGGGTACCGCTAGTATCCTAAAAAATCATCGCATTAGTGTCGTTTCTGTGCAGCCTCTGCAACAGTGCTACACAGTGAACGGGGCTCGAACGACCTTGTAGTTCAAGGGCCCTAAAACATCAACAAACAAACAATTGAAAGAAGCCAACCCACGTCGATCCAGTATCAAACCTGGAACCTCCCGCGCAGCCAAGTTGCGTTGGACACACCAGTTCCCGTGAGATCACTGAAGTTAAGCAGCGCACGCCCACGTCAATACCAACATGGGTGGTTGGTAAAGAACGCTGGGTGCTGCAAATTAACCCTCTCCTTCATCCTTTCACCTACCTCCTCATCATCTCACGCGGGCAGCTTCCTAAGGGTTCGTCCTGTTATGGCTGCCTGGCTTACTCCCCAACCAACGAAACTAATCTAGTAATCCTGCGGACACCAAGGCGGGTAAATATTAGGGAGATTGAGCGTACAGTTACCGATAACCATTTGTCCCATAAGCAGACGACACTTAAGTTACGCATGCTCCGAACAATTAATTTTATTTGTGGAGCATGCGCACCTTAAATTTCGTCTGCTTATGGGACAAATGGTTATCGGTAACTGTACGCTCAATCTCCCTATTCTATCCTTTGGCCGGCAACGGGGCTGCAGAAAAACAAAAACTATGACCAATATATCGCCCTATGTCCATTCAGAGAGACAAGATGGGTACCCGACACTGCCATAATGGCGGGAAAGGGGGTTAGGAGTTGCTTTTAAGTTATGGAAATCCTAACCTCAATACCGACAACTGGGTTGACGCATGCGTCACAAATCAACAGCATCAGTAACCACACGACAAGGAACGGAAAGAAAAGTGATGGTGACGTCATCCCTTCTATCCGTATTCTTTTTTCGACTCGTTCGCTTTCTTAGGATGCCATATTGGAAGAAGGAGAAGAAGAAGAAGAAAAAGAATTTCAAGCGGAAATAAGCGAGCACGAGGTAGGAGGACAGGGAGGAAGTGCGAAGAACGAGTATTTAAAGAGGAGTAAGGGGGGGACTTGAGCGAGCAAATGCAGAGGGAGAGAGAGAGAGACGAAAGAATTAAAGCGGCGTTAATTAGAATTACAATAATAATTAAACTCACAAATCAGTGTGTTATATTTCGTGAGAAGACAGCCAGTACCCCTTTCAGGTCTCCCCCCCCTTCCCCCATCGCCACCACCACCAACCAACCAACCGAAAATCTTTCTCCAAGCTTCGCAGCGCTGCTTCGACGCCACGCAGCGGTGCATCAAGGGGTCGCTTCTTTACGCGTCGTTAACTCGTGACGACGATGATGTGGACGTCGAAGCAAAAATGTCGATAAAGTGTAGCCTGTAAAGACTTGATCGATTTTTTTTTTCATTTCACAGACCTTGGGCTAACTGATGACCAAAAGTGACACGTTTTACTACAAATACGACAGGGGCAAGTACATACACTGCACCTCAAGACAATTCGGAAGAAAGCTCAGTGGTTAACTAGCTTCATCCCCCTCCCCCATCCCCAACATCATCCCCACCGACCCTTTTATACTTCCTATTGTTTGTCTGTTTGTTGGTGTTTTAGGGCCCTTCAACTACAAGGACATTAGAGACCCGTCCACTGTGTAGTACTACTGATGCAGGGACTGCACAGACACTACACTAATGCGACGATTTTTGGATACTAGCGGTACCCAGTTTTTCCCAAGTGGCCATCCATGTCAGTACTAGCTGGGGTTGCGCTGTTTAACTTCAGTCATCAGACGAGAACTGGTGTGTCCAACGCAACTCGCCGCTCCCTTATACTTCCTAAGGCAGGGTTATTGTCTCAGTAGGACACATGAGAGATATGCTGGACGGCGTTTTCACGAAACCAACTGCCAACCTAATGCTGCAACCCCTTAGTTATCGTCCGGACCATTTTTTTTTTTTGGATTCATTTGGGGCACATACCCTTAACCGACACAAGAGAAGACAAGGCCCCCCCCCCAACTACTGCTGAAAAATTTTGTTACCGAACTATACGTATATTTTACTCCATGTAATATATACCGGTTCTTTTCCGTGCAGTGGTAAGATCGCACCCACTACGTGGAACCCATGGCTTGACTTCTCATCCGGGACGGAAGAAAACGCATTGCGGGCCCTCTCTATCTTTCGTTCTCTCTCTCTCCGGGCGCGGGAGCGGCGAATTGCGTTGATCACACCACTTCTCGTCTGATCACTGAAGTGAAGCAGCGCAACCCCAGCTAGTACTGACATGGGTGGCCGCTTGGGAAAACTGGCTACTGCTACGACCCCAAAATCGTCGCATTAGTGTAGTGTCTGTGTAGTCTCTGCATAAGAACTATGCTGTGGACGGGGGCTCTAATGACCTTGTAGTTGAAGTGCCCTAAAACACCAACAAAACAAACAAAAAAGAACCCCGATAGAAGCCAACCTCCTCGCTGTCCAGGATCGAACCTGGAACAAAATATACGAGTAGAGTGACAAATTTCCAACGTGCGGGAGACCGTCCTCCCCTCCCTCACCCGGAGTGGGTAAATGGGACAGTAGGCAGACAAACCTTAAACCAAGGTTTATTAGTTCTTAAACTTGATTACTGCGTAGCGGGAGGGAGAGAGAGAGAGATTGGTTAAGAATGTCGGTCGCTCTGCTGTAAGAGGTAATTTACCGCCGCCAGGGCTGCAGGGAAGAGCTCCAATCTGGGAATTGCGCCAGAGCCAAGTTCTACACACCACACGGTACCATGGCTTTACATCATGGAATTCAGGACGGAAAGATTACGTTAGGTCACTCACCCTCTCTCTCTCGCGCGGGATAAAGAAGCCATCCACACCGGTCAGAATCGAACCCGTAGACTCACTAGAGAGGGAGAAAGAGGAACATTGGTTGGTTTGGTTCGTTGGTGTTTTAGGGCTTTTCAACTACGAGGTCATTAGAGCCCCGTCCACTGCGTAGTTCTAATGATGCAGAGACTGCACAGACACTACACTAATGCGACGATTTTTGAGTATTAGCAGTACCGAGTTTTCCCAGGCAGCCACTCACGTCAGTACTAGCTGGGGTTGCGTTGCTCAACTTCAGTTGGTTGGTTGGTTTGTTGGTGTTTAAGGTCCCATCAACTACATGGTCATTAGAGACCCATCCACGGTATAGTTCTAATGCATAGACTGCACAGACACTACACTAATGCGACGATTATTGGGTATTAGCAGTACCCAGCTTTCCCGAGCGACCACCCATGTCAGTACTAACTGGGCTTGCGTTGCTTAACTTCAGTGATCAGACGAGAACTGGTGTGTCCAACGCAATAAGCCGCTACCTGAAAGAGGAGGAGAGAGGGATCAAGGGACAGGGATAAAAATAGAGGAAGAGGGGGGAGGGAGGGCCGGAGAGAGAGAGAGAGAGAGCACTTTTTAAAAGAGAGCAGCACAGATGACAGACGTCTGGTTTAAGAACTAACTATCGATCGACAACGATTAACGGTTTTTCGGTCAACTGTCCGAAATTAACTCCCTCCATTAGTATCGTATGGTGATCTCACATTAGTCTACATAAAATTAAATGTGTTTCTTCCATTCATCGTCGTCCAGTAGCCATCTTTCCGGGAACTTCAAAATTTACGACCGCCCTTATCACGCCAATATGTGAACAATCGCGACGCCTAAGTGACACACACGACAGGGATGTCAGGCAATCACCCAATTCATTTCAGGCTTTCCCCGGTTCCATTTTCTTCACCACCTAAAGGGGTAAATGATGAAGTATATAAAAAAAGATTTCCTGAGAAAGGGAGACAAGCAGGAAGATGCCAATAAAAACTATAATTCTTGGAAACAAATGATTCCAGTTATGAATTCTCCGAAATGTCAAGGGCGCTTTCTATTTTTAACTAACCTTAATCGATGAAAATCACTAGGCCCTTTTAACAGACAATCTCAATTAGACAAGAGGTCAAGTACTGATTTAACAGAACTACCACATCAAGATGCTGTTCACACAGGTTCTATTCTCGGCATGTGATTTCTGTTCCGAGCAACCTAGGAGGGAATAAAACCCCTCTGGTGTGCTACGGGTCGTCAGGTCAGGACCTGAAGAGCAATGAATATCAATTCCACTAAAGAAAACGATCACTGGTTCTATCCTGGCCTAGACAAGCAGTTTCTTTCCCTTCAAAAAAAAAAAAAAAAAAACAAGGAAGGGGGGGGAACGATGTCACCTGTACGATACTGAACCTTGGCTACACGGAAAAAAAGAAATTAATGAGCCCATCGGGAAGCTTATTACCAAATGTGGAAGAGCTCGCCGTCTCACTGGCCGACGATATTGGAAAACTTAGTGACTCTAAAGAACAAGTAGAGAAGGGCCTAAACGATATTAGAGGGGCGATTGAAAAGGGAGGGCTAAAGATAAACATGAAGAATACAAGAGTATTTATCTTTCAACTGGGTAGGACAGGAAAATAGTGGTGACGTGCTCTCTAGGGGCGAACTGGTGAAGAAGGTGCAAAAGGTAAACTACTTAGGATTCAACGTGCCAAAGGGAGCGGCGAGTTGCGGTGGACACACCAGTTCTCGTCTGATCACTGAAGTTAAGCAACGCAAGCCCAGTTAGTACTGACATGGGTGGTCGCTCGGGAAAGCTGGGTACTGCTAATACCCAATAATCGTCGCATTAGTGTAGTGTCTGTGCAGTCTATGCATTAGAACTATGCAGTGGACGGGTCTCTAATGACCTTGTAGTTGACGGGACCTTAAACTCCAACAAACAAACAACGTGCCAAAGCAAAGGAGAGATAGACTCGGATGTGACCCACAGAATGGGGAATGGTTGAAGTAGAGTCCTGTGCGAGAGGAGGGTTCCAATCAAGTTGAAATGGAATTTTTTTCAGGGCAGTGGTTAGGCCCGCTATGCTATATGGATCAGAGTGTTGCGGGGCAGTGAGGAAGAACCACGTCAATAGAATGCAAGTAGCCGAGATGCGAATGCTGCGGTGCATGAGCGGGGGGTCGAGAGCTGATAAAATAAAAAATAAGTATATTAGAGGTAGCCTGGTGGGGGTGTGGGGACATCGCGGAAAAAAGTCAGGGAGAGTAGGTTTCCGTGGTATGGACACATAAGGAAAAGAGGGTTAGAGCGGCGAATTGCGTTGGATACACCAGTTCTCGTCTGCTCACTGAAGTTAAGCAGCGCAACCCCAGCTAGTACTGACATGAGTGGCCGCTTGGGAAAGCTGCGTACTGCTTATACCCAAAAATCGTCGCTGTAGTGTAGTGTCTGTACAGCTTCTGCATCAGAACTATGCTGTGGACGGGGCTCCAATGACCTTATAGTTGACGGGACCCAAAAACACCAACAAACAAAAGATGGTCAGGAGGAGCTCGTTAGGTTCATTTCAGGAATACAGGTGGTTAAAAACACCCGGGACAGGGAGAGACCGAAGTAGACATGAGAGGAGGTTGTCCGTAAGGATATGGTAGTGTGTGTGGGGGGGGAGGATAGACGGGGACCTGGTGGGAGATAGGCGAGTGGGGGGGCTAGGACCTACAGACTCAACCCTGCCACAGGCGGGATAAGGGTATGATGAAGAGCTCGCGTCTCGTCCCCTTTCACTGCGGGAGCGGCGAATTGCGTTGGACACACCAGTTCTCGTCTGATCACTGAAGTTAAGCAGCGCAACCCCAGCTAGTACTGACATGGGTGGCCGTTTGGGAAAACTGGGTACTGCTAAGACCCAAAAAAATCGTCGCATAAGTGTAGCGTCTGTGCAGGCTCTGCATCAGAACTACACTGTGGACGGGGCTCTAATGACCTTTGTAGTTGAAGGGACCTAAAACACCAACAAACAACAACAACAACCCTTCCACTGCGTCGGTTTTAAAAAGTGGTCTTTACAGCCGGAAAGTCAAATAAACCGACCCAAATTAGAAAGATGTCTGGACGGTCCTCTTTAGGGCCTTCTCTCTCTCTCTCTCTCTCTCTCTCCTGGGTTTGAACTTTAAAAGAAATATATTCAAATGAAATTCACAGTACATAGCAGTAAAAGAGTAAATAGTCTAACGAGTTCGTATCCAATAAATAACGATTACTACAAGAGGATATCTCGCTATCGCTTCTTTTTTTTTTTAATCCGGACTCTTGTCAGGACTTCCTCTCGTCGGCAAAAGGGTCAACAGCAGCTTCTCAAGTATACTAATAAGGAAGGTGGTGGGGAAAGGGGACCAATGGTAAAAAAAAAGCACAGCGAAGGCAAAGTACCACCCTACAGAGCTGAGCTCATAAAATGCAAAACTAAGCGACGTGTGAGATAGATAAGGACTCTTTCAAGAGTCTTCAGATTCCTCATACTAAATTTTTTTTTTTTGGTTATTGTCACTTCGTCTACCCTAACCGGCCTCTTCTTTCCCTTTTGCCCCCTCCAAACCTTTTAAAGTCCCTATTCTCACACTATGTCCTTCTTACATCCTAACACTCCATTCCTTACTTATATATTCTTAACCTCATGCTAACCTCCTGCTGATGCCATCTTACTTCTCTTGCTCTCCACTGCCCTCTTCCTCCTCCTTGCACTAAGCACTTCCTCTTCCCCTTTAAACCAACCATCTCTCACTCCTCTCATGTCGGGACAATTTGTTAGCGGAAGATTTTGGTCCCCCGTCCCCCCTCTCACCCTTGCAAAATCCACACACGCACTCCCTCTCTCTCCTTCTGTATTTCAACATTAATGAATATTCGATGACAGTGAATATTTCATCCTCTCCCCCTCAGTTTTCTTGGCACAGAAACACTTTTCTAAGACAAATATCAGGATTATGAAGCCAATGTTGTCACTGTCATCATCACCACAGTCATCCTTCCTCAGTGACTGATTGACAAGGCCCCCCCCTCCCCTTTCCTCTCTCTCTACCACTACCCATCTCCACATTTCACTTCCGTTTTTTTCCACTCACAACTGACGACATCTGACCTCTAGCATGAAAGATTTCTTTTCAACACTAACATAACTCCATTAAGAAACTCGCCCCCCTTCCACCTTTCTTGAGTGCACTATTTAAGCAATACTCAGACATACAACAGAAAGGAGGGAGAGTAATCCAACAATGTGAGAGGTGGGGGACCATGGAGAATCCCCATCCCGGAGAACTTTAGCTCAGCTACAGTTAAAAAAAACAATCTCCATCGTTAAAAACATAATGAAACAGGTCTTCAATCTTTAATGTGTCTATGCTTCCAAAAAAAAACCCAAATTCCGAAGAAAAACCACTAAAGGAAACGACGTGGACCCAGTCACCCCCTACTCTCTCTCTCTCTCTCTCCTCTCAATTTCTCTCTCTTGCTGAATAGCGGAAAAATTGAAACGATAAAAGATATAAGTCTATACCGTATGCAAGCAGTTTCAATACAAAACCACTTACTTGGTGGATTAATACGGGGAAAGTAGAGTTAAAGGGGTAAAATGTGTGTGGGGGGCGGCGGCGGTGATTAAGGGGATCTAGCTCAGACTAGAAGTAAGTGAAGGCACGGCAATCCCAGACCTGACCCCTGTCATGGGTGGGATAAGGGTAAGAAGTTGTTGTTGTTGTCGTTATTTGTTTGTGTTTTAGGGCCCATCGACTTCAATGGTCATTAGGGCCCAGAAAGACAATCACCATGGTGGGGGTTGGGGTGTAAATATAAGGGTAACAAGATGATGATGAGAGTTATAGAGAACAGTAGGAGGTTTTGTTTGTTGGTGTTTTAAGGCCCTTCAACTACAAGGTCATTAGAGCCCCGTCCACTGCGCAATACTAGCGGTACCCAGTTTTCTTAAGCGGCCATCCATGTCAGTACTAGCTGAGGTTGCGCTGCTTAACTTCAATGATCAGACGAAAACTGGTGTGTCCAACGCAATAAGCCGCTCCCAGAACAGTAGGAGAGAAAGACAGACGGTTGGAAATGTGACGAGAAACTACACGAAACGAAACTAAACGAAGGTCCCGTTGGGAGTTGAACACTTGCCTGCTCAGATTTCAAATAGGGTGGTAGAAAAGTCAGGCACTGGACATACGTTCAGTTCACATCTAGCGGGCATGCGTTCCGGTCACACCTAATACGCATGTTCAAACAACTAGTAGCCTACCTTTTTTTTCCCGCGATAACGTAATCGTAGTAAGCAACTCCTAACCCTTTTTCCCGCTTATGGCAGGGCCGAGTATCCATCTCGTCCCCTATGCTTATTTATCGTCGTCGATCTTCTGTTCGTTGGGGCACTCCACCGACGCCAGGAAGCGACCTCGGTCTTACTTTTCATCAGAAGGAAGGTGCACTCGGGGTGTATCTCTCCCGCCCGAAAGAAGCCAGCCTACCTACCTCGGTCCAGTAGATATCCTACCTAGAACCACTGACGCAGTTACCGAGCACGCTACCCACTGCACCACAGCGGTGGGATTGATAACGAAATCACAGTAAGAGGAGTTCAAATTCTGGCGCTATTTCATAAAGTTTAAATAGACCGGCATCGGTGGTGCCGGAGGTAGAGTGCTGGATAACTGCGTCAGCGGCCCCAGGCTCAATACTGCATCGAGATGGGTTGGCGTCTTTCGCAAGGTCATTAGAACCCCGTCCACAGCATAGTTCTTATACAGAGACTGTACAGACACTACGCTAATGCGACGATCTTTGGGTATTAGCAGTACCCAGTTTTCCCAAGCGGCCACCCATGTTAGTACTAGCTGGGGGTGCGTTGCTTAACTTCAGTGATCGGACGAGAACTGGTGTGTCCAACGCAATTCGCCGCTCCCTGTGTATTTCGGGAGAGGGAGAGGGAGGGAGGGAGAGAGAGGGGTCCTCAGAAATGGCTACTCACACATCTTCAGACATGGCTCCTCAGAGGTCTACCACACGTGCCATCAATGGAACTAAAACAACCCTCTCTACAAGGGGTCATATTCCCAGGAGTAGGAGATCGGTGGGGTGTCCCAACGAACAGTAGGCCCACGATCAAGAAACAGAGGAGTTGCATCTTTGGTTCGGCAGCCGACTGTGTCAAAAAGCCGTCCAACGGATGGCCCACGCATCCATCCAGAAGGGCAAAGAAGGATTAGTAGTTGCTAGTTTACTGTATAATGTAGATGATAAAACGCACCTTAATATGATGACAGAAATAAAAAATCTCGTTGGCGTGTGCGCGCCATTTGCATTTTGAAAGTTCCTAGAGATAAAGATAGCAAAAATAAAGTACTACTAATATATACATATAACAACAGCCAAATTATAGTGGATTGACATTATGGTATTGATGAGGTTTAAAAATGCACCGAAGTTAAAATGAACCAACCAACCAGAACCAACAAACAACAAATGGTAAAATTTCCGACCAGAAACCCCTTTGACAACAAAGACAGTGTGTGTGTATTTGGATGATCGGTTTGCACTCACCCGTACAACTCTTCTTTTTTTGAAAGAAACAGACGTCGGCAATACAGTCTTACATCTTTTCTGGAGCTTCAATTTCAACTAATCCCGATTATTCATCTGTATCTTTTTTTTTTCCAAAAAAAACCAATGCATTAAAGCGGCAGGCAATACTCTTGAAAGATATTCATCTAAATCTTTCAAACGTATAAATTAATGCAGCACACAACGTTCTTCCAGTCTACTTTTGGCAGCAATTTATGTTTATGATGCAATTAATCGCATAACCTCGCCTTTTACACTACAACTACCAAACTCCTTATCAGACACTTCTTACGTACACTTAAAAGACAGTCGCCTCATCAAACAAATAAAATTATAACTGCTACTGGGTTTAATTAAAGTGCGTGTAGCACACACCACCATTTTTAGCCTTGCATCGACATCTTCCCACCACTGCAACAACAACACACACACACAAGTGATAATAGCATCATTTAGGTCTATTTAATAGCAAAACCTTAGTAAACACGTACCATGTACGTCAAGAACATACCAAGCAAGAAGACGATGCCAATTATGACACTAGCCGGAAAGTAAAATAACCCCTTAATCTTTGTCAAAATGTAATGCTTGTTGTTGTTGTTGCTCTTGTTTCGAGAATGTCAAAATGGCGTCAAAAAACGGCTTTTCGAATCCTGAACGTTCTATTTTTTTTTAAATTTCAAAACTTGCGTCGCTCGTGCGCGCACGTGCTACTTGGGTTATTCCATTACAAAGTGATAGGGAAGGAGCGAGGTAATGATGTGCTAGTTTGCACACGTGGCTGTAGAGGCCACCAGAGTGACCCAAACACCTTTCCTAGGTTAAGAGCAGTCTACAGGTAAAAGGAAACCTTTTTTACACGGAAAAAAAATGTGTCCGAAAAAAAACTGACTATCCACAGTAAAACCTCTCTATGGGTACACTCTTCTAAAGGGTACACCCCTCATATCGGTACAAATTCTTCAGGCACCGATTTCTCACCCAGGCCGGCATCCCCCCCCACAGACAATTCAGTCACTATTTCCTGCGGGCTCCAGACGCCCGGCTTAGGTGCCCCAGTCAGAGCATGTTCATTGGACCCGCAGACCCGACCCTGCCACAGGCGGGATAAGGGTGTGATGATGATGATGAGGCCTTATGTGATTACTACCCCTCTAAACGGTACACCTCTATTATGGGTACACCCCTCTATTGGTACTCCTAAACACCACTTTCAGGGAGCCACTTCTGGAATGGGTGCATCCCACCTCGATGGCACAGTGTTTATCGTGTTGGGTAACATCGTACACACCACACGGAATCTTTACTTTCCATTCGGAACGGAGGGCGCACTTGCAGGCCTCCTCTCTCTTTCTCTCGTGCCCCGATCGTATCTGGTACCATGGAGTTCTGGAGTTGATGTTGTTTTAGGGCCCTTCAACTACAAAGGTCATTAGAGCCCCGTCCACAGCATAGTTCTTATGCAGAGACTGCACAGACACTACACTAATGGGACGATCTTTGGGTATTAGCGGTACCCAGTTTTCTCAAGCGACCACCCATGTCAGTACTAGCTGGGGTTGCACTGCTTAACTTTCAGTGATCAGACGAGAACTGGTGTGTCCAACGCAATTCGCCGCTCCCATCTGGTACCATGAGGTAGTAACTAGGCACTAGAGTTCAGCGCTACCGAGGCGGGTCGAAATTTCGAGTTCTTAGGTCCCTCTCCGGAAGTGGAATTCTTCACGCCCTTTATTCATGAATTTCGACAGGATGTGAAAACGGTCCCTCCCTCTTTCTCTCTCGCTCGAAAGAAGACACCAGCCTCAGTTCAGGATCGAACCTGAAACCACTGACACAGGAGCTCAGCGCCACCGACGTCGAGTTTTATTATTAAACAGTATAATTTCATTTCTTAAATCATCATCATCATACCTTTATCCCGCCTGTGGCAGGGTCGGGTCTGCGGGTCCACTGAACATACTCTGACTGGGGTCACCCCAGCCAGACTACTGGAACCCGAAGGAAAATTGGCAAAGTTGTCTGTAGGGGGGGGGGGGGCTACCCCACATTTTATTTCTTAAATAAATTTTAAATTTAAAAAGTGGTGTGTTTAGACTATTAAGTGCTTTGGTATACACAATTGTGAAAGTGGGCTTATTTTAACCCTGGAAGGGAGAATTTCAAGTAGATGAGAGAGAGAATCGACCCCTCGACCTTACGACTATACATCATGTGCCTTCAGACTTCGACTGTTTATTGCATTTTTGGGGCATCTTAATAAATACTAAATGGTTCCCAGTTTATTTAAAGAAAATCTTCCCTCGAGTTTTCTTTAAGTAATTGCTCAAGTTCATAAACTCTCACTTCCAGACTCTTTTTATAAATATTTATTTTAACTACTACAAATTCAACTAAGGCATTATGGCCCCCCTCTCCCTCCGCTCAACCCCTTCATTGGTACACTTTTACTTGATCACTAACGTGTAAAAATATTTTTGGAGGGGGAAAACTTAGGAATACGGGAGAGGTGGAAGGTGATGGGAGTAAAAGAAACAATTTAGCCATACGGTGGGGATTTCTCTTTGCAGAACTCCTTAAGAAAATAGACCCCCCCCCCCCACACCCCGACTTAACCCCCCCCTCTTCCTTCCCCTCTCTCCTGCCTTCCCCGGGCCATTTCAATGCCGCAGGGATAGTATGATTGACTCGTTGGCCTAAGGTCATAGGATCGATGCTAGTCGAAGTAGGCGAGATAGGAAAGGTCCCAAGTGAGACTTTCTTCCGTCCCATAAACGGGGAAGGAATTATTTAAATCCGTGGGTCGGTATGTTACCCCTTTCGACCGTCCCGTATTGGAATTACCCGTAAAGCTGATGCTACCATGCAGTGAGCGTTCACGATGTCGCCACTGTTGCACGTAAAAGAACCCTTTTCTACTTGGAGTAAAAATACACGTGGCATCATCCCTCACCCATTTCCGCCTATGGCAGGGTCGGGAGCCCCATTCTCGTCCCGCTGGGACTCACGAGGGATCTGTTGAACGGTATCTTTAAGCAGCCAGCTGCCAATCTAATGCTATAATAACCCTTCTGCTTATTTATCGTGGGCCTATTTTGATCCGTTGGGGTACCTTTTCAACCACCGTCACCAGGTGGGCAGGTTCCTGCACCTACACCTGGATAATTTAGAGAGCTATACGTATATTTTACTCCATGTAGTAAGGGTTCTTTTCCGTGCAGTGGTGACGTCGTGCACACCACAAACAGCAGGGCGCCGGCTTTGCTTTGAATCTGATGGTAGGCGTATGGGGGGGGGACTATTACTCGAAAGAAGCCACCCACCTCGGACAGGATCGAACCTGGAACCACTGAACCGTGCAAGTCCGGCATAGTTCTCTTCCTAGGACATGATACACAGATTAGACTTTGGCTGAGGTCAATGGCTTCTTTTTACTTTCGGGCGAGAAGGAGGGGGAGATAGCTTCCTGCAACGGGATGGGTGTCGTGTACGTGTCCTATATGATACGTCCTCTGCATGAGGATGCGCAAAATACTCCAGGTGAAATAACTCGCCCTGTTGCCAGCTTACACAGATAGCTTTACGGCTGAGTGGCTGGGATTAAAATGCCCAAATAGCCCTTTCTGCCCTTCTGAGAATTGTCAGTTCCAAATTGTCACAAACACACATAAACATCCGACAAGTGTGTAACATAAACAAGTAACAGGACCCATTTTTAGCATAATTTCATTTGTGCATTAATAAATGACATTAATGCACGACTGGTCAGTTTAAACCGTTTCGCTTCGATGCTCATCTACTGCATAAATATCGTGGAGTAGAAGGACGTAGGCACGCACCGACTTCAAAACTGGACAATCTAGTTTTGAGATAATAGTGATTAGTGGACTTGTCCAAGTGCGGTTTCGACCCTAGTAAATGACTGCTGTTTTGAATCAACACGGCATACACACTCAGATGCTAAGAATTTCATTAGCACACTATATCATGTATAATTAGTTAAACGGCCGTCGTCAATAGGGAATTGAACACGAGTCACTTTCACATCAGTAGAAAACCTATCCACTATTCCATCAGTCACACAGTACAATATGGAACGTCATCGTTTCAAAAATAAAACTGGTACCAGGATTGCAAATGGTGAATTAATGATGATGATGACCATAATGGACATCAATGAAATGGAGGGGAGAGAGAGAGAGAGAGAGAGAGAGAGAGAGGGTGATAGAAACATGAGAGGGAAGAAAAAAAGAGGAGAGAGAGAGCCAGGGGAGAGGAGACAGTGGAGAAAGGCAGGAGAGAGAGACGTGAGAGAAAAGAGAGAAGAGGAAAGAGGGAAGAAAAAGACAGAAGTGGAGAGAGACAGAAGATGAGGAGAGAGAGTGGTGAGGCAACAGTAGAGACAGGGGAGATAGTGGAGGCAGACAGGAGAGAAGAAGAGAGGGGAGAGGAAAGAGGAAATAAGAGAGGGGGAAGAGAAACGAGAGTAGACAGAAAGGAGTGGAAGGAAAAGAGGAGACGGGGAAGAGAAAAGAGAGGAGACAGGAAAGGGGAGAGAAGAGAGTAGACAGGGGAGAAGGGGGAAAGAGAAGATA